>OY744473.1:2673328-3298025 GCA_963556145.1 Hygrocybe punicea | reverse complement strand
CGTTATCGTTATACCTCTTGGCAGGTAATTGCAGTCATTCCTCCCGAAATTCTTCTTGATGAATGACCGAGAAGCGAAAAGATGGATTTGGAAAACCCAACCACCCCTCTCAGGATGATTACGCCACGGTGTGGTTGGACTGCGGTATTGAGTCTCCATCGGACATCCACTTGCGAAATGCCATGCTTCTTCAAACTTGTCCTTGTTGACTGTATTTCTCATCTCTCCGTTCTATTTCCCTATCTATTGCATCGTACGACGAATTCCGATGGATCCCAGAACACTTGGACTACAGCCGGTTGAAGCAGCGTTGCCGCCAGAAGTATACGCAGGAGTGTGTTACACATACCCTCGTAATCAAGGGTTCCGTGATGATTACCGGTTAGTTGCCAATTTCGTTCATTGATCCTCTGCAGCTCAAGGTTCTACCGCAGATTTGACTGACCATGTCGTCAAGCTCGGGCAATCACCAGCTGCTCTGGGCTCGTTCTCCGATGTATGGAAAGGCATCTGGACCGATCCCGTCCTCCAGGAGCCAAGATTGGTAAACACATGGACGGTCTTTGAGGAGTTTTTAACAGCTAAATAAGTTGTTATTAGGTCGCCTTGAAATGCCTTCGGCAAATAATGGTACAGAACGTCAAAGAGAAGCTTTTAAAGGTGAACGGTCCATGTCAGTAATCCATGCCATCTGGCCTAATTCATTCCTCCCAGCGGCTCAAAGATGAAGTCATTGCTTGGCATCGGCTGCGACATCCCAACATTGCACAACTCCATGGCATTATTCAGTATTCCAATACGATCGCAATGGTTTCGCCGTGGTGTGAGAATGGCACCATATGTCATTACCTCAAGGAGGTGAACCCTACGGCAGATCGGTTAAAGCTAGTATGCAAACCTTCGCATGCCTGATCATCTTGGAATTCATCCTCATCTGCATTTTCCCTAGATCATCGACATTGCGTCAGGAGTATCCTATTTGCATAATTGCGAGCCAACCATCATCCATGGCGATTTGAAAGGGGTCGGTCTGTTTAGATAACGGGCAGCCTTCCACTGACGTCTCCGTCGATAGGGGAATATCCTGATTGATGAGCATGGGAGAGCCATTATTACAGATTTCGGGCTCTCAAGAGTTATGGGAGAGATGTCCGACTCGATAAATCCTGGGACATCCTTTTTCGCAGGGAGTACCCGGTACTTGGCTCCTGAGGTAGTTCTGGCGCTCGTAGAGGATGAAGACCGGCCGCCCCCAATTACCACATACAGTGACGTCTACGCCTTTGCGTGCGTGTGTCTGGAGGTACGGCTGTCAGTTTCATGCAAGCAGAGATGCACTCATCGTAGTGTAAGGTTGCCACTGGTCAGTTACCGTATTCACATCGGAACAACGACCACTCTGTCACAGTTGATATAATGCGCGGTGTGAAGCCATCGAGGGGTACCCCTTGCCATGTTCGATCCAAATACGCGGACTCTTTTTGGTCGATGCTCGATCGTTGTTGGAACGTTACCTTTACTTTACGCCCATCTATGTCGGTCGTGGAAACGTTTTTGGGAAGCTTGGTTGACTGCGAATCATGTTGGTGATTCGGTGTGCCAGTACTCTGTTTTCTCTACTGTTTCCAACATGTTGATCTGCTTGTTCGCATGTTGACGAGGCGGGCTGTTCCGAGCGGACACCGTAGGTCCGAATACATTTTACCACAGCTGTCACCTCAGAAGAAATCTGTTTTGTAGGAGAGTTAGCACAAGCCATCATAACATTTCTTGGATCTCATGCTTTTATGTCATGCCAGATGTACATGTATTGTGTGGGACTTGTACTATGTCAACGAGTATTACGATTGAATTATTTGTTGTACGAAGACGAAAAGTTTGGTAACTACTACCGACCTCGGAGTAATTAGTAATTTTAGATCGTCGGCGCCTCATCAGGCGAATTGGCTCGTAACCCATTATCACCTTATTTTCGAACCACGATGAACAAAAAGACAGCGCCCTACGGGACCTGGGTATCTCCCGTCACAGTGAATGCAATCGTCGAGAAGGTACGTTGAGTTGATTATTCCGAACGTGGGTTCACCCTGACCTAGACCTCTAACTCACGCAGTCAATCACGATCGATGATGTCCTTGTGGACCAGATCACTTCTACTGTCTACCACATCGAGAAGAGACCCTCTGAAGGCGGTCGCCACGTTTTGGTCAACACGAAAACTGGAGAAGATGTATTTGGTAAAGGTTGGAACGCTAGGACTGGCGTTCATGAATATGGCGGTAGCTCGGCGATTGTTCATGGTGGCGTTGCGTGTTTCTCTCACATCGGTTGCGGGAGGATGTTCCACGTCAAAGAGGGTGGTGTTCCCCAGCCTGCAACTCCAGGTACGTTGTAAGCTCATGGATCTGTGGATCAGTTCTGATCCCATCGTCACAACCCGTAATAGACATCAAAGTCTATCGATTCTCCAATTTTGTGGTCCATCCCACTATTCCAGGTCTGATCATAGGTGTCCTCGAGGATCACACGGACGATTCACCGTCCGCCATCGTCAACAGTCTCTGTGGGTTCAAGCCCGCGACAGAGCGCTTGTATAGTCTTGTATCCGGCGCTGATTTTTACGCTTCTCCCACATTCTCGCCGGATGGTACGCGCATCGCATGGCAGCAATGGTCCCACCCTGATATGCCATGGGAAGGGGCGGAGATCCACACTGCCGAGGTTCAAGATGGCGGTGACATGCTGCAATTGAGCAATTTTGTCCGTGTTGCTGGCAGGAGAAGGACCGTAAGCGTGTCCTATCCGTTCTGGGTGTCCGCCCGCACTCTTCTGTTCACCAGCGATGAATCTGGGTATCAAAATCCCTGGGTGTACTCGCCAGGCCATCTCGCCAGGGCCGAACCGGTATTCAATGAACCCATCGCTCAAGACTTCGGAGGTCCTGCTTGGACGCTTGGTGGTTCTCCGTTTGCTCCCCTGGATAGCACTGGCAGGGTGGTCCTTTTCACTGCCACCAAAGATGGTCGCAGCGTCCTGTACGTTGTTGACTTGGAGGCTCGGACCGCACCTCAGGAGGTCGATTGCCCTTACACTGTTGTTCATAACATGCGCCAGGCGGCGCCTGGAAAGCCGGAAGTTGTATTCTTGGGAACGAAAGCCAACGAAGCCACCAGCGTGGTTCTATGCCGCATCTCGTTGTCTTCGTCGCCCGCAACGGCCACATTCACAACTTTGAAATCGAGTGTTTCAGCTTCCTCTTCGGTGGCTAAATTCTCTCCCGATGTCATTCCCGCCCCTCAGTCTATGACCTTGCAAGTTCCGCCGAACAATGAGCCCCTCCATGTCGTCTTCTACCGTCCTACCAATCCGGAATATGCGGGGACGAGCTCTCAAGGGGAGAAGCCGCCTTGCGTGTTGAATGTACATGGTGGTCCGACTAGCATGACGACTCAAGGCTTAGATTGGCAAAAAGTATTGTATACGAGTCGGGGATGGGCTTGGTGGGTCGACTGAAGTTTCTTTTTCTTCTCGTTATTCTTCAACTGCATTCTTGATATGGCGGCTTATTCGAACTTCATGTCCAATGCAGGCTGGATGTGAATTATGGGGGCTCATCAGGTTATGGTCGTAAATATGTGTAAGCGTGCAATTTTTGGACCACCATTACATCACTCATCCAGTATTCCTGATTTCTAGCGACCGTCTGGTAGGAAATTGGGGCATTGTAGATGTCGAGGACTGTGTTCACGCGGCTCGCACCCTTGCCAACGAACCTTATAATCTGATTGATCCTTCTCGTGTGGTGATCCGTGGGGGCTCAGCTGGAGGATACACGGTCCTTGCAGCACTTGCTATTGCTTCGGACGTCACGGTTTTCGCCGCGGGTACGTCATCGTACGGTATTTCAGACCTAAAGAAGCTCGAGGAACACACACACAAGTTTGAATCACGATACTTGAGCAAACTCTTGGGTGGGACTGCAAGTCAGGTTCCCCATGTCTATAGAGACCGATCGCCGGTGTTCCATGCAGACAACATCGTCGCACCGTTGTTGGTAAGTCAGGCTCAGTCCTTTTGTCTGCCAGGATTATCATGGGTGAGGAACTCATTGGTTCTGCCCCAGATATTGCAAGGGGAGATCGACCGGGTCGTTCCCAAGGAGCAAGCAGATATTATCGTGAAGAACATCAATGACCGTGGTGGACAGATCGAGTATAAATTATACGAAGGCGAAGGTCATGGCTGGCGTCAAGATAAGAACATTGTCGATGCTTTCGAGAGGGAGATGAAATTTTATGAAGATGTGCTGAAGATAGGACCAGTAACCTGATTGTGTCTCTGAAGGAGTGCATATATTAGACATGAAACGTTGTATTATTAAATTGTGGAATTTGAATGACATCCGATACTGATGATGTTGGTGTACGTTACGGAGCTACTTTTCGTTCAATGTTAGTAACAATTGAAAGTTTCAAGACAACTCTAGGACACACCAACGCTGCCATCAAGCAGCCTCTCCGTCGAGTTTGATTCCCGAGTTGCTTGATTGGCTATTGCCAGCGTTGGTTTCCTCCTCGCAACACTTCTGTCAGAGTACTTTCCTTCCTCCTACCTGGTAGATTTCATACCGTCCTTGACGGACGTCTACGATGTTCCTGCAAGTCTTCCCAGACAAATATTCCAAGGACATACGATGGAAGTCGTGATCGGCGTTACACGATTGGCTGAGGCTTTCGAGGACAATCTAGGATAGCTATATCGTGACAATGTAGGGAACACTCCAAGATAAACAGTATGAGAATAGTCACCCTAAAACAAGCGGAGCGGTGAGTTACATCCATATCGTTCATATTTGTCCGCAAGGCAGTGCATGATGTGCAGGGTTCAGTAACTTGAATGATGCCTCCAGCGCCACAACCGGATTATACTGATGAACTGGGTCTACCTGCACAAAGGCTTGTAATGGCCGGTTCAACGTTATCTGAGTTTCAGCAACTCGAAGAAACGACGTTACCAAAAGTGGTCAAGATACACAAGGAAATCGAATACACCGTTTCTCCCAAGCCCAAGAAGGGTGCAATCGTTCGGTTTGTGTGGTTTGTTCCCTGCTATGTCTTCTCTGAGTGTCCGATATCACCCAAACCAAGAGCGGACTAAGTTATCTTCTCCGACATCGTGCATCATTTGCGGCGCTTTTGGAATTAATGTCTACTGTCCAGGAATGTCAGTCAATGTTATCAAGCCCGTGTACACACACCAGTCAGCGAAGAAGATTCATCAAGGATTGGAGATTCGATCTGTAGCGCAAGAACGACAAAGAGGTGGAATGGCTCGAGAACGATGACCTGTAAGCCCCGTCAGCATTCCTCAGCAACCTTACCTCGCCTAATTTGCCGTCCGCCGGCCGTCTGCTCCACTTCGCGGCGCAATTTGTGAACGGCGAACATCAGATGGATGCCGTCACGGAAGTCGATTACCGTGAACAATGGCAGAACCATGCGGACTCAGGTCAAATCGGTGGCGACACTTTTCATGCAACATCATGCTGCAGACTGCCAAGCAACCTTTTTGGAATTCGGGGTGGATGGGGTGATTGTTCCGTGTAGAGCACGTCATTCTAACTATCCTCATGGTATATAAGAGGTACTTTTCGTAAATCTTGAGCTCAACCCCTGAACACAAACCATGTCCACACACCCATTCTACAAGTAAGCTCTGATTTTTTTCAATGAGACGATAGATAATAACCGGGTTACATATAGGGAACCAGAGTTTGATACATTACAGCTGCATGCTGGTCAAGCACCCGATCCCACTACCAACGCCCGCGCAGTTCCAATCTATGCAACCACCAGCTTCGTCTTCAATAATTCGGCGGTCTGTTTCAATTCAATCCATCACGCTGATGTTGATTTCTTATCGAATCCTCAGCATGGAGCAGATCTCTTTGGACTCAAGTACGTAGCTGCCTTAGATACGGAGTCGAACTTGAAAGTTAAATATCTCGATCCAGAACCTTCGGGAACATCTACTCTCGCATCATGAACCCCACAGTCGTATGCATTTTCACCCCTTATTTGTGGTCAAGTGTTGAGGTCATAGTCCTGAACCTGTCCTCTCGTATTAGGACGTCTTCGAAAAACGCATTGCGGCCCTAGAAGGCGGAGCAGCTGCCATTGCAGCTGCCTCCGGCCAGTCTGCTCAGCTCATGACGGTGATGACCATCGCCGGAGCTGGGGATAACATCGTCTCCACGTAAGCTCTTCCGTAATACCATGACAGCTTTTCACCAATCATACCACTGCGCTTCAGTTCTTTTCTTTACGGTGGAGTGAGCTTTTCACATTACTCTCCTTTAGTCAGTATTGCATCAGTCCACTGACCCGGATTGCTTCGCATAGACGTATAATCAATTTAAAGGTGCGGATCTCACCACTGTTGCATATACAACGCGAATTAAAGTCCTCTTCATCTCTCTTCTCCACAACCTGATCTAGTCACATTCAAAAAATTCGGCATCGGCGTGAAATTCGTGGAGTCCGACGAACCTGCCGCCTTCGCTGCAGCCATTGACGACAAGACAAAGGCGATATTTGTAGAAAGTATTGGCAATCCAAAGTACAACGTTAGTCCGATTCCAGCGTTGGCAAAGGTGGGTTCATGATTATCCTCCCATCGGGCGATATCTAATGACTGTAACCTTCCACATTGCTCCCGGCAAATTTTCTTGTGGTTAGGTCGCTCACGACCACGGCATTCCTTTGATAGTTGACAATACATTTGGAATCGGAGGTGCGTATATTGGGCAGCATAGTATTCAATATGGTGAATGTGTGTATGCAGGCTATCTCATCAGGCCCATCGAACATGGTGCCGATATCGTTGGTAGGCATTCTCCTACTTCTGTCAATGCATGCTTGATGTATTCGGGCGTCATTAGTCCACAGCGCCACAAAGTGGATTGGAGGGCACGGAACGACTATCGCTGGTGTTGTGATCGATTCGGGTGAGTTTCGCCATCCTGTTCTGCAACCGACGTGCTGTTGTTTCTCTTCCCAAATTCATTTCGTTTATATTACTGTGTTCTTGACCACAACAGGCAAGTTTGACTGGGCTCGCTCTGGCAAATTCCCTGGCTTCACCGAACCTTCGGAGGGTTACCATGGACTCCGTTTTTCTGATACATTTGGCCCTGTTGCATTTGCAATCAAACTACGCGTAGAGGTACGGTGTACCTCCGTATCCTTACACGCAAATGTCCTCATTTTGCCTTTATTTGCATAGATTCTTCGCGACCTGGGTCCTGCGTTGAACCCGTTCGGAGCTTTCCTGCTTTTGCAAGGCCTAGAAACTCTCAGCTTGAGGGGGCAAAGGCATTGTGACAACGCTTTGTCCTTGGCTAAGTGCGTACCTTTCTCGAAGCCGTCATTTGTAGGATGGAGTTGAACGAAACGTGTTCCACATCCACCAGATATCTAGAGAAACACCCGAAAGTCGCGTGGGTGTCGTATCTTGGGCTAGAATCGCATGAATCACACGCATTGGCAAACAAGCTGATGCGGCCAAATGCGTACGGTGGGATGCTCAGTTTCGGAGTGAAGGGTGATGCGAAGCAGGCTAGTCACGTCGTAGACAGTCTAAGATTGGCAAGCCATCTAGCGAACGTTGGTAGGTTACCTCATACCTTTCCTGATTTCTTGTCTGATTGCCTAATTACGTTCTGGTGAAGGTGATGCGAAAACTTTAGTTATACATCCCGCCTCTACCACGCATCAGCAGCTCACGGAAGAAGAACGGGCAGCGACGGGTGTCACGCCTGATTTGATTCGAGTATGTCTGCCCCATTGGTATCATGGGGATATCACGAGTATCGTCTTCCTTGATCTAACTGGCATTGTTTTTCAGGTCTCAGTCGGCATAGAGGCGATCTCCGACATCATTGCAGACTTCGAGGCTGCCCTGAAGGTTATGCAAAACTTGTAATTGCTTCTTAGTATCATGAGAAGGACTTATGTACGTGTACGTGTGGATTTTAAATTCTATAGTGAATCGTTTGACATGAAAAGAATCCCTTCGGCTCGACTCAACTCAGTTGCTTACACTCCTACAATCAGAGGAAATATATTGACCATTTTGTACTGTAACCCTGGCAGCCGGTATCAAACCCTAAAATAACAATCTTAGATGTGCGGAGTGAGCAGAGCGGGAAGTGGCTTCCAACGCTAAGTCTGCATTCAACAAACTCTGTTACCATCCTCAAAAACCCATCCAACATCCCGTAGGCCTTATATGAGGCTGAAGGCAATAGCAGGCCAGCATGCGGTGGAATGGAGAACGTACGACACACGATTTTGGGCATGGACATCGTTGGACATCAAATACGCAAATCCTGAGATAAATATCGTGCAGAAACTGAAAGTTCTGTGCTGAATATCATTGCACCATAGTATATGAACCACAAAACTCACCGCCGGCCTGTCTGAGATTTCATACCCCACAGACTGAGGATCTCCATCTAGTAGGGAGTAGAGTGCAAAACTGCACGACTGATCTAGTCAACATTCGTAGAGCTACAACGCCCAGCGTCGTGTTTCAGATTTCCTCTTGGATTTAATCTGGGATGTTGCATACTCTCCCCACAGGCCGCTTGATTCCCTCCCAACAACGGTGGGTGACCTCAGTGTGATGTAAACGAGGGTCAACGAGGAATTTCTCATCGGTGCGGTGGCCTCTGTTGGTGAAGTTGTGGAAAGAGGGACCGAATTGCGTGGTTGCTGTGCCATACATTCATCAGCCTGTTGTCACCTCGCCATTGCAGCTATTCGAACTATGACGCATAGCAACAGCATGTATGACTGGATAAGAGTACTCGTAGCCGACACGCCAAGCAGCCCAAGCCGCCGAAGATATCGGTCGGATATACATGTGCAAAGCATAAAGGCCAAGTGTCTTAGGAATCGTGCGGCAGCTTTCGTTCCATTGCCAATACGCTTGCAAGGGCCGCTGCCAGATGAATATATTTCCAATTTCATTCCACAAATAAAATCCTTGAGCTAAAGACTCTTACTGACCATGACGAGACACGAGCGCACCATCATCTAACCCCACGATGCCAGTTGGCAGCGCCGGAAAATTGAATTGCGCTCCGAGTAGAGCACGTTCCTGCAGCGCAGGATGCAAGTAGAGTAGAGTGCTGGATACTTCATAGTTGTTCCGTTTATCGAACGAATAGGCGTTTTGATCTCAATGGTCGAGCAGCCCCCACGCGACCAGTCTCTAACTGATACAGCCGGTATGCTTCGCGCAAATGATCCGGTGAGAGGGGACCAACATCACCACGTCGCTCCTGCACCGACCGCGCTGGAGCGACAAAGTATCAGATACCCGTGCATGACAGGAAATTGCCCAGAGATGCGATACCTTTCTCAACAATCTCGCCAACGAAGACCTTGGCGAACCCCGCCACGATTTGCGCGACCGGTTGAGAGACTTGTTGGCCTGTCGCTTGTTGAATTACCTGTTTGTGAGTTGCTTCAGATATAGAACATGCGCTGGGTGACCGAAGAGCATACCTTCCGAACAGCTTGCTTGGGCAAAGCATGCCGTCGGTACGCTTCGAATCGCTCGTACTGCGCGGGACTGAAATTGTCCATGAGGACTCTGTCCAAGTTAAAGATTATTAGGAGGAGTGAAATCTGTGAATCTGGAATGCAAATGTCATACTTGAGGTTATCTTTGGACTGGCTCTGCCAGGACAACTGTGCAGAATAGTCATCATCAGCCATCGCGGGTAGCAACTCGTCGTCTCCATCCACGTCTTCATCCGCGACAGGTCGAGGAAGGGTACCGCCAGTTACTGAAAAGATGGGCGCAACCGCCCCCTGAAGAGTAGACAACGCTGAAGTCGTCTGAGTTTGTGAGGCACCTCCAAGGACGGTGTGCAATGGCTGTATTGGATGGCCTGCATCTCCGACGAGACGTCCCTGCGACCCATCTGTGGTGCTCATTGCAGTGATTGCACTCACGTTCACGGAGGCGCTGGGAGTGGCGGTGGATTGGAGTGCCCAGTGTACGGATGTGGGTTGGCTGGTGCTGGGACCGAGGTCCTGCGACATTGGCCGAGGTGAGCCCGTCGCGTTCGGGAATGCCCCTCGGGGTTTCCGACCGCGTTTCGCTCCTGTTACGGGTGTTCCTCCTCCACCCCCTCCTGTCGCCGTGCCTCTGGGACGTCCTCGAGGAGTCGGGGTGCTGGGGGTGCTTGAGATAAACGAGCGTTCTGGTGCAGGATTGGCCATGGCCGAAAAGAAAAACAAGTTCAAACAATTGGTTTGACCGCAAACACTCGCAGTGACGGCGAGTACTGGATTCGAACATGGCCCGTAGCGTTTACAGCGCGTCGGTCTCACCAGTGTCTCCTTCTCCCTCTTTCTCCAACTGTTCATCCGACGACCACCCATCAAGACACAGCGATCCAGGCCCATCGGCCTTGCGTTCAGCCTCGCCGCCACACCGAGCAGCAGATGCTGACACCGTCACCTGTCTCTGGGACGAGTGCGGCCAAGTTTTCACGCACCTCCCTACGCTCATCGAGCACATTCACAACGGTGCGTTTCCTTTCAATAAAGACACTACAGAAACGACACAGACTCAGTGGGTGCAGCATAGATCATATTGGGGTACACAAGTCAAATTACACCTGTGAATGGGCTACTTGTATGCGCAGGAGTCTTCCGCAGACGTCCCGGTTCGCACTGATCTCGCACATCCGATCACATACGGGCGAAAAACCTTTCACATGCTCTCGTCCGGGTGCGTGAACGGTTGCTCTTCTTATCTTGTGCACCGTGAAATTGAATCGAGGACATCTTTGCAGAATGCGACAAATCCTTTACCCGATCAGATGCTCTTGCGAAACATATGCGCCTCCAGCATCACATATCGCCTCCATTGCCAGGCCGAGGTGGTAATCGCAAGCGCAAAAGGGAGGAAGTGGAGCCTGAAGTACAACCAGCGGTCACGACGACGACGACGACGACGATTCATGGCGGGTTCAATACATTCAAAATCGAACCACATACACCCTCCGAGCTGGATGACATCTCCAGCACATCTCCCACAGATCCCAGAGGTGACTACTTTGCGGCCGGGAATACGAACACCAACGGAAACGTGCATCGGCGATCTGTTAGCCCGGGAGGGAGTATGGAGGCTGGGGGGCCTCGGGACGATACAGAAGACGGGTTGCCCCCTCACCTCCTGCAAGCTATAGATCCGCAAACTGGTCTAATTTTGGGCAGATCGCCTGATATGGTGAGGTATTTGGTTATGAAAGCCAAGCACAGATTTGCGTTGGAGCAGCACGGGTCTCTAATCGAGGAGTTGAGGATAGCGAGATATCAGCTGAAGAGGACAAAAGATGAGAAAGAAACTGTGTTGAATGAATTGTTGCGTTGTACTTTTGGGTATGTGTGTTTGATTGGTATGGATCGGTTCGATATTGATCTGCTCGACCGTTATCAAGACCACAGGCTAACCCATTTATTCTACCTGGACCAAGCCTCGATTCCCATCCAAACCAAGATCGGTCACTGTTGGGTTCTGGAGAATTGGACTATGCATGATTGGTTTACAATTTTGTAACCGCAACAAACTGTACCACGTTATTCTCAACGCACTCGCAAGTCTTCCTACATGCGTTCGGTTGTCGTTGTTCCCTTATAATCCCAGCTCGTGCAGGGCTGGCTGTGGTCATGCCATGAATCGTGCTAGGGGGAGACCACGTCGATTTTCCAATGGACAGGCACTCCGAAGCATCCGCTAAAACTTGCATTTATCACGTTTTAGAATGTGTGTTTGCAATTTTCAGCTGGTGGCCGAAGAAGTAAAGAACGCTTCAAAATTTTGTTTTCTCTATATTGTTGTACTGGGCTACGGGCACAAATTCACGTTGATTGGTTTTGGTGTGGGTATACTGTAGCAGGCTGCACTTTACCACGGAGTTTCGTTGTTCAAGAAAGAGGCGAGGCACTGAAAATGTGGCTCGATGTTGCCAGTGGGTGGCTTGGAGATATTCCCAACATATTTCATTGTCAAAGAGTAAATTATTTGTTCACCTTCAGTTTTTTGTGGTGAAGCTCACTTAGTATGGACTGGCCTGTAGTTGTCGAGGATTTGTAGACTGGTTGGCCCCAATAAAGAGCGTCTCTGAAGAAAGGCACTGTGGTTGAGAAATCAATTTATAACAGCAAATGATATTTCCTTGTGTCAATAATACACCAGTTTACGAGCCATATACGAATCCTATAACTTAGATATAACCTGCTTTTGGAACAAATTCACAAGAGACCAGAAAGGTTGCAGGCAGCATCGCCAGTATTGTTGCGCCAATAGTTGGGCAATGTCTGTCAAATCGACTGAGTACAACAGATCCAAAGAAGTCAGCCTCTCGTGAGATGATATACCTGAATATACGCAACGCCATCCTTGATAACAGTTTCGTTGACAGTGCCTTTCTCCAGCTTGTCAACGACTCGAATTTGGAAGGTTTTCGTGGAGATGACTTCCATCAGACCTTCTTGCATTAATTCATCCCCCTTGAAATTTTGCATCATGATCTGAAGTCGCAAACCCTTGAAGTACTCCAGAGCGACTTTGCCAATAATCTCTTCTTGAAAGATTGATTGATCCTTGTGGGACTTCATCTTTTGGTAGTTCGCGAGGAAGTTGGGATCTAGAATAAGCTCATCAACAGGAATGTTGAGCATCTCCGCGATTTCAGCCTTGACTTCAGGGATCTCTTTCTCAAAGTCATTTCGGATGGAGCCCTTCACGAGTAGAGGCAAATCGCTGGTGCGAGGAGCGTCGTTGATCGCCTGGGGTACCTTCTTGTTGTATGCGAGGTCCGAGATGTTGTTCCCAAGATAACCCTCCCCAAAGAGGATGCGGAAAACGCCGTCCTTGACATCACATCCGATGTAACCATGCTTGCCGGTATCGTCGGCGGTCATGATGAGTTCAGACTTGGTGACGACTTCATTGAAGCATTCCACGGCATCCTCAGGGAATTCAGTGACCATAAGCTCGAATGCTGTGACGAAGGCTTCGAGATAACTGGAAAAACGATTCAGACGGAGCAGACGACGATGAATTCCCGACTCACCGAGTAAGCATTTGTCCATGACTATTCTGGGCGTACCCATCTTCAGCATAGGCGTAGGTCTCGTTCGGGTTGATGTTGATTTTAAAATCTTTTTTCAAAACATCACTGAGCTTTGCGCCCAGAGCCTCTCTTCGAGGTTCGTAATTATCCCGAACTGGCAACCACGTCAAAGTCAGCGGTTGCCTCAGCTGGTGCGGATTGCAAAGACGAGAACGCACTATCTTTGCGAACTGTTAAAGGTAACTTCTCGACAGGGGGTCTGGGGGTGAACTTGGACACCATTAGATATTTGCTGCGAGTTTCGAGGCTAAGATGGGAGGTCAAAAAAAACTATTTCTCACTCTGAGAGTCTGAGGATTTAGTACATACTGCCAGCGCCAGGTACCATCCACTGACAGTCATGGGTTGCACTGTTCACATGAATATTGTTTCCGTTGGATTCTTCATTTGGGAGGTTGCGCATATCAGATCAAATGGAAGGAATAGGGCTTATTGCTATGGTTTTCCAGGGATCTGGACGGTTTTGGTGTTGTCAAAACTGCTAACCTATAATTGGAAATCACCACATCAGCAAACCCTGTTTTCAGGTCATAGCAAACCGAAATTTCCATAACGGTCATAGCACATCCATAGCACTCATAGCATTATAGCAACAAAGCACCTTACGTAGCACTGTTGGGAATAGTGGCCGAATAGTCGCGGGAATCCGCATCACGTGACCCGGAACTCAAACATGCCTGTGATGAATAATGCTGAAGCGCAGCAGTTATTCTACTCAACACAAGAAACTTCTAGTAGATTTAGAAAGTAGTATAAAAACCCTCTCAGAGAGAGGCAAATATAATTCAATTCCACATAAAATATCTTAGCGGTCAACAACCACTGTACTATATATTCCAATAGGTTATAACTTATGAGCCCTGAATGGCTGTAAGCATGATTACGCACCTCTGAACATCACACTACCACCTCGTGTACTAAGCCAACTAAGTCATGCACACATCAGGATCCTACCAGATTGAGTTATTGAAGGGGAACAATTGGATGCCATGGAAGAGATGGATGTTAGCTGTGCTTTGGGATCTAGGGTTGGAGATGTACATCGATGTGGAATTGAAATCCTCTATCCTGGCGGACACTTCCCATCCAACACCAGTGGAATCTGAGGTGATGAAGAAATGGTGCGATGGAGACACCAAGATGAGGATGCGGATTGAGCTTGCAATTGGTGATGCAGAAATGATACATATCATTGGCATGCACATGGCGAGTGAGATGTGGAAGCAGCTAACCTTGGTAAAGGAATCCAGAGGAAAGCTTGGAATATTAGCGATGTGATGTGCACTGTACCAGTTGATTACCAAAGAAGGATTCGACCTAATTGAGCACATATTGAAGCTCCAGAAACTGCAGGAGGAACTCCACTTGATGGGAAGCCTCATTTCCGATGAAGATTTCATGATGATACTTGTATCCTCCTTTCTGGAAAGTTGGGACTTGTATACATTGGTGTACTTAGGCTCAAAGAGGGACAGAATGTCACTGATGTCACACAAACTAGTCACAGTCCTATTAGAGGAAGATGCAGACACCATGAGATCCTAACAACGTCGCTATGCATGGGAGGTTCACTGAAAAGCATTATGGAGAGGGTAATGGAAAGCAGAAGGCAGCCAATTCTGAGATGGAATGCTTCAACTGCCACAAGAAAGGACATATGACAAAGGATTGCTGGTCTAAAGGTGGTGGAAAGGAAGGGCAAGGGCCGAAAGGGAAAGGAAAGGGTGCCAGAAAGGGTGGAAACCACTGGAACCGATTGAATCAAGCTGCAGACAATGTCAATAATATGTTACAGGATGTAGCATACACAGTGAATACAGACAACATTTCAAACTACAATTGGTTATTGGATTCTGGAACGACCAGTCATATTAGCAATTCATGTAATGCATTCATCATGTACAAAACTCTGGATGAAGCTACTGTTCAAGGACTAGGAAAGGTAGCTGCTGAAGCTCTTGGTTGCAGAACTGTCATTTTACACTTCACAGTGGATGGAAAGGATGTACAATATCAGCTACGAGACATACTACATGTACCAGAGTCATGGAACTCGCTATTGTCACTGAGCCAATTCAATGAAAGTGGCAGATGGGTCAATTTCCACAATGGAATATGCAGGCTATATATGAAGGAGAATAAACTTGTCAGAACAGGCTGAAAAGATGGACAATTATACCATTTAAATGCCCAAGCACAATCCCACATGCTGGAAAAGGCAAACCTAGCCATGCTGAGGAAAATGTCTTGGGATGAATGGCACCACCTATAAAGACACATTGGAATGAGCAGACTCGAGACCCTGCAGAGAAAGAGATTAGTCATGGGTCTAGAAATTGATGAAGGAAGTATCCCTTTTCAAACCTGTGAGGCTTGCATTCAGGCAAAGCAAGCTGTCCAGCCATTTCCTAAAGAGGCTGATGGACAATTGAAAGTTGCTGGAGAGCAGACTTTGAGCAACATCTGGGGCCCAGCATGCATAGAGTCTATTGGAGGATCAAGATACTATATCTCATTCATGGACAACATGGTACACACCATAACACCTTTATTCATGAAATGGAAAAGCCAGGCAACAGAACACATCAAGGCTTACATAAACACGATTGAGAAGAAGTTCGATCAAAACCCTAAATATTTGTGGTTCAATAGTGGAAAGGAACTTGTCAACAAGGAAGTCAAGAGATGGGCAGCAGAGAAGGGAATTGTCATTGAAACAATGGCCCCTTACTCACCCTCACAACATGGAATGGTAGAAAGATTTAATCACACATTAGGCGCCTTCAAATCATGCGGTGGGACACGCTGTCAGGGTCTATGTTGAACAGCCGGCAAAAGCCCGGCATACCCTCTGAGTTTGAATGTAATAGGTTAGAAAACATAGAATACGACTTGTTGTATTCACGTTTTATCACCAACTTGCATGGCTCGAGTACAACAAAATGCCTCAACTCCCAAATTCACGTCCTCCGTGTCCTCCTCGACTTCATGTTACAAAACGGCAAATTATGCTTGATTCGCTTCAAAAATGTTACATGGAGACCAACCTCGAACTCGTCAAATATTTGTTATCGGATGACGAGGATAGCGATGTCGATAGCCACAATACATCCCAGCCATCCTCTGCTTCAAGCAGTCCCCTTTCATCATGGCAAGGCAGTTCTCCGATCTCTGATCACATTCATGATAGCTCACCGGCTCCCGATGAAATCGACCTCATCACACTCCTTTATGACAGGTTCAAAGTCTTGCAAGATCAACTTCTTTCTACTCGCTACCTTCAGCGTGGCATACCAATACCCCGCAACTCCCAAATGGATCTCCTCGCGTGGTACAAGAAAATAGTCCAATTCGTTTCCAGAGGAAGGTCCGTGTCCATCCGGATACTTTCGATCACATCCTCTCCCTCATCAAGGATGACCCCGTATTCGTCAGTAAATCTTTCAAAGATCAAATTCCTCTCCCTGTCCAACTCAGCATCTTTCTCAACCGTATTGGTCACTACGGAAACACGTCGTCTGTTGATGACATCGCGGAATGGGCAGGAGTTGCACCTGGAACCGTTGTTAATTGCACAAAGCGGTGCATGTTAGCGATCATTAGTCTTCATGACCGAGCCATGTCCCTGCCGACGGAGAACGAAATACGCTCCTCTAAAGGTTGGAGTGAGAGGAAGGTGATTCCGGAATGGCGGAACGGCTGGTTGGCCGTTGATGGAACAACATTCCCTCTTTTCCAGAAGCCGGGTCTACACGGAGAAGCATGGTTCGACAAGTCTTCGCAGTACTTGATGAACGGTCAATTTATCATTCTGCTTCATAATCTTCGCATCATCGACTATTCACTTCGGCACACTGGAAGTGCCCATGACTCCTACACATTCCAGAGCACCCGCATCTCCTCCGATCATCAAACATTCCTCCCTGAACGCGAATGGATGTGGGCCGACTCAGCATACCCAGTCCGACCTTGGTGTGTCCCACCATTTCGGAAACGGCCCAATACCGAACTTTCTCGCGAACAAAGACGCTTCAATTACCGTTTATCAACTGTGCGAGTCCGAGCTGAACATGCGATCGGCCTCCTCAAGGGCCGATTCCAATCCCTCCGCGAACTTCGTATCCAGATCGGCTCTCGCAAACTTCACAAGTGGGCAATTTTATGGGCCCGTTGCTGTGTAGTGCTTCATAATCTTATCATTCAATTTGAGGGCGATGACTCCGATACTACATGGAGGGACCGATGCACATTTTCAACCCTACATGATGGCGATGACAGCACTGATCTGGGTTACGATTTCTACAACCGTTCGGTTCAGGTCAATGCTGAGGATGGTGAGGAGGATGGGGACACAATGGCAGATGTCGATGATGATGATGATGGCGCTTCCGCCCCTCCGATTGCTTGGGCAGGGGCGGTATTTCGTGAAAATTTACTGAACGTACTTCTGTCCAGTTGGCTATACGCACCTCCACCTTCTCAGGCAACGTAAATCTCATTTATGACATGTGTTTTCTTTTTTTACCGTCTGATTTTTTTTTCACTCCTTTTCGCGCTACATGTACATACCTCTGTACGATTAACCGTCCCAATAGCGATTTTTTGGCTATAACATGTATATTGAGACCGAAAGAGACAAAAAAACATAGTACACGACGCAGACAAAACAAATTTAACCCATCCCACCAGAATGCCTGCTTTCATCTGCTCCATATAAATCACCACCCTCAGAAGTTCCTGCAGCTCCGGTAAGATCAAGGCCCTGTTGGTCTGGCGTTAACTGCAGATTTGGAACCAGTGTATGGAGGGGCGGAGCCGGGGGCGGAAATCCAACCATTTGGTTTGAAACAGGTGTTTGGCCTTGGTTTTGAGAGCGGAGATGCTCGTACTGGATGTATAACTTCAGGATATTCTCCTGGGCGTCTTGCTGTTCACGAGCCTTGTTTGCCTGGATCTCCATATGCTCTTTCTCCCACTCCATTGCCGAAGTCGAGTAACGTAGTCGCAGACGTTCTGTTCTGTACTTCTCAATTTTGACCTCTGCATCCTTCATGATTCGTTGATGTTCACGCTCCTTCCTCCGATCCATCATGTCCACAGTAGCCATGTAAATGTTATCTAGATTTCCACCTGGGATTTGTTGCTCGAATTCTGAATGAGATCGTCATCCACCTGCATGAGGAGGGCCATGTGGAGGTGCGGAACCACCACGGCCTCGTGCAGGTGTGCATAGCAAAGGACGCTGCGTGGAAACAGCACTGGAGGGGCCAGGTTCAGGAGGAGGTGTGGCGGCAGGTGAACCACTCATTAATGGTGTGATGGGCTATGGGATTGGGCTCGGATAGGGTGAATAACGAGGGGATGATGATGTAGATGCATGACGAAACTCAAGTTGACGCAGGGTGGAGAAATCAAATGGACCAGATGTTTCCGGCGAATGGATGAATGGACTGGGCGGTGTGGGTGGATTAGAAGATGGATTTCTTATGGGCTGAGTTGCTGCTGATGCCTGGAAAGATGACTCAAATAGCGATGATGGCAATGACGGATATGGAGCCTGCAAGGGGTGGGGTGGAATTACCATCCAGGGGTTATTCGGAGCTGAGACCATATGCCCAAAAGGGAGAGTTTCTTCACCAGGCAGCGTGGCTCTGTCAACCTGCTCCTCAACAACCTCGGCATCCTGGCCATCAGTCATCATATCGTCAGGTGGCGCTATGTGCGCTGCATTGGGAAATAGCAGCGTGTGCGCTTCGACTTGAAGATCTTGACCTGGTTGTGAAGACACAACATGAGGGTTGTAACTTGGAATGGATCTCCAATAGCCATGCAGATGAGAAAACCACGGAAAATCGTGCTGAACCTTCACTAAGACATCCGTCTTTGAATCAGTCCCATTTTCAGGCCTGCAATATTGAGAACACTCACTCGCAAGATTCTGGTGCTCCGGGTGCACAGTTAACTGCTCCCATGTCAAGCCAGAACCTGTGGAGCCGAGGAGTGTACATTTCTCGCAATATTTCTTCTTGAGACTTTATTGATGGCATCAGCACCAAGGAAAAAGGCGGAAAAAGATGGAAACAGGTTGCACATACGTAGTAATTCGATCCGCAACCGATTTTGCGAACTTGGCGGGGTTTGCTTGGTAGTGCCGCAGATAATCAGGATTTCGGTCATTTCCAAAGACGTGTTGTGCAATCATTGCATGATACACGGATTTCTGTGTTTTGCCAACATCCTGACGACGCCCTTCAGCTCTTGCATCTTGAGTCGAATCGGAAAACAGCATGTGTCGCTCCGCAGGGTATTCATCCAGCCAGTCGATGAGCCTTTCAGTCCTGGATGAATCATGCGAATCGGACCAGGAAACCTTGAAGGTCTCGACAGCAGCCCCAGGGGTTTGCTTCTGCTTTCCTTTCGGAGGCATGCGGGGTCGTTTGGTGGATGGAGGTGAACAACAAGGTGAGTTATCGATTGCCCTTCTGCGTTTTCCTACGTTGTTTGCCATATATCTGTTTCATACTCCGAACTCAGAGGGTATGCCAGGCTTTTGCCGGCTGTTCAACATAGACCCTGACAGCGTGTCCCACCGCATGATTTGAAGGCGCCTATTACTGGAGTTAGCCTGCACGATGTTGATCGCTAAAAACCTGCCCACATTCCATCTGGAAGCTGCAATGTGGGAAATGGGCATACATTTTAAACTGATCCCCCACCAAGGCTCTAGATGGAATGACCCCGCATGAAGCCTGGACTGGCAGGAAGCCAGACATATCGCATTTCTGGGAGTTCAGATGTGATGTTTGGGTCTTATATCAAGGCAGAAAGAGATTGAAGCTGGCACCACAATCAGCTAAGATGAAGTTCATAGGATTTGTGGAGTTGCAGAAGGCTATCCAATACTATGATGCCACAACGCGGACTGTTAAAATGTCATGGAATGTTGCATTTCATGAGGATGGGGCATTGCAGGAAGTCCAGATTGTATCCGACTTACTGGGTTTGCAATTTGAGGGGGAGCAGAGTGAATCCGATGACTCGCAAACTCTGGAACCACTGGAACCTGCAACAGAATCACCAGAACCTGCTATGAAGGCACCGGATCCAACACTGGACAGGGCCATTTGCAGACCAGAAAACAAAATAATATACCCACCAAGAGCAACATGAGGAGTCAACTGCAATTATTGACAGCTAAACAACCCATGTGCACAATTGACACAACACAAGATATGCGAACTGCTTGATGTATGAAGACCAACAGAATCATCTGCAGCGAAACAAAAGGAAAAGGTTAGTGCAGAAACAACCATTGCATATGCATTCTTAAGCACAATGCAGCAGGACAGCAGTCTCACTGACAAGGACCCATTGGATTTAAGGGAGGCCAGGGAAGCCATAGATGGGGAGAACTGGAAGGTAGCGATGAAAGAGGAATTTGATCAGCTACAAGAAATGGGCATTTGGAAACTCATAGACTTACCGGAGGGGCAGGAAGCCATTGGAAGCAAATGGGTTTTCCACTGGAAACGCAATGAGACAGGTGCAATCACTAGGCACAAGGCCTGATTAATAGCCCAGGGGTTTTCACAGAAGCCTGGAGTGGATTTCAGCAAAACCAGAACATTTGTTCCTGTGATGCGGTTCGAGATGTTATGGATGTTGCTCACATATTCCACAGTCAAGGATTGGGATATTCAGCAGATGGATATCAAAGGCACATACCTTAACAGATGGGTGAAGGAGGAGCTGTACATGAAACAGCTGGCAGAATTTGAGGATGGAACTGGATGGGTTTGCCACCTCATATGCCCTATATATGGTCTCAGGCAAGCTGGAAATGTATGGAACATGGATTTCAATAATATGATTAAGGCATGTCATGAGTGCACTCATGGGTGATCCAGATCCAAACTCACAAGTTTTTTTAATCAAAATTTACTTACTCAGATCTGTGTGGGTTTTTCAATCCACTGGACTCGGATCCACAGGTTGGCTACCCATGGATCCTATTTGGTTGTTGGTGGTTGTTGGTTGTGGTTTGTAGTGAGTTGTCATCCTAGATTTAACTTAGAAAAACAAAAATATTAGCAAAAAAATAATGAAAACTAATAGAGAACCCACATGCTGGTGTACCCATGCAAAACCGCAAACCATGGGTACAGTGTTGGTCACAGTGTCAAAATCAGGACACCATACCCAAACCCACATTACCCATTTTGGAAAACCCATGGATAAACCTATACCAATGTCAAACCTTGGTTGTTGTCACATGCTGGTGTGGCTGTAGCTGTTGGCATTAGACATGGTGGTGTGCTCCACACATTTGTGTGGTGAGATTGGACCTTGACAGACCTTTTCCATTGGTTGTTTGGCAGTCTGCTATTAATTTTCTTTTTTGGACAGCTAGCTGTGGTTTAGCTGTTGCCACAACAGTCTGGTCCAGCTAACAACCCATATATGGGTTAGCCATTGTTAGCTGTAGCCAAGCTAAGCTCACACCTTGCATCGGAGCTGGACTGAGCCATGGCAACACTACTTTTGAAACAGTGTGCTCAAAAGAGTCCTGAGATGATCAACTCATGGAAGGGTCCAGAGACATGTGAGTTATGAAAAAGGGAGGCAATTCCCATTTGTACTGGTACAAGTGTAGATCATATTGCAACAGGCCATTGTGTCAGTGTAGAAGGTAGTAGTGTCAGGGAAGTTCAGTTCAGTCCAGTTTTGGGCCTTTCTTGCCCAAACCAAAACAGAACCATTCAGTTCCTGCCAAAAAATCCAGAACCGAAACTGAGAAGCGACATGGAATGTGACTCGTACCTAGCTCAGCCACTCCTCTCAACAACATTAGTGAAGAGGACTTGCAGGCTCGTGTGGTGGCAAAGTTCATGGCATTGCAAAAAGAATTACAAATGGAGGGGGTGCTTGATGCACAGAATAAAAGAGTTATCCCCAATCGGCCTGTGCAGGTTGAGGTTGCTCCAGATGCAGCCGATGGTAATATGGAGGCTGTAGTGCTGGTTACTGCACCTGCAGCCACAGCTGGAGAAAAGAAGAAGAAGTTAGCAACTTTGATCAGTCATGCCAAAGGTGTAAGTGTGCATAACAACACAATCTGTTTCCAGCCTGATACATGCCCAAAGAAACTTGCTGTCAGACTTAGAAAGCAAATGAACCTACCCAAGAACTCACAGTTCCTTGATGCTAAGTATGATGCTGCATTTGTTGCTAGCCTCATGTCAGATGATGCAGACAAGGAGAAGGAGAATGGAGAGTTGACAGGTAGGTACATATCACATGCTCCGATATATAGAAGTGAAGAGGTTAGTCTTTTCATAGTTGTGGAATGAATATGAGCACTCACAATGGATGAACAGATGAAGGATCTACTCCTCACTGTTGACAGAAGGCCTGACCCTGAGCCACAGCCTTGTTATTCCATTCATATCCATGGTGAAGCTGTTGATGTACCTCTGAAGGTATCAACAAAGTTAGAGAACAAGGCACGCCAATGGATGGTAGATGAAACCTGGCTAAGCTTACCTGACAACCTGTGCTATGATGTTGAAACCCAGATCATTCCAAGTGGAAAGGCATGGGGAGATGAAGAAGACCCTGAGGTGGCAGTAGAGAAGTGTAAGCGGTTTAAACAGGAGAAAAGGGAGATCTGGAAGAACAAGAAACAGCGCATGGCTGAAGAAACACGCAAAAGCAATAGTAAACCAAAGAGAAAAGGAAAGAAAGCTGTCACAACAGGGAAGGGGAAGGAAAGAGCTGTAGAATCATCCGATGAAAAAGAGATTGGTGATACAGCCAAGTGACTTGATGTTCTGTGGTCAGTTCTCGTCATCATCCTCTTGGAGTTCCTCTGGCTCATTTCCCTGCTGTTGAAAAGGCATTAGTAGTGTACTGCAATTTGCATCGTGACATTTTTACATGATCAAATGAGATTGAAATCGAGAGTTCTCGTTGACATTGTTGAGAGTGAATGGGTATAAGTGCCAATGTGCAGTCAATCATGAACACCGGGATGATCTCATATGCCCAAAAGTCATTTGCGTTGATACACCTGTATCACCACTGAGCCCCGATTTAGTTTATTTTTGATTTCTTTCTTTTCTTATTTACTTCAGTATTTAAAGACTGTAGTAAATAGAGACAAACAAGAATCCTTTTCCCCTTTCACTTTGAGTTTGAGCTCTCTTGAGTGGCTTCGGAGACCCATGACCTCGTATTCACACTCAGTCCCCACAAGGACCTCAAGTGTATCAGCGTATGATACATGAATACCTAAGACTGAAGCACTATTGATTTTCAGCACAAAACTCAATGTAAAACTGTTTGGAGCCTACTATAGATCCCATGGCATTGGTGGAATGTTCGCATCCAATGACAGTCAGCGAACTAATGCACAGATATGAGCAGGTTTGTTACCAATTTCAACACGGAGTAGGGAAGAGATTTCAACAGGAAAGCGATCGTAATAACTGTCCCCAGAGCTTGAGATGAAAGCATAGCAATCAGCATGCATTCATTTGTTCGACATTGATCCATATCGAATTCCATCTTTGCGAATGTAAGTTAGAAGTCGGCAAACCTCTGAATGGTAGAATGGGGTTCCATCCTTAAGAGATGAGTCATTGATAATGTTGAGATCCAGCCATAAGTTTTGACAGTATTCCAGAAGAAGTGCATATACGGTCCCCACTGGAGCATGTTTGCAGAGGTTGATTGGTTTGCCTAAGCATTGAGGAAGTGTGACGGAGTCAGTCACGGCCTCAGATTGAGAGATGGCGAGTTCTGTCATCACTCCTCCTCAATTTTCCCGAGCCAGATTTCAAATAATTTGATCAATATATTCCCGCTCTTTTGGATGAGCATCAACAGGAAGTGCAAGAAGATACTCATATATGAAATGTATCATAACCCAATGACGCCTCAATGTCAGCTCAATTCGTCCCCTGTCATGTCCATTGTGATAAACCTTTTTAAGCATACCATTGAAACATTCAAATGCGAATAACCACCAGCCATACACCAGCCCAAAATGTTTGACGAACTTGATGTAGTGCATGGAGAGATGGTGGTTGATCATCATATGAATTCTGAGGGTTTTCAATGCTCGACAATATTGAGAAATGAATGTTTGACCAACCCGGGCCTGAGCCATCAAGATCTGATGGCAGCTAAGCATGTGAATGCCTGCACAGGGTGAGAGAATGGCAGAATATATCAAGTGAAAATTACGAGAGTGCTGTGGAATTGACTTGGCATTGGGGGGAATTGGGGGTTCGCCATCTGGGATGTTATTATTCTCATCCTTCCAGGCATACCAAAGGATGACAGGACAAATTGTCAAGATGCATTGCCATTCATCAGCCTTTTTGAGAGACTTGTTTTCACCCAACTTCGAATAATGCATTAATGTACGGTCATTCAGATAACAGCAACACTTGTTGGATATGTACGTACATTTTTAGGAAGGCGTGTTACATGACTTGGCCATTTGACCCTGTTAATAATGTTCTGGAATCGTTGGTTTGATGAATTTGCACCTTCTGCACCAGAGAACATATACAACTTGAAGAGGACCTCCATGAAAAGATGGCAAATGATACCTGTGCATCGTCAATGTTCTATGAAATTTGAAATAAACAGGGACTGACCAAGGAATATATTATGCATGAAGTCTAAGACCGTTTTTGACACTATACGCCAACCAGGAAGCAGATTGAATGTGGACCATAGTACACCAAAGTCACAGAGTATTACATGTTGCCATGGAGGCACAGCTGATCTTGATTGAAAGGCATATTTGAGCATCGGATAATCTTCTTTTTCAGTCCAGCTTATGCAAAATTTTCAGTGGAAACTCAAAGAATGGCATGGGCGGCAATGAAATACTATTAACAAACCCTTCTGGTTGGTCGGTGTTCAAGATGTTGGTATTGCAATATGGACAAGGGTGAAAATCGTGGCTGTGGCCAGCTGTGCCATTGATCTTGCGAGCGGCCGGGGTGTCACAATTAGCACATATGAAATCCGCATACACATCGGCAGGATCCTTGCCATAAACATCCATTTGTATTCCTAGTGTAGTTGTGACATGTCAATACATTGTGGCATGGATGGAAGAGTATGGATTACCATTATTGAGTTGAACCATCTCCTGGATCAGAGGCTCCATCGTGTGGTTGAGTTGCTGCTGCGTGGGCTCTCCAGGATCCAGGTGTAATCACCAGGCATAGAATGTTGACTTGAAGGTTGCGACGGTCGTGAGGCAGATTGTTGATGGAGATATATACCAGACCTGTAGAATGTGGCCTTCTGTGATAGATGCCAAACCTATCAAATCAATAATTGTCAGCATAAAAACAATCCATCAATGTGTCATGGACTAATCAAGATTGATAGTCATCTGTAGCCCAAACTGGTGTGACCAGAGTTTGATAGCTTCATCTCTGTTGATACTGGGGATATCTCACACAGTTCCTCGGTTGCCAATTTCGTGTACTGTCCCAGTGGTGTTTTGATACCACATGTCACTGTCATGTACGTCCCGCATAACAAAGTCCTCATTGTTGTTGCGTCCAAACTGATGTTCAGCATTCTTGGCCACCATCTTGGCAAATCCAGGTTGCATGAACATCCAACGAAGGCTCTCTATAATAGACACATGAGGAACAATAAGATTTGAAATGCGCTTTCCTTCTTTGAGTGTGTAGATTATTCTGGTACAGCCTAGAACAGTGCACTCGGGTGAGAAGTTGTTCAAATTCATTCAGTGAGTGATGTTTCCAGCATATAGGGCAGACAATATACTGGATTATCCAGAGGTTGGGGTCCATTCCAAGCCTTCTTCTTGCACTAATCAGAGTCCAAACAGGCCGGGGATAAATTGGAAGTCGGTCCGCCATGAAAAGAACATCAAGTGTGTTGTTCAATTGTGCAGTAGCACATTCCCAGGTAAGATTGCCAAAGACATTGCCCATAATGGCCTGCAGATATGTCATCCAGATATAAGACTCCTCTTGAAGTGCAGGTATCCTGATGGGCAGCTGTTTGGGGAAGTATTGGTCCTCTTCGTGCCCAGGATCTCATATGACTGGTGGGTTAATGGCATGGAATATCTCATCTGGTGCAGCAGGAGCTTGAGCAGGTGGCACTGGAGACTCAGAGCATTCCTGGGAGGACATTCCTGAAGGTGCAGGTGATCCAGAGTGATCTTCAGGTTCAGATACCAGTAGTCAGCAAGAGGCTCATATGTGTCGTATCCAGGGACATCTGCAACTAGAAGATCACCTGGGCCAGGCACAGAATCCAGGAATGCTGCTGGTGGGTCCTGTTCATATCCAAGAGGCAGATAATCCATTTCTTGACTGAGTCCAGCTGGAACAGCCTGGACAAGAGCACAATCGCGAGCAGCTCAAGGTGGGTAATATTGCATGTGCTTGCTCTCTAGCTGTTTGGTCTGGTGCTTGAATCCTTCTGGGTCCATTGAGCATCTTCCACACCAACAGGGTATACACAATGCTGGCATTGCTGGAGACCAGGTGGCACAGGTGTTGAGAGCTTGTAGAGATGCGAGAGCTTGTAGAGATGTGACTTAATCACATGTGCGATATCATCATGAGGACCTTAGCAAATGATTTCATGATCGGATAAGTCTAACAAAATTATCCTACCAGAACAATGACCATAGATTTTATATTCTCCAACAAAATCTTGTGAGAACATACCACAAGCATAATGTAAGAAATTCTCATGCTATCCAACAATATCCCATTAGAAAAATGTGCAGCTAGGACAATGCTAGAACAATGCAGTTTAATCTAAGATTTACACAAAATACTCCTTCTGGGTGATGTCAACACTTTGTGCTGTGTCAGGCACTAGGGCATCTCACGTGCCACCATCTCCAAAGATAAGGTGCACGTGGTCCAGCTTGCTGTGCTGACTAAGTTAGAGGATTTTATGGGCAAGAGGTTTCAATCCAGTGAAGGATCTCATCAGAAGGCTACCGCTTGCCCTGACCTCTAGACCATCTGTGCTCTTTTTATGGAGTACTACCTCTAAGCACTAATTATAGGAAGGGAGTGGACCAGTAGCATGTGAGCATGATGTAGCCAGTGTGACTGCCTAATCCATACCAAATGCAGACCCAACCAATGGAGGCTATTACATATGGGGCAGTGATCCGGTAACCGGGATGCATCCAGTGGGGATACCGAATCAGAGAGACATTGAAGGACCCTTTTGGGATTCCCACACTTGCACATCTTATCGTACTCCTAGTTCATAGATTGAATTTAAAAATTTATTGTTTACTAACTTACTAACTTACTGGAGGTGAATCCACAGGATAAATCCCAAATCCTAGATATAAATTGCACTGCTGAACCTTAATGGCAGGGATGCCGCAGATACCCCAGAAAATTTTTCATACCTTGACAGCCTAAAACGCATCATAAACATGATTTCTGGGAAGGCCTTCCAAAATGGACTTTGAAAATCATAAATATTTGGCTTAAAATAGCAATCATTGTGCCTGTCCGGCACCCCCAAGTGATGTCCAGCACCCAAGCGATGTCCAGCACTACAAAGCAATATCAGTTTATGTGTTGCTCTTCGGAGACTGAAATCTCAAATGCACTTATTGGGTTGAAGGGGTTCCATCTCCAACATATGTCTAGGTTTATATGTGTTTATGTTATATGCTGTGGATATTAACTTACTAACTTACTAATTACTAACCTTACTAACTTAGGCCTGTTCAGCAACTCAGTAACTAAGCACATTGATTGTTTCCTTGGACATGCTGTACATCCAGATTGCTGACAAACTCCACCTCCTTCTGGATTGACTCAGCTTATCAGTGATAAACACTTTGTCGTTGCCAGCTCAATGGCTGACTCAGATACCAATTCTGACCTCTTTGGCCTTAGTATTGACAATCTTGCCATCATTGGTTACTTTGGCTTCATTTGTAAAAGTTCTATTGCCTGGGCTGAGGCCTACTACAACAAGATTCCTCATCACAATTCTGTGCTCTCTGGTCATGCATGGGTTGATGAACTCATGACAGGACACCCTGATCATATCAAGATTACTCTTGGAGTGCGTCTTCAGGTTTTCAAGGCCCTTATTAAGACAATATGCAAGATAGACCATAGCTACCAAATATCAGTCAGTGAGAAAGCTGGTTGTGCACCAAAACATCAGGACCAGGATCAGCTTTTTCTGACCAGCCAAGTTTAGGCAACACTATTCCAGAGTGAATGGCAAGTAAGATCCAGTTGGGTTGTGGATTGGATGGAGAGTTTTTAGATAAAGTAGAGACGAGTTTGTTGAGGGATAATGAGGAGTGATGAGAGACTAAATATGAAAGAGTTCTGAATGTTTTGGAGTGAAGAGTAAACTTTTTCATCATTGGTACAACTATTCCTACATTTTATAGTACTAAACGAGGTGGTGCTCTGCACAGGCTAGTTAGGAGGAGAGGCGGTAAACATCAAATCTAATGAAATATATCAAACTGACCAATGTCTCTATGAAATGTGATAGGGTTAGGGCATACCATGGGTCTCAGGGCAACCCCACACCACACCTGCACCTGTCGACACTGCACCCACACCAGGTACAGGTCCAACCCAACCTGTGAGGCCCATGGGTCCTAGCCAAACCTGCAAGGACCATGGGTCCTGGCCAAACCCATGGGATCTGTGGTGCCGGATACCTCGCAAGGGCCAGACACATGTCAATTGATGCGTTTGTCACCCTCGTGAGGTATTCTGGATGTGGAAACAGGAGCGTGGGTGTAGCCCATGCTCTCATTGGTGCCGCAACCTCGCAAATGCCATCTACGTATCAGTACACATTTGTGAGGTTGCCATGCATGCACAAACACATCACAAACAATGGGTACATGTCAACTGACGCATGCCGCATTTGTGCCATGTTCGTGCTTGGTTGTTGTGCGTGCACGCAAGGTGCGGGGCGGAGGTGAGAGATGGTATCTGTGGTCAGACAGCTTGAAAAAAAACAGGTAAAAAAGACATTAGGCCAGGGGGTGGATGCACCACCCTCCCAGTCATTTTCCGTCATTTCCATTGCTGTTGGCAAGCCATGTGATGGTGTGGGCAGCCCTTGGCACATACCCACTGGGCACCCAGACACCATGGGGGTGGGTGCATGGTAGAATGTGGGTGGTTGGAGTTGACCACCATCACCGTACCCATGTAACCCGTGACCGTGACACCACGGTTTTGGCCATACCCGTGGTATGCCCTAGATAGGGTCCTCAGGGAGTTGTAGTACAGGAGTGATTTGGTGTCAATGATCATCACGATGAGAACATATTTAGTTCAGTTGAATGTCGGGTTGTGTTGTGGATTGGATCCAGATCTGGGTTCAGTGGATTTTCGAACATATATCAATTGGGTTCATCATGAGTCTCTATGTGCCATCAGGTTGTGTTGTATATGTCAGGTTTTCATGTATAGAGGGACCGTGCTCTCTACAATGTCAGGATGAACCACACAGAGTTTACAATTGCTGAACCCACCCACATCAGCTGAGCACAAAAGACTTGGGATATGGCTGACATATATGCCTGTTTGTGTGGCAATAAAGTGAGCCAGACAAATATCGAGGGCAGCAAGGCTGCCATATGCACTTATCCAGGCTGTGAGACTCAATGGGTAGCTACATTTATGCTCAGACTGATTGGGTCTTGGTACAGTTTCATTTGGATTGCCTCAACCTTGACTTTGTGCCTTGCAACTGACAGTGTGAGGTGCATGCAAACACCATGAGGTAGATTGGATTGCCTTTTTTGTATATTCTGTAATTAAATATACCCATGTTAGGAAGGAGGGGGAGGTTTCCAAATTTGTCAAAATGAAAATTTCTAACCTACATTTAGGTTTTTGAATGCTGGTTCCCCCTTGTGTCACAATCCACCTTCTAGTGTTGGGGAAGTTGGTCTCAGACCAATCCAAACCTGGTTTAGACCGAACTGAAACCGCCAATTTTGGTTCTGGTTTGGGAAATTGTGGCTGAGACCAAACTGTTTGGTCTCCAGTTTGGGGATTTGGCTGAAATGGTTTCAAACTGAGTTTGAACTGCAAACGAATGGTGCCCAGTTGGCCACTGAGCTGACTTCCAAACTCACCCAAGCCACTTGCAACCACCACCAAGACCTCCAATGTATGCCAAATGAGGACAATGGAGCACCCAAGGATGACAAAACTGGAAACAGGAAGTACCCTGCCACCCACATATGTTTCATTTTATTTTATTTTTTATTTGACACAAACTAAAACTTAAGTTACCAGTCAACGGCCACACCACCACCACTACGACAATGACAATGACACTTTAAGATGATGATGATTGCCACCATGACAGTGACAACAACAATTATTGCCACCACAATGGCCACAATCACCAGGATGGCCACATTGGATGCCAACAACAATGTGTCTAAGACGTATGCACATGCCAAAAGTTTCTCATTCGTTCCGTCCTCTCAGGGCCATTCAGGTGAATTGGATGGTACATCTGGGTACCAAGGCAGTTGGGAAGCCTGGAGTTTGGGGATGCCAAGCCGGAGTCAGAATACATATTGAGTAAGTTCCTTTTGTGCTGTGAGACTCATCAGCTTCCACTTAATCAATAACCATGAACCAACATGCTAGTGTCTGCAAATGCTGGTGCAAAACCAGTCTGGACTGGTTATTAGGTTCAGGTTAAAACCAGTTTAAACTGGTTAATGGACCAAAAAAAACCGATGGCAACCGGTTTCTGTCAGTCTGGTCCAGTTTTTTTCATTTTTGCAATGTTAGGCAACCGGTCCAGTCCCGGTTAACTTCCAAAAAAGGCAAAAAACCGGACCTAACCGGACTTTAAAACACTAAATGCTGCAGTGCTCACGTCAACAGCCTGCTGCTCTTTTTTCATCATTATCCGGACTGCAGAGTCACTCTCGGAACTGGTATTGGACTTGGATTGTACTGTACGTGCCAGTGCACCCTTGGCTGCTAATTTTTCAATCCTTTGATTGAACTGCTCCAACTTTTCAGCTGTTATCGTTGTGACTTTGTCATATCTCTCTTTGTACAAGTTGTACCATTTCTTCATGTGCTTGACATCAGCTGTAAGATGTGCATTGTCTGTTTCCAGTTTCGCAATCCTCATTTCATGCTCATTGAGGTTAGCAATCAGGGCTGCTGCTCTTGGTGGGGCCAATCCACCAAACCCAGATACACCCAAAATGCTAGCCAAAACTGATCCACCAGATTCCGTTTCGAACCCAGCTCTGGAGGCACCCGATGCACTAGCAGAAGACATCGGCTAGAGCACTAATCACCAGAAAATCATCAAGAAAATGGGATAAAGTCGAGAGGCATCAAGAAGGTTTGGGATGTTCAGGATTGGAGAAGTACATCTTTCCTTTATATATGAGGAGTGTCCACCACATGGATTTTCGATGCGACGACCAGAACTGCCAACCGCCAGCTGCACCTGGCACAATATATATAAATCTGTGTATATTGGTTTGTTAACCGGTGCAATATTAATTAATTATTAACAATAACTTCTAATTAAATGAGAATAAGAATTCATACTTCAAGCTTGAAGAGAAATGGTCAGGACAATGTGAGAATGCCTGTGGCAAAATGTAGGGCCAATGAAAGGAAATGTTGTATTTCTCGCGAGATGTTCCGAGGAGGTGATTTCAGTCTTACATTTCCCTCAGCTCACAATTCGACGCTTTACGCTGTGTGATCGTCAAGCCTGTGTCATAGACGACCCTGTCGGGCCCAGATTTAAATTAATTTTTCCCCAGCTTCGCACAGCAATGTGATTGTGAAACAAGACAACGGCGATCATTATGTCTGTTTGCGAATAGGAGTGCACAGTTTGCGAATAGGAGTGCACAGTTTGCGAATAGGAGTGCACAGAATATATATATTATATATAAAGGCCTCGAATGAATGATAAATTTTCAGCAGAGCTCTCCTTCCCCTGAACCGCAGGTCGGTCGTCTGTGGGTTTTTCTGTAAGCCTGGTAGTGTTCAAACACTCATCATGTCATTTAGAAGCACTCTCAACTCCAAACCGCTGGTCGGTCGTCATCTTTCTCAATAGTAGAGTCAACACTCACTTCACACTGTATCTGTGAGTTCTCGTATCCCTTGAAGAGTGGCGGGGGGTCATTCAAGTTGAAGCATTTCCTTCTTCCATCTATTTCAATATGCACCCACACACTTTGTTTGCGGCCGCCCTCGCCCTCTGGCTTGTGGTAGGATACACTCAAGCGGGACCGATCCCGCCGCCATTAGCCCTTACAGGACGGGAGGGGATGCAGTTGTTCCAAAGGGCCGACCATGGGCACAGGATACCACACGTGGAACAGTGGGTAAATGATCCAAATCACGCTCTTATTGCGGAGCAGATGCAAGAGGCCGTGGCCGCTTTCAATGCCGCCAAGCGGGCGGTGGAGAGAATTGCGGTCATTCCTGATGAAATTTCAAACTACCGCGGACTCAGCTCCCAGTTCGCTGGTAATGTAGACCTGGAGAACGATCAGGGGTTCAAGGAGAGTCTGAACGAGGCAAGGAAAACTGCCGATCACGCCTTACAGGCGTGGAATAGGAATGCCGCCAACGAACGCGAGAAAGCACGGGGAGAAGTCATAAGGGCAATGACTATAGTCAGCGATAAGCTAGGAAAGGGGAACGATCGTGTGTTAATGCAGGAGATGTGGCAGCTAGATCCGGCTGCCAAAGCCGCCGTTTCGGAGTTGTACGACGTTATCAAAAAACAACGCGATGAAGTGAGTTCGGATCTCAACGCAGCAAACGCCCTTTACCAGAAGTACAACAACGTGGATGGGAGGCGAAGTCCAGACTTCCAGGCGATGTTACAGCAGGCAGAAGTCGAGCTTACATTCGCTAAGGCAAGGGCGGAAGCGCGGAGGATTCTCCTCGATCAAATAGAGGGGATTATCGCGCAACTGAACAAATTGCTAGCATTTAGGCGCACTCAGGGTGCACAGACGTGACCACCTCTGCCCTTTTCCTATCGATTTCTTGTCTCTTTGTCCGTGCTGTTTGGGCAGATCGTCTCCGCCTGTCACCATTCTAGTTTTTTGTCTCGAAGCTTTGTATATCAGTCTAGCCAAAGCCAAAGAAAACACGAGATACAATTTTCTTGAAGTCTTACATAAGCCAGTATACGTCCACCATCGCCGTATCCATCGTCGTACCGCTGGACTCGGATAGCAGGTCGCTATTTGAGCATGGCGAGGGGCCCCTTTACCCTGGTAGGGCAGCTCACAACCGCAAGGCATTTCGGTGCGCCACTCATTGCCCACGAACAGCCCCAATGCCACCGACCGAGACAAAGCAACGACAGGACAAAGCGGCGGGGTCTGGAAGACTATTTAAACCCGTCCTCCGCCTCTCCCCCAGTGCCACCCACCCAGTTTCTTCATGGCAAGACAATCTCAGTCGCCTCTTCCCCAACAACAGCCCCACTCTCCCCAAGCCAACCCTGAGATTCATCCCGACGCCTCGCAAGTCGACAATGTCGCAGCAGTCGGTGATATCCCAATCCCAATCCCACTACCCGACTCCAACACAACCATCCCCAAACTCAAATCTTACGGGTCGTTCCCCACAGAGCGATTCCCTTCCCCTTCAGAAACCTATTCCGACGATGATGGTCACGATGACCGCCATTCTCCCGTGCCACCCGGAGTCCGTCGCTCCCCTCCTATCGGGCCCTTCGTCTTCCCACCCCCCAACTCTTCCGAACCTAACTGGATCCAGAACATGCTAGCCGACGTCGAGCGCCAGCGTTCCAACATCACTAGAGAGTTGGAGAACGCCAGGGCCGAGGTGAGCGCAGCCCTCGCCGAGGTAACACTGGCGCAAGGGGAGTTGGACGAGGAGTGTGAACGTATGCAGACTCTCATCGAGCTCGTTGGCCAGGTTGCTGGCAATGATGTAGCTTCCCGCATAGTACGTGATGCCCAGAATACCGCAGCGTCTGATGAGGACGAGGGTGAAGGCTGCAGTAGGGAAGACGGAGCAGGACGGGCGGGCGGGGGCGTCGACAATAACCGTCAAGAAGAGGACAACCATGGAGGGGGAGATGGAGAACGGGATGAAACGGCTGATGATCACGAGTGTGATCAAGAGGCTCGCGATGGTGACGACGACCACAACAATAACGACGACAATGACTCTTCCTCGTCCTCCCCCGATCCCACACTTAAATTGGACCCGTTCGTCTTATCCCATATATTTCCCATCGCTGGTTTCTCTAATACGCCCCCTTGTAGTGACTCCAGGAACGGTTTCCCTGAACCAGTATCCATATTCTCCCCACACGCCATCCCTGAGGAGGGAATAGGAGGATTGTTGCCACCTCAGTTGTTCGTCGTGGTCCTGCCTATTTTTTTCTATTTTTTTTACTCATCTCGTGTTCATTTCTTATATTATGCAGTCTGACAAATCGTCCCGGACTTTCCAAGTCCTCGTCTCGTACCCAGTCCTCCTCGACCGCACAGGACACCCGCAAACGCTCGCACGACGATTCTGAATCTTCGGATGAAGATGAATTAGACAGAGCTGACTTCGAAGAAACCAACGGCGGGTCAGCGCGCAACAAACGTGCTCGCCGTGAAGTCGATGTTCCCTCTACCCCACGTCATCCACGCCCTGTCAAGACTCCACCACCTACTTCATCCAAGCGTCACCAGAGGAAAATGCCACAATCGGCCAGAGTCTCTGAGCGAACTTTCAAAGCGAACAACGACCCACTAGAGAGCGAGAATAAGTCTGACGAACAAAAGAAGGGTTCTCCCAAAGGCAAACGAAAGGCTCTCGATGCAGAGAATAGCCGCAGCTCAAAGCGTACTCGCTCGGATGCGCAAGCCTCCTCCTCGTCCTCCTCGTCGAAATCAACGGGATCCACTTCTAGAAAATCCCCCAAACTCCCCGCTGGGAAGAAGAACGCACGGCCTCCCCGCGGTACTCCGTCTTTAGGCTCAGGTTCAAGGCAGTGGCGACCGAGATCCACCTCTAGTTCATCCTCCTCCTCGGCTTATCCGGATTCCCCCACCGGAGGTAGGGAGACATTCGCGCCCCCACGTGATCTCTGTAACTACGTACCTCTCTTCCCTCCCAGCGGTCCTGTTGTTGTACCGAGTCCCCACTCCTCACCTAGGGCTGATCCCGATGTACACCCACCCTCCCCCTCAGCCCCAAATAGAGAAGAAGAAGAAGAGGAGGAGGAGGAGTTCTCATCCCTGCCAGACCTAAACAGACCAGAGATACCGTCACATAATGCTCATAGCAGCCCCAGCGCACGTTCCCGCGCCCGTTACTCACCCTCGGTACCTGAGGAACCGTGGGTGCCGCCTAGTTATGGTAGGGAGAACCAGGAAGCACCCCATGCCGGCCCCAGCAGGTCCTCAAATAATACAACTCCTCCTGCATCTCCTCCTCAGAACAGTCAGGATGCCCACTCGGAAGCGGCGGCACAAAACGGGCATGTCCCTTCGAAACGCCAAGCGGGGAACGCAAGGGATGATGATGGTGGCCTGCCATTTTGGAATCGTGGCAGGGGCAGGGGCAGCGACAACGACAACGACAACGACAACGACAACGATATCGACAACGAACCGTTATACCTCCGGCGTGCCCCTGTCCTCAACGGCATGCTTTCCGAGCTCGGCATCGGTCCAGAAGGGCATGCGACATCTGAGCCCGGTCCCTCCCGACCACGACGTCGCGCCCAGCCCCTCCAACGTGACCGTGAACGTGTCCGAGTGTCCGAGTCCGGGGCCGTCGAGACTTACATCCCAGAGGAGGAACCTGAATACGCGGATCATATGCGAAACTTGCAACAGTACCTTGACGTGTGGACCCATTATCCCGCTGACGACAGCAATAATGATCGTTCGTACGTACCGGAGGAAGAGGATAGTCAGACGATGGAAGAGATGTATGATGAGATGGTCAAAAATCATCAGAACCCCCATCGTACTGCCACGCACTACGACGCGGATTTGCGTCTCATCAGGCTCTACGCCGGCTGGCGGAATCGAGAACTTTGACCTTAATGTCAACTTTTTGCTTTTATTTTATTATCTTCTCGTCTTTATTTGGTTTCTACTGTTTGTATTCTCCTGGCCGTGGAAAAGAATTGTTCCAGAGCATTTCATTTGCTCCCGCATTGTTGTTATCCCGAGTTCATCGTCAAACTCTCAATATGCACTAATCGCTCTCGGTAGAATTGTTTTCACGTCGCCGACCACGTTCAGATAAGACTGCACATAAATAAGTGCGTATGATTGGAAAGAGTAGCTAGAATACATAGCAGAAAGAGAAGGAATAGATCAGAGGGTAAGATAGGCCTCATCCATACACAGTTACATCACATGACTTTGTGTGACAAGCAGTAAAATGACAGTAGATAATTGTTAAAGACAATAAAAAGAAATCTGTTGCAACAAAAGGTTCAGAGAGCATTGTAAAAGGGATTGCTGTATTTAGAATCATGATTTTCTGTTAGGTGAAGGAGGAGATAGGTTTTTGGTTTTCAAAGTAACAGAAGTGTCACATGAGACTCTTCAGACCAAATACCTATCTCCTCCTTCACTGAACAGAAAATCATGATTCTAAATACAGCAATCCCTTTTACAATGCTCTCTGAACCTTTTGTTGCAACAGATTTCTTTTTATTGTCTTTAACAATTATCTACTGTCATTTTACTGCTTGTCACACAAAGTCATGTGATGTAACTGTGTATGGATGAGGCCTATCTTAATTTCTTCCAACCACTTCCAGATGGCATCGTCTGGACCAGACCACTTCCAGACCAGCTCAGACACACTTCCAGACCATGTATAATGTATTATATTAACAGGAACATAATACATTGATAACAAATTTTCAAAACATAAATGTTCCAGAGCCTATACTGCAACCATTCTCTTCATCATCCACCACCTGTCATCATTATCCATAAATATGGGACCCCAATGTGGCACATTGGGAACAGGTCGGTTCACAGCCATCGCATTTGATCTTCTTGCGGCTGAGGCGGAAAAGTCAGGACGCGAGAGAGATGAGCTAGATGATGATGAGAAGGCTGACCAACAACTCTCGCAAGTGGCGACGTTGCAGCAGCACTGGCTTTAATGCGTTCAGTGTCAGGCATTGGCGTTTAGCTGGGGCCGACTTGGTTTCCTGTCCATCGCACACAGCCCTGGGCTCGGTGTTGCCCGTTTGTCCGTCAGGACCATCATGGGCAGGGCCGTTCAGTGCTAGCAGTGGCTTTGTCGCCATACTTTGTTCCTGGGGGTGGCATGACGGCATAGGCTGAGGGTATGCACCAACCATAGTTGGTCAGTAACAGATGTGAAAAAATTCGTACCTTTGCAAGCTGGGGTGGGCACACCCTCACCATGCCTGCTGCCCATCTGCCCCGTATTCCCTCGCACCGCCCTCGTCGTCCGATGCATCTTGTTTCTTGTGGGCATTGTCGGTACAGACATTGAGGTGGGCATGTATACGGGTATGGGTGTGAGCTGGGCATGGCCAGGCAGTCAGTAAACCAGACAAGAAAAGAGAAAAAATGTACCAACTCAGTGGGCCTGCTGCCTCTGTTGCACTGGACTTGTCATTGTCTCCTCCTGGTTGCCGTTGGTATCCCACACTGGCTCTTGTTCATGGTATGTGTGGTGGGTGGGGATGTTGAGGTACACATGGGCTGGGCATGGGTATTATAGTAGTTAGTCACGGGCAAAATAAAAATAAAAACAAATTACAGCAGTGGCATGATAGCCCCCGCTGCTCTCGTCGTTGCTAGACTTATCTCCACTGTTGTATTGGTCGCCGTTGGGGTGTTCAGGCCATAGCCTTCAGATGGTGGCGTCGATCCACTTTGCCAGACATTGCACATTGGGCACTTGGGCTGTTTGGGCATTGGACACGATGTAATCTTTTTTTTTGCATGTAATTTACATACCTTGAGGGGGGGCATGTTGCTTGGGCTTCATTGCCCATCATTGGCTATGTCACTGCGGTGGCCATCAATACAGTTGATAAACAGTGAAAATAATGAAAAACTTAACTTTGCTGTGGTGAGCACAATGGGTCCACTCTCTGTCCACCTTGCAGTGTTGTCTTGTGCCACATGTTGTTTGCTGCCATTGCCATTGCATCTCCGTTGCATGTGAGCTGGTGGCATTACATTTGAGAGTAGAGTGTAGTAATTGAAAAAGTGAAAAGGCTTACATTTAGGTGGTACACCAACTCCACGGCACATTCAGCCTTTGGGCGCATTGATCACCGTTTGTCTAGCCTGTCTTGTCATTGGCTTTGGGGGTGCATTTGGTTGCTGTTTGTTGCGTGAGGGGGGTGGAATCTGTATTGAAATATTCACACAGTTGAAAACTGCACGGACCATACTTACCTCTATATAATGTGAGAATTTATTAGTACTTGATATTGTAGCTTGTTTACACTTCGCAATAATTTATCTTGGTTCTCGAAAATTATATAAGTGGTCTGCCGCCACCATAGTATCTTAGCTGTTGTGGTCTGATGTATCTGGGAAGGTCTGAAAATCATGTCAGAACAAATTGGTCTGGGCCAGACCGCTCCAGACCAGAAAGTCTCTCAGAACCTTTTGTTGATTTGCTGATGTATCTGACACGTGGTGAAGATCTGTCTGGCTCTGCAGTATACCATTTGGAATCATTGGGCATGTTCAGACTTGTCTCGATCTTCGATACATCATGTTATGGGGCGGTACTTCCACTGCGATGGACACCATTTACACTGTTGATTGATTGCGCCAGGTTGTTAGTAGGCGAGCTTTGTGAAACTGAGATGTTGTTGAGTGGTAATCCTGACACCGCAGGCCCGGGAGGGCGCATACCCCCATTTGACGAAATATGGAGCTGCGGGAAGAAGTATGTTGCAACTTTTTAACCTGGGTTGGAACAGAGATAGGACCTTGTTCCATTCATCAGTGAGACTAAGATGGAGGAGCTTCCCTGCTGGGGTGTTTGTGGCTGTAGGGAGGATAAAGACAGCCCTGGGCATCTCTCTGGATAACAGATTGCGGTCCCAATTTGACTGATTGATGGCCATCTGCTGCAGGCTCCTACCAAGCCATTTCCGAGAGGGTGAGGTGTCATCCTACTACACCACCAAACTTGAAAATGTCCCGAGGGTGGATTTCCCGCTCTTAAGCTCTGAATTGTAAACAGCCTTGGTGTGACGAAGTAAACAGCCTCCATATAAATTCGGTGTGAACTTGAGGTGTTACATGTAGCATCAGCAAATCAGCAATTTGTCTGACAGGTCTGGGGCGGTCTGGGCCTGACCATCCCAGACCATGATGTTATATTCTAATTTCTTCCAACCACTTCCAGATAGCGTTGTCTGGACCAGACCACTTCCAGACCAGCTCAGACACACTTCCAGACCATGTATTATCCAGACGATGTATTATAATAATAGAACAACAGAAAAATACATTGATCCATTGAATACTGCAACCATTCTTGCAACGTGCAATCTCTTCTTCAGCATCCACCACCTGTCATCGTTATCCACCAATATGGGCAGAATGGAAGAGGGGGCCAACAAAGGGGGAAGGGGGAGAGGAGAGAGAGGTGCACAGGGAGAGAGTACTGGGTGGGCTTACCTGTTGCTATCAAAGGGTGGCTCATTGACACATTTGGTGTCAGGCATTGGTGTTTGGCTGGGGCCGACTTGGTTTCCTGTCTGTCGCACATAGCCCTCGGCTTGGTGTTGCCCACTTGTCCATCAGGACCATCATGGGCAGGGCCATGCAGTGCTGGCAGTGGCTTTGTCACCATACTTCATTCCTGGTGGTGGCATGATGGCATGGGCTCGGGGGTGTGGGCGTGAGTATGCACCATAGTTGGTCATTAACAGATGCAAAAAAAGTACCTTTGCCAGCTGGGGTGGGCACACCACCCTCACCGCGTCCACTGCCCATCTGCCCCATATTCCCTTGCACCATCATCGTTGTCCGATGCCAGGCATCCTGTTTGTTGTGGGCATTGTCGGTACAGACATTGAGGTGGGCATGTATATGGCTAAGGGTGTGAGCTGGGCATGGCCACAGTCAGTCAGTCAGCAAACAAGACAAGAAAAGAGAAAAAAATGTACTGACTCAGTGGGGCACCAGCTCCCGCTGCTTCTGTTGCACTGGACTCATTGTTGTCTCCTCTTGGTTGCTGTTGGTACCCGACACTGGTTCTTATTCATGGTGCATGTGGTGGGGATGTTGAGATGCACGTGGGCTGGGCGTGGGTACCGTAGCGGTTAGTAACACAATAAAAATAAAAACAAATTTATAGCAGGTGGCATGCTAGCCCCTGCTGCTCTCATTGTCGCTAGACTTATCTCCACTCTTGCATTGGTCACCGTTGGGGTGTTCAGGGCCATAGCCTTTGGTTGGTGGCACTGATCCAATTTGCCAGACGTTGCACATTGGGCTCTCGGGCGGGTTGTGGGCGCAGGTGTTGGGCATTGCTGTTGTGGGTCTGGGCATTGGGCACGATGTAATATTTTGGCATGTAATTTGCATACCTTGAGGGGGGCCATGTTGCTTGGGCTTCGTTGCCTATCACTGGCTATGTCACCTGCCGTGGTCATCATTACAGTTGATAATTAGTGAAAATAATGAAAAACTTAAACTTTGCTGCGGTGAGTGCAATGGGTCCATTCTCTGTCATGTCCACTTTGCAGTGTTGTCTTTTGCCACATGTTGTTTGCTGCCATTGCCGTTGTGTCTCTGTTGCATGTGAGCTGTGTCAATACATTTGAGAGTAGTGTAGTAATTGAAAAAGCAAAAAGGCTTAGGCCCTGTTCAGCTGGGATTATAATCTGAGATTATTCACAAGATTATTTACACTATCCAAACTTGTGCAAAGTCACGCTGAAAGGGTGCACTGCGGTAATGTGAACGGAATCAAATACCAACTCTACCACAGTGCTGTACAAATTCTGAGGGGTTCAATCTCAATCCAAAAGGTTAGTAAAAATACTCAGAGGTGCTCTGGATAGTGGCGATGATGTTTCCGATGTGCGCGATGTGCGCGGCGTGTGCGAAACAGTCGGCGATGTTTTTGGCGTATATGTAGCACTTTATAGAAGGAACGCAAAGTTTAATAGAGTACAGCGGAACTATCACATGGACGGCACAGTAAAGAGGTGATATGATAGACTGGAATCGGGGGTATACAAGACGTTGGAGTAGTAGCGAGGGCTGTGTCACGTGACTCAGTTCCCACGGTTCGTGTTGTTTGTTGGTTCCCAAAGTAGCTAGAGGACAACCCAAACCAATCCACGACCTTCGAGACTCGAGACTCAGTTCTTCGTTAGACGTCCGAGACTCCAGACCACTCCAACGTGGTGATGAGAGCGGCATTCGACCTCTACACCCAATAGACTCACCAGAGACCCAAGAAGAGCACGCGACCTGAGACCCGAGACCAGAGCACACAGACCAGACCCAATCACCGAAACCTAAATACACACCAAGACGTCGTACCTACACCCATACATTCCCGCGCGAGATCTTCGTAGATCGTTCATCTCAAACCGTTCCCGAGATGAACGAGGTAGATTCACAAGCAGTTCAACCTCCCTATCGAGCTCACGAACAACAACTCCAACCCCGGAATCATCCATCACCACCTCATCCAACAACTCAGAATTCTCCAGCCGCAGCGCACCAGACACACCACCCACATCACCAACCGCACAACAACACGACCCACCACCCCGACCAAAAATGGGCGAATCGGGATCCCTACGTTGGGATGGGGGACCTGACGAAAAGTTAGCGCCGGGGCAATTTATGCGCGAAATCAAAATCAAGATCGAGGACAAAGAGTACACTACCGACAAAAAGAAAATAGAATGCTTCCAAAACAATCTCGAGTACGCAGGAATAGCGGATCAGTGGTTCGATAAACTCGCAAACGACACGAAAACGGACTGGAACAAATTAGTTGAGGAATTCGAGAAGGAATGGCCGAAGAACGCAATCCCGAAACCAACAAAAACCGAGCGAATCCGCACCCTCAAAGAGTGGATCATAACCACAGACGAACTGGGGAGGAAAACGATAACGACGGGGTCGAAGGAGGTGTGGACACACGTGAAGTGGGCGAACGGACTAGCCGCCAAAGCAAAAGACGCAGAAGATACGGCCGGCCTACTAATACAGGATGTATTCGACAATTTACCAGCACCAGTTCGCGAACTTATACGACACAAAACGCGTACCAACTACGAAGAACTTGCCGAAGCCGTACGCACTCTTGATGCCCTTGATTTACGCGAGGTCGTTGACAAATACAAAAAGGACGAGGAAACTGCTCGACTCGCCCGCATCCCAAACTCCCCGACGAAGAGCCTTCGCGACTCGCTGGCAAGCACCCACCTCCAAATGCCTGTAGGGCCACGTCACCAATACCGCGACGATGCCCCCCGACCCTACCAAAACCATTCGACGCGAGACGCCGCCCACGACCCTTTTAGCGGAAATACGGGCAACCGCGGAAACTTATTCACAACCCGAGGGTCCATACGGCCACATCGAGGTGCAGGCCCAGGCGCGTTGGGCATGGGCAGAGAACCAACCGCCCCATCGATCATCCCCATCGCCAGAAACAGACCTATCACCGTTAGACACAACGACCTACAAAACCTCGCCATACAACAACACCCCAACACCGAAGTGGGACACACAGCATACAAGGCCCAGGTCGATGCATGGCATCGTGCCAATCCCGACGGCCAACCAGACGAACTGCGCCCATTCCCGTTGACGCCGGGAACCGCTCCACTCGGTTCTCGCGAATGCTGGGAATGCGGATACGCCGGTCACAGAGCTGGAGCGCCCGTTTGCTCAGGGAACACCCTTCCAGAATTAGAACGCACCTGGCGCCGGGTCGCCAGTTACATTACCCGCGAAGCGTCGAAGGAACGTCAAGGACCCAGCGTCAACTACGTCAACTACGGACATCAGGGATACGGAGGTCACAACGACTACAACCAACGTTACGGAGGACACAACTACATGGATGAAGTAGACGACATCCAGGGAAATGGAGGAGGGCCGTCCGCGTAGACGCAGGACGGACGGCCCGGGAAAATCAAAAGATGGCGAACATATCGGTCCCCGACCAGCGTACGGGATGGGTCGGGGACGTGCACTTAGACCCTCCCAACATCGATTCACGTACGGACATAAAGTGTTTAGTCAGTAAAGATCTACTACCCCATACCCCTAAACACGAAACGTTTGACATGTATACGACGAGAGAGGATCTACCAGCACCACAAAGAAACCGAGCAAGACCGTTCATACACACCGTAGGACTCCATGGCCACATGGGCACTTGCCAATACTTAAAAGGACTATTCGACGATGGATCTATGGTGAACTCCATCTGTGCATCGACATACCGGAAACACCGACACCAACTCGGCAATCTTTCCCCATCGCAAACAACCCTACGCATGGCGAACGGAGCGGGCATACCCTCGCAGGGCCGTTGGGTAGGCAACATCGAGCTTGGCGGCCTACGCAAAAACGCTGCGTTCGAAGTGTTCCCAAGCGGAGGTAACTGGTCACTCCTGTTCGGAAAACCGCTGCTGCAACAATACAAAGCTGTTCACGACTACAGCGACGACACACTACGCATACCCTACGACAACGGGTGGCAAACCCTGCTAAACGAAAGCCAGGAACCGACGCCAAACCGCCCCGCAATACCAAGTCGCATCCTGCGCAACGCGATCACAACACCAAAACCCATCGCTGCCGGTGTTGGACTGTCATGGCGACGCGAGTGTAAATCCCCGAGGGAGCTGTGGGACATAGTAAACGAAGAAAAGATTGACACTACGCCCCCACGCAAAGAAGGAAACACCTACAACTCATTCGCCGCACTTGCCAGCCTCAAAGACACTATACGAGGCGACACGCTCGATAGATTCAACAACCGAGAGCTGTACCTCGAACCACCCCCCCAAGGATACCAGGTCCCGAGACACCCGGCCAGTAATCCCAGCAGGAATCAACTCGACATCGACGGCGTGGAACCCTGCCCAACCACCACGAGCAAGCGCAGGGGCCGCCGCCACAGGGAGCGACGGAAAAGCAAAGGAACGCCAGGCACAACCCCAAGCCCGCAGTACGACTCGCAATCGCAGGACCCACGTCACACGGCACCAGTTTGGGTGGTCCAGGACGACACGCCAGGCAACGACAACGACATCGGTGACGCCCAACCAGAAATCGAGCTCAATGCCGACCACTCGATTTTCACAAGGAAAACGGAACCTTTCAAACCACAACGAGTCAACGCCGTCCTCGACAAAGTCACCATTGGACCCGACCTCACCACGGAACAACGGAAACAAGTACAGGATCTACTGCGCGAGTACGCAGATTGCTTCGCGTTGTCAGTAAGCGAGGTAAACGCCGTACCGGGGGCCGAACACCACGTACACGTACCACCGGACACAACGTTTCCCAAACGCGTGCCCCGACAACGCCAGTTCACAGCGGCGCAACGCGAATTTTTGAGCAAAACCATCGACGAACTACTGGCAGCCGACATAATAGAACCCATCCGACCGGAAGACGTCAAATGCGCCTCGCCAATCGCCCTCGGCCAAAAGACACACGACAACCCCGGCCTTCCAATAGAAGAGCTCCGTCATCGCGTCAACGACGAATGTATAGCCCACGGATTCCCACCAGCCCACAACATGGAACCACGCCCAACACCAGCCGGCCCCGACAAGGAAGAACAGCACCCGGCGAAATGGCGGTTCTGCCAAAACTACAACATGCTCAACAGGGTCACCCAAGTTTTCCCGATGCCCCAGGGCGACATACGGATGAAGCAGCGACGCCTAAGCGGCCACAGGTGGGTCCACGGATTCGATTTCGCCTCGGGCTTCTACGCTGTCATGATACCACAGGACACCCGGCCGTACCTCGCATTCTACATCGAGGGCAGAGGATTTTTCACACAGAAGCGAATGCCTTTCGGCCTCACCGGCGCCCCCTCCACGTTTGCACACGTCACCGCACAAGCACTCGGCGACATACTTACCGCTCTGCAACTCGAGCTATTCGTGGATGACGGAGGCATGGCAGGGGACGAGTTCGAAGACATGCTCAATCGCACGAGACGCTTCTTCCAGAGGGTCCGGGAAGCCGGCCTGTCCCTCTCTGCCAAGAAATCGAAGTTTTTCATGTCAGAAATGATATTCGCGGGGTCCAAGGTTGGACCGGACGGTGTTCAAGCGGACGAGGCCAAGCTAACCGCAGTCGTCAGCTGGCGGAGACCCCCCGACCTCTTAGGCCTATCCGGCTTTCTGGGGTTAACGGGCTACTTTAGGGATCTAATCCACGGATACGCCAAGCTGGCCCAGCCGCTGTCCGACCTCCTACGATCCGTCGACATACCCAAGCACGCCGGGAAGGCAGCGTACCGAGCAGCATTGCGGAAGGTCAAATTGGCTGATAAGTGGACCGAAAAACACCAAAAATGTTTCCTCGACCTGAAAACCGCTCTCACGACCAACCCCGTTCTGGTGGCTCCTCGATTTGACGGCACCCCATTCATCATAACCACCGACGGCTGCAAGGAAGGATTCGGCGGTGTTCTATCCCAGCGCATCGTGGTAACACGACCCGGCGGCAAAGTGGTCAGCAAGTTGCACCCTATAGCATACGCCTCGAAGCGCACCTCCACAGCGGAAGAACGCTACAAACCCTTCCTCCTAGAATTCGCGGCCCTCAAGTTCGCGTTGGACAAATTTGACGACATTGTGTGGGGTTTCCCAGTCGAGCTGGAAACCGACTGCCAAGCCCTCCGTGACGTATTACTCAGCCCGGATCTCAATGCAACACACGCCCGCTGGCGGGACGGGGTCTTGGCCCACCAGATTATTGACGTCCGCCATATACCAGGGAAAACCAACCTGGTCGGAGACGCCCTGAGTCGAAAAGACGAGGAACTTCCCCGCATCCCGAATGACGGTAGCGATTGGTCGGTTTCCCCAGACTGGGAGACGGCGCGTGGCCTGGAATACGACATGTTCACGGTGGGCGAATCTGCTTCTGAATTACACAGGACATTACGGGATCGCTTCGAAGACGAACGCGTCTTTGTAGAAGTCGTCGATGCCCTCGTAGGCATACCAGACGACGCCCCAGAGCGCGATCAACGGCGTGCGGCCCATCGCGCAAAAGATTTCTTCATCGACGACGGACGCTTGTGGAAACTTGGAGGCATCACACCGGCGCGGGCAGCATCACGCAGGGAGTGTATAACCAAAACAGAAGCCGTCGCGCTTGCTAAAGTCGAGCACGAAAAAACTCACATGGGCCGTGACGCCATCAAGATGCAGCTATTGGACAGGATATGTAGCCCCTTTTTAGACGCATCAATCACGAAAGCAATCCGCGAGTGCAGCCGCTGCAAAAATTTCGGCAACACACACCTACACGCACTGCTCCAACCCATAGTCCGGCGCCGACCGTTCGAGCTCCTGGTGGGGGATTACACTTCCATGCCGACGGGAAAAGGGGGTTTCACAAAAATTGGTTTATACGCTGACGTCTTCTCTAGGAAATTGTTCGCGTTCAAAGTGAAGTCCGCTACAGGGAAAGCCACCGTCGACAGCCTCGAACACATCAGGAACACGTTCATAACGCCGGAGGTATTCATGTCCGACGGCGGCTCCCACTTTGATTGCGAACTGGTGCGCAATTACTGTGACAGCATTGGCACCAAACACCACGTCGTAGCCGCTTACTCACCCTGGATAAATGGCCTGATCGAGGGCTCAAACAAGATACTGCTGAGTACACTCAAACGGCTGTGTGCACCCGGCCTTGGCGAAGACGAATACGACAGGATGGCAACAAAAGACATTCCCAAGAACTGGCCCCAGCACCTGAACGCTGCCGTAAAAAACCTCTCCGACCGCATCCTACCAAGTCTCAAATTCTCCCCGAATGAATTACTACTGGGACTCATCACAAACCCACAAGGCACCGGCGAACCAGAAACAATGCCCATTCCCTCCGATGCTGACATAGCAATCCACCTAGCATACGCCGACCAAACGCGACTCGACGGCCTAGCCTGCGCTGTAGACCACGCAGCGAACCGCAAGGCCTCATTTGACGCCAAAGTCCTTAGGAGGGCACCCAGAGAAGTTATATTTAAAACTGGACAACTTGTACAAGTCTATCGAAGTGATCTGATTAATGTCTTTTCCAGTGTACGGAAGTTGGTCCCTCTGTGGTCCGTACCCCGGCGTGTGGTGTCCCGCCTGCGCAACTCATATGTTTTGGAGACACTCGACGGCGTACCACTGTCTGGCGTTTTTAATGCACGCCGCCTCCGATCGTTTGAGCCACGAGATGGAACGAAAATGGCCCAAGCAGAGCATGATCGTCTGCTTGCTGACGATACCACACCCACAAACGACCACAGCGAAGGGATGGAGGTTGCAGACGATGAGGATAGAGAGCTGGCATCGGGAGATGGTGTTGAGGCTGACGACGTAGCGACGAGGGCGTCGCTATGAAGAAAGGGGGCACTTGGAGTAGTAGCGAGGGCTGTGTCACGTGACTCAGTTCCCACGGTTCGTGTTGTTTGTTGGTTCCCAAAGTAGCTAGAAGACAACCCAAACCAATCCACGACCTTCGAGACTCGAGACTCAGTTCTTCGTTAGACGTCCGAGACTCCAGACCACTCCAACGTCTCCCTAGTACATAAACTATAGGGGGTATTTATGTGAAGTTGGTTGTTAGGACAATAAAGGGTGAAGAAGGCATAACAAATAGACGGCGCACAATGGAACTATGGTGCAATAGGGATAAAACGGAACTGAAATGAAGGGTATAGCACCATGCGAAGCAATTTCCAAAATATCTAGAGGATAGGAGCTATAATGTTTGAAATAAGTGAAACATGTCACATAAAGACTTCCCTGGAACCGGAACGGAATCGGAATGGAATAGGGTGAATGGTATAAACGTGGGTGATGTCAGAGAGGCTCAAAATATGTTTCTGAAGGGGGCCGAAGCACTCCGAAGAAAATCGCTGTAATGTCAAATTATCGCCCGTATCACACGCATCGCGCTGTCGCATCGCAATGGAGATACATATAAATTGGGATGTTTCACAATAAATCGCAGCGAATCGCAGCATGTTGAGACTAGAATAGGTCCAATAGAGGGTTTCTGTGCTTAGGGACGTGCGCTGCATATCAACGCTTCCTCTTTTGGATCTTGCTGATCAGCTGACTGTAAAGCTGAAATCGACATGACTATTCTGGTAGCTTAGTAATCATTCTGTCAATACTTTAAACTCCACATACCACAGGCTTTTGGATGAAAAAAAGAGTTATCCCATATTAGTTTGCACTAACCAAGGCTACACTAAGTTTTGTAGTAGATTTGTATGGGAGATTAATAACTGCTGGATGAGCAGTCATGCTGACTAAGCTAGTACTAAGAATAGACTGTCTCTAACCCAATTAGGCCAAATAATCTGAAAGCAGCCACAAGGAAATCAATGAAGAATTCCTCACTCAACCTCACTACTTGAACTATGCTAGATGAGCTTCATTAGTGCTGTGATGTATGCTATTACTTTATAATGCATTTTTGTACACTGCAGCATGAGTTCCTTACTGCGAAAACAATGCCACGTCACCAGTCAGCACATGCCTTGATGACAACCAACCAACACATGATTTGATGACTTCAGACCTTACCTTGATTTGGTTCAATGGTCACACTAGTCACACCAAATCGGCCAATTGCCACAGCAAACAATCAGTGGTTAATCTGAAAGCTGATTATTTCATTTCGGCAGAAAAATGTGAATAATCTCAGATTATAATCCCAGCTGAACAGGGCCTTACATTTAGGTGGTAAACCAACTCCATGGCACATTCAGCCTTTGGGCACATTGATCACCGTTCGTGTTGCCTGTCTTGTCTTTGGCTTTGGGAGCAGATTTGGTTGCTGTTTGCTGTGTGAGGGTGGTGGAATAGGTATTGAAATATTCACACGGTTGAAAACCGCACGGACCATACTGACTTCTATATAATTGTGAGAACTTAGTATAGTACTTGTATCGTAGCTTGTTTACACTTAGCAATAATTTTATCCTAGTTCTCAAAAATTATATAAGTGGTCTTGAATGGTCTGGAGGGTCTGCCACCATCATAATATGTCTGGGAAGGTCTGAAAATCATATCAGAATGAAATTGGTCTGGGCCAAACCTCTCCAGACCAGAAAGTCTCTCAGAACATTTTGTCAATTTGCTGATGTGGACCATCAGCACCGACTGGATCCACGTTCTGGGTGAGGCGAGTTGGGTCCTGATGGCAAAGCGCAGTTGGTCCTGAGGGCAAACTGAAGCCGTGCTAAGCACATATATGGTATGGTGCTGGTCATGCTCGATCTTCCTGCAATCTGAGCTCATTGTGTTCACCTCTCATCCCTCCTTGCAGCCATATTATTGCACTGAGCATGTGTCACATTTGCATTGTGTAAATACCACAACTTAAGCAGAAATTGATGACAGAAAGCTTCCCAGTTGCATTGCAATTTGAACCATAGTTTTATTTCCTGCTTTTATTGCTGTTTTCAAAAGTCATGACCTTTTGAAAAATAAATCTTTTAAAGAGGAAGACCCTAGTGAAATTGATAACTCATGAAATACTTCACTAAATTGCATAGTTTGACAGGGAGAGTTTGTCTATGTTCTAAGGGCTATCTTCCTCTGTATTTACATTTTTAAAATATATGGTATGTAGAGAGTTATAGGTGAATTGTTGATTTCAGTCATCTCAACTTGTACAATGAATATCTCTGCAAGAAATGCTTGGATTGACATGATTGTGGAGAGAAATTTATTCTATTTTTCAAGAGCTATAAGGGCCTATGCTGTGTTTTTCCATATTTTGAAAGTTTGAAGGAGAATTACACAAAAATGTCCTCTGCATAAATAACATTACAATAATCCAAAATATGGAAAAACACAGTATCGGCCCTTGTAGCCCTTGAAAAATAGAATAAACTTCTCTCCACAACCATGTCAATCTAAGCATTTCTTGCAGAGATATTCATTGTACAAGTTGAGATGACTGAAATCAACAATTCACCTATAACTCTCTACATACCATATATTTTAAAAATGTAAATACAGAGGAAGATAGCCCTTAGAACATAGACAAACTCTCCCTGTCAAACTATGCAATTTAGTGAAGTATTTCATGAGTTATCAATTTCACTAGGGTCTTCCTCTTTAAAAGATTTATTTTTCAAAAGGTCATGACTTTTGAAAACAGCAATAACCTGAGATTAAATATTTTTCATCCTGCAAGCCATCTCCGAGTCCCTCAGCTTAACCTCGGCACATTGTCAGTCTGAGGTTAACTCACTGTGTACACACCCAAACAGGAAAACCCTTTGATCCATGCCAAGGACGTTATATTTGGACAGCGATGACATAACCCTAGTTTCAGGCCCAGCCATTGCTGAACTGTGGATATGATAAATCCTTGAATTAATGCTTCAGGCCAACCCTGATCAAGGGCTGGATGCTAAACCTTGAGCTAGTGCTTCTATATAACCCAGAGTTAGTGCTAGACACCAAGAGTTAGTCCAGTGCTCAAAAATCCCTGGTCAAGGGTTCAGCACTGGCATTTTCTACATATGGATTATGTAAGATCCATAACTGGCAAAAAAAATGCTAAGTCCATCATTTGCCTTTGTTTGCCAATGTTCGTTTTGTTACTCCTACTTCCACCATGAATCTCACTCATCACTGGTCATCAGTTCCCTCACTTCTCCTTATCACTGCTTCCCTCCCTCCTGTGGCTTGAGCTTTGAGGTCCTGACTACCTGGTACTTGGTCTCTCTCATCATCCTGCTAATCCCATTGGCCCTTGTTACTTATCCTGCAGTTTACCTTGCTGTCACCCCATCTTCAAAGGTTTCTCCACCTCCTTCAGTAGTTTAGAGTGGTTAGGTTACCCTCAGTGTTATAGGATAGTTGTTTGTAATGCTAATTGGTGGTTTCGTGCTATACAAGTATTTGAGGGTGGATTTTACACAATTACAGTGCGAGAGAAAGCTTGACCCAGGACAAAGCTTAGGTTGTGTCAGCATAGAAACTATGGTTATTTTTCAATCCCAGACAAATATAATGTCCCCAGCATAGAATCAGCCCATTTCTATCCCTTATCCAGGGCTCCAAGAAAAAACCCTGAACTAGGGTTGTGCACCAACAGGTGTGTTAGTCTCAGAACCAGCCGTTCTTACTGGTTGGATTCCGAATCGGACTGTCAAAAACAGTCAACTCGATGTGGGGTACTATCATCACCCCACACATCAGACAGGCCCAGCTTTTGGCCACTTCAAATTTCTTGCTCAATTTTAACTCAATCCACAGTAAACTTGATACAAGTCATATAATACATCATATTGTTATTTTAGAAGTGTTTTCTAGGTGTAAAATGCAGTTTGTGGTGAGGAGAAAAAAAGGCAATTAGTCACACTTTTAGTGCTGCCGAAGTTCGGTTCAGAACCAATCTGAACCCGGTTCGAACTCCGAACCGAACCTGAACCCCAGGTCCAGTTCGGGGTTCAGCCAACCCCCAGGTTGTCTAAATGGTTCACAAGTGGTTTAGAACTGCTGAACCGATGTCCGCAGGCATGTATATTTTGCTCACACGAAAGTTGTACTCACATGCCGATTTCAGCAAATTTCCGTTTTTAGTCACCAAAGTTTAGTCTCAGCCACAACAACACCCCAACAAATCACCACAAGAGTGACCCTCAAATGCAAGCATTTGAGGTAAATTGGTAAGTTTTTTACTTTTATTATCATTTGTTTTAAGTCAATGACACAGTTTGCTCTCAACCACCAACAGCAACAACAACAACAACAACAACAACAACAATGGACAATGGCAACAACGACAACAGACAACAGCAACAATGACAACGGACAACGATGGGACATGGGGAGAAGGGCAGCGGGAGGGTGGTGCACCCACCCCCTGTTGCAGTAGGTATGTTTTTTTTTGTTTTTTTTCTTAGCTACTAATTAAATAAACGACAACAAGAGCAGTACCAACAACACAAACACCACACACCCAATGAGGATGACAGGCGGCAAGGACAAGGGTGACAACAGCAGCCACCACAACCACTACAACAATGACAACCCACGGCCCTCCAAATACAACAACAACAACAACATCAACATCAACAACGACCACCACAATGACCACAGCGACCATGACCATGACCACTAGCACGACCATGACCACGAACATGACCATGACCACGACCACGACCGTGACTGTGACGAAGGCCACCGCACATCCCACCACAAATGTACCTTGTGGATGCACACCACCCCATCAATTGACGTCGGCGCTGCAACCGTGAGGTAACCGGGAGGATGGTGGTGTGCCCAATACCACCCGGTCACGGCTGAGGACCCGCAAACCCACCACCAATGTACCTCATGGATGCACACCGTGACATCAATTGATGTCGGCACTGCAACCACAAGGTAACTGAGAGGGTGGTGGTGTGCCCAACACCACCTGGTCACGGCTGAGGACCTGCAGATTAACCCCCACAAACCTGTACCCATGGCAATGGGTACGGGTACTGGTATGGGTTGCGGGAAAAAACCCATGATAGATTAGATAGCTACAGTAATATATTGTGATTTTTTTTGGTAAAATGCGTGATAATACTAAAATTAAGTGTCCAAACCATTCATGAACTCGGTTCAGGCTCTGAAAAAAAAATCCAAACAGTTCACAGTGGTTCAGGTTCAGTTCACGTAAAATCCTGAACTGAACCCGGAGTTCAGTTCAGAGTTCAGCCAAAATGGGTCTGAACTGGACTGAACTGAACTTGGGTAGCAACACACGCTTTGACAGGTGGGGTTCAAATATGCCACTGTGACATTGTGTGACGGGCCGAAAGCTGGGCCTGTCCGATGTGTGGGGTGATGATGGTACAGCATACCGTTGCAAGTGTTTTTGACACTCTGCTCGGTTTCATCTGTCTCGCTGGACGAGACTACAGGCATGTAGTAATACCAGGGCAGAAGATTCCGAAACTTGACCAAAATTTCAAACACCAGCAACCCTCAAGGGTTCTCGATCATTGATGCCCAGTCAAAAGTCCATAATTTAGGGTAGATTTATCTGCATTTTCTTTGATTATAATAGATATAAATGACCGAAATCGACAATCTTTCTTATACTATATATTTTTCTGATCCTAGCGATTTTTTCCGGCAATAGTGTGTTTTTAATCTACTGTACTCTACACTTCTCAATTGAATTCCTTGTTTTCCAGTCATTCTGTTGCATTGCCAACGATTAATACTATAATACAGGTTAGGTCCGTTTATCTCGCGCAGGTTCGGGGTGGCTTCAGAACAATAATAAATAGTGATCCTAACCTAGGGGTAAGTGACTGTGGATAATCAGTGTCGGGAATAGTAGTAAAAGGTGAAATGTAAGTAAAATATAATGCCGCCGTGTAAAACTGGACAAATAACGATGAATCCGGTGATGAATGGACTGAAAACAGATGAATAATGAAGAACCCGACGATGCCGACAATGTCGGGTACAGCAGGTCGGGTCGGGTCGGGTCGGAAACAATGAACAAATATATGGGAACAACGATAAAAATGATGAAGTGGACTATAAAAAGCTAAGGGTCTACGTGGATGAGCATTTGAAGGGATTAAAATGATTCTGACTGAGGGAAACGGGGACTAATGGTATCTCTTTTGTATGGTCATCGGGGACCGTTTTTATAGTACATGTGTGTGTAGCTACTTTCGGACATGTCTACTTTGGCCGATAGAAACGACAAAGAAAAGCTGGAATGGGGATGTGGAAAGGGGGGTTGCAATGCGACGAAGACAGGAAAATGGAGGGGAAAATGAATACCCAAGGAAAAGATCTAAACTGTCCTACATATCTCCGAAAGGACGACGGGATGCATAAATATGGTAAGTCCAAAGTCAGGGATTGACTCTGATGAGATCCATCTTCTAGAATTGGAACTCCGAGGCATTTGAGGCTGCCGGATTTGGTCCGAGAGCAGCTGTGACGAAGCGGCATATGTCGGGTCACATTGGTCACATCGGGTCACGTCACGTCGGGTTACGTCGGGTTGGAATGGGAGTCGTTTGGAGGTGTCGGGTTCATCCGGATTCGTGATATATCGACGGTACAGACTCAGAGGGACGTCGAGTCTCTACAGTGCTCGGTTCCATTCTGGTCCTCTTCCGGTCCTGTTCCCACCCCATTTATGCCCTGCTTCTATCCCATTTCCATTCCATTCCCCATCTCTACAGTGTATCGAAAAGAAATCTGAGTTGGTGCACGAATCAGGTCGGTTCATTGATCGTAGTTGTTTTCCCATTCTTCTGTAGATAGCAAATCCGAGTTAGCGCCCTGTTGGTCTCCATATAACACGTACCATGGCTTTAGCTAGGGTGCCGTAGTGCTGCAAAGACTGTGCCGTGAATGTCATACAAAATACAATCACATTCACCTACCTTCTGTTTGTTGCTGGTGAAATAGTTCCTGAAGTCGTTCTTTAGACCATATGGGTTCATCTTAAGCCATTCGCGCATGCATATATTTCTAGAATGATAAACAGCGTCATGTCGGAAGCTACACAAGGATATGAAATCCTCACCTAGCCGTGTTTGCAGGTCCTGGAATGGCATATGAAGATTTGGGTAAATTTTTGCGATTCTTGAAGCCTTCAGCTGGCTTTGGTGCAGAGAAAGACGAATAAGGCATGGACAAAGACAAGGCAAGTAGTGACGAAGACGAATCAGGTGGAGTCGGTGCAGATGAAGCTGAATCAAGTGCTGACAAAAATGAAACAGGCGCCGTGGCAGATGAAGATGAGGCAGATTTGGGCGAAGCGGGTGGTGCTGGTGCAGACGAAGACAAGGCAGATTTGGGCGAAGTGGGTGGTGGCGGTGCAGATGAAGATGAGGCAGATTTGGTTGGTGCCGGTGCAGATGAAGACGAGGCAGATTTGGGCAAAGCGAGTGCTGCCGGTGCAGACGAAGATGAGGCAGGTTTGGGCGAAGCGAGTGGTGCCGGTGCAGACGAAGACGAGGCAGATTTGGGCGAAGCGGGTGGTGCAGACAAAGATGAGGCAGGTTTGGGTGAAGCAAGTGCTGCTGGTGCAGACGAAGATGAGGCAGGTTTGGGCGAAGTGAGTGGTGCCAGTGCAGATGAAGATGAGGCAGATTTGGGCAGGGGTGAAGCAGGTGGTTCCACGAAGTTCATTTTGTTGTTTTGATTGAGTTGTGTATCTATATTGTCACTAGAGAAAAGTCAGCATATATCACAGTAAAGTGTAATCCGCTTACAGAGGATTTGCGTACTTGAACTTTGACTATGGGCATCATCAGAAACAATTCAACACTTGAACATGAAGGTGACATACCAATACTGGCTTTTTGTGGGCCGGTCCAGTGACGGCAGTAAGTTTGCAGTCATCGAGAGTGTCATCATTGTCCATGTGAATCAGGTTTGCGTCATCTAAAACTGGAAGCATAGTGGGGTTGGATGCAAGGTCATCGGTTTCAAGCTTTGCCTTTTTATTTAACGTTTCTTTGCTCAGTATGGCTTTTGCCTTGACATGGTTTTTAAACCAGGAGGGATAGTTTAGCGTAGCCCAGTGATCGAGCTTCCAAGATCCTTCGCAAAGCTGGAATTCAGGAAATTCATGAAGCATCTCTGACTTGAAAAAGTCGTAAGCATCGGTATCAATTTTCGACCACGTAGGGGGTGCTAGGAGTGCTTTTTGTAGTGAGAACCAGCACTGTCACGCTTTGACCGAGATTTGCCATAGGCATTCGGTAGTGACCAGAATGCTGTTCTCATCCTCAAGGTAAATATGCCTCCGTTCATCTGTTTCATCATCAGTATTATCGTTGTCGCATTGTTTCAGTCGACCTCGTTTCTTTTTTGTCATTGCAAGAGCATTAGTGTCCCTGATTGTTTCTTGACGCACCTTCCTGAAGAGCTTTTTCATCCAAAACTTAACATATGGAAAACTGGCCTTGTCAAGTGGAAGTATCAAGCTCTTGCATGGTGGTAGACCATTTGTGCGGCATTCAGATACAGTCAAAGGAAGTTTTTGGAAGAATTCAGAGAGCATGGACCTAGAGGCGACAAATAAAACAGTAAAGTAGAAAATCAGGAATGTTGCACTTACTTCATAGTGCTCAATTCAGTTGTGAGTGCAACGTTCTCTTTCTCTAGTATTGCTATGCGTTGTTGCATGTGCATATATGCGGTGTTTCCATTAGTGCTTCCAAAAGTGTCGTAACCGCCATTGGATATTGATGAATTCAAGTTCCCGAAAGGATTCTGACAAGAGACATGAATTAGTACACCAGGAGAAGATTATCAAAAAGAATACTGCATGGTGTCCGAGTCCATGATGAGAGGCTTGAGAACGGGATGGGTGATTGTATGACCAATTTTGCAGGTTTGGATGGAATGGCTCAATCTGCTCCATTGCAAGAGCCTGACAGTGTGAGGAAGAGGGAGACAGGCCAGGCAGATGATGGTAAGAGTGAGATGGGCAAAAGCGACGTGATAATACGAGCAAAGTCACGGTGCGTGATACAATTTAATTGTACAGACTACATGTATAGATTGTCGTGGTCATCGTCATCATCAAGAACCTCTTCTCCTACAAGCAGCGCAATATCCAAGCCAGGTTTCTCAACTAAAAAATGCTCCGTGTCAGGTATTTCGAAGTTGCCATTTGGCAAGATCTTGAAGTACAGCACCATTGAGACAACAGAAAGAATTGACTTGACACTGACAACCTTTAGAGCAGTATCGCCTTAGTAAAAGTGTGAATAGACAAATCATTCAAAGATATGAAGAAAAATTACCTTGGTAATGGCATGAATAGACGGTTTGATATGATAAGTTGAGAAGATCAATGTTGGGTGGAGCAAAGACCGAAACCAATGCAAGGGAATGGACATTGGTGGCACCAAATCTGAGATGGAAGAAATATAGAACCTCTGCAAAGTCAGCCTTGCTATTCCCTTGGATGTCGAGCTGATAAATCTTCAGGTACAATGACCATATATTTTCAAGTCACTCGCCTTGACAATCCTTGTTTTCCGTAGCTTTTGGTTTGAACAAGTTTCCATCCACGAGGACTGAGCCAATTGCCGATTTGGAAGGTGAAGTCACGCCCATCATTTAACAGTATGGGTCCATCTATCCAGGTTTGGCCAGCCACGATCCTCCCAATAACGAAGAATAGCAACAGCCTCAATGTCTCTAACATCAGTTGCCACCTCCTCACAAGCCCGCAAAAGAATGTATCCATCTTGAAGGTCAATCCCACCTCTCAGAACATTTGTTACATTGTCCAATGAAAGTTGCGGCATCATTGATCAGATCGAGTTAAGCTGTGCACGAAGAAGACCACGCTGGGAAATATTTGCATAGGGATTGAGGTCCTGACGAATCTCTTTTCCAAGATTGCCAATCGCCGTTTCCATTGTCCACTGAGTGTAACAGGACAGGGGCCCAGCACAAACAGTTTCTGATCCTATATGAGTTAAGAGATGAATACTTTGCCAAACGAAGTGAATACGATCAGGCCGTCTTTGGTAATAAAGCTCCTCAAATTCTCGTACGAAATCACAGAGCATCATTGTACCTTCCTGAAGTTGGGCGGTTGAGATATGATGTTGTTGTAGAAGTTGAACACTGCGAACCATTTTGCAATAGTTTCGCCAATATTTGTCAGGTAGAATGTTGTGTAACAATGCTGGTCCAAGGCCAAATAGATAGAGCAGGAATTCCCATGCTTTGTACCCAGAATTGACTTTTTCAGCAGGATTTCGTGGAGCACAATCAAACGAAGAGGGAATATATGGTGTGGCAGCAGCAACTGTCTTGCCATGTGCCTCCCAAACCTTTCCTGTCAAAACAGCCCAGTCCCAAGTCTCCTTCTTATCGGGGGCATAACACTGAATAGTTCCACGCCAAAGGCTGAAAAGGTCGGAATCGTTGAGGGCAACGAGATGCATGATATCTAACACAAAGACGTTGGGAATACCAAGTGTGCACTCCTTAACGAGTCTGCTGAGAATGGTCTGCTTGCATAGACCAGTTTCAAGGTGGATCTTGGCAAAGTTGGTTGGATTGCGTGCAGCTGCAAGTTTTTTGAGATTGGCCAAGTATCGCTGGCCAGTGTTTTGACGATAATGATGTAGGTCCTGGAAAGTCACGTCCTCGTGAAGGCAGCCAGGAACAGCGTAGTTGATTGGTTTTAGCATGACTGGATAATAGTGGGGATCGTGGGGCTGGTGACGGCCAGGAAGGTCACAGTATAGCCGACAGCCATGTTTTCCATGATGCCCAACCATTCCGCTCATACTGGCCATAGCCACACTGTCAGTGGTACCAGATGCAAGAAATGGGATTGATCTAGGTATGTAGGCATCTCTTGAAGCATCCCATAGTCGTAATCCTTCCTTCTGTAGAGCTGAGATATGGTGAAGGCTTGGGTAAATGAACGAGTCGGGATGTTTCAGTTTGTTAGGCCCACCTACGAAAGTGTTCGGCACAACGAATGCTTTCTTGTAGCGATACTCAGGGGCAAGGTTGTGAATAATGAAGATGCTGATCCAACAGTCAGAGGATTTGTTGCGATAAAGTTGTGCACCGTCGAAGGACAATTGAATCATGATATCGTCAGCGCGAATTTTGCCAGCAAGAACCGCTTCTAGATAATCCTGCCCGCAGTATGTATCGCTGTATTTTTCAAGATTTCCATCATGCCTTTCCATGTAGGCAAGTATCCGTGCAGTTTCCTCTGCACGGTAATGCATCTTAGTGGCACTTTCAGGTGAATGATAGAGAGCTTGAAGTACTGGCCCGATCAGAATGGTATCAAACTGCCGTTGTGGAACTCGTACTCCATTTCGAGGGAAGCGAATGGGATCATAGCGGGGTTCGGAACATATGGGGCAGGCATCGAGGTCACTGAAAGTACCAGTGAAAGCGGCACAGCTGTTCTTGCACATGTCATGCACAATAGGAACTACCCCAGAAATTTGCTCCACGTGCCGTTTGACTTGATCATATGATAGAAAAGGATTTTTGGGATAGCAATTTAATGCAGCGGCTCGAAACGAGTTGTAGGTATCTTCTGGTGCATTCGTGACCACAAAAAATGACCTAAGGGAAAAGAGAAAGAATTGATCTTCGACGTTGAAAGGAAAATCACAAGGGGCTTCGCGAAGCCGCTCGATATCCTGGAGGTTCATGTTGCTGTTTTTGAGTGTAGCTGCTTTGATCCCACTGATAAATCCTGCCGTGGTCCTCAGTTTCTCAATTTGGGATGCTGCACCAAGCTCTTCAGGATGCGGGTCGGGGGCATCATGGACATGCATGTTTTGATAGTCCAATGGGATGTGTTCTGGCTCATCATGTAAAGGGCTAGGAGGGCAATCAAACAGGTTATCAGGTGGAGGATTTTCGTTATCAGGGAGCGGTACGTTGTGGGCAGCTGCATCGATATCCTGATGAAGATGTGGTTAGAATTGCAAGTATTTACATCAATGGGTGGCTCACAATGATATTCTGCATAATCGAGTCATCATCTACACGCCTGCGAACCCTTCGGTTGCCTTCCTCAGAGTCTTCATGTTCAGTAAGATGAACACAAGTTGCGAGAGGACCAGATTGCAGGCCAGATCGTGCTGCACTTCCTGTGCCAGCGGTCGACGTCTCCAAGGGAATGACACGATTGCGAGTAGTAAGAAAAGTTACAAGTGCTGCATCCTGGGTGCTGCGATAGTACTTGTGCAGCGTTGGCCTAGATACATTTGTTGGAGGTCGTGGAGGCATGAAAAAACATTGAGTCAATTATTTGATAAGTGGGTCTCAAGTCCGCCTAGTGGTTCCCTACCAGGAATCCTGCTGTGGTTCCTGAGAGCCAAATTAGGCAGGTTAGCTAAATATGGTATTACTTAGGGTTATTATTAGTGTCGCATTTGTAACCTTTTTGTTATGTTCATATATGGTAATTTGTTCTATGTCAATGTCCTCAGACTCGAGGAGAACACGCACATTCCTTGCGGCTCCTAGACGGGGCCAACGTTCAAAGACCAAGGTCTCCACCCCCCAACCTGCTTCTTCTGCCTTTCCTTCAACTCTTTCGGCAGCTCACTCTCAAAAAATGATGGACTTGTCAAAAATTAAAATCTTTTGGGATGGCAATTACTCTTGGCGAACGGATAGGCTTGTCAGTTGGCTTGAAGACAACCCCCTTGACCGCATCAAGCTCTTTTCTGACTCCTCTCAAGATGCAAAAGTGACGAATCGCAGGAAGATTGTAGGAAAAGAATCAAAAATGCATATCTACGTCAAAATCACGCATGCAGTCTTTTCTGCCGACGACAACCCTCAAATCCACGCCAGCTATACTCAGAATGTGGATAAGTTTGCCCAGGCAGTCGAAAATGGTTTACAAACGTATGCGTTTCCCTTATCACCCACCATCTGCTGACAAGATTTGCAGACTCAAGGGCAAGTACCGTGAGGTTCGCCAAGGGCTGGGAAAAACAGGGGCTGGCTTGCTGACAGTCGGTGATGGTGTTGTTGGCCCGGAGAACATCTCCCACAAGTTTTTTGTTTTTTTTTACTGTAGGATTTTTTTCTCACCGCAAAGCAAAAAAAATTACCACAGAATTCCCTTGGTATCAATGGCTACATGGAATCTGGGAAACATTACCCAGCCACAACCCACATCCCGCCTCATCTCACGCCGGCCAGGATCTCACCAACCAAGCAACAAACCTTTTCTTCCCTGCCCATCGGTCATTACCACCGCCAGGCACATCACCTGGGCCATCGACAGCACGTGTTGATGCTGTGCCACCCATCATATCTGGCACTGATGCGATCCCTGACCCAGACAATTACCAGATATTTCCGAATGACGTCGACCTGGATTTTCTCCCTCACCCCAGTGAACTTGGGTTACCATGGCCGCTTGATGACGCCACCTCCTCCTCAACGCTCCCAACCACCACCCTGACCCTCCCCACCACCACCTCGACCCTCCCCACCACCACCTCGACCCTCCCCACCACCACCTCGACCCTCCCCATTACCACCCCGACCCTCCCCACCACCACCTCGACCCTCCCCACCACCACCTCGACCCTCCCCACCACCACCTCGACCCTCCCCACCACCACCTCGACCCTCCCCACCACCACCTCGACCCTCCCCACCACCACCTCGACCCTCCCCACCACCACCTCGACCCTCCCCACCACCACCTCGACCCTCCCCATCACCACCTCGACCGTTGATGCGGATTCCCCTTTCGAGTCCAACATGGCTACCCGCTCTTCATCAGGGCTCCAGCTGCCCCTCCAATGTTTTTTAAACATCAATATATCAAATCCCTCCTCTCAAAGTCAAAGTCCCTTGAGCCGTCAATCCCTCTTGGGGGAATCTGGTTCAGGGTCTGAGGCTGAGCAGCTCACCCTCCAAGCACGAGCTTTGGCCCTGCGAGCACCACAAGTTCACCCACACAATGCGGTGTACAGCCCCTCCAACTCCGATATATCTGCCCCCTCGCCAACTACCTGGTCGATGAGTGTTACCCCACCCACTTCCGTCTCCTCACGCCCATCTCGCAAATGGGTAAACACAACCAGCAACTTTGACGGACAGCTGGAACTTGTCCAATGCCTTTCGACCACTGTAACTCAACATGACCTTTCCAAGAGGCGTCGTACGGATGAGAGGTCGGCGGAGAAGGAGGCTGACTGTAAGCACGATCTGGAGAAGATCCGTGTCCAGGCAGAAGAAGAGCGGCGCTCCCTGGCCCTCAGGATTGAGCTTGCGAAGCTTGAGTTCGAGTTGAACAAGCTTAAGCTCAAGCAGCTGGAGCTATTGAGGCATGGGCAGGAGTCTTCTTCCCAGAATGATGAGTAGGATTATTTTCTCTGTAGGTTGTTGATGGTATCTTCCACCATGCCCTTTCCCTCTCCCCTTATGTAGCCCTTATGTAGCCCTTCTCCATGTAGTGCCTCCTTCAGTAATATATTTTCCTGTTCCTGTCCCCCCTCCCAATACAAACTGTGATTCAGTGATGAAGACATAGATTTTAAAAACTAGTCGAATGACTGTGCAAGTGTAGCCAGGTGTTGATGAAATTCTTTTCCTGCAGCAGTGTCAGGATCATTATGGTCAGCTGTCTCTTCACCCTCTCTCTCCTCTTCACCTCCATATTCCTCACCCTCAACATAACCCTCATTGTCACAATCATTTCTGGCACAGGGTGCACAGTAGCATACCATGTCACACAGTATCTTGAAAGTACTTGACAAGTATACTAAATATCATTACCATAACATTCAACATGGTATTGTAACAGCATTCAGACATAAACTACAATACTTGTGCTCAAATTCATCTGAAGGTATGAAGGCAAATGAGACTTATACCTTTTCAATAACATCAAGCCTTTTGTTTCACTACTTTTACTGTATTTACAGCAAAGTACTGTATAGTTTGGATAGAATACTTGCAGCCTAAGATGAATCAAAGTATTAAACCAGTAAGGAAGTTGGGCCACTTTTACTATTAGGATACCTTTTGAATCCTTTCAAGATACAGTGTGAAATAGTATAGTACTGTTGCCATATTGTGGATTTAAGATACTGTGTCAATACTTTTAAGATACTGTTTCAGTACTTTTATTATAATAAAAGTATCTTAAAAGTATTGACACAGTATCTTAAATCCACAATATGGCAACAGTACTATACTATTTCACACTGTATCTTGAAAGGATTCAAAAGGTATCCTAGTAGTGAAAGTGGCACAACTTCCTTACTAGTTTAATACTTTGATTCATCTTAGGCTGCAAGTATTCTATCTGAACTATACAGTACTTTGCTGTAAATACAGTAAAAGTAGTGAAACAAAAGGCTTGATGTTATTGAAAAGGTATAAGTCTCATTTGCCTTCATACCTTCAGATGAATTTGGGCACAAGTATTGTAGTTTATGTCTGAATACTGTTACAATACCATGTTGAATGTTATGGTAATGATATTTAGTATACTTGTCAAGTACTTTCAAGATACTGTGTGACATGGTATGCTACTGCGCACCCTGTGTGGCCCAATCAGTTGTATCATTCAACCCCAGCTCCTCCTCAATCCGAATAATTAAATTGTGTAGAATCAAGCAACACCGCACCCAGAGATTGACATAGTTGAATTTCTTTTGATCTTGAATTTGGAAACGCAATTCCCATAAGGAGGAAAATCGGCCCATCAGAGCACCAAAAAGATGCTCTGAACATACACGAATCTAATATCTTGAATCAGCACATGTGTAATATTAAAATAAAAGCATACCCTTGATAAAAAATAATTGAATTTCTTCTGGAATGGAGTAAGGCTCCCTCTTGCAGGCTTCTTGAAGGGTGGGATACACCAAGTATAACATGGATATGCTGAATCTGCCCACATCCACTCATTGGCAGAAAAGAATATGTTGGGCTCCTCTGCAACACAGGACATTGCAAAGGCAGTGGAGTCATGGATACTCCCCACTATGCCAGTAACATAATCAACAATCTGTAAATTATGTGGAAGGCTGATAACCTGCAAGAAAATGTTTGAGAAAAAGAGACCAAGAGAATAAATATAAAAGAACCTGGCAATTAAGGGAATAATTACACTTCCTGTCATAGAAAGACTCTCCATGTAGCCCAGGCTTCTGGAAGAGGGGAAAGCATGACCCATCACCAGTCAAATAACCACCTTTCCACTCCTTGCAAGTCTTGCTCTCCATTCACTTCTTTGCCATATTCTTCTCATGCAGACAACGAGGATCCTCAGGATTCCAAGATAGGGCATCATCATGATGGGCAGCAATTGCAATCATAACACAGTTAGTGCAATTGTAGACTGTACCCACAGATACCCCTGCCCATTCCGCCACATCTTCACTGGTTGCAGCGTTCCCATAGTGGCCAGCACGATTCAGAAAAATTGCCAATTGGATTTCGAACAGGGAGTTGGCGGTCAGAGGCAAAAATGGGATGGTTTTCAATTAGTTCAACCAACCTGTCAAAAACAGGAGGATCGACACGGAGTTTTCTTCGGAAACGGCGAGGGTCGTTGAGAGACCATTCATCAAGGAGATGAAGCTGGGGGGCATGGGAAACACAAGTACAAGTTCTGAGGACTCGCGCCTTTCTGACTTCATCTTCAAGAGCTCCAATAGCATCGACCAGTGCCGTGAACAGGTAGTTGGAGAGTTGGTTGCTTATTTCTGAGTCTGAGCTGGGTATGTTCATAGAATCATCGGAGGGAAGGTCTGAGGATGGAAAGGCATCATCTGACATGTCCATATCAGTACCAGTCTCAGTATCAGAATCAAAATGGTCAGGCAAATCTTCAATCAGATCTTCAATCAGATTCCCAACCAAGTCATAATATTTCCTCTGGATGAGGTCACATTTGACTTGATTCAGAGCCAGGAGCAGTTTTTGATGGTGGGATTGGTGAGGCATGATGGCAGCGGTTCAAAGAAGTGTTCTGGCTGCTCTGACAAACAGCCATGTATTTATATGCTGTAACAGCCTTACATCAAGATCAGTGCTGTCACAAGGTGTTGACACTCTCATGTACTGGGATAAGTTTGCCGTATATGGACTTAACAAAAGGTTAGGCATTATCTAATGCCACGCTGGCAACGCGGCAACACATAACCCTAAGTAATGCCATATTTAGAAGTCCTGCCTAATTTGGCTCTCAGGAACCGCAGCAGGATTCCTGGTAGGGAACCACTAGGCGGACTTGAGACCCACTATACACAGGGTGCACAGTAGCATACCATGTCACACAGTATCTTGAAAGTACTTGACAAGTACACTAAATATCATTACCATAACATTCAACATGGTATTGTAACAGTATTCAGACATAAACTACAATACTTGTGCTCAAATTCATCTGAAGGTATGAAGGCAAATGAGACTTATACCCTTTCAATAACATCAAGCCTTTTGTTTCACTACTTTTACTGTATCTACAGCAAAGTACTGTATAGTTCGGATAGAATACTTGCAGCCTAAGATGAATAAAAGTATTAAACTAGTAAGGAAGTTGTGCCACTTTCACTACTAGGATACCTTTTGAATCCTTTCAAGATACAGTGTGAAATAGTATAGTACTATTGCCATATTGTAGATTTAAGATACTGTGTCAATACTTTTAAGATACTGTTTCAGTACTTTTATTATAATAAAAGTATCTTAAAAGTATTGACACAGTATCTTAAATCCACAATATGGCAATAGTACTATACTATTTCACACTGTATCTTGAAAGGATTCAAAAGGTATCCTAGTAGTGAAAGTGGCACAACTTCCTTACTAGTTTAATACTTTTATTCATCTTAGGCTGCAAGTATTCTATCTGAACTATACAGTACTTTGCTGTAAATACAGTAAAAGTAGTGAAACAAAAGGCTTGATGTTATTGAAAGGGTATAAGTCTCATTTGCCTTCATACCTTCAGATGAATTTGAGCACAAGTATTGTAGTTTATGTCTGAATACTGTTACAATACCATGTTGAATGTTATGGTAATGATATTTAGTATACTTGTCAAGTACTTTCAAGATACTGTGTGACATGGTATGCTACTGCGCACCCTGTGATAGGTACGAGCAGCGTTTAATCGAAACAAACTACAGTAATCAAATATAATCTACCCTAAATTACGGACTTTTGACTGGGATTGATGCACCAGCGCCGTGGCTCGGCACCTCGGCTTCTAGGTCACGGTTTATGTGTCGAATTTTTGTTTAGATTCTACTAATTGGATTCAGAGCTGTGGATTTGCTTTGACGACGGCGATCATTGAAAAAAGTCTGTTTTGCGAATAGGTGTGCACAGAATATTATATAAAGGCCTCGAATTTTCAGCAGAGCCCTCCTTCCCCTGAACCGCCGGTCGGTCGTCTGTGGGTTTTTCTGTAAGCCTGGTAGTGTTCATACACTCATCATGTCCTTTAGAAGCACTCTTAACTCCAAACCGCTGGTCGCTCGTCGTCTTTCTCAATAGTAGAGTCAACACTCACTTCACACCGTATCTGTGAGTTCTCGTATCACCTGAAGAGTGGCAGGGGTTTTACTCATTGGGTCATTGAAGCATTTCCTTCTTCCATCTATTTCAATATGCACCCACACACTTTGTTTGCGGCCGCCCTCGCCCTCTGGCTTGTGGTAGGATACACTCAAGCGGGACCGATCCCGCCGCCATTAGCCCTTACAGGACGGGAAGGGATGCAGTTGTTCCAAAGGGCCTACCATGGGTCATTGTCTCAGCTCGGCGTAGACGCGGAACAGTGGGCAAATCATCCAAATCACCCTCTTCTTGCGAAGCAGCTGCAAGAGGCCCAGGATGCTTTCAATGCCGCCAAGCGGACCATGGAGAGAATGACCGCGGCGGTCATTAATATTCCTGATGCAATTTCAAACTACCGCGGACTCCGCTCCCGGGTCATCGAGAGTATGCAGAATCAGGCGTTCAACCAGAGACTGGACAAGAGACTGGACGACGCAAGGAAAACTGCCCTCCTCGCCTGGGAGCTGTGGGATGTGAATGCCGCCAACGAACGCGAGAAAGCAGTGCAAGAAGCCAACAGCGCAATAAGACTTAACCAATATATAGGCAGCGTGCTTTCTCATCACCCAGAGTTCATGCAGAAGAAGTCGAAGGTAGATCGGGCTGCCAACACCGCCGTCATGAAGGTGTTCGACGTTGCCACAAAACAACTCGAGGTAGTAAAATTGGATCTCAAGGAATCACTCGCCCTTTGCGACCGATACTACAAGATTGGGGAGCGAAATGAATACTTCCAGCAGAAGTTAAAGCAGGCACAAGAGGATGCTGACGCCGCTATAGAAAGAGGGCGAAGGCTAAGGTGGTACTTCGATGGTGTGGGGTCTTGGTTGCATGGTCATAAGTACGTAGTACTGCTTCAACAGAACAACGAATTCCATTAGGACCCCGGCTCTCATCGAGCTCGTTGGCCAGGTTGCTGGCAATGATGTAGCTTCCCGCATAGTACGTGATGCCCAGAATACCGCAGCGTCTGATGAGGACGAGGGTGAAGGCTGCAGTAGGGATGACGGAGCAGGACGGTTGGGCGGGGGCGTCGACAATAACCATCAAGAAGAGGACAACCATGGAGGGGGAGATGGAGAACGGGATGAAACGGCTGATGATCACGAGTGTGATCAAGAGGCTCGCGATGGTGACGACGACCACAACAATAACGACGACAATGACTCTTCCTCGTCCTCCCCCCATCCCACACTTAAATTGGACTCGTTCGTCTTATCCCATATATTTCCCATCGCTGGTTTCTCTAATACACCCCCTTGTAGTGACTCCAGGAACGGTTTCCCTGAACCAGTATCCATATTCTCCCCACACGCCATCCCTGAGGAGGGAATAGGAGGATTGTTGCCACCTCAGTTGTTCGTCGTGGTCCTACCTATTTTTTTCTATTTTTTTATTCATATTATGCAGTCTGACAAATCGTCGCGGACTTTCCAAGTCCTCGTCTCGTACGCAGTCCTCCTCGACCGCATAGGACACCCGCAAACGCTCGCACGACGATTCTGAATTGTCGGATGAAGATGAATTAGACACCAACGGCGGGTCAGCGCGCAACAAACGTGCTCGCCGTGAAGTCGATGTTCCCTCTACCCCACGTCATCCACGCCCTGTCAAGACTCCACCACCTACTTCATCCAAGCGTCACCAGAGGAAAATGCCACAATCGGCCAGAGTCTCTGAGCGAACTTTCAAAGCGAACAACGACCCACTACAGAGCGAGAATAAGTCTGACGAACAAAAGAAGGGTTCTCCCAAAGGCAAACAAAAGGCTCTCGATGCAGAGAATAGCCGAAGCTCAAAGCGTACTCGCTCGGATGCGCAAGCCTCCTCCTCGTCCTCCTCGTCGAAATCAACGGGATCCACTTCTAGAAAATCCCCCAAACTCCCCGCTGGGAAGAAGAAGAACGCACGGCCTCCCCGCGGTACTCCGTCTTTAGGCTCAGGTTCAACGCAGTGGCGACCGAGATCCACCTCTAGTTCATCCTCTTCCTCGGCTTATCCGGATCCCCCCACCGGACGTAGGGAGACATTCGCGCCCCCACGTGATCTCTGTAACTATGTACCTCTCTTCCCTCCCAGCGGTTCTGTTGTTGTACCGAGTCCCCACTCCTCACCTAGGGCTGATCCCGATGTACACCCACCCTCCCCCTCAGCCCCAAATAGAGGAGAGGAGGAGGAGGAGGAGGAGGAGGAGGAGGAGGTCCCTTCGAAACGCCAAGCGGGGAACGCAAGGCCTGATGATGGTGGCCTGCCATTTTGGAATCGTGGCAGGGGCAGGGGCAGGGGCAGCGACAACGACAACGACAACGACAACGACAACGATATCGACAACGAACCGTTATACCTCCGGCGTGCCCCTGTCCTCAACGGCATGCTTTCCGAGCTCGGCATCGGTCCAGAAGGGCATGCGACATCTGAGCCCGGTCCCTCCCGACCACGACGTCGCGCCCAGCCCCTCCAACGTGACCGTGAACGTGTCCGAGTGTCCGAGTCCGGGGCCGTCGAGACTTACATCCCAGAGGAGGAACCTGAATACGCGGATCATATGCGAAACTTGCAACAGTACCTTGATGTGTGGACCCAATATCCCGCTGACGACAGCAATAATGATCGTTCCTACGTACCGGAGGAGGAGGATAGTCAGACGATGGAAGAGATGTATGATGAGATGGTCAAAAACCATCAGAACCCCCATCGTACTGCCACGCACTACGACGCGGATTTGCGTCTCATCAGGCTCTACGCTGGCTGGCGGAATCGAGAACTTTGACCTTGATGTCAACTTTTTGCTTTTATTTTATTATCTTCTTATTTGGTTTCTACTGTTTGTATTCTCCTGGCCGTGGAAAAGAATTGTTCGAGAGTTTCATTTGCTCCCGCATTGTTGTTATCCCGAGTTCATCGTCAAACTCTCAATATGCACTAATCGCTCTTGGTAGAATTGTTTTCACGTCGCCGACCACGTTCAGATAAGACTGCACATAAATACGTGCGTATGATTGGAAAGAGTAGCTAGAATACATAGCAGAAAGAGAAGGAATAGATCAAACGGAGTAGAGGGTAATAAGAGTCAAAAAAAAAGATGAGTTTGTAAAAAACGATTAATATCCGCTCTGAGAACTGCCCACTGGTTGTTGATGTTGCAGTAGCGGGGAGACCATCGTCAGCGAGACAGCGACGACTGATGAAGACGAGGTGACGGCTGATTCTGTATTTGAGACAGAGATGGTAAAGAAGTCGGGCTCTGCTGAAGATGAGGTGACATCGAATGGGGCACAAGGTGCCCACCGGCTCCTTGTCCCAAAGAAAGGCCCGTTGACGAAGGGACACCTCGCATACCCGCGCGCGAACCATTTGCAGACGGCGTGCGCGCTGGAGGGACTAGTAATGTATGCGCATGGTTTGGGCTCGGTGATAAAGAAACATTGATCGCCGAAGAGTGGTGATGGGCATTGCCCTACAAGTTGAAAAGTGTTCCCACGGTATCCACGTGGCTTTCCCTCACCTAAGTTGCCGTTCCCAAAATCTTCGAATCGTCCATTAGCTAGAACACTTTCCTCACACTTTGGAAAATTAAGCTATGTAGATGATAATTCAGTGTACATGTACATCTAACAAATGTACAAATAATTTTGCTCATAACATAATTTTAAATGAGATATCAAGTTTTCATTGAAAGATTTGCAATGCGTTCAATGAATATGCGAGGTAAATTTTTTTCATATGGCCAATCTGATCCTAGACATATTTACTCCAGATCCTGAAGATATTGTGATAATTCGAGCAGCCAAAGTGTCATCGTACAAATGCAAAATGTGTCCAACAGTGTATTGCTATTTTACACGTGAGCCTTGCACATCCGAGTCCTGTACTCAACGCGCTATGCTACTCTCATAATTTCAAGTTCTTTGTACATTCTTTTAAGTTTTCTTATTTGTTCCCTCAGATAATGTCTCGCAGGCGTCGTTCTCCTGTTCAAAAGGCACTCGCTCGCAATCTGGTATCCCACAGATGGTCTAATAAAGAAAACATACCTCTGCAATCCACACCCCACTTGAACGCAAGGACTCGAGCTCAGATGCAAGTGCAAGCTCTACAGAATAAGCTCCAGCAAGAACAAGCCGCGGCAAAATCCCTGCAGATCGCATTTACTCAGCAAAGCGCAGATACGCTCAATCTTCGTGCGCAATTCTCTTGTTTGAGTGCAGATATGAGACGCTTGGACTGTGAAGTTTCCACTACACAGATGGAACTACGGTCGACTACGACTGCTTTGGATCAAGCACATCAAACATTTCAGGATGAGAAACTTCGCACAAAGAAGTACCACAAGCGGATCCAACGACAGCAACGGGACAAGCAAAAACTCCTCAGTAGAATCAAGACCCTGCAAAGCGAACTTGCAGCACGGGACAATCAACTACAGGATTTGTCAAACACATCTGCTGCTGAGCTCTCTGTGTCCGCTGAGAAGATTCGCCATCTCGATTCGTCTTTGGAGTCTGCAAATATCAAGTTAACTGCAAATCATGACACAACGGCAAAACTACGGCTGAAAATCAGGCGCCTTCAGATGTGCACCCTACGTGCTCAAGAATCTCGCAATCTCTCCAAGCAACGCGCTCGTCGCCTTCTGAATCTCAGAAAGAAAGCATCTATATGGACTGTCACCTCTCATGGAACTTATACGCCCAAGGCTAGAGCATTAGCACGGAAGCTATGCAAGGCTGGTTGTTCCCAGGATCAAGTTGGCGATGTCATGGTCGCTGTCGCAAACGAGCTTGGAGTCAAAGTTTCTCGCAAGATGAGCCGTCGTACAGTCCAACGGGCCAATAATGAGGCTGGAGTTGCTGCCGACATCCAGTTGGGCTATGAGATTGCAAACGCAAAAAGTATATCATGATTTTTTGTATTCTTTTAATATAATTGATTATGATAAAGCTTTCACTGCAAGCAGCGATGGGACTAGTCACCGCAACATCACATATGAATCGCGTCATGTTGCAATTCCTGTTCCATCGTATGGTCTGGAATCAACCTCATCTGGGTCGTCTCCACCAGTCCGACATGCAACACGCCTGGTTGGAGTTGCTGCCGCGTTGGATCACACAGCCGATTCACAGATCGAAGGCTGGAAAAATGTCGAGAGGAATCTTTCAACTCTTCTCAATGCGTCGCCACTTTCCAAACGAGAAGGAACTGTATTAATCGAAGGTGACTTTGTACGCAAACTAGCTGGTTTGAATGGCGATCATGCTAGCGATCAGCTCAAGACGGCAAGGCTTGCTCAGACCTGGAAGGAGGAAGTGACGCGTACTGATCTTGGAAACTCTGCCATGGCTACAATGGATCCAGACGAAATTGGGGAAGCTATCTGTCGACTTTCTGAGAAGGAACTTGCTGATGCTGGTGGTGATGTGACCAAGGCGCTAGCAAAATCACTTGGTATTCTTGCTTTCGGTAAACTCTCGTGCGAGGAACAACGTCAGATTGATCTCTTTGTTCGTGGTGGATGCTGCATGCACAAGGAACTGAACTCTGTGAAAGGCGGCAACAAGGCGATGCAATTATGCTGGGCAAACCTTGACACCGCTCCTCCAGTCTTGCTCGCAAACAAGGCCAATGCTTCTGTAATTGGACTGGATCCTGCCGGAACAGCTGCTCAGCATGCCATCGAGTCCAGTGGACGTGGTGCAATCAAAGCGGCAAGTCTAGCTGGTGCCCTTTTTAACAACAAAGACGATAAGAAAGGCCATCAAGATCTTCATCGGCATTACTTCGAACGGGTCAAGCTTGAACTTACGGACCAGAAGACGTCTGTCAAATTTCCAGACACAAGCAACACTCGATATCAGTCTTATTGCAACGCAGCAGCAGAACTGCTCACATATCTTCCTCAGTACATTGCATTCCTCGAGCTAGTGCGCGACAAAAAAGAAAAACCAGGATTCAATCACATGGAATACAATCTTTACGCCGCACTATGTGATCCACCTACGCTCACTGAATTTGCCGTTCTAGTTCTATATGCACAGTCTGTGACAATACCCTATATGCGAGCAGTGCGGGGCCCAGGTGCTGAAAACGTCAACCTCCTCGATTTGGGGCCACTACACGACGAGCTTCAAATGCATATTGTCCGAATAATCAATGATCCGTTGCTTCTGATTGGTGCCTCGTCGTCTTACAAGTTTTCAACCCTTGATGGCTTGCCTTGGGAGGATCCAAGAGCTATCGCCGCTATTCATGCAATGCTAGATAACCTCCCATCTTTGCACCAAGTGCTCGTCGCTTTCTTTCAAGGCGCTCTTGAGACTTGGGAGCGTTTTGCATCTGAATTCTCAGCTGGTGGACTTATTGACACGATGACAGCAGCAGAACGAAGAATGGCATTCATGTGTTCAACAAACGATGCCAATGAAGGAGCCCTTGGACAATGGCGAAGACACTCACGGTCAAATGCAAACACCACCATCGAACACTTCTCTAGCGCAGCGGCATTCCACCGTAATGAGACGCAGTCTTTCATGGATGCTAAATTTAGTACAGACGACCATCAGTTTGTCATGCGTTTAGCTTGACAACGGGATTCAGATGGTTCATCAAAAGCTTTCCGTACTGCGCTACTCGACTCGCAAGAGAAACTGGCCAATGCACGTCGACAGAAAAACACCGAAAAGAAACAGAAAAACCAGGAAAAACTCACACATTTAGCAGCGCTGAACATCGTTACGAATCGCTCTGCAATTGACAAGATGAACAACAAGGATATCGATGAACAACTTGAAGTTCACCGCCGAATCAGAAACGACTGCGAGGTACCAATCAAATCTCATGTCAAGCAGAAAGCAAAGAAACTCGAAGCACTTTTTGCCGCTATATCTCGCTATGAAAAGTATGTGTTCATTTGATATTCTACTATGTTGCTGACAGGTTCATAGGGAGCTTATCACCACCCAAAACACTGGTACTACACTGCGTCAAGATTTGCACCCTCCAGAGCCTGTAATCGTCTCAGATTGGATGGATGTGGACAGTGATGATGAGACGTAGTGCCCCATGGAGTGGGCTCGGATGTGTGTATTGCACCTATTGTATTGTTATCAAAAGCATTCTAGACTCATACAAGTAATGGAAATTGTTATTGAGCTCTCGGAAATGACAGGGTATTGTTCAAATTGTTGAATCTTCGAGATTGAGACTGGCACCTTACCCTGAGGCTTAATTTCTCTATCTCCATTGCAACGTCTATTATTTCTGTCCCCATTAAACTACATGATCAAGCGTCTGATTCCCATTTTTTTAAAAGAATTTTAGCTGCATTTTTAAAGGTTGAACTTCGTCTCGAAAATAGGGTGAGAAAGGGGGATTTTTTCACTATACTGATCAGTGGCTTGTATGCTTTCACATGCGTCCAATATTAAATTTTTTTTTTTTTATCATAGAAGGACACCTAATACACATTTTACATGATGAGATTTTATGAAGTGGGAACCACGAACGCTTTAACGGTTGGTATGAGTCTTGGAACAGCATGTAATAATCATTTGGCAGGTGGGAAAGTTACATAAGCGTCACGGTTTTCAAACCGATGATGCCCATCACCACGAAGAGTCAACTCCGTTGCTCGATCGTTGTATGGGAGGGGACGACCACTACATCTGTCGCGCGGGTGGCAACTTGAGATTCATGTTGGTTCCGGCCCCGGCCCGTAGGGCCTAGCATGGGTTAACCCGGGTCAAACCCGGGTCAAACCTGCGGGTAAATGAACACTGAGCACGATGACCGTACCCGACCCATACCCGACGCAATTTACCCGGGTTGACCTGCAGGTAAACCCGTGGGTGCCCGGGCCCTGGGCATCTCTCTGGATAACAGATTGCGGTCCCAATTTGACTGATTGTTGATGGCCATCCGCTGCAAGCTCCTACCAAGCCATTTCCGAGAGCATCTTACTACACCGTCAAAATTAGTCAGTGTCAAAAAAGGATTTGATAGCCTGGGAGTCATGTTAGATGTAATAATTATGCAACCTCCAAAAAAGGATTTCTCAAATCATTTGATGAATGTTGGTGGCGCAACCTTGAGACAAGGTTCGTCTCAAGTCCAAGGTCCAAGGTGCCAATCCATGATGACTCAGCCTTGTGATAATGTCACTAGACTTCGTTGCCAGCTAAATCATCAAGGTCAAAGGCTCAAACAACCCTTGCGACTGTGGGTCAAGTGAAGCATTATTCGTATATTTCCCCTTGGTTCTCTCCATGATAAATTGAATTCTTACCATGTATCTGCAGTGGTGATCTGTCATCTGTTCCATCTGAGGGATCTCCACTCCCCATTTTTGTCTTCACATTTCAGTGTTCAACCCTTCCCGGCTTGTCGCATCGTCCTGTTTGTTGTCGCATTGCTCGAGGATTATCCCTCCGCTGCCCCGGATCTGCTTCATCCTCAATTTTTTTGGCTGTCTCATCACTCATCGCTTTGGTTCCCCCCCTCCGCTTGCTTTCAAACCTGCCATTGCTTTGTACTCACATTCTTGCCACTCGTTTATAGCCATTATATAATATTTTTTTGCCATTCAATACATTCATCATGCCGTGTCCCCATCAATTTACAATGTGCATGAATATGGGTCATGACCCAATAGTAATTTAAGCCTTACCCCAATAATGTCCTGCACTTACATCTGGCCTCGGGCTCAGGCTAATGTCAACATTGAGATGGACATGGAGCCAACCTCAGGCCAACCTTGGCATTGTGAGGCTGGTACAGGGATTCAAGGCAAACCTTTGATAGAACATGAGAATCCAAGGTTCATTCAAGGTTCGGTCATCAATGTTGGCACAACGATTGGTAATCACTGTTCAATTTCTCAGAAGGTTAAGCCATACAAATGATGATTCTAGCCCTAGTACCACACTGGCTTCTCATGTTTAAATGGAGGGTTGACGCAATCATTTATTTTACATTGGTCAAAATAGGCTGTCACATTGTAGCAACATTGCCAGTAAAAACTTCTCATCTGTCATCCCTGTCACAGCATTGGGATCTCTCGGGGGTGTAGTACCAGGGCGGAAGATTCCGAAAGTTGACCCAAATTTCAAACACCGCCAACCTCGACCTTCTCTAAGGTAGCCGACTTTCATGTCCGACAAGGCTTTTGGCAGGGATACGTGACAAATGCGTGACTTTAGGGTGTATTTTACAATATGCATTTTCTACAGATCATTTTCAAAAAATCTAACACCACAGAAACCTTTGCATGGTCTATTCCTGCAACTCTGTGGGAACAGAATATTAGGAAAGTGCAAAGGAAAAATGTAGATACAAAAATGAGCTCAAGCTAACAGTAGTCTTTCCAATTTGGCAATCATCAATATGCCTCGTCTTGGGAAGAAAACTTAGACAAGACTGCTGATATTGCACCCCTGCATGCAAAAAGATGGTTAAGACAACATTCTCATGAGTCAGAAGCATTGACATTGATGCTGATTGTATGATATAAATTCATGGATGCACACTCAAAGGTCTAAAGGGAAAACAGGCTGCTTGGGCTAGTAAAAAATACCAGAAATATTGAATTTTGCCAGAAAATATCATGGGGATACTTGATAACATGGATCTATAAGAAAAGTTATGGATATCTCCTTTGAATCTTCGTGAAATCACAGTTTGTCACGGGTTGTCACAGCCTGTCACAGCCTATCACAACCTTGTTGGACATGAAAGTCGTCTACCTTACAATGAAAATGTAACTTAGTAAACAAACCCGCCACATCCTTTCCATCCCAATATAGATAGTTATGTCCCCATACTCATTACTCCCGTGTCACCCTCCCCTCCAAGACCATCCAATCGTCTGCAACATCCTCAATCACCCCACCAATATAATCACTGCACTTTTTGAATGTCCTGCATTGCATGATCACATTATTGATTGGGCTTTTGATTTCGCAGACAGATGCCATTCAAAGTCTGTTTGGTGTCTCACAACAGTCCAACACAGATGGCACTCCACTGCATTGCACACCTCAGTAGAACAAATACAGGAATTTCAGCTTGAAGACTTTATTCTCAAGATTCAGGCAGATGAACCGGCACTATAGAGGACCATTACCAATCCATTGGCTGCAGACACAAGCTCACACAAAGGAGAAGTAGCTGCAATCTTGCCCACAATCAAGCTGACGCCGATGCCAAGAATGATGATGAAGACAAGGAGCAGTTTTGGGTTGGCCTTGATAGCAGAGATCTGGGTGCCAGTCAGAGTGATGCTGATAATCCCAGAGCATCAGTTCCATGGTCTCGACTGACCAAAGACCAGCGGCGTACAAAGATCATCTCACTGGTACATCTATCCCTTTGGTTGTGTTCCCTTGCTATGCCTGACATACAGTTTTCACAGAAGGCCACATGGATAACCAGCATCATGATGCATAGCTCCAATCAGAAATGTAACATACTGCAGAGTATTTCCAGAACATTTTTGCATTTGTGCAATACACCACAGAAGGTTATTCAGGCTCTCACTTGTATGGGCTGTTCAATATATGTCAATTCTATCAACCAATCAATCAAGTCTCTGTCAGCACAGACCCATGAAAATCTACATCAGATGGGACAGAGTATCCAGGTCAGCTATACATATGACAACTTTGATGTTGATTTCAAGACCAACCTCCAGACTGTGGAGCAGTCTGGGAGCACACTCACACACCTCACATCCAGCACTCTGATTTTCCTTGAACACGGAGTCACACCAAATTTGCTGAAGTGCTCACAGGAGCTATGGCAGAAATTCCCACTCAATCCCCTTGTTTCTGCTCCTGAACTGATGCACACCATCTTTGACTTCATGTCACTCTATCCTGACCTGGCCGATGATTTGTACATGACAAGAACTGATTGTTTTAACAGCTGGATGTTCTATTAGGACCTTTGCAACCATGGGCCAGACTACTTCTCTCAATTCCAGAACACCATTGGTCTACCAGAGTTTGTTGAGAAAATACCTGTTGTTAAAATGTGCCACGCACCTGTGAGAGCCATGAACATCAATCAATCAACAGTGTCCAGAAACATCCAAGCCATCTCGAACCTCATGGAGCAAGGTGGGATCAGGTTTTTGGGGGACAATTCTCCAGGCGATTGGGGTGATAACATTGGTGAATACATCATCCTTGTCAATGGTGACCTAGTGACAGGTGAACATGTGTATGGCATTCTAGAGTGTCGATCCATTGAAGATACCCTGGGTCAACATTTCCAGCAAGTGATCTTTGTCATGTGATTCTTCCACCTCAAAATGGCCTGGACAGATGCAATATGGCAAATCTTTATTGAGAACAAGAAAGCCCGAATCAATGAGAACAGTCTCATGCATTTTGTTGCTTTACACCACCCAAAGGAGACTGGAAGAATTGACAGCAACCCTGGGTTTCGGTGAATGCATGATATCATCCAGCAAGAAGGCATTGCACTGCGCTTAGATGCCTGGAGGACTGAAATAGCTCAGAGGAATCCTGCTTGGACATCACTCAAACTCTTTGCTCTATCTAAACCAAAAGAACCCGAGTTGCACTTGATTGCCAACAGTCTGGCCACCAATTATGTAGCTGGATCACCAAACGTCAATCTGTGGGAGCTGCAGGATCACCCTTTGGCTGAACGAGATGCACAATGTGAGAACACACTATTGATGAACCAATACTTCCTCCTGTATGAGGCAATGTCTCATGCCATGAACTATGGAGACATCAGCTGTGTCGAATCACTGTTTCTCCCTTGGATCAGCATTTTCAAAGCTACAGGAAAGCACAAGTATGTGAAGAGCATGTGCAAATACCTGAATGAAGTTCATTGGGTCTATCCGAAAGCTCTTGCCCATGCTGTCCGGTACAATTGCCTAGTCAATCCAAAAGGCAAGGAGGGTTCTATCAGAGCAATGGATTGGGTGCAGGAACTCAACAATCTCAAGACCAAGGTGAGTTTAACCATGCACCACTGATGGTTGCCTGCTGATGGTTACCTTCCAGGCCATCTTCAGAGGAAGCTATGCCAATTGTACCAAGGGTCATGTCATTGAGGAGTCTTCCTTGATTGACATCTTCCACATGTGCCATTCTAACATCAAAACCAACTTCATGCTTGGTGGCCTCATGACACGTCATACTCCCCCAGACATGATGAAAACCTACCATATACTGACCAATTACATGTGTGACAACCACTCAAACACCTTTCAGGTGGGATGGCAAACAGGGTATTATATTCAAGATGTCATCGGTGAAGGGCTTCGTCTACTACTTAGTGGGGAGGGAACCTTAAATTTTTAAAATAAGGATTTTTTTTTGGCTTACACTCAGATGGTACTAGTGGTATTAAGAGGGCATCACAGTAGCATGACAACCCTCATGTATTTAGGTATAATGTTATAAAAAAAAAATTAATAAATAGAGGGCAGAGCAGACTCGGCAGAGTGCCCTGTCCCACCTCTGCCTGCCTCGCCCTGTTATCTCCCTGTTTGTGCTGCCTGCTGTTGAACCCACCATCCCCTGCCTGCTGCCATTTGTCATCCATTCATGTCATCGGGTGTGGGTGCTGGCAAACAGTGCTGAGTGAGGGGGCCATTGCTGCTGTGGTGGGGTTGCTGCTGCTGTTGCTGCCATGGTTAGTGCTGTTGCTGTTGCTGCTGCTGTAGCCATACCCATTGGGTTTTGTGAGTTGCTGTGGTCTGTGGTCACATTGGTCTTGACATATTGTTTCCATTTCCATTTCCATTTCCATATCCATTGCCACTGTCATTAGCATTGAAGATGTTGGCATTTGCATTGGCACTGGTGGTGGTGGTGGGTGGTTGGTGGCATTGTGGTGGTGGTGGTTGGGTGATCATCATCATTGCCATCATCATGTGGTGTGTGATTAGCATAGAACAATATAGAATATGAGGAAATACTTACTTTTCTGCAGCGGGGGGGCACACCAACCCCCGCTGCCTTTTCATGTCTTGCATTTCCTTGTGACATCATCATCATGGTCATTTGCTGAAGCAGTGGTTGTTGGATTGGGTTCTAGGGGTCATAGTGACCAATAGTGCTACCAAAGTTCAGTTTAGTCCAGTTCAGACCCATTTTGGCTGAACTCTGAACTGAACTCTGGGTTCAGTTCAGACTTTTACATGAACTGAACCTGAATCACTGTGAACTGTTCAGATTTTTTTCAGGGCCTGAACCGAGTTCATGAATGGTTCAGACACTCAATTTTAGTATTATCATGCATTTTACAAAAGAAATTCACTATGTATTATTGTAGCTATTTAATCTCACTAAGAACCTCACTATATTGTTGTAAATATTTAAATCTGGCATTACCCATGGGTAGTGAATGACACGGGTCTATTGCGGGTATTTTCTCATGACCCGTACCCGTACCCACGAAGACCTGTACCCACAGCCACGGGTATGGGTCTTACATGGGTTACCCGGCAGTGTTGCAATAGTCTTACACTAGTTGGTACCCGTGCTTCGCAACGGTTTTATTTTATTTTAATCCCTTCTATTTTAATCTATGTTATTTTAATTTTATTTCATGTTATTTTATTGTCAATTTGTTTGATACAATTGGATTTATTTGAATTTATGTGAATTTATGTGAATTTATTTGAATTTATTTGAATTTATTTACTTTTAATTATGTGATTTTCTTTCACCTTTTCTCTTATTTTATTGAACCTTTGTTTCCTATGTGAATTCATTTTATTTTATTTTATTTTATTTTATTTTATTTTATGTGATTTTATTTTATGTTGTTTTATTTTAAATTTCTTTGCTACAGTGTCAATGAATTTTATTTTATTCCATTTTATCTCCAATGTATTTTCTGGGTTTTCTTTGTCAGTATTTATTAGAATAGCTATCTCAAATTTACAGTTTTTGTGTCACTGGTGTATGTGAATGAAGGAAATGTCCACCCGTAGCACCCATCCTGCAGTGGCTTCTCATAGTGAAGTTACATGCTTTTTGTGCCACTGATGTTTGTTCGCTTCACTCACAAACACCCATAGCACCCGTCCTGCAGTGTTACATGCTTTTGTGCCACTGATGTTTGTTCGCTTCGCTCACAAACACCTGTAGCACCCCGTTCTCCAGTGGCTGCATTGTTCATTTCACCTGCAATATGTTGCTCCAGGCTGTCTTGAATTTTATTTGAATTTTAATGCACTTGGTTACATTTATTTGCACATTTTGTACTTATCTGGGCTCAGCTTTGCCTTGCAGTTATACTTATCCGGCTTGGCTGCACCTCGCGCTTATAGAAGGGGACAATGGTCCTCGCATGGCTGCACACGCAAGCATAAGCGAGGCAAGCAACCAAACATGAGCAAAACACGACCATAACCGAGTACCCACGCCACTGACCCCCCATTGTCCCCTTCCTTCTAGATGGGTTGTGGGTATGATGCATACCCACCACATCGTACCCACGACTGATGGCTGTGGGCAGGGCTGGCCACCTCCTGGTACCTCGCAGTTGCAGCACAGACATCAATTGATGTTGCGGTGCGCTTCCGTGAGGTGTTTGGGTGTGGTCAGCTGTGATCTGAGGGTGTTGGTGGGGAGTTCGGCCTGGTGTTGGTGAGAGTGGAGGTGCTGGCAAGGGTGTGGGTGTGGGTGTGGGCATGGGTGTGGGCATTGGTGGGTGTTGGCATTGGCGATAGTGTGGACGTTGGTGTGGATGTTGGCATCAGTGTGGATGTTGGCATTGGCATGGATGTTAGTGCTGGCATGGACGTTGGTGCTGGTGTGGATGTCGGCGCTAGCATTTTGCGTTTTGCATTGTTAGGTTTAGCTGTTAGTAAAATAAAATGAATGAATTGAGTAAAAACTTACTGATAGCAGCAGGAGTTGGTGCACAACTCCCCGCTGCATCTTTTCTGTCATGGTTGCATCGATATTGTTGTTGTTGTATTGTTGCGCACATGTTTTGATGTGTCGTGGTACAAGATTTAGTTGCATCGGGATCATGGTTGTAGCTAAAATAGATAAGTTGAAATAGATAAGTAGTGATAAAAAGATGAAAATATCAGTACTTACCTTGTGTTCCAAGGGTTGTTGGGGGTCAGTTGTACCCGCCAGTGACCCACGTAACCCATGTCTGGGTATGGGTTTGGCCGGGTCCAAATATGGCAACCTGTACCCGTACCCACACTACCCGTGGGTCCAGACCTGCACAGGTTTGAAAACCCATGTCATTCACTATCTGTGGGTATTACCTGGTGCTGGTGAGGCACCCACCTCTTGGTTCCGAGTCCTAAATTTATTTATGCTCGGTCTTAATAAGACTGAGACCACCCAAAAAGATGGCCCCTCTATCATTGCGGCAATTGCTGTGTTTGGTCAACTGTGCAACAACACCTCGGCCACTTGCCTGCAGCTATCGTTTCTCATTGTACCAACCAGGCCGCGACAAATGAGAAATGGCAACGGATGTATGTTATTAATAATTTATATATTTCTTATTTGTTGCTCAACAACACAACCACGACCACCAACACGATCACCACGCCGCCTACACGCCAAACATGCGGGACCAACAGCAGAAAGAGCGAGAAACGGGGACGGCCCTTGTAGCTTGGGCAAAGGTGCTCCGGCATCATTGCTATTGCGCTCAGAAAGGCGGTCAGGGCGTGGGTGGGCTTCGAATAGAGTACGCGAGGCATGTCAAAGATGAGAAGGGAAGGGCAGAGGAGCGGGTGGGGTAGCAGAAACTTGATGGTACACTAGTAGTATGAAATCACCCTCATTCAAATTCAATGGTCTCTTTCAGATCCGATGAGTCAACATTGTCATATGCTATAATCTAGAATATTGAACGGGGTTTGGTCCATCGCACAGAATATGAGGTGAACCAGTATCATTACTCGCCAACATCCATGTTGTTCATATTCGGCCTCTTCGTTTCTTTATCCATCTCATTATATCCTACCCTCCGTTTCAGAGACAGCTTGCCTTGACTAGTTACTTTGGTCATTCGTTTCCTCATGGCTTCCTGAAATTTTTGAGTTAGACAATTATTGTGTTTCGTTTATTCAATTACCTCCATAAACGTGCTGTCAAGCAAAGCGATAGAGTGTAAGACTGGTAACATCTTGAAATTTTGGCCTTTCAGCGGAACGGCGATGAAGGTAATTTGGACCTCGACGATGTCCCCCACACGAAACATTTGTGGTTTGGCGTCCTTGTAGCTATAAGAAACATCAGATTTACAACAATGTGAGAGCTGGTTGTATTAATTTACCTGGGATTCCCTTGTCCATCGACGTGATACGTGAAATAATGTACTTTGTTGTCCTCGCCACGTATGTATCCTGTTTTCGCCATTTCCTCCAGAATCCCATGAGGATCCTCTGATTCAGTGAATTGGATGTGCTCCATCCCAGGTGCATCCCTCTTGGGCGTGAAATAGCGGTTAGTTAGGTCAAGGGCAGCTGAGTGACCTTCGTGTACTGCCACACTCCAAAGCCCAAGTTTTCCTTCGGAAAACTGACGCAGAAAGACCGAGTAGACTTCCTGCGCCGATCTTACTGCCTCATCGAAAACCGTTGATCCAGCTCCAATAATTGAAATACTTTGTCTGAGGAACTTGTAGCGTGAATGCATCCCACTGCAGGAAATTTATGAGGTATAATTATCGTTGAGGCAACCGTCACTCACGAAGGCTTTTCTGTGAGGGGTGGAAATTCTATCGCACACACAATTCCTTGTATTGTGAATACCATCTCCTCCGCACCACCCTCACCAGCTTCTCCATGCCCCACGGCCACTGCTCTAAGCATTCGCCAGGTCGATGGTCGATCCATATGCGTTATACTAAACTGCTGCGTCCAATTTGCTGTCTGTGTTTTCTTGTTTGGTTATCTACAAACGTTTACACGTATTTACGTACTTTTGTCAAGTTGGCCAGCTGGTGGCTTTCGTCACCCCCTCATTCGGATTCAAGTTTTTCCAAAGCATGTCCTGAGGTGATTTTAGTTTTCCACTTAGTGACAAGCAATCCACTCACGTGCGCTTTGGAGGTCGTAAAATTGGTCCATTGTGTTCAAGAAGGTTTGCATACAACAGTAGGAGCAATGGTGGTGTACTACTAATCCAGTCCCTATCGTGCCCTATTTCATGGGTGTGCCGACCTGCTCAATTTCGTCGCTTGATGCTTCTCTTGTGGGGTTGCCACCAGTTGTTACGTATACACAGTAACTCCATGCTTCGTTGCGATGCATTTCCAAACGTTCAAAGAATCTATCCTGCATCGTGGGCATCATGTTGGTTTATCAAATTCTAAACCCTTGGCACTCTTTTTACAGCCCGTGTTTCATCTAGACAATCCAATGCAGTTCTGGCAGCGCCATTATATTGTGCTTCGTGTGGCATTCATCCCATGTCACGTACACCACCGGCTTCCGCAGTATGCTTTTTTTTTTTCTTGTTTCAAACATGGTTAATTGAGCCGGGTGATCTCAGAAACCAATTTCCGAGCCTTCAATGAGTTTATCCTGCACAGCGGGCATCAGGTTGGGCTATTGACTTCTAAACCCCTTGCCCCCTTTTACAGCCTGCGTTTCATCTAGACAATTCGGCGACATGCTTTCAGATCTTGCAGCACCATTATGGTGTGTTTCTTGTGGCATATATCCCTTGTCATGCACCCCACTGGATTCCGCTGTACGCTTCGGTTTCTCTTGTGTTCCCTCGTTTCAGATTTGGTTAAATTGAGCTGGGCGAGCTTCTGCATTTGCAGTATGCTTCGTGTTTGTTTCAGACATACTGAAATTGAGCAGCGCGGTGACCGTGTTTTTGTGGGCACAAAGAAGGATGAGCAGCCATCAGAGATCTCTCTCTGCGTTTCAGTGAATTTCATATTGAATGGATACGCCACGCATATGGCCGCGCAGCATTCTTGAAATGCTCTGCTATGTCCTCATTTTTGATCCGCCTGTTGCTAACTTATTCCTTATAGTTGTATATATATGGGTGACTGCTGTTTTGCTTCAACAAGCCACAAATTTTCGCCAATTCCCTGACATCCTACTTGCCTCCATGGCCATTTGTACTTCTGCTGCAAAGAGGCGAGTTTTTGTTTCTCTTTCCTTAATGTGAACTGAGTTCGTACTTCTTTAGCATTGGCTCCCAAAAAAAGTCACCCACAAAAAAAGCCATCGTGCCGGAGCCTGTCTCTCCAAGTCCCATTCGGTATGGCTTTTTTAATATTTCAATGTTCGTCCTCAGGTTCGTTAGCTCCACCAGGAAAACTACAAAGCGTAAGACACAAGTCGCTGTCTCATCCGACTCGGAAATGTATGCTACTTCACCATATTTATGCAAACACTACTTACCTATACTGTGCAGCGAAGTCGTCGAGAATCCACCAAGTCCTTCGAAGAAAAGGAGAGCGTCTGTCTCAGGCCCTGTCCCTGGTTCTGTCAAATACGACAATCTCCCTGCCATATCTATTATGTTCGTCACCTCTTGTTTAGTTCAATGCTACCATTTTTGATACATCTCAGGGCCAAGGTCGATGCCGCACTTCTTGATGCTAAGGCTTCTCTTGTCTTTGGTAGTGCCAATGAGGCGGAGTTGTCTTCGGAGGAAGAAATAGCAAGGTCAGTTGTTTCTCTGACTGAGTCTTATCAATTTTTGACGTGTCCTGGAAGGTCTGCTAATGTGAAGGGGAAATCGACAAGTATGAAAGGAAGGTCCAAAACCAACAAGGGCAAAGTCGCTATCTTAAGGGATGAGGCTGGCAAGGCTGATGTTCTGTACGTACTCTGCTCTCACTCCTCTGTAGACTGACTGTCTGTTTCAGGCCAGAGCCAGAGCATCATGATACGACTTTGCTTACAAGGCCTCGTTCTAAGTATGTTTCTTGTATGCATTCTGGTGTATATGTTCATGTCCAGTAGCAGGGCAAAGGTGCTATCTGAAAAAGCTCGCCTTGCTAATGAGCAATCATCTGCTCCATCTCCTGTCCAGTCACTCGATGCGCCTGAGACTCTGTCGCCCTTGACATCTGAGGATCCAGAGTATGTTCCCCAGCTCAGCCGTTTTCTAGCTGACAGTTATCTTGCATTTTAGGCTTGGTGATGCTCATATTGCGACCACTTTGGTATTGCCTAAATCCAAAAAGGGTATTGTCGTGAAGGTTGAAAAATTTGCAACGTATGTGTGCAATTGGACTGGTTGATGTTCCACTAGTGACCCATTTGTTGTAGGCCTCCCCCGAATGTTGATGACGAAAACGCCTCTGATATGGAGGTCAAGGAAATTGTTCCTATTTCGCAAGATTGTTCTTTTCCTGTTTCTGTGTAGCTCACATCAAACTAGGAACATTGATGCGAAAAACAATAGTAGTCAAGATCCAAAAGATGACGGGATATTGCCATCTGATGCTGAACCGTCAGTTGGTCTTCTTGCCCTGGGATACTTGCTCATGATCTACCAGGGCGGATGTTTCGCATGATGAGTCCATGACTGGAAATGTTGGTGATGATCAAAATACCGCTGTAATGTGCAAGAACCTGCAAGACCCAAGTTTATATCAGATATACAAGAATCTCCCCCATCTTCGGTATGTTCTCTCTCACTACTTATCTGTGATCTTAATTCACTGTTCACAGCCGCGTCTGTGTTGTTCAACCATTTTTGGCCAATGTCGACAACGAGTCCCATCGAGTCTCTTTCTCAACCTTGATCACGTCTCTTGCGGAATCGTCTGTCAAGTATGACTATCCTACTATTTTTCTGTGAAATTTTGGCTTACTCCCGACGTAGCTCCTTGTTAAAAGGCCTCGTGTTTGTCCGATCAGGGAATTTTGTCAATACGAGCCGGATAGATCCCAGGCACCTCTTTGTTGAGTCTCATCGACTGAAGATTGCAGGCACCAACAATAATGCAGTCGGAATCATGCTTGGTGTTACTACTGAGTGTTTTCTGATTACAGAGGGCTCAGAGGGGTCTCCAAGTGCACCATATCCGGTGCATAAAATAACCGTTGTTCCCTTTGCACAAGAGATGCGCAGGGATATGTCCCTTTGGGGTCAAGTATTCAATTTTGATGTGGTAGCGGGTGCTATTTCCAGCATGGGTATTTCTTTCCTTACCCGAAGGCAGGGTACGTTTTCTTGCTGCGTTTCTTGCATCACTATGCCTGATCTTCTCTGTTGTAGCTATGAGTGCCCCTTCTTCACTGAGTAAATCTGGCAGCCTTTTCATGACCGTCGCAAATCCCATGGTTTCCAGTACACGTTGGAGAGGTACCGAGGTACCTCTCCGGGGGCTCACGCAGGACTCGAGGTGGAAGTCGACTGGATAGGATAGGAATCGGTCTCTCTACTACATCAGGAAGGCTACTAACTAGGTCAACCGTGGGAACCCAGTCACGTGACTGCCAGGTCCCACTACTCCAAGTGCCCCTTTTCCTCATGGCGACGCCCTCGTCGCCAACTGCTACAGAAAAGAACACAAAACAAACGAAACTGACCAAAAAACTCTAAAGCCACAACTCCCAGTCCCTCAGAAAGCCTTGACTCAAGGCCAGGGCCTTATATCGTGAAGCGGGAAGTCGTCCTCGCACAGGGGGCGGTAGATGACCAGACTCTATAGAACTCCTCTCTCAAACTCAAACTCTCCGAATGCCTTCCTCACGAGGGTTAGGGCTTACGACGCAAGATCCAAAATCGCTCGAATTGCTCTGGCAAGTACTCAGTGCAGCGTGCAAGTTCTGGTGATCGAAAACGTAACGGTGTTGGTGGAACTAGGTGAACAGGTGTATGAACAAGTGTAGTGACGGCTCGTAGGTAGACTTTAATCGACATCCAGAGGTGGGGGGGAACGGGGACGAGAGAGGGCATAGTATCTCGACGCGAAGGGGGTAGGCGTATCACGCGAAGGGATCGCGGCGGTTCGTTGGGTCGGCATGGGGTACATGGTGCCGTTGGGTTGTCCTTGGTAGTCACCACGGTCGAGAACGGGGCCACGGGGAGCTGAACGAGGGCTCGCGGGGCCGGGCATGGTGCAAGAAACCGGCCGGGGGGTGGTGACGTGGCGGAACGCGGTGGGGGTCTGGGAACGGCGGGCACAGTCCACTCGCGGTATTGGAGGGGTGGGGTGCTCCGGGATGGTGAACGGGTGGGCCGCGAGCTTCGTGAGTCGGTCCGGGGCTGGGTATGTTGGCAGAACGGGGCCGCTCGATGGTGACGTGGCGGGTGGCCCGGGTGTCTGAAAATGACGGCAGGGGCTCGTTTGGCGCGATGGAGGGGAATGGGGGGTTCTGGCCGGTGGAACAGGGGTGCGGAAAGGTCGAATGAGTGTGGGTTGGGCTGGTGTACACGAAGAAACGGGGGTTGAAAGGCTATGATATGGCGGTACGCGGGATATCGACGTGGGCTGCAACGGGGGGTTCGTTTGGGCGTGAACGTGGCATTGGGTCGTCGAGCGTGGATCTTGGGGCTTGGATGGATACGCGTGGGGCCAGGGTTCACGAAAAACGGGGGTCCAAGGGCGATGACGTGGCACGACGCGGGTGGGCGTTGGGGGTGCAAACGGAGTCGCGGCGGTGTTTTCAAGTGATGGGCAGCGGGGTGGGGCCATAGAGCATCGAACCAAGGCGTTGGGGGGTGGTCTTGGGCGTGAAAACGATGAATAACGGGGGGTCGAAAAAAGTTGACGTGGCCTGTCGCTTGGGTGCTGAGAAGGGTCGCGGGCGTGTTTTTGGATCAACGCGGGGCAACGCGGGGCCCTATTGGGTTGGACATGTGCACCGGGGTAACTGGGTGTTGTACGGCTGTGAATGAAGAGAAGATGCGTGGCTGCGCGGCAGTGGGTGGTGAGGCCGTAAAGAATCGTCTCGCGAGAAAATCCAGCAAAGAAAGGCAAAAGAGGAGAAAATCCAAAAAAGAAAGGCATCAGTGAGTCGAAGACACTCTCATCACCACGATGGAGAGGTACCGAGGTACCTCTCCGGGGGCTCACGCAGGACTCGAGGTGGAAGTCGACTGGATAGGATAGGAATCGGTCTCTCTACTACATCAGGAAGGCTACTAACTAGGTCAACCGTGGGAACCCAGTCACGTGACTGCCAGGTCCCACTACTCCAACGTGAAGTTAAACCTGGTGCTTCCTACTATCCTGCCTCTCACATGTTTGAAGACAAAAGTACTTTTCTATGCCACTCCCCTTACCTGACTGACATTCTCTTTGGCAGTCCCCATCTATGACGGCCGTCTTAAGAATGGGAAAACATTTTCATTCACAGAAAATGACTTCCGGAACTTGTCAGACTTTCCTCTGTACAGGAAAGGCAGTCTTGATCTTCCGGCACATTCTCTTGTTGCAGTTGGTTATACCTTGAGCACATATTATGGCGAGCGCTCTGGGATGACTATCCTTTCGACAAATGTTCAGTTTGTCGTTTTATTAGGTGTGACTGCCAAATAGTGGACATGTCCGGTTTGCAATTTGTCATGTAGTTTTCGTAACAATTTTTACCCCCCTTGTCCGCACATCTTTCTTGGTGATTAATCATGTTGTCGAGTTTCTAAACAATATCGGCAACTATTTTTGCAGTTCTATTGGTACAGTCCAGGAAGCTTTGTCCTCGTTGTCTCCTCCACACTTTTACGTCAGAAGAACACGAGAAAAAATCTGTGTAGCTCGTTTTTTTAGATGTGTACAGTAAAGAATGAACAGCCGATGCTATCACGGCTCTCGCTTCGCTGCATCCAGCGGAGCCTCTTCTGCTTGTGCCTAGATCAACTCTCAACCCCATTGGTGGGACACACGAAGTCGACAGTAGTGGCGTTGGGCAATAAGGTCAGATCGAGTGTGCCAAGGAGCTCGCCTCGGATGGGGCGAGTGTTCCATGCTAGATTGTCATAGTCAATTTCCACAGGCGACAGGGAACGTTGTTCGAGGTGAGGTCCGACGTGCGGCGCGACAATGGACCAGACTTCGATCTCCGACACGTCGCCTTTGACGTGAAGGTCGTTTTGCCTGGCACTGAGGTCAGGCGGAGATGTCCAGATAAGAGCGCATGCATTCGTGCCCAACGATGGGATGGGGAATTGCATGATGGTGGAATCCTACATATGGTGAGCTTGGTCAACATAGATGGCATGAAACACAAGATATATGGACTTCGGGAGAGATGACTACCTGTACTCCATCGCCATACACGGCATCCTTTAATTTCTGGCTGAGACGGACGATTTTAGTTGGCCACGCATAATAGTAGTGGTGTGGTATGTTGTCAACGATACGCTCTAGTCCAAGATGTTGGTCTGGGTATGGCAACTTGGCCAGTTCACTGTTAGCGATTGGACGTGGAGTGTAGACAGAAAAAGTGAGGTTCGGTGGTTCCGAGTTCAAGCAGTTGTGCCGGTACGTCAACCATGGTACTGGGTTCAGATCGCCGCCCTCCGGGCAGAAATGGAAGCTGGACTAGTGCCGTCGACAGACAGCCACGAGCAAACAAGGGGCCTGAGCAGCTTTCAAGTTAACAAAGCACTCCACTCATGCATCACCTTACCTTGTGCCCGTTGCCTATGGCTTAGGTGCCTGCACAGCCTTCCACGTCCAGTATCCCTGGGCCACCCATACAACACCCAAAGCAGATCGCGATACCCTATGGGTGTTCTACCCATTCTGTGGTGAGTACCACGTGGTCCTCATTAGCATTGAACCAATGACAGTGAGACGAGCCTGCGCAGGAGCGTAAGCGGAAGCGGCCTGAACACAAGGAGCACGAACGGGTTAGGCGTGAATGGGAAGAGCGCAAACGGGTGCCGATGTGGAGGGGTGATAGTATGGGGCATTGTGGGCGTGGCATTGTAGTTAGTCAGTAAATACAAAAAAAAACAAAAAAAACCTTTCTACTAGTACGGATTGCTCTGCGTTGCGTTCTCCATCCGATGTCCCCCTTCATCCGCATCTGGTTTTTGGTGGACATTCAACCCTTGTTCATTGACGTTGTGCACTGCTGGTGCCGCCGTTTGCGCTAATATTGATGTGTCTCTCCTTGTATTAGACTGGTGGTGACGGTGACAGTGGCGATGGTAGCATAGCGTAATTCTGTTCAATTGGTTATAAAGACACATAGAATAACATAAAATCTGCGAACCTGGATGGACTTGATGCAAACGAAGGCAGTGGCACGATGCAGGGAGAATGACAGAGGGTCCGTACCGTGGGATGAGAAGCGTGCAAACCAGTTTCACACAAAACATTTTTGAAATGCAATCATCACTAAAATTCTGGCCATTTCTCCTTGCGTTATACTGCCTTATACTGGAGTCGAACTTGGTGTCCAGGGGTGTATAGGCTGGCTTACCGTCCAATTCCATTGCAGATGGAAATTTTCACACGTAAGTTTCGAAGCGCCCGTCTCCGTTTCCTCACCCACTTCTGCTCTGTTACAGTGTCGAAACTTTACCTTGCCCTCTTGTGTTGTACCCATTACTGGAGACAGTGTCTCCCAACCTGGGTACTGGTGCAAGTTGCCATAGGTTCGTTCCCTGCCAGTCCCCGTTGTGACGGCGAGTTCGGTTGTAGACCCGAATGGGAATCTACGAAAGGGGTGATCGGCTAAGAAGTGATCAGAGGAGTTTAGTGTCTATAGTCTAGTCAATCCAACCCGAATCCAGGGGTTCTGGATCAGAGGGGAAGTGTAGGGAGTGGAATACGAAGACTAAAGAGACGATACGAAGGGAGGACTAAGAAATAGAACTGAAGGGGAGCGATAACCTGTATTTTCTATATTGTTTGTAGTATAAGAGTACATCTTTTATACTACTGGGAGAGATCCTGTGCTGTAGTAACTATGTACTACAACCGAAGGCTGTAACTGATGGTAGAGAGGTGGAGCGGAGTATAGGGGGAATGGTGCTATGTACTAAGTAACGGGAAACGAAGATATATCATATGTAACTATATACGTACTGATTCCGGGTCGTTAGAGACATTGCATCTTGAGTAGGAACGATTCCGGAGGCGGAATCCGGAGCGGAATCGACGGAAAGGACCGGAATTGGGCGGAGTCGACGAAACATGAATGGGAATGGACAGGGACGAAGTGGGATATGAAGAGGATTCGGGTCCAGAGGGCCCGGAGCCTCTACACTGTCGCTATCTATACTCAAGTATGTTACAATCCACAGTCGCGATGATATATTTTGGTCTGTAGGTTTCAATTGTGTGAGTAGTTATAACTGCCTATATTTTGCCTTTTCTCATATGTTGCAGATGTATGCCGCCGCTTCTCCGCCGCTATCATTACTGGTTGTCTACCTCCAGTTTTCACCATATATAATCTATGTAAGTGTTATAAGCTGTCGCCAATATTCTGCCGTCTCATGCTTCATCCAGCCGTTGACATTAGATACTGTATTTGCTCCACTTTTAACCCCATGTCATATATGTTATGTATGCTCTTGTCAACTGTCCAATGCCCATAGTGAGTGTCTGTCCAATGCCCATAGCGGGTGTCTGTCCAATGCCCATAGCGGGTGTCTGTCCATTGCCCATAGCGGGTGTCTGTCCATTGCCCAAAGTGGATGTATACCATCCATGTCTAGTGTGTCTCCCAGACTTGTGGGAGAACAAGATTTGTCCATATCATATGGGGGTTTTCCCTGTCCGAGACATCAATCATTACATTTGGAGATTGTCCGTGATGCACACAGGCACCTGCCAACTTTTGAAAATACTAAAAATGTATTGTCTGAAGACTTTTTGACTGCATGGTCCTCTCTCCTTGTGAATCGTGAGCAAATGATCACGCTTGTTGATTTATGGTTATCGCTACATAAATTTGTTCTTAGTATATTGCATACCTTAGCTGAGCAATGTATCTATCAACAAATGTACAATTGGTCAATACAATTTTATGCACTTCCTGAGCACAACATTGCAGCAGAATGTCAAACCCTGTCACTTTTTATGCAGCGTAATTTGATGAAATCCCATGATTTTCATGCACTGCTTGCACTTTCTCATTTGCCTTCAAAAATGTCAACATTAAAAAAATATGCACGGAAAGCTAGACTGCATCCATCTCTTATGATAAATTTTCATATTGTTGGCATTCAACTACCTATGAAGCTGAATCTACGTTGGTTGTTTATTACACATGATATGCTGTCTTTCTGTGGTCAGTTCTTACCTTTTGTTGATAAGAAATGTATCATGTATTTGCACAGGCCGAATGTCAAATTGTCTGAGAGTCAATATGGGAATTTCACCCGAAGAAGTTTACAGCTGAATAATAATGAGGGTAGTATTGAAACACATGTTGGAGGTGGTAGGTCATATCTATTTCCATCAGAAGCAATACTACCATTTGTTGTGAATCAAGATCACATGTTTGATTCTACACTCAAATGCCTCTTTATTGATCACATTGAAAATCCAGGCCAAGCTTCTTTCTCAACTGAACAATGCATCCATGCAAATGTCCCATTACTTAACATCATCCCACATGTTCCCATTCGAATGGTACATAAAATTGCCCATATTCATAACATTGCTATTGGGTCCCATGTACCAAAGAAAAGTGTGCTTTCCTTTTTTGAGAATCACAATTGTACTAATTGCAAGCAATACATCAGTATTTTCTCTACCACAATGAGTAAATCCATGAAAAAAAATCTTCATAAAAAGCAACAGCGTCAGCAAAATAAAGTTGAGACTGTTATATTTTCTAACCAGCAGGCTGCCCATCATGGATTCCCTCCTCCACCACTGTCTAAAGAGTTATCACACACAGTTCTGTCTGATTTTTGCAATGACTCTATGCCAAACAAATTTGAAGAGTCAGGATGTGCAGTGTGTGGTGAGCTAGTACCATTGAGTAATCTATGCCGTTTGAAAAGTATAAAGGGCATGCTCAATATTTTGGAAGCTCCAGGCATGACAAGGGTTGAACGAAAGCAATCCACAGAGAAAATCCGAGAATATAAAGGACCTGTTCTGGACTACAAATGTGATAAAATCTGTGGCAACTGTCGAAGATGTATTAGGAAAGGAAATGTCCCTGAACTTGCTCTAGCAAAAGGACTTTGGCTAGGTTGTGTTCCAAAGGAGCTTGCTGAGCTTAGATTTGTTGAAAAAATGCTTGTAGCTCGTGTACGTCACAACTGTTGTTTTGTATGGGTGGCTTCTGAAGAGGTGTGCGGAAAATGACTTCACATGTTGTTGCATTTCAATCACCCATGCCTAAAGTATATCAAGCTCTGCCACCTTCTGTTGATGATATTGATGAAGTCTTAGCTATTTTGTTCACTGGACCATGTAAGCCAACAGAAAAGGACTTTGAAAGAACACCTCTGTTGGTACGAAGGAATCATGTTGCAAGAGCACTTGAATGGTTGAAGCTTAACCATGTTGATTATCATGATCTAGATATATCTTATGATAACCTTGATCAATATTCTGAGGATAGCCCACCTGTGTCTGTTGAATATCGCCATAGTGAGACAAATAAAGTGCCAGAGGGAACAAGCGTATTTGATAATGAATTGGAAGATGGTACTGAACATGGTGACTGTCCATTCATTGTTCATGGATTGGCTGGTGAGGATCTAGACACCAAAACAATTAATTCACTTAAAGGGATTGCACTTAGGCACCTTAACAGTGGTGGAAAGATGTTGGCTATTGGTCATTCTTCTCAGTATGAGTCTATATACAAGAACCCTGAACTTTATCCACAGATGTTCCCTTGGTTATTTCCATATGGAATGGGTGGTATTGGCTCAACACAATTGTCTGATGCTGAACACAAACGGCATCTTCTGATGTATCATGATAAACGGTTTCAGACAGACATATACTTTCCACTTGTTGCTTTCAGCCATGCTCAAGTAAAAGCAAGTACTACTGGTGGTTTTCTGCTTGCTGAGAAGGAAAAGTTCAATGAAATAACCAGTCGTTTGTTGAGAGTTGACCAGAATGTGTTGTCATCATTAGCCAAGAGGCTATCAGAAGGAGAAGTTGTAAAGCCAGTTAGTCAAGAGGAAAAAGATTGTTACCAGGTAGTTCGAGATTTGGATCATGTAGGATCCAAGGTAAGTGGATCTGTTACAAGTAAAAAGTTCATGAGGAACAAGATTTGGTCTTTGATTGCATACTGTGGTGCACCCTCATGGTACATCACTTTATCTCCAGCTGATGTTAAACATCCAATTTGTTTGTACTTTGCTGACACAAAGGAGAGATTTGACCCAAAAATTAGATCAAGTGATGAGCAGATGTGTCTTATTGCTAAAAATCCGGTGGCAGGTGCAAGGTTCTTTCATTTCATGATTAATCTTTTTATCAAGCATGTTTTGGGTGTGGATTCAGATCATCCTGGAATATATGGTGATACTTCTGCTTATTATGGCACTGTTGAGCAACAGGGTCACCTCACATTGCATCTTCACATGTTGATCTGGATTCGAGGATGTCTAACACCACAAGAGATAAGGAAACGAATATTGGACCCTTCTTCAGATTTCCAGAAGAATCTTGTTGAGTATCTAGAAAGCACACATGTTGGTGAATTTCTTACTGGAACACAGGATGAAGTCTTGAAAAATATTAATGAAGCTTCTCATTCAGCTGGCTACTTGGATCCAACACAAACTTTACCAGAAGCACCTCCTATGCCTTGTTTAAAGAAGTGTGGCATATGTCATATGTGTCAGGCTTTGAGCTTGTGGGAAGATAAGTTCAAATCTGTAGTTGATGATATTTTGGCCAAGTCTAACATACATCACTGTTCTACTAACAGGAATAAAGATGGCTCCCAAAATAAATCTCGTCAATATATCGGATGTATGGATAATAAGTGGGGAAAGTGTAAAGCACGATTTCCTCGTGCTGTGTTTAGCCAGACTGAAGTTGATCCTGAAACTGGTGCTCTTAATATGAAAAAAGGAGAGCCAATGATAAACACAATCACCCCATTGGTCACCTATGTGTTTCGATGTAACACAGATGTAACATGTTTGAAATCTGGAACTGCAATTAAGGGCGTGATTCTCTATGTGTCAGATTACATCACTAAGGTCTTTTTAAAAACACATGTTATCTTTGATACAGTACGTGCCATATTTCAAAAGAACAGTGAGATGATTGGTGGAAGTGATACTCAAAAGGAAAAAGCACGTCGTCTCATGACAAAGATTGTTAATAATCTGAGTGCAAAGATGGAAATTGGCTCACCAATGGCATGTATGTATCTATTACGCAATCCTGACCACTACACCAATCATCATTTTGCTTCATTCTATTGGCAGAACTATGTTAATGAGGCCCAAATGGCCTGGAATCTAGAAGCCACTAAGGGCTATGTTCAGAAGGTAGCATTGATAAAACGTAGAGGTTGCATCATTGGTTTATCACCAGTTTATGATTATATATACCGCCCTCATGAGCTTGAAAATGTGTGCCTATATGATTGGGTTAGCCATTGTTCACGTGAAAAGTTTCCTGAATCTAAAGTAAGTGGAAAAGGTGGTACTAAAGGATATGTTGATGATGCTGATGAAAGCATAGGTCATGATATATCTTGTGTATCTGAAGACTTTGAAAATACATATCATGTAGAAAGTGAAAAGGATTGCAATGCTATATTAGATAATAGTTCAAAATGTAAAGAGCTTAGCCTTACAAAACAGAAGTCAGATGAAAGTGGAAATGTCTATCTTCCTCCAGGCCTGTTTTCTTTTATTGATGCTCATCCACTCCACATGTCACATGGAACACGTTGTGTACAGAAGACTAGTGCTAAAGTTCCTACATTTATAGGAGCTACATTACCACGTTGTGACCAAGGTGATCGTGAATATTACTGCTTAGTTATGCTGACACTGTTCAAACCTTGGCACTCTGGACATGATTTGAAAACTGTGGACCAATCTTGGGATGAAACTTTCTTGTCATACAATTTCAGTCAAAGACAAATGGAACTTATGCAAAATTTTAATATAAAATATAAATGTTTAGATGCTCGTGATGATTTTCATTATCAACTTCGGAAGGGTTCTGTAATTTTACCAAGTTGGAATGATGGTTACAATCCTATATTAGATCATGATGGTTTAGAACAGAATGATGATAACCAAGAGGAAGAACTCTCTGGGATAATAAATGAGGAGTTTGATGTTGATTTCAAGGAATTGGGAAAACTTGAAAATAAACGTCAACTTGATATGGCAATAATGCAAGGTGTGATTACTCAAACAGGTTGGACAGATGTTGTGTTGACAGAGTCAAATGTACAGCTTACACCTCCTGAATTTGTTCAAAGTGGAACCCAATGGAAAGCAGCTGTTCAGAAGAAAAGACAAGAATTGCTTGAAAAGCGCAGTGAAACCCTGCCAAGTAATGCTGATTGTAGACTCCTTAGACACACTTCATCAAGTGAAAACAATGTTAAGATTATTGATAAGTCATATCTTGAAAACATATATCATTCTGGTGAATCTAAATTGGTAGTTGAGTGTGTTGCAGAGGAATTTCATCTAAATCAAGAGCAAAAAAGAGCATTTCACATTATTTCTAACCATGCCTGTAATAGAAATTCTGAGCAATTGAAAATGTATATTGGTGGAATGGGTGGTACAGGCAAAACTCAGGTTTTGAAAAGCTTGGTGCAACTTTTTAATAAAAGAAATGAAAGACATCGTTTTGTTATTGTTGCACCTACTGGAACAGCTGCTGCACTCTTAGCAGGTTCTACATATCATTATATGTTTGGATTGAATGAGAAATCTGATGAACATATTTCAAATACTCAACTTGTACAATTGAGATCACGATTGCAAGGTGTTGAGTATATTTTCTTTGATGAAGTATCAATGTTATCTTGTCGTGATATGTACCGTATTAGTGCAAGAATGGCTAAGATCTTTGGTGAAACAGAGTTTCCTTGGGGTGGATTAAATATGATTTTTGCAGGAGATTTTGCACAGTTACCCCCTGCGCTTGGACAAGAAAATGCTTCTCTCTATAGTAGAACAGTTGGAGCAACATCTACAAATAACCATGATCAAGAATCTGCTATTGGAAAAGCATTATGGCATTAGGTTACAACTGTTGTGATACTAAGAGAAAACATGAGACAAAAAATTCAAACTAAAGAAGATGCTCAACTTAGACAAGCTCTAACAAACATGCGATATAAGGCTTGTACTCCTGAAGATATTGCATTCCTCCGATCAAAAATATCAAGCAATTTGCCTGGTCGGTTATCAGTGAAAGACAAAGAGTTTAGACAGGTTTCAATAATTACAGCATTTAATATTCACAAAGATGAGATAAATCGCTTAGGTTCTTTTAGATTCTCTCAAGAAACATCTCAGAAACTGGTTGATTTTTTTTCTGATGATTCTATTAGTAGTTCTCAAGAGAGGAAAAAGAGTAAGTATTCATGTCAGTCAAAATCCTACAATGGCTCTACAATATCAGATAATATTCAAAATATTTTGTGGAATCAACCACACAGTTCAAACTCGAAATGTATTCCTGGAAAACTTTCTTTGTGTATTGGAATGCCTGTCATGATTTGGAATAATAGTGCAACTGAGCTATGTATTACTCGTGGTCAGGAAGGTACAGTACATTGCTGGCAGTCAGCAAAAGGCTCACAAGGTCAGAATGTGCTGGATACTTTGTTTCTCAAGCTCATTAATCCTCCTCAACTTGTTCAGATTGAAGGACTCCCTGAGAATGTTGTTCCAATAACAAAAACACGTGTTACTGTAAACTGTATGCTACCAGATGATTCTTCTATTACTATTTCTCGCAGTCAGGTGGAAGTACTACCTAATTTTTCAATGACAGATTATTCCTCTCAAGGAAAGACAAGGCCTTATAATGTAGTTGATCTTAATAATTGCCGTTCTCATCAGTCATACTATACTGCCTTGTCACGGAGTGCTTCAGCGCATGGGACTGTAATTTTACAAGGATTTGATGCAAGAAAGATCACTGGTGGTGTTTCTGGAGCATTACGTCAGGAATTCCGTGAGCTAGAACTTTTAGATGAAATTGTATGCTTGAGATATAAAGGTAAGTTACCAAAATCTGTTACTGGTGATCGCAGAAATACACTGATCCACTCCTTTAGAGATTGGAAAGGTGAACATTATGTTCCTGCAAAGGTGCACAAAGCTATTCGTTGGAATAAGTCTGACTTGTTTGCTGTAAATTCAGATGAAAATGATGTTCCCTGGAAAATATTAGGAAAGAAGCCACAAATTGCAGTGGGTGTTACTTCCAAATCACAATTTATACCTGCACAAGGGAGCTCTTCAGTACAGTTCAGTAAAACCTCTGCTCCTAAGAGAAAGATCAGTGGATCAGACCGAAACCGATGCAAACCGTTTGCATCAGTTCGGTTTCAGTCCAAATGCGGTCTGAACCGCGGACCGCTAGTGCTCAGTGCCCCTGCACCATTCTGACCTCGCAACAGTGCTGCGCACGTCAATTGACGTGGCCAGCCTGTTTGCGAGGTGAGATTGGGGTGCTGGGGTGCTGGCACACCCTGCGCCGGCATTGAGCCGCATGCGGGCTTCTCCATGGGTGTCCCAACGCGTCACACATGTTGTACATGCGATGTGGGTTGACCGTGTTGGCCGTTTTCGGTGGACGCGTGATGGTGGTGGTGGTGGTGGTGGTGGTGCCCCACGCGTCATACGCGTTGTGCACGCGACGACGGCTGGGCCGCTTTGGTTGTTTCCGGCGGACGCGTGGTGGTGGTGGCATAGGAGCCTCTTCGCGAGGGTGTCCGGACGCGTCATACGCGTTGTACACGACGACGGCCGGGTTGACCCCACATTGGCCTTCCTCGGTGGTGTTAGTGTTGCGTGGTGGTGATGGTACGGTGCCGCGTTCTATAATGGACGAATAAATCAGTGAAAAATGAATAAAGGTACATACCACGAAGGAGCGGGGTGGATGCACCACCCTGCTGCTCTTCCACCTTGTTGACTCCACCCCATTCACGTACGTTTGGCGCGCGTTTTGAACGCGTTTGGCGTGGCGCTGGGGGTGGGCCATGGGCGTTGCTGTTGGCGCGTCCGACGTGGTGTTGACGGTGGTTGTAACCGTCGCCGTTGTTGTTGCCGTTGTCGTGGTCATTGTTGTTGTGGTGGTGGTGGTGGTGGTGGTGGTGGTGGTGGTGGTGGCGGCCGTGGTGGTGCAATTTGTAAATGCGTTAGTTAAGTTCAAATAAATAAAAATAAAAAACATACACGGGCGGCAGGGAGTACCCTGCCGCCCGTTTTGTCGACCTCAGGTGCTCCATCGTCTTCGTTTGGCGTATATCGGGGGTGTTGTTGGTGGGGTTGGTGACTTTGGGTGACTTTCGAAGTCAGCCATGTAGCCGACTTTGGACTGTCGGTTTGCGGTTCAAACTGAGTTTGAAACCATTTTGGCCCGCGGCCAAATCTCCAAACCGGAGACTGAACGGTTCGGTCTCAGCCGAAATTTCCTAAACCAAAACCAAAACCGGCGGTTTCGGTTCGGTCTAAACCGGGTTTGGGTCGGTCTGAGACCAAACTTCCCCAACACTAGTTTAGGGGTGGTTCATTGATGGTGATGTGCCGCTATGGTGGTGGTGGTGGTGTTGGTGGTGGTGGTGGTGCTTGCATTGTGCGTCGTTGTCATTGTTGTCATCCATCTGGTGGCTGCCGACTTGGTGCTGGTTGGTAGAAGTGCCTACACACGGGTGCATGGTAGCATCTGTATAATGCAGTATGTTGAATTTATTGGACAAGTATACTAAATATGGTTATTATATTGTTGCACACAGTATTCAAAGAGTATTCAAAATGATGATTCAATATTTTGAAACAAAGTACATTACCAGTATTGAATGGCAATTTTACAATACTACTTCAATAATTTCAGTAAATGTCTTGTTATTCAAGCAGTATTCTAAAAGTGTCATTCAATACTAGTAATTTACTTTGTCTCAAAATATTGAATCATCATTTTGAATACTCTTTGAATATTGTGTGCAACAATATGATAACAATATTCAGTATACTTGTCCAATAAATTCATTACACAGTATGCTACCATGCACCCTGTGACAAAAGTATTAGTGAATGAGAAACAAATGATAATGAAAGTAAAACTTACCTATTTGCCTCAAATGCAAGCGTTCGAGGCTTTTCAGAGTGGTGAACTGAACTTCCAGTTCAGTTCGGAGTTTGAACTGGGTTCAGATCAGTTCTGAATCAAACTTTGGCAGCACTAGTTACCAAGTCCTGCTAACTAAAAAGTCATAATTATATAATTAGTAGAAGTGCATGAAATAACAAAAGAAGAGGACTTACCTTGAGCAGAACAGTTCACGGTGAACTGTCCTGCTCACCTTCAAGGATGTTGTCGTGGTCAAAGTTGTTGATTGTGACATGACATGTTATGGTAGGGTAACTTACTGGTTCAGACCAGTCCAAATGGGTTCTGGACCATGACAAAAAGGCTGAACGCAGAACCAGACCTGGGGTCCAGTTCATGCCTTGGACCTGAACCATGGTTTAGTTCTCATTGGTTCAGGTTTGAACCACAATGCTGAACCAGACTTGTCCATCACTACTGCTGGCAACAATTCAGACATGGCAAGTAACTCTGATGTCATCTCAGAACCAGTGAGTACATTCGTAATGGCAACAGCATTAATCTGAATCAGCAACATAGGAGCCCTGCTATCTTGGGCTGCACCCAACATGGACTGGAGTGTTGTCACAGTCCAGTTCAGAACCGAACTGAACCCGGTTCAAACCCCCTAAGTTCAGTCTAAGTTCAGCACTTTGGCTGAACTGAACCGTGGGTCCAGTTGCAGGTTCCAGGCCCTTCAGAATTTTCTGAACAGCTTGGCACTTCAGGCCACCCAATTTCCTAAACTTGTAGATGTAACTGAATGGGTCGTATGTTACTTCTACATGTTGAGAAATAACAGGTCTGGCCCAGGGCTAATATCCATGTCTCTGGGCTGTCCCTGGGCTATCCTGGGATGTCCCTGGGCTGTCCCTGGTCCAAAGCATTGGGACAATTGGATGTCCCAGGGACATGGGATGTCCCAGGGACATGGGATGTCCCAGGGACATGGGATGTCCCAGGGACATGGGATGTCCCAGGGACATGGGATGTCCCAGGGACATGGGATGTCCCAGGGACATGGGATGTCCCTGGTGCCAGGGGGTCATTTGGGATGTCCCAAACTAATTTTTGGATATTTTTTTGAAAATTTTCTTTTTGCTGTGGCCACAATGATAGTATGGTTATTAGTCAATGGAATGTTAGTAGCCATCATATACAACATATGATAGCTGTATAGCTACATGCATGTGACTTGTAGACTCTGGTTGACCACTTCAGGCTGCCCAAATTTCTCAACATGTCGTTACATCTCAGTGTTCCTACTGAAGTAACTACATGTTGAGAAATCCACTGGCTCTCCCTGGGACAAAGTGATCATCCCTGGTCTGACAGGTTGGGATATCCCATTGTCCCTGGTCTGATATGCTTGGACAGCCCATGGGGCAACATTTAGTGGTGGTCTTCTCCCATGTCCCATGGGACATCCCTGACAAATGAGGTGTCTGGGGGCCATATGGGACATCCCTTAGCAATGTTTGGCTACTATCTAGACAGCATCTGCTGCTATCAGATATCAGCAGAGGGGGTGTCTGGGGGCATTTGGGACACCCCTTCCCTAGGTATGTAATAGAAAACTTTGAATGATGATAGCATCTAGTTGTAAATTTCAAGGCCTTGTCATGGCCACTATGGGTACCATGGGTGCTATAGCATAGTATAAGATTGTACATGCTTATTCTTTTGAGAGTCACAGAGCTGATTGTCCTTTGGGGTCAGTGGCAGGCTGGAGATAAAGCAGTTGTTTCCACTTATAAAGACAGAAGGAGTGGGAGAGGAAAAAGCTGGAGTTGTTGGGTGATGAGGCTGGCAAGAGGGGGAGGATTGAGGGTGTGCTGCTAGTAAACCAATCCCTAGTGCATGTGGCAAGCTGAAGCTTGTAGGGGAGTAAGTGAGCAGAGCATGCATGATATACAAAGAAAAGTAGGGCTACATATGCAGAGGAGGCTGAGCTGAAAATTAAGCACTTGTATTATGAAGAGCATTTGATCAGGATATCAGTGGTTATTACATTATTGGCTGTGCATACAATGGCTGACTGGGAAGCAGATACAGAGGAGAGATCTGAAATTAGAGTGTGTCTTGAGGACAGTGGACTTGGGTAAGGAGACATCTCACAGAGGCTTTATTGGGACATCCCACAGGCTTGTCTGGGATGTCCCTGTCAGCTTGCAGCTGAGGCTTTCGGACATCCCTGTCATCTTGTGAGACATCCCACCAAGGCTTTGGGACATCCCACAGCCTTGTCTGGGACATCCCTGCCAGCTTGTGGGACGTCCCACAGCCTTGTTTGGGATGTCCCTGTCAGCTTGTGCGACATCCCAATGAGGCTTTGGGACGTCCCACAGCCTTGTCTGGGACATCCCTGTCAGCTTGTGGGAAGTCCCTGCCAGCTTGTGGGACATCCCTGTCAGCTTTTGGGATGTCCCAAAGGTTGTGGAACATCCCAATCTACAGGCTGGTGGGACTGCCTGCTTGCTCAGCATCTGCCAAGTCATACAATAATAATCATACCACTGATTCACTATCCACATGTTACATAATTTGAATTTAGCAACTACTTAAAATACATATATCAAATTAAATAATTATTTTACCTACATACATGGTATTCTACTTTATCAGGGGAGTGGCAGGGAGGTGGAGGAGAGGAGGGAATGCCAGGGGGTGGGCAGGGGGAGAAGGGGCAGGTGGTGGATGGGAGGTGGGGATGGTGGATGATGGATGGTAGGCAGGGGGAGAAGGGGAAGGAAGGGGGAGAAGGGGCAGGAGCCAGTCAGGGGGAGAAGGAAGGGAGGAGGGAGAAGGGGAAGGGGAAAGGAGGGAAAGGGAGGACCAACAAAATTACATACTGGTGTTCCCCTGGTGTCCATGGCCCTCCACGTCCTCGCCCTCATCCCCATCATCATCATCATCATCATCCCGGTCCCAGTCCCCACCCTTGTTGTCCTTGTTGTCCTCGTTGTTGTCCTGGTCCCAGTCCTGGTCCTGGTCCCCGTCCCCGTCGTTGTCATTATCATTGTCATTGTCATTGCCATCCTTGTCCCCATCCTTGTCCCCATCCTTGTCCCCATCCCTGTCCCTGTCGTTGTCGTTATCGTTGCTGTCCCCGTCCCCATCTCTGTCATCCCCGTCCCCGTCGTTGTGCCTCGTCGTAGTCCTCGTCGTCCTCATTACCACGTGGCCCTGTTCCCGTTTGTGTTGTCCTTGCCATCCCATTTGCCGTCCCATCCTTGCCATTTCCGTCCTCATCATCCCTGTTGCCGTAGTCCTTGGCTCCATGTCCTCATTGTCCTGTTCCTGTCCCGGTTGTCCTCGTTTCCGTCGTCTGTTGTTCCTGTGCCCATGCCCACTGCCCTCCTCATTGTCCTCGCCTTCGTTGGCCCTGCCCATTGTTGTCTTCCCGTTGTCATAGTTCCCGTGCCCACTGTGTTGTGGTCTTCCCCGTTCTCGCCGTTGTCACGTTCGCCCTCGTTCTTGTCTTCGTTTATGCCATTGCCGTCATTCCCGTCGTCCTCCTTGCTGTTGTGGTCCACCTGGGTTGTCCCCATTCATGGCTGCATCCTCCATCTCCTTGTCGCCCGCACCATGTCTGCTTGTTGCGTTCGCGTTCGTTTGGTGCGAGGGTGCGGCAAAAAACCTACAAATGTTTAAGTAGTCAGTAGAATGAAGAAAAAAGATAAAGAACACTTACCTGGGGTGCTCTGGCATCCACACCCATTGTCACGTCGTGGTTGAAAACCACAAGTCTTGTTGAACTCGTGCGTGAGAATTTCAACCGGGATTTGCTGATGTCCCAAACAGGGTCAAGTTGCCATATAGAGAAGGGTGGCTGGATTTTCTTATTATTATTACATGTACTACAACACCTCAATGGCCAGGGCAAGACCCTGAAGAAATGTAAGTATGATATACCTGCCCCGAGGGGAGTTTGTGTATTTTATTTTATTTTATATGTGGAGATATTCACAATGCATTTATGCCTCTGCCAAAATTGGACCCTTAAACAGCTAACTTTGCGAGTACACGTCTGAAAAATCTAAAATTAATTCTAGGAGTGCTAAGTAAGGTGTACATTGTGTTCCAGACAAGTGCCTGGTAGTTGGTGGTGCAGGGAATGTGTTGGGGCCAAAATGGAGTTGGATCTTTGTAGACAATCAAAAGTCCGTATAAACAGACATAATCATGAATGGATTGTGAGTGACAAGTTCATCATATTTTTGCCCCAACACATTCCCTGCACCACCAACTACCAGGCACTTGTCTGGAACACAATGTACACCTTACTTAGCACTCCTAGAATTAATTTTAGATTTTTCAGACGTGTACTCGCAAAGTTAGCTGTTTAAGGGTCCAATTTTGGCAGAGGCATAAATGCATTGTGAATATCTCCACATATAAAATAAAATAAAATACACAAACTCCCCTCGGGGTAGGTATATCATACTTACATCTCTTCAGGGTCTTGCCCTGGCCATTGAGGTGTTGTAGTACATGTAATAATAATAAGAAAATCCAGCCACCCTTCCCTATATGGCAACTCGACCCCGTTTGAGACATCGGCAAATTCCGGTTGAAAGTCTCGTGCGCATGTTCAACAAGACTTGTCATTTTCAACAATGACGCGACAACAGGTGCGGATACCAGAGCACCCCAGGTAAGTCTTCCATTTATCCTTTGCATTTATTCTACCAACTAATTATTAATAAACAGTTTTAGTTTTTTTTTGCCGCACCCTCATGCCAAATGAATGCGAATGCAACAGCAACAAGCAGACGCGGTGTGGGCAACAAGGAGACAGGGGATGCAGCTGTGAATGGGGACAACCCAGGCCAACCACGACAGCAAGAACGAGGATGACGGGAATGACGACGATGGCGTAAACGAAGACAAGAATGAGGATGAACGCGATGACGGTGAGAACAGGGAAGATGATGACACAGTGGGTGCGGGAACTACGACAACGGGAAGATGACAATGGGCAGGGCCAACGAAGATGAGGACAATGAGGAGGGCAGTGGGCATGGGAACCATGGACGATGGAAACGAGGATGACCGGGACGGGGGAACAGGATGATGAGGACACGGAGCCAAGGACGACGGCAACAGGGATGACAAGGATGGAAACGGCGAGGATGGGATGGCAAATGGGATGGCAACAACAACACGAACGGGAACAGGGCCATGCGGTAATGACGAGGATGATGAGGACGAGGATGGGGACGACAACGACAACGACGGGGACAACGAGAACGGGGACGGGGATGGGGACGGGGATGGGGATGGGGACGGGGATGGGGACGGGGATGGGGATGGGGATGGGGATGGGGACAACAATGACAACAATAATGACAATGATGGGGACAAGGACAAGGACAAGGACAAGGACAAGGACAAGGACAACGGGGATGAGGACGAAGACTAGGACCGGGACCAGGACAAGGACGGGGATGGGGACAACAACAACAATGACAACAACAATGACAACGACAACCGGGACAACAGCAGGGATGGGGACGGGGATGGGGACAGGGACGGGGACGACGACAGGTATGGGGACGATGAGAGCGAGGACGCAGAGGGGCGTGGACACCAGGGGAACACCGGTATGTAATTGTGTTGGTCCTCCCTTTCCCTTTTTCTCCTTCCCCTCCTCCCCCCTCCTTTCCCTTCTCCCTCTGACTGGCTCCTACCCCTTCTCCCCCTTCCTAACCTGCCCCTTCTCCTCCTGCCTACCATCTACCATCCCCACCTCCCATCCACCTCCTGCCCCTTCTCCCCCTGCTCACCCCCTGTCATTGCCCCTGCCATTGCCCCCTCTCCTCTCCTCCACCTCCACCTCCCTGCCTCTCCCCTGATGAAGTAGAATACCATGTATTTAGGTAAAATAATTATTTAATTTGCTATATCTATTTTAAGTAGTTGCATGTCCCAGGTCTCTACTGGGCTGTCCCAGGGCTGTCCCAGGGACGTTCCAGGACTCTAATAGGCTATCCCAGGTCTGTATGGGGATGTCCCAGGGTTGTATGGGGATGTCCCAGGTCTATAGTGGGATGTCCCAGGGATGTCACTGGGACATCCCAGGATTGTAATAGGATGTTCCAGGACTCTGATGGGATGCCCCAGGTCTCTCATGGGATGTCCCACTGCTGTTCATGGGATGCCTCAAGTCTATATTGGAATGTCCCAGGTCTGTTTATGGGATGTCCCACTTCAGTTCATAGGATATCCCTGCACAGTACCAGAGCCAGCAAACATGTATACAAAGAATCTTCTACTATCATGCTTATAATAACTCAGTGTCAGACATGGGCTATTCTACTGTCCTTTCACAAGATATCTCTACACTCTCCCAGTTCATTCTCTTGAATCTCAGAACATTCTGGAGACAAATCAACATGTTGCATTTTGATTGGCTAACATCTAATATTTAGTTTGAATAGTAGATCATACAGTCAGTTCCATGAGCAGAATGTTCTTTAAGCAGGTTCTCAATATTATGTCAAAGAATATTTAATTGTTCTCTTCTAGTTCAATTCCTTTTCCTTGTCCATCATAATCAAATATGCTCTGTCATGAAGACTGAGTAGCTATATGATTGCAATCTTGACAACCAACATCATCCACCTGAATTGGCTGTGGTCAACCGGAGTCTACAAGTCACATGCATGTGGCTATACAGCTATCATATGTTGTATATGATGGCTACTAACATTCCATTGACTAATAACCACACTATCATTGTGGCCACAGCAAAAAGAAAATTTTCAAAAAAATATCCAAAAATTAGTTTGGGACATCCCAAATGACCCCCTGGCACCAGGGACATCCCATTGTCCCAATGCTTTGGACCAGGAACAGCCCAGGGACATCCCAGGATAGCCCAGGGACAGCCCAGAGACATGGATATTAGCCCTGGGCCAGACCTGTTATTTCTCAACATGTAGAAGTAACATACGATCCATTCAGTTACATCTACAAGTTTAGGAAATCGGGTGGCCTGAAGTGGGCTTGGAACTGGGTCCAAATTGTGAACTCATTCTATGTAGATACTGGAATAAATTATTAATTTTGGTGTTAATTTTTGCGAAAACACAGGAACTTAGATCATGTGATCTTACAGCTGTTTTTGAAATTCTTGAGACTTTTTGAATTTTTTTGATAGTTTAGAAGAATGTTGACTTAGAAAATTTTTGAGTGCTGTATTTTGTATCTCATGAAATACTGCATGGATTGACATGGTTATAGAGGGAAAGTTGTACTATGTCTTAAGGACTATCTACTCCTGCAATTACATTTAGAAAATATTTAGTGTGAGGTGAGTTGTGGATGAAACAAAAGGTAAACCAGTACTTTGTGACACCCCAAATGATATTGTCAAGTAATGCCATCAAATGAACTCCTATGAAGAAGATTGTAGAGAGAAAGTTGTTCATTTTGTCAAGGGCTAGAAGTACATATACTGTGTTTTTCTTTATTTTTTGTTCTTTAAGCCAATATTACATCATTACTATGCTTGTCTGCATTGAGATCATGACTACAAAAGTCATAAATATTGGCTCAAAGAACAAAAATTAAAGAAAAACATGGTATATGTACTTCTAGCCCTTGACAAAATGAACAACTTTCTGTCTACAATCTTCTTCATAGGAGTTCATTTGATGGCATTACTTGACAATATCATTTGGGGTGTCACAAAGTACTGGTTTACCTTTTGTTTCATCCACAACTCACCTCACACTAAATATTTTCTAAATGTAATTACAGGAGTAGATAGCCCTGAAGACATAGTACAACTTTCCCTCTATAACCATGTCAATCCTTGCAGTATTTCACGAGATACAACATATAGCACTCAAAAATCTTCTAAATCAACATTTTTCTAAACTATCAAAAAAATTCAAAAAGTCTCAAGAATTTCAAAAAGGGCTGTAAAAATAGATGCGAAACATCAACTCAACAACAAGAACAGCAAGACTCACCCAGAAACCACAGTAAGTAAGCAAATAATTTTCACATTACTGACATTTCCTTACGCAGAGAAGCACGATAAGGACTGCTGGCAGCAGCAGTGGCAGTGGCAGCACCATCAACGCCCACACCCATGTGTACCCATGCCCATGCCAACACCACCAACACCATGCCCACACTCACACCACGCCCACGATGGGAATCAGGGATGGTAGTGAGAACAGGACACAGTGGGGGGTGGTGCGTCCACCCCCGCTGCTAAGATACATCATCTTTATTATATTTCATTTATTTATCTATACTTACCCCTCACAGCTCCATGACACCCGCGAGTGTGGATGTGGCAGCAGCCCCACAGCAACCCCAGCAGCAGTGGCAGCAGCCACAGCTGCAACGAAAATGGCAGCAGCAATGGCAGCAGCAGCAGCAGCGTTGACAGCAGCAACAGCAATAGCAACAGCAGCAGCATCGACAGCAGCAGCAACAGTGGCAGCAGCAATGGTGACAGCAGCAGCAGCAGTGGCAGCAGCAATGGCTGCAGTAGCAACAACAGTGCTGTCAGTGATGCAGGACCAACAGCAGTGGTGACACAGCAAAATGAAGGTCCCCCTTTCCTCCCCACCCCTCCCAACTCCTCGCAACCCCAGGCCCATGTCAATTGACATGGCACTGTGGCTTGCAAGGAAATTTGAGGGTGGAGGAGGACAGTTCATGGTCCAAACCACATCCAGATGCAGACTGAACTGCATGGAACAGTCCCATTGGGTCCCGGTTCCAGTTCAGCGGAAGGGCCAAACTGAACTGAGAGTCTGGTTTTGAGTTCAGCCAAAAAGGCTGAAAACCGGACCAAACAGGACTTCAGCAACACTACCCTTATGACAAAATGACTCAGATGTTACTTTTCACCCCGATCTAACCCCCGCTTCCGACCCCGTTTCTGACTCTACATCCCACAATGATGTCATAACCTGGGTCCAGAACATTATCGATGACAATCGACGACGGTATCCCAACCCATATGATTATCCTCATCATCCGATCACCGCCGACGAATCACCAACGTCACACACGCTCATACAGGCACTCAATAATACCACACAGCATAACCACCGGATCAGCTGTCTGCTGACACCAGACCTGCAATGCAGCCGTTGGCCACCACGTTGGCACCCCAAAATGCATAGACAATGAAGTAAACCAAGATGCCGTTCATCTCGGAGCTTATCCTCCTCGCAGCCACACATGACGAAGAAACCGGCCCTGAAGTCGTTCGAGTAGTATATAATCATGGACATTCATAGTCAGTAATCTTTAAGTTTAGTCTAGCTACTCTTCCCCCGACCGCTACCAGAAACCCAGACTTCCTCCTTTTCTTTACCATTGTTTGTGCTCGCTTCTTATTTTAAAACATCCTCGTTTTGTTTGTTGTTGCCGGAGTCCGCTATAAGAACAGCGATCCATAACATAAGACTAAACTTTCTCTACTTCCTCGACACCAAACCAAGACATCCTGGAACCTCGACGATACTGAACTCCAGACTCAGACCGAGATGACGAGTATCGCCTCGCACCCAAAACGTCAGATTCTTCTGATGACGACTTTGACCATTTCGTCGCAACACAGACCAACTTCTGATCCACGCCTTTCCCCTCGTCATCATTTCCTACTCCAACAACAACTTCTTACAATCAAGCTCAACCACAAACAAGACTGTCAGGTGAAACATCTGGAGAAACTCACGAAACCCAAGACACCAATACCACTACATCACCCACAGCCCCATCACCTCCAAAATCTCATATTGCTCTGCCAGCTAAATATGATGGAAAAAAAGAAGGATTTAAAACATTCATCCGAGGAGCATTCATCTATATCCGTGCCAACGTGGCCGCTTTTGACTCGGAAGAAAAACAGATCCTTTTTATCCTCTCGTATTTGCAAGGAGGACTCGCTGGACGATGGGCAGATGAGTATGTCAACATTGCCCTGCAGCACTCCCCCATCAACTTTGGAACCATGGACAATTTCATTAAGGAATTCAAACGACATTTCGAGAAGCCGGACCAGAAGAAAGACACATTGACAAAGTTGAATGATTTACGTCAGGGAAAAATGACAGCCGATGAATTCTGGATCGAGTTTGATACTCTCCGACGCATCGCTGGACTCAGTGAAATTCTGAACGAGAGTTAACTCATTCAGCTTATCGAATTGCATATGAACAAGCCCTTGATTGATCAGATCTACACAGGCATGACCATTCCAACCACCGTTGAAGAATGGCAAGATCAGACGGTCAAACTTGACCAGCAGTGGCGACGTGGCCAAGACCAGATACGGTCTATGAACATAACGACAATGAAAACACGGTACAATCCTACCCCTGTCACAACAACAACTCCTCGCCCTCAAACATCGATACCCCATCCCCAGTTGGAATCAGTACCGATGGACGTCGACACCCAACGAACCCAGCCGAAACAACAAACGTTTACATGTTTGATGGATGAACAACGACAAGAGTACATGAAGAAAGGAATTTGTTTCAAATGCCGACAACCTGGACATGTTTCACGCAACTGTCCAGAACAGCAAGGATGACAACAGGTTCGTTCAATGCAAACAATACCACAGATGACAAAACAACAAGAAGATGATGGCAAAGATGCCCAAATCGTGGCATTAATGGATGAATTGGCAGCATTTAAGTTGAAGCAAGAGGGTTTTTAAGGAAGCGACGTGAAGCGCAGGAGGCCTTGATCGCATGGCTCGAGAATGATGTACTCGTATGTAAACAATTCAACAACGTATTCACCAAACTCAAAGTCCTCCGCAACGACCTGAAACAAACAACGAAACCAGAGCCGAAAGAGGAAAGTAACACGTGGCAAGATACCCATGTTACAGACGAAGAAGATAGAACAGTTCCCCTGACAGAGAAAAGAAAGACAATGATCGAGTTGGAATTCAATGCAATGGAAACAATCGTAGCCATTCGTTCAACTATGATGGGATACGCCCTCGATCTCCTGCATCACTTTGATATTCATGAACAATGGACGGAAAAGATTTCACCAGGATTAGTCCTTTCACTCAATCGACGGTCAATCGATGAAGCAGTACGATGGTTAGTACAGAACATGCCACAAGATTCACCACAAGAACCACGGACATTGGAACCTATACGAGCCATAACACAAAAAGATTCTGAACTTCATATGGCGCTGTTGGCCCATGGCTTTGTTTCTGTTACACAAGACGGACGACAATACCCCATGACAAGTCTGATTGATTGTGGTTGTACCATCTGTGCCATTGATATTGGTTACGTTAAAGCACACAATATCCCGACGAAACCATACCTGAACCCATTCAATTCGTATATGAGCGACGGAACACAACTGAAGACAGGACAAATCACAGAGTATTGTGAATTACAAATGCACCTTGGAGACCATCAAGAATTACTTCGTTTCGCAGTAACAACATTGGCAAAAATGGACATTTTCCTCGGGTATGATTGGCTCAAGAAACATAACCCAGAAATTGATTGGCGCGAAAACGAGATCAAGTTCTCGCGATGTCTTTCTGGTTGTGGTAAGCCATCAACAATACGATCAACCTAATTCAATACTGTGGTTTGGGAATGACCTCTTTGGTTTAACCAAGTGATGGAAGAGACAATGGACCCGGTAGATTTTCATTCATTCATGACAAAATCGACAGAACTTGCGATAAAGGCACAAGAACAACAGAAGGAAAAGATGTTTGACAAGTTGGTTCCTGAGACATATCATGAATATCGTGATATTTTCGAACCATCCGGTTTCAATGAATTACCAGCACGAAAACCATGGGATCATGCTATCACCCTGAAGCCAGATGCACCAGACCATCATGATTGCAAACTATATCCACTATCACCAATCAAAAAACAAGATCTCGATAAATTCCTTGACAAAAATCTGAAGACAGGACAAATTCGACCATCGAAATCACCTTACGCTTCTCCTTTTTTCTTCGTATCAAAAAAGGATGCTGCCGAATGACGACCGATACAAGATTATTGTTGGTTAATCTCATGGACAGTCGACGACAAGTACCCATTACCACTGATCAACGACATCATCAATCAGTTAGCTGAAGCCAAATACTTTACAAAACTTGATGTACGATGGGGATTCAACAATGTCCGTATCAAAGAATGTGATGAACATAAAGCCGCCTTCTTGACACCGAAAGGCTTGTTTGAACCGATGGTCATGTTCTTTGGCCTGAAGAATTCACCACCAACATTCCAACGATTGATGAATCACGTTTTTCGATATGAAATACGGGAAGGATGGTTGTTGGTCTACATGGATGACATCCTAATCTTCTCAAAATCCCTCGAAGAAAATCAGAAATGAACAAAACAAATGCTCAAGATCTTCCGCGAAAACAATCTATTCTTGAAGCCGAAGAAATGTACGTTCGATAAAGAAAAGTCGATTACCTTGGGCTTATTGTCAGACATGGCCAAGTCCAAATGGACCCAATCAAAACCAATGCCATTACTGATTGGCCCGTCCCGACAAATCAAACCGAATTACAACGATTTATTGGTTTTTTGAACTTCTATCATCGTTTTGTTGAAAACTTTTCACAAATCGCAAGTCTGTTACACAAACTGACAGGAAAAGCAAAATGGGATTGGACAGAAGAACAACAAAATGCATTCGATCGTCTAAAGACTATCATAACGACCGATCCAATTCTTGTCTTACATCAGTAAAACAGGGATTCTACTTACTCATCTTATTAATAATTGTCTTAATTGTCTTAGTCTCATATGAGTAAGACTGAGTTAAGACCATTAAGACAGATAAGACAACTAAGATAGGATAAGTAAGTGGAGTACTAGTAGTACAGTGACTCTTAGCCTAGTGGTAACTTAGAGTGATGGGGATAGGAGTGTGGACGAAAATGGAGAGGGGGTTGGAGATGGAGAGGGGGATGAGGCAGGGAGATGAGGCAGAGGAGGATGGAGAAATGGGATGGGAGGGGGAGGAGGAGGAAGGAGGAAGGAGAAAAGAGATGGAGGGAGAGGGGAGGGGAGTGTGAAAAATGGAGAGGGATATGATGGGGGCAAGAGTGACGGGGACGCTATGGATAGGGAATGGGGAGAGGTAGGGAGTGTGGGAGGGAAATGGAGAGGGGAGGAGGAGGAGGAGGAGGAGGAGGAGGAGGACAAGGATGGGGGGACAGGGGGGGAGAGATGGAGAGGGGATGAGAGAGAGGGGAGAGAGAGGGGAAGGGGGGAAGGGCTGGGGGACGGGTAGGGGTAGGGGAGGGGCATGCAGAATGAGAGGCAGATGGAGGGAAGAGGTGGAGGGTGAGGGTGAGGGGCATGCAGATGGAGAGGGAGCAGGAGAGGGAGGGGGAGGGGAGAGGTGTGCAGATCAAGAGGAGGGGAGGGAGGGGGGCAAAGGGAGGGGCATGCAGATGGAGAGGGGGAGAGGGAGGGGTGGGGTGTGCAGAACAAGAGCGGGATGGAAAAGGGGAGGGGGATGGAGTTGGAGAGAGAGAGAGAGGGAGGGGGGTGGAGTTGGAGAGGGGGGAGAGGGAGGGGCAGGGGGATGGAGCTGGAGAGGGGGGGAGAGGGAGGGGCATGGGGATGGTGAGGGGGGAGCAGGAGGCACAGGGGGATGGAGTTGGAGAGAGGGGGAGAGGGAGGGCAATGGAGTAGGAGAGGGGGGGAGAGGCAGGTCCAGGGGGATGGAGTTCAAGAGGGGGGAGAGGGTGGAGCTGGGGGATGGAGCTGGAGAAGGGGGGAGAGGGTGGGGCATGGAGTTGAAGAGGGGGGAGAGGGAGCGGCATGAAGTGGCATGGAGTTGGAGAGGGGATGGATGACAGGAAAGGGAGGGACATCTAGATGGAGAGGAGGATTACAGGGGGGAGAGGTTGGGGCATGAAGATGGAGAGGAGGATGGTGGTGGGATATGCATGCTAAGGGAAGGATGTCAGTACAAGTGTAGTAGGCAAATGGAAAGGAGGCTCAGGATAAAGAGAAGAAGGGTAAGGCAGATGGAGATGCAACTGTGGAAGATGTGACCTAGTACATTATGAAATCAAAGGAATCAAGCACACTCAATGCAAAGTCACTGTCAACTTCCTCTCAACTGCTTATTTTCAGGTTCAGTTATAAGGAATTTATGCTGGATTTTCCATAGAGCATATATAACATTATTCTTAACTGTCACTGTCAGACAAGTCAAGCAACAAGTATAAGACCAAGAGTAAAAGATAATGGCAAACAAACTTGAGAGTCGTAGCCATTATGCAACACAAACAAGGCGAACCTTCCTTTAATAACATCTCAGCAAGCATCAAATTATTCCTTACAAGTTGCATAATAAGAGTTAAATCTTTGTAGCTTTCTTCTGCTAATGTGTCAAGCTTAACGATAGCATCATCAAATAGTGGATATCAGGGCTACAGGTACACCCACGTGCTTTGCTGTGGGTTTTGCCTTGGGTGCAGGTCAACTCTGTAAGGTAACAATAGTAATCAGCCATTCTGAGATCTGGCTCCAAGAAATCAGCTAAAGATAGTGTTTAGAACATCTTAGACTTGCCAGAGGTAGTGAAATGGATAAGGTCTTTATCAAGAACTTCATGAATGTTCTTAAAAATCTTGGTCACTTTGCTCTCAATTTTCTCTCAGTAGCCTCTTACCTCTGTGTCTCATTCTCTTTTGACTATTATTTTTGCTTGATAGAGGAAACAATTCTTTATGACATGTAATATGCACTGATGACATTCTTGCAAGTGACAGAGAAATGATTGCATTCCTCAACTGTAAGTTCTTGATCAGAAGAGGTGATACACTTCATGTGTTTCATGATTTCAACCATTTCTGTAAGAGAGTATCAAGTTGGTGATGCACATGCAGATTAGGTGTATTACAGACCTTCATAACACTGGCACTCAGCTTGCTCAGTGAGCTTAGTGAGGTCAACAGATCCATTGCTACATTCTATTTATATAGCAAATATCCTCATTTTTAGGATCACCAAGGCAAAGATTATATTGTTTTGAAAGCATGATGGTCAATAAACCTGTTTACATAGAAAGCTTTGAAGGAGTCAAGGGATTGGTGAAAGTGTAGAGCTCTGGGAATGACAACATTTCCAAACACAGGAAGCAGATGAGCAGCACGGACAACATATTCAACATGAATAATAGAAAGGACTGGAGACTTATCAGCATTAGCTTCTGGCTGCACAATCCACATCCCTGTATCCTCATCTGCATCATCACCAACAACTTTAAGCCAATGGACCAATGCACAAGGATATGTTGTGCCACTGAAGTCAAAAGAAAATAAGAGAAGAACACGAACAATATCCAACCCACGCATTCCAGGCAATTCTGGATTGCGATTGAGAAAGACACAATCATACTGACTGGGACCCTTTCTCCATGATGGTACAGCCCTGATATACTCACGATGCATGCCACCAATTCCACTGGGATCACTTGGAGCATGGGAGGTGGCAACAGCTGAATTGTGCACCCTGGTCTTGCCTGTGTATGATGGACATGCGCTGAGAGGAACTTGGGATGCAGAGAGAACATTATTAGGGTATAGCTGATCATAGAGAAAGTGAGCAAGAAGCATGGGAAATGTTGGTTGCTGAATCTCAGCTGCAAGAGAGTGAATATTCCAAGTTCGAACTACACATGTTATTAATTTGATGTCCAAAAGGTTAATAAAACACATACCAACAGTCCATGCCATATCAACATAAGATGTGATGGGAGGACCATCAACAGCACCACCATCATGCTCATCTTCACTATCATTCTCATCAGAGACATTAACACCACCATCACCATCCCCTAAGAATAATATTACTCAGGAATATCTAATTGTGAGACTCCAAGACATACCAATTTCCATGAGGCTGTCTGTATAACATGTCCCTTCAAGCATTCCACGGTGAGTGAAGTCCACATGAAGAGCCGCCAACTTGTCAAGCCACTGATTAGCCAGTAGCATCTGGCCCAAAGCCTCATGGTGGCTAGACTGACGCCAAGGTTCTTTGACAGCTTTGACATGCTTTGACTCTGTAATTGATGAGCACAAGCCATTCGGACTCCCAAAAGCTCGAATCAGACAAAGGTAATGAAGCATGGAATGTTGACGAGGAAGGCCAAAGCCATCTGGGTGAACACCAGTGGCCACAAAAATCTCTCGGTAGAGATGGAAACGATTCATCGCCTCAGTAAGCTGAGTGAGTGTTTTCTCATCATGAACATCCTGTCATGCAATGTAACAAAATTCCAGAAATGCTTGTAAGCAGCGGACCATCTCAACGGGGACATAACCTTCAATGGCAGGAAGGTATACCTGTGGTATTATTATTAGTGCAAATCAATAGAGCACATCATGGTGTACCTTCATCAGGGCTTTTGAATCATCCCCTGTCCACTGCTTAAATCCTTGCCCTTCAGGGAATTGACGGAGATTTGAGAATGGTGCAGCAATTGCAATACTACAGTACCTGTCAGTCTAATTGACCAACTCAATCCAAAAGACTTACCGGCGATCAATGTCATCCAAAATTTCATTGCCACGCTTCTTTCCATGATTTGCAAGCAGATAATCTTGCACCCACTGCACAAGGTGATCTTTAAATACACCTTTGATGAGCTGGTGAAGCAGGTCAGGGGCAAGCAGTTCATAAATATCTGCTCGTGGAAAATCGTGGGTGAATGGCTACACAATGACAGAATAAGAGAGGATCAGTATGCAGTAGGGATTACATTACTTGACATTTTCCTGCTATTCCATAATCACGCCATGCTACACCGAGCCCAAATGAATCAATTATAAAATTTGTGTGCTCAGAAGTGCGAGAATGGCCATCGCCACCATCTAAGTTTTTAGAGGATGCAGTGCACCTGTAAACCATATGAATGATGTTGAGTACCAGTAAAAAATGTCTATACTTAGGTCACCACCCCTGTACGATACAGGTAACAGTTACTTGCTCTTGGTAGTCAGCAATATATGGGCCAATACCATAGATCACACGGCGGAAATGGCCATCATAGCAGTGGACAACTTCTGGAGCTGTCATGGCCGGTTTGAGGGGATTAAGAATCTTTGCCATCGAAGTGTGGAAAAGTTGACGTTTAAATTCACAAAATCCATCTGTATCGGCCTCAGCTCTTGCAACTATGAACCAAAATGAAATGAAATGATGTCAAGTACAGTGAAACCTTTTGGAATAGCAAGAAAACCGACAAGGACAAGAGCATTTCAGTGAGCACGCTGAAGGCCATTGTGTGCATTTCCTATTGAAGCATAAAGCGGGTAATACCCCGTGTCACCAGTTGCAACTGAGACCATAGTTTTATCACTGCCGAGAATTATAGGCACAAACATCGAGCCATGAGTTTCTGGATCTTCGGCAATAATGTCCTGTCAAAATATTAGTATAAAATGTTAACATGATCCGGCACTTACTGCTTGATTCCAGGCCCAATCACCGGACATGAAGTTGTGATATTGTCGATCTCTGTCGGCATTGTACTCCCGAAAAGGGGCAGCATCCATCTCCCCAACAAAATCTACATTTCCAAGCATATTCTTCATAATGTCGTGAGGGTTTCGATACCATACATCAAAATCTTTCGCCATCCACGAAGGGGGCCCAGCCAGAACTTCACCATCATAATGGACAGTGAAGTTCTTCCACAGAACGTCGCCAACTTTTGCATTATCAATTGTTTTGTAGAGATCCTCATGACTGAAAAACGGGGGCGCAGCACCAGATGCAAGCAATGATGCCCCCCATAATTCAAGCAGTGTGTCAATGTCGCTGGCAGACATCTGATTACATTTGTACAAAAATTCTGCTGTCTCGAATTCGACCCGCGATGTGAATGGGCACCAGTCATCGGGGGGCAGTATGTTATCAGGAGGGGGAGGGGGTGCACCTGGAGGTAAATAGTTGCCGTCTCCATCACAAGGCTTCCCTGTCGAAAACATCCATTATATGACAGGATTCAATGGCAGTAATGACACATTAACTCACTGTTTATCTGTGGGTGGAAAACATGGCGGGGATGTGGTTCCTGGTCCGCACCCACGTAACATTCCTCCTCCTCTCCATGCATACGTTCTCCATCATCAGCATCCCAATGCAGTTGAGGAGATGGTGGTGGAGACTCGGATTCAGCCGCATCCAAGGTATTGGGGTCATCAGATGGCACGTCGGATGGTGGGCTGCTCTGGGATGGCACCACTGGCACTCGACACTCTGATAGATCAGGGTGAGCGTGCTTAGTCCGGGTGTGCTTGAGAAGACCAGATCAACTGCAAAAGAACCGTTTGCACCCTGGAAATGTGCAGGGGATAGTTCGAGCATATCCGGCTTGCACCAAGTGTGGCAATGTCCGATACCTCAGTGGTGTTTCACACGCTGCAAAAAAAAGGCAAACAAGTTCAAATCAAACCTTTCAACTCTTGAACTCCACTTACCCCACGACAATCCTTCACTACAATGCCGGTACCAAACAACCGCATGCAAACTCGACCTACAAACAGTACTCAGCATCCAGGTCTTGCAGTACCCAAGTGGAAATGACGTACCCAAGCACAGATGAATGAGGACCATGAACGCAAACGACTCAAAAAGGAAGTGCTCGAACAGCTACATGAAACAAAGCTACGTGGTCTTGCAACCCTAGAAATGACAATAAGCCAGAGCGATGCAAAGGCGAGTGCAGGCATAGAAGCCCATGCCAAGGCCCGTCGTCAAGTGACACAACGCGTTCCCAACTTACCAAAGGTATACAATTCTTTTAAGTAATGAATAAATATCAATTAATGTAATCTCTAGGGTATGGATAACCTCCTCACCGAGGATGCAGAGAACAATGATGTCTCAAGTAATGAGGCAATAGAATTCGATAAGGTGGGCAACGGCGAGGTAATTGATGGTGACGACGACCTCTACCAGCCTGATAGCGAAGATGGGGGTGATCAAAGCGAGGAGATTGAGGTGGAAGAGGTGCAGTCCAAGAAAAAGAGGCGAGTGGAAAAGCCGGGTGTTCGTGAGGCTGTCAAGGTGTTCTGTGAGGCTGCAGCCAGCAACGCTGAGGGTGAGCTGGCAGTTGAATGGTTCCAAATCGAAGGACCATCAGACTGATTATCACCGTGACAGCGACTCGAGGCAACCTTACCCAATCAGTCAGGTGACCCACCAATGTTTCTGCTCGAAGAGACTACACTTTTTTATTATAACCTGTTTAGACCATTTGACAAGTCTTCATCTGGCCTCATCAGCAACTGGGCAGCCAAAATTTCCTCAGGAAGAGGGGGGAAATCAAAGAACAGCGGTGCAAGTGCCAGCATTTGCACCAGTTCGACCCTCCCATCTTCAACTCTTGTTTCAATGGCCTTGGCGACCAAAAGCAAGGCAAAGGTTGCCACCATGGTCCATAAATCAGAGCGGGTGCTAACCAAGGTGAAACCCTTCTCTGAACCCTTGGAGCTCCTTGACGCTAGTGATGATGAATGGCTCAAAACCAAGCCACTGGCCTCTTCAGATCATCGAATGGCACATTCAGTGAGTGCCGTTGTCGATTTATTGGCGGTGGTTGTATAGTCTGTCACTGCAGGTCCCCCTCAAAGTTGAAGACGGTGATCTAGACGCATCACAAGACAGTAAAGCTCATATCAGCTGTGGGAAATTTGTCAACAGCCAGCTCCCCACAGGTTGCGAAAGGGGCAATACCTGGTGCTGTATCTTCATTCCAACCTACCTCAACTACATTGCCAGATACAAGGATCCATGGTGCATTGTAGAGACTCGACGTCTCTCTGAGTCCGTATCATCGATATAACACGAATCCGGACGGATCCGACACCTCCAAACGATTCCCATTCCAACCCGACATGACTGACGTGATCCGACATATGCCGCTTTGTGACGGCCGCTTTCGGACCAAATCCGGCAGCCTCAAACGCCTCGGAGTTCCAATTCTAGAAGATGGATCTCATCGAAGTCAATCCCCGACTTTGGACTTACCATATTTATGCATCCCGTCGTCCTTTCAGAGATATGTAGGACTTCTAGATCTTTTCCTTGCATATTCGTTTTCCCCTCCATTTACCTGTCTTTGTCGCTTTGCAACCCCCCTTTCCACATCCCCATTCCAATCTTTCTTTGTAGTTTACCATCAGCCAAAGTAGACATGTCCGAAAGTAGCTACACACACATGTACTATAAAAACGGTCCCCGACGACCGTACAAAAAAAAAGATACCATTAGTCCCCGTTTCCCTTTAGTCAGAAGCATCTTTTAATCCCTTTACAAGCTCGTCCTAGTAGCCCTTAGACTTTTTATAGTTCACATCATCGTCTTCATCGTTGTTCCCGTTATTTGTTCATCGTTTCCAACCCGACCCGACCCGACCCGACCCGACCCGCCGTACCCGACATCATCGGCATCGTCGGGTTCGTCGTTATTTATCCGTTTTCACTCCGTTCATCGCCGGATTCGTCGTTATTAGTCCAGTTTTACGTGGCGGCTTTACTTTTACTAACATTCCCTTCCTTTTACTACTATTCCCGACACTGATTTATCCAGTCACTTCTACGCTGACACCCACTGGTTAGGATCACTTATTTTATCATTATAGTTCCGAAGCCAACCAAGAACCCGCATCTACAGCGTCAAGGACTGCGACGCTATCATGGCTCAGCAACAGGTGTGGAACAATATCTATGGGGAAAACATCCCACTCGTGGTCACAATCAATGAGCCCGTATTTTCCATTGTAAGTTCAAGAAATTTGTATCATTTTATGCTACTAACTATTTACAGGCTAATCAACGCGCTTATGAATGGCGTGCATCCTTCGGCTCTGCCGCGCTTGCCATTATTAATGCTTTTTTTGACAACAATGAAGATTTTGATACTAGCGAAGCCCGCGCCTCTTTTGCGGCAAAACAACTCCAAAATTTTGCCTTTCTTTACCAGAAAGCCGATGGGAATGACCGATCGGTATATCTAATCCTATGATATTCGATACACTAATATTTTGTTCATATTGTAGGAATACCGTGGTTTATTCCATGGTCCCATGGTTCTTCAAACGTTCGCGACTCACTATTCAGCTATTCTGGGTGCTGTGAGGGTGCCTTACGTGGGTGAACTGGATCCATACATGGCTCTTGCCCTCTCACTCACTGCTGTATGTTTTTCTCTCCCCCTTACATACCTGAACTCACCACCTTATTAGGTTGAGCGCTCATATGTACTTTGGCGAGACAGCGCTATCTCCATTAAGTCCCTGGGTGGGGATACAAAGAAAGGCAAAAATACTCCGCAGGCAATCATCAAATCTGTCAACACTGCCACAGGCAAGGAGTCTGCCAAGGATCGCGCCTTCAACGAACTGAACTGGGGTGCAGTGTTGCAGAATTATCTCACCTCAATCAAGAACCTTCGCGAAGGTTCTTTCGTGAAGATCGTTGAGAAGGCACAGGCATATGCAAAAATAAGCCGGCACGGTGATTCTCAGACGTCCTGGATTGGAGGAGCCAGGGAGGATGAGCGTGCAGCTCTTATTGACGTTTCAGATGATGGTATGTCATTCTCTTTCTGAAATCAAGAGACAACTCATTCTCTCGTAGATTGATTGACCAATCCCCATGCCGCATCCATTGAATTATACCAGGCCTTTTCCCCATGTCCCCCATCATTCCCTTGCCTTGTTTTTGCCCCCTTAACACGCGCCATTTTTTTGTTCCGCTATTTTTTTCCCCCCTCGTTATTCCTTCCATATTAGTGCTGGTCATTTTACCGCGCCTTCCGAGTCCCCTCTATGCCCACCCATAATATAGTTATCCATTTACATCTCTCATATTAGCATTCTCCTTTGTACTACATGAGTCGTAGTATTAAATTGATTTATTTGTTTTCATTCTGCCCGAAATAAGAGACAACTAAGAATATATAAGAGAAAACTAAGAACATATAAGAGGATATTAAGAATGTATAAGAAAAAATAAGACAAAGTAAGAAAAAATAAGTGGAAGGATCATCTTATTCCGTCTTACCTAAATCTCGTCTTAATTTGTCTTAATCTGTCTTAACTCAATACTAAGACAAGTTAAGAACATGGTAAGACAAATTAAGACAACCTGTGTTTTACTGATGTACCCATTCCTGACAAAAAATTTACCATTGAATGTGACGCATCAGATTACACAATTGGTGCTATCTTGTCCCAAGAACAACCCAATGGTCTTTTCCGCCCTGTGGCTTATATGTCGACAACAATGACACCAGCCGAACGAAATTACCAAGTCTTCGACAAAGAACTGCTCACAATCATACAAAGTTTCAAAGAATGGTGACAATTCCTCCTCGGTGCAAAAGAGCAAATCGACATCTTCACCGATCATTGTAATTTAGAATATTATCGAAAGCCACAAGATCTCACCGACGACAGGCTCATTGGATTGCATTCCTACAGGACTATAACCCCCGTTTATTATATCACAAAGGCTCGCAAAACAAGAAAGCCAATCTCCTTTCGCGTCAAGTCGATCATAAACCAAAAGAAATGGACAACAAAGGTATGATTGGTCTCCCTGATTCACTGTTTATTCCACCAGAACAATCAATTCGACAAATACTCCATACATCTTCCACGAATGATAACATTATTTTCTTACACCACGACAACCCCATCGCAGGCCATCCAGGTTGCGACAAAACAATCAAATTAATCTCACGAACATCGACATGGCCAACCATCCAGGAAGATGTTGAACAATACATCAATGGTTGTACCGAATGCCAACAAAACAAACCACGATGTGGGAAACAACTCGGACAGCTCTTTCCTCACAATGTACCACCATACAATTGGCATACAATTTCCATTGATATGATTGGTCCCCTACCAGAATCACATGGCTTTGACGCCATTCTGGTTGTTGTCGATAAACGATCAAAACATCCCATCTTTATCGCCACGAACACGACATTGACATTGGAAGGATGGGCACGATTATTCCGTGATCACGTTTTCAAACGCTTTGGCATGCCACGCTTCATCATCTCGGATCGCAGTTCTGTTTTTGTCTCACGTTTCATCACTGAATTATATTCTTTGATCGGTATTAAAGGACGACCTACAACAGCATATCATCCACGTGCTGATGGACAAACGGAACGGATGAATCAAGAACTCGAAATCTTCCTTCATTTTTTCACCAATTATCGACAAGATGACTGGCATGAATGGCTCGCCCTCGCAGAGTTTGCTTTGGCCAATCGCAAATCATCCGCAATTAAAACTTCCCCTTTCTTTGCCACACAAGGATAACATCCTTGGACCGGTCTTGACCTCGACACACATACTCCCATCGCAAATGAAGCTGTCAATGATTTCATCACACGTATGAAGACTATACAACAAAGAATCGGAGAAATCGCAGATGTCACAAGACAGACAATGAAGGATAAGTACGACAGTCATGTTAAAAACATTGTCTTTTCCCCTGGTGATAAAGTCTGGCTGAATGAAAGGAACTTAACCACAGATCGTCCAAGCAAAAAACTCGACAATCAGAAGTTCGGCCCATTCACCATCCTCGACAAAATCGGTTCGTCGTCGTACAAACTAAAACTACCAAAAGCCTGGAAGATCTTTCCTGTATTCAATGTTGCCCTCCTTTCCCCATTCCAACCTCCTTCTTCCCCTATCCAACAAAAATACCATCTTCGACCTCCTCCCAAAATCATCGATAATGACGACCATTACGAAATAGAACATATCCTCATTTCCCATATTCGTCATAACAAATTGTATTATTTAGTACATTGGCTCGATTATCCCCGTGATGAAGACTCCTGGATCCCTGCCACTGAAACCACATATTGCCAGGATCTCGTTGACGATTTCCATAAATTGCATCCCCGCGCTCCTTCTTCTTTATCTCTTCATTCTCTTTTCACTCTCCCCCCTTCCATTACCCCTCCTTTCTCTTCCTCTTCTATTCTAGTTGCTATTTACCCACATAATGCCAACCTTATCCTTAATGGTTCAAAAAACCACGAATTCCGGAAATATCTCTTCCCTCCCGGCATCACACACGCTTACCTCTATGAAACCACCCCCATTGATGCCATTACAGCCATCATCGAAATCTCCTCCCCCATCATCGCCCCTGCCCAGATCGTTGACACCACTGGTTTTGGGAACCTTGATTTCAACACTCGCAAAAAGTCCTGTCCCTACACTTTCCCGATCACCCATTGTTATCACCTCCCATCACCAATCCCCTCCGCCGCCCTTGCCCACGAATATGATATCGCAACTCCACATCGTTTCTCTCTCCTCCCTTCCTCATTTATCCGTGATCACCCTGTAAACCCCGATCACCTCGTGTATTAGTTTTGCCTACCCTAATCTTTCTTCTTTATATACCGTTTTCCTTTCTTCTCTTCTTCCTTTGCTTCTTACCCCTTTACCCCCATGTCTGCCTCTGATGTTTTTCTCCCTTCCTCCCCTTTTTACCATCTCCTTCCTCCTCGCTTTTGTATTCCTCATTCTAAATGTCGCTTCTGTGACCACGATGTTCGTTTTGCCATCGACCTGATGCCTCCTTCTTCCTTTGGCTCCATTCACCCTATGTCGTCCATTGCCCATCTTGGCATTGATCTTTTCTTCACTCCCCGCACCTTCTACTCTACACGTCCCATTGGGCCTCCCCCTCCTGCTGTTCCCCCGACTGTTCCTGTTTGGTTTTCCGATGAACCCGTTGACCCCTACTGCGAGTTCATCGACTGTGCCACCGTGTATGACTCCGTGTTCCCTCCGGTTAATCAGGACAATTCCCCTTGTTCCGGGGGTATTGTTACTTTTCACCCCAATCTAACCCCCGCTTCCGACCCCATTTCTGACTCTACATCCCACAACAATGTCATAACCTGGGTCCAGAACATTATCGATGACAATCGACGATGGTATCCCAACCCATATGATTATCCTCATCATCCGATCACCGCCAACGAATCACCAACGTCACACACGCTCATATAGGCACTCAATAATACCACACAGCATAACCACCAGATCAGCTGTCTGCTGACACCAGACCCACAATGCAGCCATTGGCCACCATGTTGGCACCCCAAAATGCATAGACAACGAAGTAAACCAAGACGCCGTTCATCTTGGAGCTTATCCTCCTCGCAGCCACACATGATGAAGAAACTGGCCCTGAAGTCGTTCGAGTAGTATATAATCATGGACATTCATAGTCAGTAATCTTTAAGTTTAGTCTAGCTACTCTTCCCCCGACCGCTACCAGAAACCCAGACTTCCTCCTTTTCTTTAAACACCCCACTTTCACACACGATGCCATCTGATGAGAATGACCCCCTCTGGTTCTTGGGCATCACCCACATGAAGACACACTCCAGCTTGGCCCTAGAAAAAAGGTGTGAGTCAGTTCATCATGATTTTCCCCAGCTGACACTGACATTTCCAAGCAGTAGTGCAATGGACCCCCTTGTTCATCATGGTCAACACTTTGGCCAGACTATTCATGCTCTGTGTTGTGTCTATGCTCTGCTCACTAATGGGATTGTCCATGAGGTAGAACTTGCTGAGCAAGTAGAGGAGTCTTTCATTGCTGAGTAACTCATCTTCATCTTTGGACATAACTGAAACTGCATAGGAAAAGAAGGGAACACCACATGTATAAGGACCTCCTCCACATAGTACCCAGCCATGAAGAATGCTTGATGAGTGGTCCTGAGGAAGAATTCCAGCATATTGCCAATTTAGTATGTGGGATCCTATTGTCATATTCATGCAACTCCAATGAACTCCGGCCATCTCCACTCTGGACTTTTCCATTTCATTTCTATTCTTATCTTCTTTTGCACTCCTATCTGTCTCCTCCCTTTTGTTTACTTGTCACTGTATGTAGCAACCTTTTGTCCCTTTTATCTTTCCCCAAACTCTGGTACTCCTGCTGGAGTTCCTATTATCTTTTCATCACCAAGGACATAACAATTAGTTTACTAGTATGTAAGCTAGAACTACTATGTCCTGTATCTTTGTTCTGAAAATCAACTAGAGTACCCTCTGTCTTTTTCGCTCTCAAACTTCAGGCTTTGCCTTAAGCTCACTATCCTCTGTTCTTAGTCCGGACCTTTGGACTAACTCTGCTCCACTTTGTGCCTACTCAGTATGGCTTAAGGAAGTAGTTAACCTACTTCAAGAGTTCGCATCTCCGATCCTCCGACGAACTCCGCTCTGTCTGGAGTTGTCTGCTCAACTCTAACACCTATCATTCAAAGAACACATTAAATTTTGTCATGTTTTAGATTCAGAAAGGTGCCTCCAGTGCCTGGTTTGATGATACTAAGAGCCTGAATGGTGCAGTTCTTGATTGGATGACTCCCCACAGCCAAGCCCTTAATTCTCCATTGAGCTGCAATGTCAAAGTGGATTGAGGATTCCACCACAAATGTAGTGGTGCTTTACTTTGTCCTGCTGGCATGGACTGGGCAAATAATGAGTGAGACTTTGTTGTTCTGACATGCAACCGCTGACGTGGTATAGGGTGAAAGAAAAATTAAGAATGGTCTTGATGGTCTTGGGAGACCAATGGCCCATTTTCCTTTATCATGGATACATCTACAATCTGGATGATCCTTGCAATGGCCTTTTCCATAGAACCCTTCTCATATTGGTGAATTTGTTTCAGATGAAAGTCCAAATTTTGCTCATTATTATTCCCAAAGGCTTACAAACACATATTCACTTCTCCAAGTTCTGTTGATAAAGAACACAAAGCAACCTAATCAGGTAATGCTCACCTCCATGGGATGACCTGTGTCATGCTGGTTTCGATTGCATGTTGCTACTCAGGTAAAGATATTCACTTCCAGACCCCCATTTTACTTATGTGATCAGGTGTGATTCACTTTGACTTCTTCACTGGTCTTTTGAGGATGGATATCATGACTGATTCTGACTGATTCTATAACTCTATTCTGGATCTGTTCAATGATGTTGACAAACAAGAAGACGTGAATCAACTTATTTTGTGGTGGAATCAATAAAATCCCCTGTGCACTTGCATCCATCTTACTTTGACCTCAGACAGGTCTTTCTGAATGCCTCCTCAGCTCTCCACCTGTCCTCGAAGAATAGTGCTCTAGCAAGGATCAAGGAGAAGCATGTGGTGATGAAGAGTGTGTGGGAAGCCAACATTGAGGGCTCACTTTTCATGTCAGCTCAACAACCACTAACGATCATCATTTGGTATTCCTCCTCTGCAAGATAGTGTCCTCATCAACCAGGACTCTATCTCATGTAATGTCATGCAATCAATACAAATGTTATGGTCAATTGTAAATATACTTGAGACTAATTATAATTATACTTTCAAAGACACTGACTTGGCAAGGTCTGCCACCCTGAGTGCCCTCTGGCAATGCAATATATCTCTGAAACATGTGGGCCATTTATATTGAGGTTTGGGAATCTGATAAATGCCCTGCTGTCTTGATGGCCACCAGCAGCTGAGCCATCAATCTTTTTCTGTTTGTCATTGTCACCAGGTGCTGGAATACTGAGGACTTATAGTAGAAAGGACAAGTCTTGCACATTTGGTGAATTATATATTATGAGCAAGCCAAGATCAAGTGACATAATGGAGAAGTATCTGACTTGGCACTCCAATGCAACCACAGATTATAAGGCATGATATTTTTATCACAATTTTCATAGGAATTATTGACCTGTAAATTGAATCCCATTATGACATACGTGATCAATCTCTACCATTCAGGGATATTATGTGTAGTTTGCCAACCCATCCTATGTATATATGTGTCATATCTATGCAACTCTGAAGAATTCTGATGAACTCCACTCCGGACTTTTCCGTCGTTTTATCTGATCTTATCCTCTCGTGTATGTTATTGTTCCTTCCCTTGTTTATACTCTATTCTTCTTCATCTCTGTTTCTCCAAACTCCTATCTGTTCTTTCCCTTTGTTTACTTGTCACTGTACATAGCAACCTTTTGTTACTTTTATCCTTCTCTGAACTCCAGTGCCCCTTCCAGAGTTCTTATTATCTTTACATTACTAAGGACTTAACAATTAGTTTACCAAGTATATAAGTTAGAACTACAAGTCCTGTAACTCCACTCTGAAAATCAACTTGAGTTCCCCTCATCCTTAAACTTAGGGCTTCGTTTTAAACTCACTATTAGTCTCCATCTTTAGTCCAAACCTCCAGACTAATTCTGCTCCCTCCATTTGTGCTTACTCAGTACGACTTAAGGAAGTAGCAAAACTACTTCAAGAGTTCGCACCTCCGGTCCTCCGACAACTTCATTCTGTCCGGATTTGCACACCTCTAACAATATGGCCTTATACGAAGACATGTCAGAATGATATATATTTTACAGTTTATTTACCTGTTAAGGCTATATAAGGGTTTGTCAAAATCTCAACATTTTCCTGACAGGTGTGTTTACCCTGACACGGCCATGAACCTGTGGCACAACAATGTGATTGGAAGAATATCCACAGCACAGATACTAAATCCTGTCATAAATATGACCCTGTAGGACATTGAAAAATACTTCTGGGTCTGAGTTAATGTCGCTGTCCAGACCATAGACACATTCCTAGACAAAACCATATACAAACAGCCTTGCCTTTTCAGTACCATGCATGACAATGGCTTCATCCTTCTCATGGCTGAAGAAGAAAACGATGAGAGTGAGATCATTTTCTATCATCAGAAGGTGTTAGCCTGCATAGCCCTTGTTGGCTATGGCATACTCAAATCACATTGGATCAGAAGGGACCACCATCACCCAGCATTACTTATGTCATCCAGATCTCCTCCCCAACCCTCACAACAGTACCCCCTGGCAGCAGCTGTACAAAAGTCACAGCGACAAAGCATTTATTACAGTTATGGGGTCAATTTCGACTCCTTCCTAGTGTTGCCTAAAACCGGTCGACCAGGAAAAGCTGATCCCGGTCCTGAACTTTTGATGCACAACCAGGGGTTTCCTAGGCTCTTATTTTGTAGCCATGAACAAGGGCTACAAAATAAGAGCCTAGGAAACCCCTGGTTGTACATCAAAAGTTCAGGACCAGGATCAGCTTTTCCTGGTCGACCGGTTTTAGGCAACACTACTCCTTCCAGCTCATACTTGATAGCGGGTTCACCAATATGTGAGTTGGTAATGTCATCCCCAAAGCTGATATGAATGCCAACAGTGTCCCTCATATGCAACGCCACTCCCTGGATGCCGCTGGGGCACTAGGGCTAGCCCTCCATCACATCACTTCCATGGCACCTTCTCACTCACTTTCACTCATCTTCGCATTGGTTCCAGCTAGTGCTGCCAAAGTTTGGTTGAGAACCAATCTGAACCCAGTTCAAACTCTGAACCAAACTGGAAGTTCAGGTCAGTTCTAGCTTTGTGGCTGAACTGGACTGAGGGTCTGGTTCCAGGTTCAGACACATCTTTCAGGACATGACCATCTCTAAACAGTCCCAAACAGTCTAACTGATATATCTTCACATCTCTGTACACAGCTGCTACTAAGCCAACCCTAAACTACCTTAGTCAACATGGTATAAAAGGTGATTCATTTCATTTGTGTGAGGTCACAGAACAATGCCTTGTGAAGTACCTGATGGGAAAGCATCACCATCTGACTTTGAATTCTTTGAGGACAAAAGCAGCATTGTGCCCATTAAGAACACCCTTCTTTTAGCTGCTGTGACACCACCAACTGTTTCACTTCCACACCCGCAACTTGAGAAGTTGCGACAAGACATGCATACCCAATTGTGACAGGTCCCATGGCCTGCTCACTTTGTTGCTGGCTCACATTACAGCACCTGTATTGCCTCAAAGAGGAAAATTGTTGACAGCGACTCAGATGAAGACTCTGCTCTGTCTGGGAAGAAGGCAAAGACCACAGCTAAGATTGCTGTGGGAACTGCCCAGAAGACAATCAATGTTGACAATGACAATGACGATTTGGCAGCTACAGATGACAACATAGATGAATCAATGAGTGTAGATAGTAGGGAGACTGCTGACACTCAGCTTGAGGACCTTGGTAAATTATCTGCTTTGGATTCATCAGTATCTATTATTATTTCATTTGTTTCTGTGTTTGTACCGTCTGACTATGCTTTAGAAATGCGGGCCAAGGGTACAGGCTAAGGACAAAAGATGTGCTGATGTTGATCTCATGTTCACCAGCAAGTTCGCGGCAGATGGGCGAACAGTGGTTGGCTATTGGTGTAACATTTGCATGTTAGTATTAATTCTCATTTCAATTTTCTTGATGTCTAATAATCTACTTAGGCAGGACCCACAAACCAAGTACAAGGCACTTTTCAAGGTGTACTGCAGCACATCGACACTTCATATGCACATCTGTCATGAAGGGGGAAAGCACTATAACAACTATCACATGCTCTATAAACAACATGGAATCAAACCTGATGACTGTTGCACTCCTATCAAGGACAGTAGTGGGACTGCGAGTCTGCAGAGCTCTATTGTTCCATTTCTAGTAGCACTGCCAAAGCTTGTGTGGTCATGAGGAGGGCTGCTGTTACACATCTGCAAGCTTGTTGCCTCCTGATGATCAAGTAAGTAGGTCCGAATCACTTGTCCATCTTCTGCAGTAATATTTTATCTAGGCATTTGATCTTGTTGAAAAAGAATCATTCCGTGCCCTTCTCCAGTACCAGCACCCAAACATGCTTCCTCGCAACATTCCTCACTGCCAAACCATAGCTGATAACATATTTGCCAAGTCCCTCTGAGTGAAGGGGCTTCTTCAGGAACAGTTCAAGAACCTTGGTAGACTGATTTCATTTTCATTTGATGCTGGCACATCATGAGCACCTGACCCTTTTCTCACTGACACTGTGCATTGGACTGATGGGAACTGGGAGCTCCATGAGCAACTACTCATGTTCATGGAGATTGAGGGGCCACATATGGGGCCAAACACAGGCCAAATACTTGTCAAGACTTTCAAGGAATATGGCATCTTTACTCCAGACAAGGTATCTTTGTTAAGTATGATCTTTTGTTGATATTGACTATTTTATGAAGCTCAGCTGGGTTTTTGCTGACAATTCGACCACTTGTGACAGCATGATTGACCATGTAGTGAGGGAGATCAACCAAGCTCAGAAGAGATGGGTTGTGAAGGAGTGCCATTGATGATGCATGGAGCATTCTGTCAATTGTGCAACAAGTGCCTTTATGTCAGCCACGGTGCTGACCCCCATTCATTTAATAAAGCAAAAGTTGAGCAAGAAGGCCACTGTTGAGGACTGCAACAATGAGGAAGAAGAATCATATTATGTTTAAGATCACTTTGATATCATGGATAGTATGATGATTGAGGATGAAGAAGACCGCAATACCGATTTTGATCCAAAGGACCTTTTAGGCACTTGCATTTGTGAACCAAGTTCATTTGTCTCCACAAGCACGTTCATTCTTCAGCAAGCTCTGTATTGAGGAGAACATCTGGCCCCTTCACCTCCTGAAGTGGGTTTGGACTCATTGGATGTTGTTGTACAATCTCATTACTTGACTTGTTGATGTACAACTGGTGTGTTTCTGTCCCCCATTCAGATTGTTACACAGCTCAAGTCCTTGACAAGGCCTGCACAAAATTTGCCTTGCTGGCTGACAGCTCACGACATGTGCCAGTCCTCACTGGAATGAAGAGCTATGAGATGTTCAAGTTAAATGTGAGCAAGTGGACACTTTTGGAGCTTTTTCATGATTGTTTAAAGGTATGCTCTTTGTAATTGCTATTCTCCTATTTTATTAATGGTTACACATAGGAACCTGCTCCAGCATGTCAAAGCTTCTCTCAGCCACAACTTGACTGACCATCCAGCAGGCTCTCCCTATCCTCAAGTTCATGCAAGAGAAGTGGGAAACCATGGCACAAGTTGATAAGTATGCGCCGGTCATCAATGGACTGGAAAGTGGCCTTGTGAACCTTCGCAAGTGGTACAGGAATATGGATGACACCAATATTTATTTCATGTCACTATTGCTTGACCCAAGCATCAAATTGGAGTATTTTAAGACCAATCAGGATAAAAGTTACCATGATCAGGGGATGGAAACACTTTACAAAGTTGTGAGTATTTATCAATTGTGCTTCATTTGCTGTTGAGCTGACATCAGGTTAGTTTGACCACTATTCTGACAAATCTGCTGACATTGATGTGCCAGCTGTGGAGTCATCTCTGGTTGACCATGCAGACACAAGCTACAGCACAGCTTGGATGCATCAAACTGTCCAGGCTCGTGTCTAAGCTGAATGTGCAGCTGCTGATCCTTGCTGTGAAATAAAGGAGTACCTCGCAAGCCCACTTGATATAGCATGTGTCAATGTGTTACTCTGGTGGAAGGTTAGTTTGTCATATAGGTACCTGCGATGTATGCTAACCCTTCTTGCAGAATCACAAGGCACAGTTCCTGACCCTAGCCCATATTGCATGGGATTACCTTGCTATTCCTGGCTCCTAGGTTCCATCGGAATTTGTTTTTTCAAGCATGCAACACATCGGCACTGACTTCCACAACTCTCTCAAGCCCCGCATGTTTCAATTCTCAAGGTTGGATACAAAACTGGCATGATCTCGGCAGCAGATGATATCAAGGAGAATGAAATCTTGGCAAAGCAGAGTGAAATCCCTGCAGCAGGTTTTGCAGGTGATATTTAAGCTCTAACTAGTACCATGCAGCTGGTTTTTATATGTACAAAATGTGATAGTCAGTCGACATGCAATATATCAACAATTTCTGGACTGAATGGTTCATGAACCAGGTTTGGGCCATGAAAAAAAGTCTGAACAGTTCAGGGTGGTTCAGGTTCAGTTCACATAAAATCCTGAACTGAACCTGGAGTTCAGTTCAGAGTTCAGCCAAAATGGTCTGAACTGGACTGAACTGAACTTTGGTAGCTCTACTCAAGTGCACTCATCTCGATGTGTCCATATAGGCAGTGCCATTTGTCCCAAGACATTTTCTTTGGCATGGCTAGGCAATGACACGGGTATACCCGCGGGTGTCCCGAGGCCAACCCGTACCCAGACCCGCTCCAACCCGTACCCGTCTACCCACGGGTCTTTTTTCAGCAGGTAGATGGCGGGTAGTGGCGGGTCGGGTACGGGTATTGACCCGCGCAGGAAACCCGGCGGGTTCCAGCCCACATCTACCTCGCGTCACTGACACGCACGTCAATTGACGTGGCGCTGTGCAAACGCGAGGAGTGGGGGGGCTGGGAACCACGTGACGGGTTGGGTTCTCGTGGGCGAGAGACCCTCCCCCATCGTATCCATCTCCTCATTCCCCGCACCATCTCCCATTCTCCCCTCCCTCTCATCCTCCTCTGTCGTCGCGTACGTGTCAGCTCGCGTTTCGACGCCGTTTAGCCTTGACGTTCGCAGTTGCGGCGTCTGGACGGCGGCATCGTGATTGTGGGCACTTGTGGGCATGTACTTGGGGGGGGAACGGGGTCTGGGGCGCGTTTGGGCACGTTCTGTTGCACGGGCACGGGCTTTGGGGCCTGTGTGGGCGTCAAATGGTCGGGTGTTGTGAGACCACGGTCTGGGACGCGTTTGAACGCGTTTTCTTGCACGGGCGCGGGGTTTGGGGCTGGGGTGGGACTTGAGACGCGTTCGGACGTGTTTTGCAGCGGGGACGGTGTGTTTGGGGCTGACGCGGGCGCATGATGTGTCTCCCGTTGGGTTTTGGGCATGGGGGTTTGCATTGGGGCACTATTTGATGACTGGGTGTCGTGCAACGCGGTTGCTGTTGCTTCTTGCAGTGGGCGTGTAGGGACACGGTTTCGCGCGAGGATGGGGCCGTTTGGCAGGCGGTTGGTGTTGTGTTGCCATGGAAGTGGTGGCTATCGGCTTCGTCTGTGTTGTCGCGGATGCGTGCGTGCGTGGGGCAGCCTGTGGTAGCGCGGATGCATTGCTGGGTCTCGTTGTTCACGCCGGTATTTGTTGTGAAGCTGTGTGGCTCTGTTTGGGCCGGTACCTGCGGGTATACCAAGACCCGCGGTCACAGGTACGGGTTTTGCCCAGGTCCAAACAAGGTAACCCGTACCCGTACCCAGCAGTACCCATACCCGCAACCCGCGTGGGTTACCCGTACCTGTGTCATTGCCTAGGCACGGCTACGTTTGCCTTTTCTGGCATGTGGGATTGCACTCAGGCATTTAAATGATATAATCATCCATCTTTCTGGCCTGTTCCAACAAGATTATTCTCCTTTGTATATAGCCTGCATATTCTGTTGCAGAAACTAACCCATCCACAGCTTTTATCGAATTGGCTCAGTGATAATAGCAAGTTCTGTGACTCTGGTACAGGTAGTACATCTCATAGCTGATGTTGTACATCCTGTCTGTCCACTGTGAAGTGTCAAATGATGGTGAAGTGGGTCCAAGGGACACCCTCGTCGCTAACAAAAGACACACAAAACAAAAAGGAAGAGAAAAGGCAAAAAGGACAAACTAGAACAACAAAGAGAAAACTAGAAGAAACTAGTCTACTCCATGGGGGTCTAAGAATGATGAGTCCTTCCCTGGGTGAGAAAAAAGCTGAGAAAATGTGCTAAAAAGTGGAAAAATAGCAGTAGAATGTGGAAAAGGACGTGGAATGAGATGGTACGGAGTTGGTGGGTGGGTTGTTGGCCATGGGTTGATGCAGGGGGATGTGGGGTTGCTGTACGATGCATGGGAAGGGTGTCCATTTGGGGTATGGCCATTGCAGTGTGTTCTGTGTGTGGGGCCAAGGGGGATGTGACCATGGGATTGTTGCAGATGGGCTGGTGTTGCTCGGTACATGGATGGCGGTGGCCGTATCATGTGGATGGGTCCTCATGGTCATGCATGAACGTGTACAGGCATGGGACATGGGGTCATGTGTGTGGAAATGGGGTATGGTGAGGTGGGGCATGCCGGTTGCTTTGGGTCAGCTTTGTTGCCCAGTTCCTGTGTGGGGGCATTTGATCACATTGGGAATAGGCATATTGGGCTGTGAAATGAGTCGGCATGGGGATCATGGGTGCATGGTTGGGTATATGTCATCAAGTTGCGCTGCGTGGGGCCAGATGCATCATTCACATGGGTATGGGCTGTTGGGGCCATGCTAGTGCTGTATACACAGGAAGGTTTGCACAGGCATGTTGTGCTGGGCCCATGGGATCGAGGAAGAAGGTGCCAATGCGGACGAGGCATGCCGGTCAACTTGGTGACATGGCAGTTGGGCAATGCGGCAATGGATGGGTGGGCATGAAAACGGAGATGCTGAAGACATGGGAGGTGATGGGATGGTTCGTGGGGTTGCTGTGTGATCATGGGGGTATGGTTAGCATTTGTGTATTGAGTAGCTCACCCATAGGCACTTCAATGAAAAGGGGGTGGTGGAAGATGGAGACAGTGAGATCAAGGGCATGTCTTGCTGCGTGATGGCACTGTTGAACACGTCATCTGGCTCGGCAGTCTCATGGGGGTCTTCTAAGGAGCGTGGGGTGCTGTGGTCATATGTGGTTGGTTGGAATCTTGGTGGGTGAAGCTGGTGACATGAGTGGCTGTGTGGAATGGTGAGGAAGTATGAAAGGCCATGAGGATGGTCACAGGGCATGTAGAATGATTCAGACATAATGTTGGGGCCATCAGAGACTGTTTTTTTCATGAGGTGCTGCATGGAATCACGTGGGTGGGTTGAACTGGGTTCTCAGGGGTGATCTCTGTGCGCTGGTTCTGTGTCAAAATCAATGTGCTGGTGGGATGGGTTGGTCTCATCTAGCTGTGTGGGTCAAATCGTGCTCTCATCATCATGATGGAGTGGGTCTGAGGGAGCTCATGGAATTGGGGATGGAATCACACAGAATGGTATGAGATGATGGGATAATAGACTGTCTACCACATCAGGAACTGCTACTGACTAAGGAACAGGTCACATGACATCCCAGGCACAACCACTACACTGGTTCCATGACCAAGAGCTCAAGCAGCTACCTTTCCTAGTCCTTGAATGGTAGCTTCATCCAGAGTTTTGTACGTGAAGAATGCATTACATGAATTGCTAATATGACTTGTCGTTCTGGAATCCAGTAACCAATCATAGTTTGAAACATTGTCTGTATTCACTGCATATGCTACATCCTGTAGTAACATATTATTGACATTGTCTGCAGCTTGATTCGATTGGTTCTGGTGGTTTCCACCCTTTCTAGTGCCCTTTCCTTTCTCTTTCGGCCCTTGCCCTTCCTTTCTGCCACCTTTAGACCAGCAATCCTTTGCCATATGTCCTTTCTTGTGGCAGTTGAAGCATTCCATCTCAGATTCAGCTGCCTTCTGCTTTCCATTACCCTTTCCATCATGCTTTCCTGTGAACCTCCCATGCATAGCGACATTGTTAGGATCTCTGCTGCGCTCACAGCGCCTGTGGTCTTCCTCTAATGGGATCATGACTAGTTTGTGTGACATCAGTGACATTCCATCCTTCTTTGAGCCTAAGTATGCCAATGTATACAAGTCCCAACTTTCTGGTAAGGAGGATACAAGTATCATTGTGAAATCTTCATTGGAAATGAGGCTTCCCATCAAGTGGAGTGCCTCCTGCAGTTTATGGAGTTTCAATATGCGCTCAATTAGATCAAATCCTTCTTCAGTAATCGACCAGTATAGTGTGTGTCATGTTGCTAATATTCCAAGCTTCCCTCTGGATTCCTTTACCAAGGTTGGCTGTTTCCACATCTCACTTGCTGTGTGCACGCCAATGATATGTATCATTTCTGCATTGCCAATTGCAAGCTTGATCTGCATCCTCATCTTGGCATCTCCATCACACCATTTCTTCATCATCGCGGATTCCACTGATGTTGGATGGGAATTGTCTGCCAGGATAGGGGCTTTCAATTCCACATCAATGTATGTCTCCAACCCTAGATCCTGAAGCACAGCTAGGCATCTGCATGGGTAACCCCCAGGTATTTCCCATGGACCAGTACCCAATCGGACTAATACCCATACCCAGATTGCAGGTACAGGTCAGGCAGTGGGTGTGTTTGGCTGGCTGGCAGGTTGGGCGGGTATGAGCTGGGTCACGGGTAACCCAACAACCTGCATATTACAATTACATTTTATTAAAATAAAATAAAAAGAGGGTGGGGCACTTTGCCCCACCCTGCCCATCCTTTGCGTTTGCCAACCCTCCTTGTTCTGCTGTCATGGCTCCACTCTGCCATCCCTGTCATCCTCCTGTGTGCCGCCATTTTCCATTCATCCACATCATTTGGTGTGGGTGCTGGCAGCTGGTGTCTGAATGCAGGGAAGTGGGGGTGTTGCGGCTGGTGGTCCCATTCTCGTTCCCGCTCCTGTTGTGTTGTGTGGCCATTGCTGCTGCCATTCATGTCGGTGGTGGTAACAGTGTTGGGTGGTGGTGGTTTGGATTGCATTTGCATTTGTTGGAGTTGCCATTGGTGTTGGTGCTGTGGTTGCCATTGGTACTGTGGTTGCCATTGGTGCTGCAGTTGCCATTGCTGATTGAGGTTGGTGGTGATGGTGTTGGTGTTGGATGGTGTTGGATGGTGGTGCCATAGCCTAGCACAGTAAAATTTATCTAAAACAGTTTTAATTAGTAAAAGATAGAATTCTCAATGAAAGAAGAGACTTACCTTGAGCAGAGTAGTTCACGATTGCAAACTGCTCTGCTCATGTTGCTGTTTTGGGTGGTTGTGACAGGAAGTCACGGTTTAGTCACGGGTTGGCCATGGGTCACAGGTTTCTCATGGTTCTTGATTTGGCAACCTGTACCCATACCCAATGGTGCCAGGGGTCCAACCCTGCGCAGGTTGAAAAACCCCTGCATATGCCTAAGCACAGCTAACATCCATCTCTTCCACAGCATCCAATTGTTTCCCTTCAATAACTTGATCCAGTAGGATCCCGATGTGTGTGTGACTTCATCTGTCATAGTTGGCTAGTATACGAGGTAGTAGTGCAATGTTTGGAGGTGCATGATTTTGTTTCCGTTACAGCTGTTCAGGGCTCATAACCTATTGGAATATATGGTGCAGTGGTTGTTGACTGCTAACATATTTTATGTGGAATTAATTATAATTGCCTCTCCCTAAGAGGGTTTTTATACTACTTGCTAGATCTACTAGAAGTTTCTTGTGTTAAGTAGAATAACTGCTGCGCTTCAGTATTCTTCATTGGACAGGCGTGTTTGAGTTCTGGGGTCACATGATGTGGATTACCAATCCTTTCCATGACTATTCAGCCACCATTCCCAACAGAGGGACTAGTAATGTATGTGCATGGTTAGGGCCAGGTGATATGATGTTCGTGTTGCACTTTTATTATTGGTGTGTTTGTGCAGTTTGAGTTGCGCATGCACAGTTTATTTAAGGTACACTTAGGCTTAGTTAGGCTAGATCCAGAGTCAAGAACCTACTAGTAACAAGCTCAGGGCCTTGTTATTATTGTGCTCCACTTCTGGGCCATCAGTAACCAATTTACCTGCAACTTTCCCCTACCTGCCCCAGCTAATATCCAAGCTGTCCAAGGCACACAGTACATGGGCTAGACTAGTAGTTAGTAGTCACAGCAGATGAAATGCAGCCAGAGTGGGTATATTATCAAACAAATGGGACATCTTAATAATTACAAGCCATTTTCAGCTACTAGTGAAGAGACTTTCAGCCAGCTGCGTTCCAACCACCTCTACACACCGGTTAGCATGCCTAAAGCCAACACCATCCTTCACCACCATCAACCTATCCTGTTTGCAGCCATCACCCATTTTGCTGAAATCCATAATCTCAAATCTCTTGACCACTGTAGTAGGAGGATTAGGTTAGTCACGTGATCTAGTTGTAGATAGATGTTTGTAGTAGGATTAGTCAGGTGGAGAGAGATAGACCACCACCATGACCCTGACCTCGTAGTGAGTAGGACATCTAGTCCTACTCCACCGCTTCATCCTAGCTCAATGGGTTTCACCTGTCAAGCAAAAACCTGCCCATGCCATTCCACCAGACAGCATACCAGTCTCCATTACATTGTGTTGGGTCATGGCAATTGCTGGCATGGAAAGTGATAATTGGTGGCTCAGTGGCAATGATATGTTTATGCTCATTGAGAGCCTCCTTGACTTCAGCCACAGCTAGCAACATTTGAGGACCAATCATTTTTCTGTGCTCAACTGTTAGCTTGTGGAACCAGAGACCAACAAGCTGGGCAAATGCAAATTCGAAGAATGTTTGGGTCTTAAATTTGAAACAGAGTTGAATGAGTTGGGCTGGGTGAAAGTGCCATCAGCCTGTGTGGATGCCATGAATGGCAAAGAGCTGAGTTGAATCTGACATGGAAAAACAGCTTAGGTGGAGGAGCCAAACAAGAACATCATTTGTAGAGGATGTTGCCATGTTGGTGTGAATCTGTTCACAATTATGTCCATAGAAAAACATGAAGGCTGTGGCACTTACCTGCCATATGCTTGTGAGATGAATATGTCAAACTTGGCTTCACATACATTGGGTACATTGATTGGCTTGGCTTCACTCCCATCTGTAACCCCCCTCAAGCCGGTTTGTGGCATAACAAACATGTCTGAGAACATCCTTGAGGTGCGTGCAAGAGTTTTAGAATCAAGTTTATACAGAGTGTTCTGAACCTATTAGAAGTCCCATTAATGTTGTTTCCAAGCGGATTCAACAGTAGCACAAACACAGAATACATGAGTGCCTTGATCATCCCAGAGAAGTGGATGTTGACTCAGATGTTGGCTTGGGTCTTGCATAACTTGGAGTCAAACAATAAAATACAACCACTTACATCATCAGGCTTGTTTTGTCTTATGGCGACGGTAAATCCATTTATCTAAGAACACACAGAGGTACTCCAGAGGTACTACAGAAGCAAAGAGGGGTGCATAACTGATCTTGGTAGAATGTAATTAACAACTGACAGAATGGGATGTTGGGGTAAAGCTGGGGGGCTGATGTGCTGAGCAGCCAAGATGCACTGGTTTGCTGTCGTATCTGGTTAGCAGATTGAATAGCAGATTGTGGGTAGATGACCTGTAAAGCCAAGGAGCTCCTCGTGGGTCGTGGGTGCAGATGCTGTGAGGAAACCACAGGGTCCATGTAGTGGGGCACCACAACCACTGCTAGCATTCGCCAGTTGCATTGGAAGCAGGCAATGACTGATGGATAATCAGCTCAAATGTAACATACACCTGAGGAGTAACTTACCCCCACTCAACTGTGTTTTTCACACCATCAAGTGTCCTTTTCATGTCATCGACCTTTGTTGTCAAATTCCTGATGAGTTCAGACAACTCTTCGATCTGATCTCCTGGATGAGGGATGTTTTGGATGTGTTCAACGTGAGTGGCTAATTGTTTGAGACTTGCAGTGATCACAACAAAATCAGGTTGCAGTAGGGTGGTGGGCATGGTTTTAGTTCAACATTCAACTGCTGATGCAATGTGGCACAAATTGATTGGAATGAATGTATGAAATTTGTTGTCCATAATATTATGTAACTGGTTATGAGGGTGAGCAAAGAGGTGAGCAAGGCAATGAGTGAAGGATGCAAAAACTACAAGCAATGTGATCCAAGGCAATCAGAAAAGGAGTGAGTGAAGGAAGTGAAACTGCAAGGAAAGTGGTTAAAAACAAATAACTGTATCATTAAATGATGATTTGACATGTTTTGTACCAATTTTCCCATGGCTTAATGAAGTTGACAGGATCCCAGGTCTTGTTCCAGAATAGTTCATCTGATGAGGGTGCTATAAGATGAGGGGATCTGGACATGGAACACAGACCAATCACCACTGTATTCCCAGATACAGGTATGTGTAACTTTGGTGAAAAAGGAGCAAAGAGAGTTTTCTGCTTCAGAGATGAAAGGTCAGCATCCTTCAGATGAGAGCCTTGGAAAGCTTTCAGCACAAAGGAAAGAAAGAAAGAAAGAGGTTACCATACCACTTGAAGAACCAGGCTCATTGGCAATATATATGGTGCTACCAGGGCTGTCAGGAAACGTCATCCTTTTTGCTGGTCTTTCAGCTCCTTTTTTGTTGAGCTTGGCAGGCTCAGTTCTAAAGAAATTTCTTGAGCATGCTTGTGGGGGATGACTGAGTCATGAAATAAGTTAGGATCATGTGTCTAGTTTTGTGGATGAACTGCTGATGTCACTGTTGTCAGCTTCATCTCCAGATTGCTTGTCCTCAAAAGTATCCCAACTCTTATAAATGTCAATAGGAACCACATCTCAGAATGCTGTAAAGTAGGTGTCATATCCCATGCAGCTCCGCCGGATTCCGACGAACTCCGCTCCGGACTTTTCCGCCGACTTATCTTATCTTATCTTATCTTATCTTCTCGCGTACGTTATTGTTCTTCTCTTGTTAAATACTATTCTTCCCCATCTCCGTTTACTCCGACCTCCTTTTCTCTTCCTCCCCTTTGTTTACTTGTCACCGTACATAGCAACCTTTTATCCCTTTTATTTTCTTCTGAACTCCGGTCCTCTTTCCGGAGTTCATATTGTCTTCACGTCTCCAAGGACATGACAATTAGTTTACCAAGTATATAAACTAGAACTACAATGTCCTGTAACTCCGTTCAGAAAATCAACTTGAGTTCCTTATTTCTTACCCACTCTCAAACTTAAGGCTTTCCCTTAAGCTCATTAGTTATCTTAGTACTTAGTCCGGAACTCCGGACTAACTCCGCTCCGTCCACGTCTTCTCAATACGACTTAAGGAAGTAGTGAACCTACTTCAAGAGTTGACGTCTCTGCTCCTCCGAAGAACTCCGATCCTTCCGGAGTTGCACGCCTCTAACAGTAGGTCAGAAAGTAAGGTCATGAATGGCACAAAAACTTACTGATGTAGATCTGTGATTCAGCAATGCTACATATATCCCATCCCTTATAGCATAGTAGGTCCTTTCCAGTTGGTTACAATGTCGGCACAACAGACAGTTTCTGCCCCTCCTTGTTTAGGAGCATCCACTGTGGAGTATTTTGTCAGGAACAGCAACACAGCAAACATGCCAGGTAACAAGCAAAGCCAAATGGCTTAGGAAGTCAGCCTTCAAGCCAGCATTCGACTTCCATGTGATCCCAGTTGGCATTAAACGTCAGGTTACCGCCAACCTTAGCACAACCTTGCAATTCCATCTTTGCCAGTGCTGTTTGTGATGGAGGTTTTGAGTCAACTAAGTCACCCTCCACCTGATAAAAATAGAGATTAGTATTGTTAGGACCAGAACATTCAACCTACATCAATTCCATCAATCATGGAAACAACTGATGATATTTGTATTGCTTTCAGGTCCGGGAGTTCTGCCTGACAGAGTTGCATTAGTTGGTATGTGAACAAACCAAACAATCTCACTTTGGTTTTCCCCTTGCGAGTCATCTTCACTGTGGATCCAGTTGCAGCAGATGTTGATTTTTTTGCGAAGCTGTCCAGAGTCTTGGACCTAGCCTGTTCAAGAGTAACAGAGGAACCCTTCTTGCCCATAATGCCTTGGAACAGTTTTAGAACACCATCCTTGCCTGTTGACTTGTCCAGTTTCTTTGGATGCTTGCTCTGGCCATGGGTGCACTCAGTACACGCAAGTGGCTTTTCTGGGTCCTCCGAAGGTGAGTATTCCTCACAATCACAGGCATCACCAGATGCCATGACCCCTCTGCAGAAAGATGATATAAGTCTCTGCAGAGAGTGAAGAGCAGGGTAAAGAGTGTGAACCAAAGGTGTGATGCAAATGGTGACTCAGAAGCAGGATCTGAAATAAATTTGTTCAATAATTAAATAATTTATTCCTGAAACTGGGATAAGACAGCCAAACCCTGTACCCAGAATACTGCTCAATACATCCAGATAGGATTCTCCAGCAACACTTGGATCTCCTTATTACCTCGCTTCCCTGCTTGAACTCCAATACTGGGTAACTCTCCTCTTCCCATTCGTTGGGGTGCAATCCATAACAATTTGGTTGAACCTCTTGCTCAACAACTTTGGCAAGGACCTCAAAAAACTACCAGTCCTCTCCCTCACCACCAAATGGATTATAATGATGAGGTACATCTGAGTCGATGCCTTCATGCCAGACATGCTGCCACTGACCACTGTTAATACCTTGAAGAACTGCTTTCCCTTCACTTGTGTCCATTTCGGAGTCACTTTCAGCTTCGTCCTTTGGATGTCCTGCTCCAGTTTGGCTTTTAGGGCAATGAGATCTGTCTCCTGAGATTCCATAGTACTGGTTGATGATACAGTGGGCCAAAAAACTGTTTCAATGTTTGCTCAGTTTGGTTTGTGGGCTTATTAACAAATGAAGTAAAATATGTAACTACCCCAAATATTTCCGTGTATAGCCCTACATTGTAGCTTAAAGTCAACCACTTACATCATAGGAATCAGTGAAGAATTGGTAGAGATAGAGAGCAATTATTTCGACCATAGCATTGAAACAGTTTTTTTGCTGACAGTCAGATATACATATTAATACTTAGTGTACTCTCCCTTAGCCTTAAGAACAGCTTCTTCAGCAAAAAAACTGTTTCAATGCTATGGGTGAAATAATTGCTCTCTATCTCTACCAATTCTTCGCTGATTCCTATGATGTAAGTGGTCAACTTTAAGCTACAATGTTATACATGGAAATATTTGGGGTAATTTACATATTTTACTTCATTTGTTAATAAGCCCACAAACCAAACTGAGCAAACATTGAAACAGTTTCTTGGCCCACTGTATCTGGGTGTACTCCTTTGCAGTCATCATTGTATACACCATACTTCAATTGGCCAATGAATCGCAAATCCTGTAACATATTTGAAACACATTGAGAATTAATTAATATATACCTACCTTGGGGCTCTTGTTGTTTGACCCTGAAATTGGATGAGAATTCCAGTAGTTCTGAAATTCAATGCAATCTACATTGATAGCCTCGAGGAAGAGGCCGTGGAGGAGCCAGGGATGTGTTGGGTTTGTGACATCTAAGCCATGAAGTCTTTCGAGTCGACTGAAGAAAGCTCTCCAACGGTGGGCAAATTGGGAGCCAACCTCTACCCACAGTCACTCAATTCTCACGCCTGTGGAGTTAATCAATTGGTATTTATTGTTTGTCACAGGGTGCGCAGTAGCATACCATGTCACACAGTATCTTGAAAGTACTTGACAAGTATACTAAATATCATTACCATAACATTCAACATGGTATTGTAACAGTATTCAGACATAAACTACAATACTTGTGCCCAAATTCATCTGAAGGTATGAAGGCAAATGAGACTTATACCTTTTCAATAACATCAAGCCTTTTGTTTCACTACTTTTACTGTATCTACAGCAAAGTACTGTATAGTTCAGATAGAATACTTGCAGCCTAAGATGAATCAAAGTATTAAACTAGTAAGGAAGTTGTGCCACTTTCACTACTAGGATACCTTTTGAATCCTTTCAAGATACAGTGTGAAATAGTATAGTACTGTTGCCATATTGTGGATTTAAGATACTGTGTCAATACTTTTAAGATACTGTTTCAGTACTTTTATTATAATAAAAGTATCTTAAAAGTATTGACACAGTATCTTAAATCCACAATATGGCAACAGTACTATACTATTTCACACTGTATCTTGATAGGATTGAAAAGGTATCCTAATAGTAAAAGTGGCCCAACTTCCTTACTAGTTTAATACTTTGATTCATCTTAGGCTGCAAGTATTCTATCCAAACTATACAGTACTTTGCTGTAAATACAGTAAAAGTAGTGAAACAAAAGGCTTGATGTTATTGAAAAGGTATAAGTCTCATTTGCCTTCATACCTTCAGATGAATTTGAGCACAAGTATTGTAGTTTATGTCTGAATACTGTTACAATACCATGTTGAATGTTATGGTAATGATATTTAGTATACTTGTCAAGTACTTTCAAGATACTGTGTGACATGGTATGCTACTGTGCACCCTGTGTGTGGTTGATGAGTAACATACAACCCCACATGAAGGAGGCACGCCTGGGGCTATTTCACATGACAATGTACATCGCACAGTAAATATTTTTGCCTCCACGGTCCCCACACATTCACAATGGCATTCCATATTAGGAAGACATCAAGGATAGTCATTGCACGATTGTTCGTGCTTGCTCGCAAGCCAGTCACCTGCGTACATGTAGTTTCAGTGGATATTTGGCTCACAAGTAAGTATATCACCCACCATTCTGCAATACCCATCGATGACACCATGTATGACAATTCCCCATCGAATGAGTTTGTGGTGTCCATCAAGGACATTCGGCCTCTTGACACTGTATACCTTCCGCTGCACAACCTTCCGATCCACATCACTCGACGACATTGAACTCGGAGTCCATGTCTTCATAGAAAGCCGATTATATATCGTAATCCAGACTCTGGCTTCCGGACTTTACACTCGGACACGTTCACGATCACGTTGGAGGGGCTGGGCGCGACGTCGTGGTCGGGAGGGACCTGGCTCAGATGTCGCATGCCCTTCTGGACCGATGCCGAGCTCGGAAAGCATGCCGTTGAGGACAGGGGCACGCCGGAGGTATAACGGTTCGTTGTCGATATCGTTGTCGTTGTCGTTGTCGTTGTCGTTGTCGTTGTCGTTGTCGCTGCCCCTGCCCCTGCCACGATTCCAAAATGGCAGGCCACCATCATCAGGCCTTGCGTTCCCCGCTTGGCGTTTCGAAGGGACATGCCCGTATTGTGCCGCCGCTTCCGAGTGGGCATCCTGACTGTTCTGAGGAGGAGATGCAGGAGGAGGCGTTGTATTATTTGAGGGCCTGCTGGGGCCGGCATGGGGTGCTTCCCTACCATAACTAGGCGGCACCCACGGTTCCTCAGGTACCGAGGGTGAGTAACGGGCGCGGGAACGTGCGCCGGGGCTGCTATGAGCATTATGTGACGGTATCTCTGGTCTGTTTAGGTCTGGCAGGGATGAGAACTCCTCCTCCTCCTCCTCCTCCTCCTCCTCTTCTTCTCCTGGGGAGGGTGGGTGTACATCGGGATCAGCCCTAGGTGAGGAGTGGGGACTCGGTACAACAACAGAACCGCTGGGAGGGAAGAAAGGTACGTAGTACAGAGATCACGTGGGGGCGCGAATGTCTCCCTACCTCCGGTGGGGGAATCCGGACAAGCCGAGGAGGAGGATGAACTAGAGGTGGATCTCGGTCGCCACTGCGTTGAACCTGAGCCTAAAGACGGAGTACCGCGGGGAGGCCGTGCGTTCTTCTTCTTCCCAGCGGGGAGTTTGGGGGATTTTCTAGAAGTGGATCCCGTTGATTTCGACGAGGAGGACGAGGAGGCTTGCGCATCCGAGCGAGTACGCTTTGAGCTTCGGCTATTCTCTGCATCGAGAGCCTTTCGCTTGCCTTTGGGGGAAACCTTCTTTCGTTCGTCAGACTTATTCTCGCTCTGTAGTGGGTCGTTCGCTTTGAAACTTCGTCCAGAGACTCTGGCCGATTCTGGCATTTTCCTCTGGTGACGCTTGGATGAAGTAGGTGGTGGAGTCTTGACAGGGCGTGGATGACGTGGGGTAGAGGGAACATCGACTTCACGGCGAGCACGTTTGTTGCGCGCTGACCCGCCGTTGGTTTCTTCGAAGTCAGCTGCGTCTAATTCATCTTCATCCGAAGATTCAGAATCGTCGTGCGAGCGTTTGCGGGTGTCCTGTGCGGTCGAGGAGGACTGGGTACGAAACGAGGACTTGGAAAGTCCGGGACGATTTGTCAGAATAATATAAGAAATGAACACGAGATGAGTAAAAAAATAGGTAGGACCACGACGAACAACTGAGGTGGCAACAATCCTCCTATTCCCTCCTCAGGGATGGCGTGTGGGGAGAATATGGATACTGGTTCAGGGAAACCGTTCCTCGAGTCACTACAAGGGGGTGGATTAGAGAAACCAGCGATGGGAAATATATGGGATAAGACGAACGGGTCCAATTTAAGGGTGGGATGGGGGGAGGACGAGGAAGAGTCATTGTCGTCGTTATTGTTGTGGTCGTCGTCACCATCGCGAGCCTTTTGATCACGCTCGTGATCATCAGCCGTTTCATCCCGTTCTCCATCTCCCCCTCCATGGTTGTCCTCTTCTTGACGGTTATTGTCGACGCCGCCGCCCGCCTGCCCTGCTCCGTCTTCCCTACTGCAGCCTTCACCCTCGTCCTCGTCAGACGCTGCGGTATTCTGGGCATCACGTACTATGCGGGAAGCTACATCATTGCCAGCAACCTGGCCAACGAGCCGAGCTCGATGAGGGTCTGCATACGTTCACACTCCTCGTCCAACTCCCTTTGCGCAAGTGTTACCTCGGCGAGGGCTGCGCTCACCTCGGCCCTGGCGTTCTCCAACTCTCTAGTGATGTTGGAACGCTGGCGCTCGACGTCGGCTAGCATGTTCTTGATCCAGTTAGGTTCGGAAGAGTTGGGGGTGGGAAGACGAAGGGCCCGATAGGAGGGGAGCGACGGACTCCGGGTGGCACGGGAGAATGGCGGTCATGGTGACCATCATCGTCGGAATAGGTTTCTGAAGGGGAAGGGAATCGCTCTGGTTGGCATGGACCTCGAGGGATACTCTGTCGGACTGAGAGCGGGCTGTTGTTGGGGAAGAGGCGACTGAGATTGTCTTGCCATGAAGAAACTTGGAGGACGGGTTTAAATAGTCTTCCAGACCCCGCCGCTTTGTCCTGTCGTTGCTTTTTCTCGGTCGGTGACATTCAATCATTGGGGCTGTTCGTGGGTAATGAGTGGCGCACCGAAATGCCTTGCGGTTGTGAGCTAAGGGGCTCCTCGCCGTACTGGCTCACGTGTTTCTGAGTCGCTCGATACTAATGGAAAGTCGCTCGATACTAATGGAATTCGTTTTTGTTGAAGCAGTACGTATGACGCCATATATGATCATGTCATGACACCAACTTCACCTCCTTTTTGTACTCCCTTAGCTTTTCCCCTCTTAGCGTAGCGGCGTCAAGATCCTCTTGTGCATGCTTTAACCACTCCCGGAAGTATGTACTTCGCTTTTTCACGTTGCGGTACTGTTGGTAAAGGTCGAGTGATTCCTGGATATCCAATTCTACTGTATGGAGTTGTTTTGTGACAACGTCGTGTAAGTCCGTGAGGGCGGCTTTGGTAGCCTTATCTACCTCCGGATTCGCCTGGATGAACACACGATCGTTCGCCTTTTCTGCGTTATGAGGACGCTCGCTGGCTATACGGTGGTGATTTATTGCGCTTGTGGCTTCTTGCCGTGCTTTCTCGCGTTCGTTGGCGGCATTCGTATCCCACACATTCCAGGCGTCTTGGGCAGCTGCCCTTGCGTTGTCCAGTGTCTCCGTGAACTCCTGATTCTTCTCCAGCTGCAGGCCTTTATAATACTTAATCAACCAGGAGCTGAGTCGGCGGTAATGTGAAATTGCAATAGGAATGCCAGTGACCGCCGCGACAATGCTATCCATCGCCTGCTCGGCGGCATCGGCAGCGGCCTTTGCATGTCGCATCTTCTCCTGAAAGGCCTGAACATCCTCAACATGAGGGTGATTTGGATTATTTGCCCACTGTTCCGCGTGTTCGGCGTACTGAAGCAATAAATTTGCCCAAGTTCGTTGTGCTGCGTCGTATTTGTCCTTTCCAGTGGGCCCTTCAAGTTTGTCGGCCCTTTGGAACAACTGCATCCCTGCCCGTCCTGTAAGGGCTAATGGCGGCGGGATCGGTCCCGCTTGAGTGTATCTTACCACAAGCCAGAGGGCGAGGGCGGCCGCAAACAAAGTGTGTGGGTGCATATTGAAATAGATGGAAGAAGGAAATGCTTCAATGACCCAATGCGTAAAACCCCTGCCACTCTTCAAGTGATACGAGAACTCACAGATACAGTGTGAAGTGAGTGTTGACTCTACTATTGAGAAAGACGACGACCGACCAGCGGTTTGGAGTTAACTTGAAGCTTGAAGAGTGCTTCTAAATGACACGATGAGTGTTTGAACACTACCAGGCTTACAGAAAAACCCACAGACCTGCGGTTCAGGGGAAGGAGAGCTCTGCTGAAAATTTATCATTCATTCGAGGCCTTTATATAATATTCTGTGCACTCCTATTCGCAAACAGACATAATGATCGCCGTTGTCTTGTTTCACAATCACATTGCTGTGAAGCTGGGGAAAAATTAATTGAATTTAAAATTTTATTGTTTACTAATTAGGCCCAGTGAAAAGTCCGCCTATCTAGATACTTTTAGGTAGATTCACATCCATGAAAATATAGTTTAGGAATTTAAATAGATTTCTGCACCCTGAGTAGAAGTTTCGCCATTAAGATACATTAAAAAACATTGCCATTTCTAATAAAAAACATTGCTATCAATTGCTGTCTAGGTGCATCCCTGCCACCCCGCCGCTCATACCGCCCATTCTGTTCTGCGACCCCATTCCCCATTCCCCAGGATGTTGTGGGGGATGCTGTTGGGTGCACTATACGCTGAGGTTGAATGGTGAGTGAATCCATAGAGGGCTCGGTGGGGTGTACACGTACCTGGGCCATTTTCTCGGCGGTTGCGGGGTGTGGACAGTGGGTATATGCGGTCTTGAGAGATTTTTCTGCAATGACACCCACGGTGACACGGCCTGGGACGGGAGGTTAATATCTGTACAACAACATACGCTGGGGACAAGAGCTCACTGATTGTCTCACAGGCACTACTGCGGCCACCGCTGCTAGCCTTGATGCCGTACTTTGCAAGGTATGTGTAGTCTGCGTGTGATGGCCAGGGAAAGAGGTCTACTCGTGCGGACGCTGGTCCTCGTTTTTTTACGAGGAGGGCGATGGTTGGGCGTGTAGTCAAAGCATGGAAACTGTACACCGAAAGGGTCATCCGTGGGTAGGTCATAGGTCTCGGCTGCATCGTCTTCCGAGTACTTGTCAAATCTGCACCAAAAAAAAAACAAGAGTAGGCGGTAGGTTTAACCCAAGGAAAGCGGATGGGGGCTTACGCGCTTGCATCGCCATCTCCCGTTATCTTGGGCAGATAAGGCGCGGTTATCTCTCTATTGGCTAGTTTCTCCCAGTCGACCTCGCGGAACCATGCGTGAGCAAAGACATCACCCGCGCCATGCCGCAGGTTCCCGTACCGCTTCGACGGGTCGCTTTCCATGAGTTTTAGTATGAGATCCATAGCGTTGTCATTGAAGGCTGGCCAGCAGATGAATGCGGGCCTACGGGTGATTTTTTCATATAGGAGGACGGGGTTTGCTTCTGGTTGATGATATGCTGGGAGAGCAGAGAGCATCTCGCAGAGTGTCCACGTTGTGAGTGAGCACCGTTTCACGAACCCGAAATCGGCTACTTTGATGTGTCCGTCGTGGTTGAGAAGGATGTTTTCGGGTTTGAGGCCTCGGTAGATGATGTCAAGGGAGTGTAGATAATGCAGAGCAACTGCGACTTCTGCTGCAAAAAACTTTGCGACAGGATCAGGAAATCACTGGTTGGTGGTTGGTGTGTATGCAATTAGCTTAAAAGACAAGACAATAAATATGGGCACGTTCGAACGTTGCAGATGGGTAAATGACTCGCCACCAGGAACAAAGTCCATAACCAAGGCAATGCTCTCGCCGCTGGTTGTGACCCGGAAGAGTGTGCCAAATGTGGACATTGCGTACAGGAGTGGCTGCAGATGAGAAAGTCGACGAGGGTGTTTGGCTGCAGGGACATGAGGAGAGCAGCTGTGATGGTCTTGTGGGAGGGGAAAGACGCGCCAACAGGGATGGGGGACATGGGAGTCAGGAGCAAGGGGGAAACGAATGAACAAAAAAATTCCAAGTCCAAAGATGATGTCATCTGCACTTGCAATTTTGTTCCGTTTGCAAAATATTTTGTCGCAAGAAAGGAGCTAGCTATGCCTTTGTGAGATGTATCGTCATTTTTAATCGTTGTCTTTTCACTCGGAATGATTTTACTGGTTGTATATAGATATAAAAGGATTTATATTGTGTAAAAGTATCTAACTGGATTATGCTAGACGGGGTTTTCACTGGGAATTAGGGTTTGTTCAGCAACTCGGTAACTAAGCACATTGATTGTTTCCTCGGACATGCTGTATATGCCATAGATTGCTGACAAACTCCGCCTCCTTCCGCATTAACTCGGCTTATCAGTGAGAAACACTTCGTCGTTGCCGAGCTCAATGGCCCACTCAGATACCGATTCTGGCCTTCTTGGCCTTGGTATTGACGATCTCGCCACCATTGGTTACTTCGGCTTCATTTGTAAAACTACTGTTGCCTGGGCTGAGGCCTACTACAACAAGATTGCTCATCACAATTCTGCACTCTCTGGTCATGCGTGGGTCGATGAACTCATGACAGGACACCCTGATCGTATCAAGATTGCTCTTGGAGTGCGCCTTCGGGTTTTCAAGGCCCTTATTAAGATACTATGCAAGATGGGGTATGGGGATATGAAACACATCACACTACGTGAGCAGCTTGCAATTTTCCTTCATGCATGCGTCACCGGCAATACGATTCGACAACTCGGTGAGCGGTTCCAACATGCCAATGGCACCATATCCAAGTAAGTTTGTTTACCGCCTTTAATTTCAATTTTAATGACCATCTTATAGTTGCTTCCATCGGATTCTCTATGCCTTTTCATCCTCACCTTTCTATACAAAATATGTCACTCTTCCAAAGCGCGGTGACCCCATTGCTCCTAAAATATCCTCCAATCCAAAATTTTTCCTGTACTTCACCAATGCGCTGGGCGCCATCTATGGCACTCACATTAATTGTTGCCCATCCAAAGCTGACCGAGCCACTTCCCGTAATCGCAAAGGGTTCCTGTCCCAGAATTGCTTGATGGCATGCTCTTTTGACATGCGTTTCATTTATGTTCTCAGCAGTTGGGATGGGTCAGTACCTGATGCTACATTATACAACGACGCTCGCCACCATGACTTCCGAATCCCCCCTGGCAAGTATTACCTTGCCGATGCAGGGTTTGCTCTTACACAACAACTCCTGATTCCATATCGCTGTCAACGGTATCACCTCGATGAATGGTGACGTGGAGATCGAGCACTGGCAAATAAGGAGGAATTGTTTAATCTTTGTCACTCGTCTGCTCGCAATGTTGTGGAATGATTATTCGGTGTCCTCAAACGTCGTTTCCGGCTCCTCCTTCTACCTCCTGAATATAGCCTGAAAGTGCAAGCCTGCTTTCCGCCAGCCCTCTGCGCCCTCCATAACTTCATACGCCGATATGACCCCGATCATGCAGAGGATGATGAAGATGACGGGGACATACTCCCTCCCCACATCGATCCAGACATCTTCAGTCTGCTATCGGCAGGATTGCCGAGTCGTGCATCTCGCAAAGCTGCAACTGACACGTGAGATACCATCGCGGAAGTGATGTGGTCGGATTACAATCGATTCCTCCAAGAAAGGGAGGCCCGTGAGAAGGAGGCCCACGAGAAGGAGGTCACAGAAGCTGTGGAAAGGGTCTGACACCGGTGGCTCTGTAATTTCTTTTGCTGTACTCCAATTTTTTAATGTATTTAGTTGCTCAGTGCTCAGAACTATGCTCAAATATTTGTTGAGGGTATCATTCAAGTGTTACAGAAAAGTACAGAGTAAGGAATATAAAAATATGACGCCGAGTAAAATTATTAGGGGGGAGGGGGAGCTACAAAGTCTGAACGTTGGCCGCGCAATTCCCGACTTTGTAGCTCCCGTTCTCGAGCTCTCTCTTCACCCAGAGCCGGTGCAGGCTGTCTCTGCGGATACCAATGTAGGTTTGTGCCCGTGATGCATTCTCAGAAAACAAATCAAACATAGCAATCATCGAGTCATCGTCAAGGTATGTCTCCTTTTCCTGCAATATGTCTTGGGCCTCCTGCCTAAGTTGATTATCAGACCGGGCCAGTGGGGGCGGGGGAAGGTTTTCAAGCCGGCACACTTTGTGCTCGGATAGAGTACGTATAGTAGTGTTGAATGTAGACATTTCCTCCTTGATTCTGTATAAGGCAACAGGGCCTGTTATGCGAGCACGCTTGGAAGAACTTCCCTCGGTAGTGACAAGAGAGGATATCATTAGATCTGACACGGATGGGGTGGCTGAGTCCAGCGCGCTTTTGCATTTCTTCCCCTTATCTGTTTTGGAGGGACTCGGAGGCAGGGAGGAAGGGGGTGGGGGGTGGCTTTCATTGGATGACCCGCTACGTCCTTTGGGATTCTCCTCTCCTGATGAAGATGGCGAACTGCATGCCACATTGGGGGCAGACTGTGAGGGCCGGTATATGTGTGCCCCCTTCGCACGGGTCGGCATTAATTGCTGCATGTCAACAAAAAACTCCCAGCCCTTGTTGCGGAAGGGACGGGCTTTCGGGTGTTTCTACGTGACTGGTCAACAGCATAGAGAGAATAGGGCAGACAAACATACCTCGATATATTGATCCCAGACTGGCTGAGTGTGCTCATCAATATTAAGCCCACGCGAGTGGTCCCAGGGCAAACCGGAGAGCCTTGTGAGGGGCTCAACATCATGATAGATCTCCTTTAACTGAATTGCAACATCAGCACACGATACTGTCATTACAAGCGAGGATATACTCACCCTCCCCCATCTAGATTGACAAGAAGTGGCTGACTTGGGAATCCCCTTTTCAGCTGGGGTTTTGGCCATCACAGCAGCAGCAGCATTCCATGTTGCTGCCTTAAAATTGGCACCATCGCCTGCTTCTGCCTTGTGCTGCATGAGGAAATCGATAAGGAAGTGGGTTTCATTGTCACTCCATCATGCCTGTTGACGAGGCTTCTTATTAGGGTTCTCTTCACCTGCCTTGGCCTTTGGCTTTGACCTTGACTTTGAGGCCGACATCATGGGGGAGGGGGGAGATACAATAATCAGAGGCGACCCCTCTGCCATAGGAGCAAGAACAAACAGGCAAAGTTTGTCAGCAATCTACAGCGTATATGGCATGTCCAAGGAAACAATCAATGTGCTTAGTTACCGAGTTGCTGAACAAGCCCTTACAGTGTTGACCCACCCCTTGATACACCCCCACTCCTTGATACACTTATAGGAAAACTCACTCAGTTTTCCTCCTATTTCTTAGAAAACTTGTGGCTACCATCTTGTGTATGTTACTGATATGTGTACCAATTTTGACTAGGATCTGAGTGGTAATCATTACACACCAACCATATATACATCTGAAATCAGTCAGATTTGCATGAAATCAACTGTTGTAACCACTCCTGACCCAAAATGGGGCCCAGAGTGTGTTGTTTTACCACCAAAGACTTATTTGTGACATATTAGTGGCTTAGTTTGTCTCCGGAATTAAAAGATTTTATGGAGAATTGACTGAGAAAATCTCATGTCTAGATTTTCTGATTTTGGAGTGTGACAGTATGCGACTCAAGGCACATGATACAAGTCATGTTTGACCAAAAAAATGCAAGCCGACTGCCAGAGGATGTAGACAGTAGCTCCAGCGATGCTTCAGGCTCGGAAAGTGAATGATTTGATGAAATGCGACTTGGATCACCAATAATTTGATAACACAAGTGACATGTCACATATGTCTCAAGGACAGGGTTGGTGTGACAAACAACACTCAATCATGTTGTATAGATAAACTCACATAGAATTGCATGGAAGCTCTCAATATTTTGGGATAAGCAACTTAAGATACTTTACAACATATCTGGGTACTTGATTTAGAAGTAGATGAGCATTTGAGGGAGAGGGAGCCAAATTTCAAAGTGGTGTCTCAAGGAGTGGGTCAACACTGTACTAAAGTCTACAACCATTTTCGAAAACCTTTCAATTTGCATGCAAATAAAATAAAATAAATCGAAAAAATCAGAAAAATGCCAAAAATCCTCAAACTCATCCTCCTGCCTCTAATTCTCTTCTATGAAAGGCCCTTTCTCCTCAGTTCATCATGGTTTATCACAGGATTAGCGCAGACATAAAATATCGGGCCCTGGAACTCCTGCTGGAAGGGTGGGAGGCAGCATCTGTCGCTGAGGTTCTTGGTGTGTCGGAATGGAGCCTGGCACGTTGGAAAGATGACTTGGAGAAAACAGGAGCAATTGCTCAGCAGCCTATACATCAGGGATTGGTTCACATTCTCAATACTGCTGCTACCTACAGGACCTGATCAACAAGACGCCCTCTCTATATCTGGATGAGATTGCCAAATGGCTTGCTCTCAACCATGACATTCCGATTTTGATTTCTGCATTGCACAAAACCCTTGTTGATATGGGGTTGACATATAAAGTTCTAAAGTGTCATGCGGCTCAGAGGGATGACTCATGAAATTATCCAGCAGGAATACCCCTGGCCCAAACTCCAAACCTTCATCCACTACTGCAAATCCTATACAACCTGTATAAGACCTAAGACCCCACAACATCATCCTTACAGATCGCTTTAACAACTTCCAATTCTGGAGAAGCCCTGGAACTCGATCTCCATGGACTTCATTGAACAACTTCTGGACTCCAAAGGATTCACAACCATTTTGGTTGTAGTAGACCACCTAACCAAGCAAGGGATCTTCATTCCAACCTACAATATGATTATCTCTCCTCAGCTCACATCTTTTTCTTATTCATGTTTTTTCTAAACATGGAGTTCCTAGTCACATCACTTCCAATAGAGGCATGGAGTTCATCTCCCATTTTTTCTGGTCTCTCAGAAAGGCTCTCAACATGAGACTCCATTTTACCTCTGGTTATCACCCTGAAGGTGACGGCCAAACTGAACATGTTAATCAAACTCTTGAGCAATACCTCCACATTTATTGCAATTACCAGCAAGATAACTGGTCTTCACTCCTTCCTTACAACAATGCTCCGAATGCCACCACCGGAGTTTCACCTTTCTTTGCTAATAAGGGTTATCACCCAAACCTTTCTGTTCATCCAGAGCATGATCTCTCCTCTGCTCATGCACAAAAGTTTGCCATGGACCTCAATGAGTTATACCAGCAACTCCGACAGACCATCTCCAAGGCCCAATGACATTACCAGCATTACGCGGACTTAAAGCGCGCTCCTGCACCCAATTTCAATGTATCAGAATTCATCTACATCTAGTGAATGGCACAGGTAACCCATGGGTTTTCCCAGGCTACCCGTACCCAGACCCACTCAAACCCGGACCCATGGCAGCAGGTACGGGTAAGCATCCGCATGGGTAACCCTGGGTATTTCCCATGGACCCATACCCGATCAGACAAATACCTGTACCCAGATCACAGGTATGGGTCAGGTGGCAGGTTTGTTTTGGTTGGCTGGTGTGTCAGATGGGTATGAGATTGGTTGCAGGTAACTCAATGACCTGTGTATTAAAATACTATCAATACATTATAACATAAAAAGAGGGCACCCTGCCCATCCTTTGTGTTTGCTGACACCACCTCGTTCTGCTGTCATGGCTCCACCCTGCTGGCCCCTTGGTAACCTTGCGAATGCTGCACACATGTCAATAGATGTGACGGTGCTATCTTGGCCCTTGTTCTTGTCATTCCAGTCCTCATTGCCCTGCTATCTCCATCACCATTGTCCTCATCATCTGAGTCTCCATCATTCTCATCGTCTGGTTCTCCATTGTCCTCATCATCTGGGTCTCCATTGTCCTTGTCGTCTGGGTCTCTGTCATCCTTGTCATCTCAGCCTCTGTCATCCTCTTTGTCCCAGTCTCCATTGTCCTCATCATCCTCATCATCTTGGTCTCTGTCGTCCTCACCTCCATCATCCTTCCTGTCATCTTCATGGCCATTGTCCTTGCCATTGTCCTCATGGCCATTGTCCTTGCCATTATCCTCATGGCCATTGTTGGTGCTGTTGCTGGTGTTGGTGCTGGTGCCAGTGTGCTGTTGCTGTTGCTGCTAGGTCTTCACTAGGCAACAAAAGGTGATAGTTAGTAGACATAGATAAAACAAACAAAATGGAGGATTTACATTGAGCAGAATGTTCACGATTGCAAACCATTCTGCTCGTCTGGTGTTAGTGTTGATGTGACATGAAGTCACGGGGTAACCCATGGGTCAACCATGGGTCACGGTTTCTCGTGGGTTCTGATTTGGCTACCCATACCCAACCCCAACAGGTCAGGGGTATAAAACCTGCGCAGGTCTGTATATGCCTAGGTACGGGTTTAATGTGGGTTTTCTGCAGGTTTTCCATGGGTAACAAAATCATACACAGGTTGTGGGTACACACTATACCCGCACTCCGTTGTTGTGGGCTGACCCCCTGTGACCTCACAAATGCAATGCCAACATCAATTGACATGGCCATGCATGTTCACGAGGTTGGATTGGGGGTCACAAGCCTGCATCCCAGCCCTTGGACCCATTGGCACGTCTTGTTGCTTTGCATTGACGTTAACGAGGGCGACGGTGACAGTGAAGGGTGTGGGCATGGGTGTGGGTGTTGTGGGTTGTCATTGTTGTCATTTTCATTTGTGTAGTCAGTGACATAGAAAAAAACATGAGAAGGCTTAAACATGTACTTAATGCAGTAGGGGTGGGTGCACCACTCCCTGCTGCCTTTCCATTCATCTCCTATTGTCATCGTTGCTGTTGCATTGCTGTGGCTGTGTTGTCATGTGGTCATGTTCAAGTTGTCATGTTGTTGTGTCACACCATTTTGTGATGCAACATCTGTAAGAAATATCAATAACAAAATGACATAAAATAGGAAACTTACCTGCTATGTACCCACAAGAAACCCATCACCCATGGTGTGGGTATGGGTTAAGTGCGGGTCCAAGTTTGGCAACCCGCACCCGCACCTGCACCACCTGTGGGTCACACCTACCTGTGACGTTCACTATCTATGTCAAAGCTGAACATTTCTGGACTACTAGACCTTCAAAGAAGCTCTCCAAGAAGAACTTAGGCCCTTTCGAGATCATCACTAAGGCTGGAACCCACTCCTATACTCTTCATCTCCTGGAGACTCTTTGCTCTGTTCACCCCATCTACTATGTCTCTCATCTTGAACCCACCACTCCAAATACCATCCCCAATCATGTCCAACATCCGTCCCCTCCAGTCATTGTTGATGGAGAACCGGAGTTGAAGATCTCCGAGATCCTAGACTCTAAAATTGATCATCATTGTTGTGCCTGCAAGTTGCTATACCTTGTACGTTGGGAAGGCTATGAGGGCACTGATGAAGAGACCTCTTGGATTTTGGCCTCCAAACTCAGACACGCCTCCAAAATTATTTCAGACTTTCACTCCACTTATCCTTATAAACCCAGTCCACTTTATTAACTTCTAATCTATCTATAATTTGTTTTTTGTAAAGTTAATCTTGGACTGTTTTAACCCCCTCACCCAAATACTCTCTCTCCTCCCAATCAGTTTCCACCTCCTCTGGCTCAAAGTCCTTGGACACTGGAGTCAACTCCCAGAGTTCATAGGAGTTGTCTCTGAGGAACTCCACATTCCTCAGATGGTCTGCCCATTGGGCAGCTTCTCCACAGATGTCCTCCACAGTGTCCCATGCCCCCTCACAGGCTTCTGCGACCTGCAACAACATCACATATTTTCCTTAGTTGCCTGGAGCAGCTGCATGAGCAACTGCTCCACCCTCATCGATGTCTTGATGTTGTTTTTCATCGTGGGCTCCACTCCATGGTACTCCGATCCTGACTCCTCCTTTTCCTCCTTCTTCTTCTTCCTTGTCATACTCTCTTCTCCTTCTACCATGCACCGTGCCTTCCTTTTTTGACACACCTCACAACTCCTTGTTTTTCCAGATGCAGGCCACATGCAGTTTTCCCCATGCTCTGTGCACGCCTTACACTACCCAGCCCTGCTTCTCTTGTCACCTCTGGGTCCACTTGGATGAAACTGTTTTACTTACCTGTCTCTTTTCCTTTTCCCCTTTGCTGTATTCGTGGGTCTTGAGCCACCTGCTGTGCTTGTTCCAGGCTCCTCTGCCACAGCCTTGCTCCATAACAGAACAGGAGTCCTGTTCTCCTCCTCCACCTTTTCCCTCTCCTCCTTTCTCCTTGCTTCCACCTCTGCTTTCTTCCTCCTTTCCTCCTCCTCCAACCTTCTCCACTCTTCCTCCACTTCCCTCTGTTCCTCCTCTTCTTCCTTCGCCCTCAACTTGGTGAACTCAACTTGGTGAACTCGCACTCCATCTCCTTAATGCAGGCTGTGAGGTCCTGGGAGGATAACATTTTTGTGGAGTTGTCTCCTGGTCCAGGAGTTGCTTTCATACTGCCTGTCTCCTGCTTCAAACTCTGCTTTGGTTCTCCCTTTGTTCCAGAGGCATCTCAAGGGTTCAACATGAAGGGGGAGATACTGTCATATCCATGCAACTCTGACAGATTCCGATGACCTCTGCTCTGGACTTTCCACCCCCTTTATCTTATCTTATCCTCTCGTGTATGTTATTGTTCCCTTCCTTGTTATACTTGCTATTCTTCTTCATCTCTGTTGAGAGGGTGCACTGCAGTAATGTGAACAGAATCAAATACCAACTCTACCACAGTGCTGTATGAATTCTAAGGGGTTTAATCTCAATCCTAAAGGTTAGAAATAATACTTAGAAGTGCTCTGGGTAGCTGCGATGATGTTTCCATTGTGTGCAATGTGTGCGGTGTGTGCGGTGTGTGCGGTGTGTGCGGTGTGTGCGGTGTGTGCGGTGTGTGCGAAACAATGGCAACATTTTTGGCGTATACATAGCACTTTGTAGAAGGAACACAAAGTTTAATAGAGCATATCGGAGCTATCACATGGAAAAGAGGTGATATGATAGACTGGAATAGGGGGTATACAAGATGTCTCCCTAGTATGTAAACCATAGAGGGTATTTTTGTGAAGTTGGTTGTCAGGACAATAAAGGGTGAAGAAGGCAAGACAAATAGACGGCATGCGATGGAACTATGGTGCAATAGGGATGAAACAGAACTGAAATTAAGGGTATAGCACCATGTGAAGCAATATCCAAAATATCTAGAGGATACGGGCTATAATGTTTGAAATAAGTGAAACATGTCACATAAAGACTTCCCTGGGACTGGAACGGAATAGGAATGGAATAGGAATGACTTAGGGTGAATGGTATAAGCATGGGTGATGTCGGAGAGGCTTGAAATATGTCTCCAAAGGGGCTGAAGAGCTGCAAAGAGCTCCAAAAAAAATCACAGTAATGTTGAAGTATCGCATGTATCACATGTATATCGCAGTCACATCACAATGGAGATACATTCAAATTGGGATGTTTCACAGTTAATCGCAGTGTGTCGAGGCTAGAATAGGTCCAATAGAAGGTTTCCATGCTTAGGGATGTGCACTGCATATCATCTTCTCTCCCAACTGAAATATTGACTGTTCTCAGTCAATCAACAAGCAGAGAAGTGACCAGAAGCGAAGGGCAGCAATAGCAATGATGAGAAATGAAATCAACAACAGGAACAGTGGTGGTGGTTCACCAACTTGACATTTAGCTTTGAACTGTGGGGTGCAGCATGAGAATGTGGGCAGGTGCAGAAGTGTACTGGAGTGAAATTAACAGCAGAGTCAAATATGAGCTATGTGCAGCAATCAGGAGCCATGATGGAGGCATTCCAGAGGTGACTGCAAAATTGCAGGATGCAAGGACAAAGTAAGGGGCATTAAAGAAGATGTGGGTGCAGCAGATGAAATCGCAGTGAGCAGAATGGGAGTTGTAGTAGTTGGGGTCAGAGCAAACAATGCAAAGGGTGCAGGATGTATGGATATAGTGGTGTGAGCCTGTGAAGGAGACAAGAATGCAGTTGACAAAATATGCAAAGGGTGGAATGCAGTTTCAGGGTTCAAGGTTGGGACAGGTGCAAGTGGAGATGCTAGGGACTTGTGCACTGTACAGGTGGGTAGATGCAAAGCTGATACTGATGGTGAAAGGGTGCATGCAGGTACAAGGGCTTGAGACAAGGTCTGCAAAGCTGCAGACACAATTCCAAAATCTGAGCAAGATACAGCTGGGATGTGAAGAAATGATAGCAAGGCAGGGTGCGAGGTCGAAATCTTGACTACAGGGATGCAAATAAAGTGGTCTGTGAGCTGAATGATGGCAATGATAAGGCTGGAGTCTTGGGTGCAGATGATAAAGCCAAAGTCAGTAGCGTAGTGCATCCGCAAATTCCAGGGTCCTTTTCCCACACCTTGAGACCCTTTTGCAAGAGGCCAAAAGGTGCGCAAGCTCTCAAAGGCTCTCAAGATGTTCACCTTTCCTAAGCTAGGTCCCTTTGCTTAGAAAAGGTGATTCTCTTGAAAAAGAGGATTTCTCTTGTAAAAAGGTTCAAAAGGACTACTCTTTTCCACAAGATTTTTCACTTTTTTAAAGCTAGGTTCCCTTGCAAAAGGTCAAACCACTCATGAAAAGCTCAGAAAAAGGCATGACAATAGTTTTATAAGTTGCTTCAGGTATTCAGATCTTCATTGATTGTATAAATATAAGGACAATATTAATTAATCAAGTAATTAAAATTACAATACATATATTTACATAACAAACTATTTCAGTTGTTCTGTAAGCATATAAGTCAGAATAGGAATTGAAGTGATACTCAGATAGAAGCTACCAAATGACTGTACATGACTTATATGCATGACTTATATATGTTTGTAGGCAACTGCACGGATCATCCGCAGGTGCGGAATTTGGTATCCGTATCCATATCCATCAATATCTGTACCCGAGCCATGGATACGGATATGATACAGCAGGTATTTACCTTGCATTCGCCGCACCAACATTAATTGATGTTGTGACATGTTCACATGAGGTAACTGAGGCCGAGGATAGGTCTGCACCGTGCTCGGGGCACAGTGCAGATGTGTCGTGGTAGGTCAGCTGCATGGTGGCAAAGGCAGCGGTGATGGCCAGTCATCATGGTGGTGTGCAAGTGAGTTGGGGGTGCTCAAAAATGGATGGGAAATGGGTGCCGTGGGTGTTGACCAAGTGGGGGTGGGGTTTGGGGCAAAAGGCAGCAAGGTGACGTATTTGGGCTCCCCATTGTCCCAGTCTCAATGCAAACGCGATGTGGGGGGTGGGTTGGCCATGACCAGGTGGTGGAGGTGGTGGCCGCCATTGTCATCCTCGTCCTCACCGCCTGTTGTCCTTGTTGGGTGTGTGGTGTTTGTGTTGTTGGTACTGCTGTCATCGTCATTTGTGTAATTAGTAGCTAAGAAAAAAGACAAAAAAAACACTTACCTACTGCAACAGGGGGTGGGTGCACCGCCCTCCTGCTGCCCTTCTCCCCATGTCCCATCGTTATCTGTCGTTGTTGTTGCCATTCTCGTTGTTGTTGTCGCCGTAGCTGTGGGTTGGTGATGTTGATGTGTGATGCGGGTACCGTGTGTTATGGATCGCTTCTGCAGCGGGCTCCAGCAACAATCAACTTAACTGGGGATCGGATTCCAGAGGAGAGAAGAGCAGTTTTCATTGTTGCTTACTACTAAGACAACACTGCTAAGAGGGGGGGTTCATGGTACAATGTCATTGCGAGCCATGGGGGTTACCCAAGATAAGGGGGTCTGCCCCAAGAACCAGACTAAACGTAAGGAAAGGAAAGAAGAAAAAGTCCGAACCAACAACAAGAACAGTATATATAGTGACTGGTCTTGAGGGGAGGTAAATAGAAATACAACCATGAAGCCACAACATGTCCAACTCTACCATGTGTTCACCATGAGGCGTACATGAGGCATCCTCATGTCGATGTTCTCGTGATCCAACTGGAGGCCCAGATGTCATTGAGGAATAGAGGGGGTCCGGATGACTCGGATGATTTGTCATCAGATCATGTGACATGCAGAATTGCCAATTCGGGGTCTACACTTGCTGTAACAGGCAAGTGCGCAGTCTGGCAGGTGTAATGCACAGTCGGGTCGAAGATGGGTATCGTCCAGTGTGGGGTTGGTGATGAGAGTGTCTTGAGGTAGCATGGATATAGTGGCACGGTTGGTATGAGAGAAAATGAAGGAATGTATAGAGGAAAAAACCAACTAGGACAGTGGGCTAGTCGAGGTCAGACATGTGAACAGCACAAGCTGTACCGGATGACGATGTCTGTGTTGATGACGTATTGAGGAGCGATGTCTTGTCCTGTTTGTGGAACAAGAAGGTCCACTTGATGTCGGTATTCGTCCAAGAAAGGGTATCATTGTAAACGAGTGTGGGAGGTATCGAGATTATAGATGGAAAAGGATAAATGAATGTGGGTCCAGGTTTCGAGTCATGGGCACAGGTGACAAGCTGTGGGAACAAGTCATCGGGTACTGCATTGAAGTGATGTCATGCGAACAATATGCGATAGGGGCTGGTTCACTGTTTGGGAAGTCGTATGGTCTGTGGTTGAAGTCCAAAAGAATGTGCTTCGGCGATGGTCGGATTAGAGAGAACAGTGAAATGTCTTGTGATCGGGGATTGTTCAGAGTTCGCATGCAGGTGAGGAATGTCGTCGGATCGTCAGGGAGGATAATGGTAGGCACAGGGTATGAATATGGAAACCAAATATCCAAGAATGGCAATTGTCAATTACCTGGTGAGATATTGTCGAGGTGGAAGTCAGAAGTATCAATGGTGGAAGGGTTTCGGTGCCAATGCCAAAGATAGATCATAACAAGGTAGAAACCGATCAGGAAGGTGATGGCAATGCTGCCAATGATGATTACGGTAATTAGCTGGGTTGGGAGTACAGCCATTGTGAATCGGTTTGTCGTGGGATGAAGTCAACAATATGTCAGGGCGAGGGAAAAGACAATAGCGATGATGTCCGTCGGCAAGGAGACTATTCAGGTACAGCAAAGTAACGTGGGGATGTGTCCATGGTCGGTCTGGATTGTTCTAGAAGAAAAGAGAACAAGGACAAGAAGAAACAACGATATCCGAAAGAAGACAAAAGATAAAAGGAAACGAAAAAGGAAGGTGTGATAAAGTGGGATCATCATGGTGGGTAATGGAGTTGGAATCGGAGTTGCGGAGTTGAAAAATGTAACACTGTGACAATACCAAAATAGGGACCAGTTACGGATACAAGGGTGCACGGATCGGGAAATCTTGATCCGTACCCGTATCCGAGGCGATCCGTATCCGTGATCCATGCTGATCCACCCAATCTGTGCATTTGCCTATATGTTTGGAGGTCACGCATGGACCATTTGCCAATGTTTGGCACAATGCAGTGCCAAACATCATCTGAGTTGCCACTTTTGGTAAGTTTTGACTTAGTAGTTTTGTCACTAACCTTTGACCACAGACACCACAATGGCAACGACCATGACCACGACAATGACCAGCACAACAACAAGGGGGGGTGTGAGGACACTGGGCTGCTAAGGTAAGTACCCAACACCTCCAACCCCTGCTAACCAGGTTGATGATGGCAGCAGCAGTGAGGTGACCCCAACCACCAACCAGCACTGTCTGGCAGCAGCAGGATGACAACCACAACCACCACCACCACCAACTGGCAGCAGCAAGCAGGATGGCGGTGACAGCTACCACCACTGCCAGCTGGCAGCAGCAACAGGGCAGCGATGATGATGATGGCTACCAAGACTGCACAGCAAGCAACAGTGCATCGTCATCATTGTCAGCCACTACTGTTGCCAACTGACAGCAGCAACAGGACAATGGCGATGACAATGGCCACCACCACCGCCAGATGACAGCAGCAAGCAGGACAACAATGACGGCTACCACGGCTGCCAACTGGCAGCAGCAAGCAGGGCGATGGTGATGGCTATGTTGCTGCCAACTGGCAGCAGCAACAGGCTGGCAGTGATGGTGACCATCACCACCACCACCACCACCACCACCACCACCACCACCACCCACTGGCACCAGCAGCAGTGGGATGACATTGGCAACCACCACAGCCACCTGGCAACAGCAGCAGGATGACTATGTCAGCCACCACTACCAACTGGCAGGGCAACAATGACCACAACCACCCACTGGCAGCAGTGGTGAAATGACAATGACCACAATGATGAAACCATCAGTGGCAGCAAGGGCAATGACAACGACACCAGTAGGGGGCTCCAAATTACTATACCATTTATTCCAAAAATTACCAATACTGCTAGTAATCCAAACTAAATAACTTTACAAAAGATCTAACAAACTGAGAAAAAGGTAAGCGAAGATGTTTTAGAAAAAAAGTCCAAAAGACTTGACAAAAAAGCTCAACAAAGTTCAGAAATAGCACAAGTTCTTCAAGAATTTAAAAAGGTGGACCAAAAACCTTGGCCAAAAAGCTCAACAAGTTCAGAAGAGGTGCAAGTTCTTCAAGGACTTAAAAAAGTTGAACCAAAAAACTGGAAAAAAAAAGCTCACAAGATTGAAAAGAGGCACATGAGCACCAAGGGTATGAAAAGAATCTAATTACATCAGGCACTAAAAGTAATTCTACCTACTCTTCCATTCCTCTCTATACCATAAGACAGAACCAAAAAGCAAAGAAGTGAACAAAGAGAGAAAAAAACATTCACATCCACCAACAAAATTTGTCAACCTGTCCAAGTAGCTAAAGGTGCAAAAGTCATGAAAAAAAGGTGTCAAAAAACCTTAGAAAAAGGTCCAAGAGGTTGTGAAAAAGTGCAAGGCCACCAAGGGCTTCAAAAAGGACCCTGGATTTTACTGATGTGGGTGAAGTTGAAGTCAAGGGTACTGCAGGCAATGATGAATGCAAAATTGAGTGCACAGGTAAGGAGGCTGTAGGCAGGGGTGGAGCAGTGATATGCAATGTCAAAGTGGGTGATATTCGGGCTGAGGGTTGCACACTATTTGCAAAGTATACTGCAGTTGGGCTGCTAGATGAGACAAAATGATCTACAGGTTTTTCCTGAACAGTGTGCTATTTGCAATGATTGAAGAGGCCTTCCTGGTGGTGAACTTGAACACAATGCTCTCACAGCATAGCTTTTTCGCAGAATGGCTAGTTTACTTTCTATCTCCACAATGCGCTATGCAGACATCTGGGGTGCAGGTGGAGTATGGGAATCAATGGGAGGTGACAGCGAGAGTAGTTGTTGCAAATGGAGTGCATCTGGGTACTGTAGTCAGCTAGCAATCATGCACAAAGCATCCTCTAGCCAGGACGAAGGTGAGCTCAGGCACAAATGCAATACCAAAGGCAAGGATGTGGACAAAGGTGCAGATGATGACAAGGACTGATGGTAGACCAAGTTCAGGGTGTGAAGGTTGAGTGCATGGTGTCACTGTGAACATCACAGGTGTGCAGGTACAAGCACTTTGAAGTACAAAAAGTGCAGCATCATAAACATCACTGAGGATGTAGGGGTCATACTGGAAGTGGTCCAGGACCTTTATCTCTAAATGTGAAATGATGTCACAGCAAATTGGGGCCTGGAATCCTTGAAGGAATGCTCTTGACTGCTCAGCAGAGGAAATGCAATTTGCCTTTCAAAGGGATGAAGAGACCTGGAAGAATGTGCGATAATACGAACCGAGAGCAGAAACATTGGAGATGACTCAGTTCACTCACTGGTTCTGATCTCACAGAATTTGGCCTCTTGAAAGGAGACTGCCTGTGCTTGATAGGTGGTTGTGCCAGATGGAAACAAGAGCAGAAGAGGAGGAAACATGATCCAGCACCTCACTTCACTACCCCAGGCCACTCTGCTGGCACCAAAGAGGCAATAGTAAGCTACAAGATAAGATGGGAAAATGATGGTGCAGCAACTTGGTTTGGGCCAAAGATGACAAGGGGTGAACAGACTGTAGATGACTGTTGCACATTTTACTACAGCGAGGATCTCAAGGACATGCTCCCCATTCCACCAGGGTTCCATGCTCTGCCAAGGAATGGGGAGAGTGACCCATTTTCTATTAATTAGCTACATGTTACACAAGTAATATCACTCTGAATCCATGCAATGAGTGCTAAAGATCATATTGGAATATGTGTACAACAGAATACAAATACAACAATGGCAACGCATGCTCTACAAGTAACCTGGCAACTGAAACCACCCTGCAGCCTTGTCAGGGGTGATGTTATCCATTGTGTGAACAATAGTAAATGAGTTGCAATCATGCGCAGGTATGATTTGATTGATGAGTATGGATTGGCACGAGTTACCCACGGGTAATTTTTGCCAACCTGTGCCTGACTAGGGAAATGCAGGGGTAATCTCAGGATACATTTGTCTGTATCCGTACTCGTAATCCCCACAGATACGGATACAATATCCACGGATTTTACCCACGGATTCCTGATCAAAATGAGCCTGAGATCACCTGAAACGGTCAAGAATTGACTGAGATAGAGTCCAATCAATGTTTAGTCTCTATCTCAGTCAATTCTTGACCGTTTCAGATGATCTTAGGTTCATTTTGAAGCCCACGGATATGGGAATCTGTATCCATACTTGTACTCTTATGAGTACGGATACCTGCAGATCAGGGATTACCTCTATCCCTGCATTTCCCTATACCTGACCTGGCTAATACCTGTACCCACTGCCACAGGTATGGGTTGGATGCAAGTTGACTGGCAGGTCCCTGTGGGTACAGTCTGTGCCCATGACATCATTGTGGTGCTGGGCACCACCTTTCTCCCATTACCTCATGGATGTAGTGCCAATGTCAATTGACATGGCGGTGCGTGTCTGCAAGGTGAGTTGGGCAGGCGGTGCTGGCACTGTCAATGCTGATGTGGCAGTTGCCATTGCCATGGGTGGTTGCATTGGCATTGGGATGGGTGTGTGGGCTTTGTTGGTGTGGGTGTTGGCATTGTTGCTGGCATCATGGCCATTGCTGTTGCCATGGGCGATTGCATTGGTGTAGGTGCATGTTGCATTTGGTGCTGGTGTCATGGTGGTTGCCATTGGCATGGGAAATTGCATTGGTGTTGGCATGGGTGTGTTGGTGTTGGCATTGGTGCATTGGTGTTGGTGTGGGTGTTGGTGTCGTTGGTGTTTGGTGCTGGCATTGTTGGGTGAGCCTGTTTTTAGTTACAGTTAGTAGTTATAGATGTATGAGAAATTCACCTTTGGCAGCAGGGGTGAGTGCATCATCCTGTGCTGCTCCTTTTTCCTTTTGCTGCATATTGCTGGTGGTGATACATTCGAGGTGTTGGGATCAGTGTGGTGGTGGTGACACATGGGTGTTGTCAGAAACATGATTGCATTTGTTGATTGGCACCCAGTGACTATAAAGTCACATGGTCTGTGTGCCATTTAAATCCCTATATAAGTGACTCAAAATCCCCTATCAATCCCCTCAAAAACATTATTTCGTAGTATTTAATCAATAATATTATTGGGAATGTCTATTTGGCTCCCCAGGGAGCCGCTTAGTCAGCCAGTTCCCCTTACCTTATATAGGCATAGCTAAAAATTCTGATAAGTGTTTTTTATTTATTGCTACTAAAATAAGATAGTCAAAATCCAAATGAAATAATGGTTGTGCTACTTCTATATAGAGGCTAATAACATGAAAGAACTGTGATACTTGGAATAGTAGAGCAACAAAAACACCATAAAATAAGAATAAATATTGATATTGTGCTAACATTAATGTACTTACAATAATGATTAATTTTTCTTTGAAAAATGGAGTAGTAAGCATTTTAGAAATAATTTTGATTTGATTTTCCCTATTTTATTTGAGCAGGAATAAATTAAAAACTCTTATCAGCATACTTAGCTATGACTATATAAGGTAAGGGGAGCTGGCTGACTAAGTGGCCCCCAGGGAGCCAAATAGATTAATCCAATATTATAAGAATATTATATTATATTAGAAAACAACATATCATCAGCAACCTGCCATACCTACAGTGCCAGGTATGGGTTAGCTGCGGGTTTGATTTTATAACCTGTATCCATACCCATGGAACCCATGGGTCCAGACCCACACGGGTTTGAAAACCCATGCATATCCCTATCAACGAGAATGCAAATTCAATGGGATTGTATTCTGGTGAGTATGGATGATTCAGCAATCTGAAAAGTATATTTTAGTGTGAGTTTGGATGCATATGTGGGGTACCTACATGCTTGTGTTGAATGACAAACCGGCTATAAGTACCGAATCAACAATGATTAGATAACCGCTAGATTAGATTAGATTAGATTTACCTTTTTCGGTATCCTTTCTTACCTTACCCTTTGTTAAGGTATATAAGTTAGTTTTCGTAGCGTAGAGACCTCAGCTGCGTATTGTTCTCGCACTGAGGTTAGCCACTTGTTCCCTTATTTTCTTTTACCTCTTATTGACTTCAACTAGATTATATCATCAATCCTTAGGTAGCATTAAATATACAGCTGCGTATTGTTCTCGCACTGAGTTCTACAGGTTATTGTGCCCTGCATATCCACTGCGTACTTCTTCGTATTCATCATGTCCACCACTAGCACCCTTCAGGCTATCTCTGACTCCCTCCCTTCCGACATTCCCAAGCTTGCTTCCAATGGCCTAAATTGGGCGATCTTCAAGCTACGCTTCTCAGCCGCCATCCGAGCCAAGGGACGCTGGGACCATTTTGAAGGAAAGAGCTCCAGACCTTCTCCTCCCGCCGCTCTGGATGACGGGACGCTAGCTCCAGACCCTACTGGAGAGAAATGGGAAAAAGACGAAGCCACGGCAAAGAACATGCTCTTACAAAAGATCCCCGACTCCATAGCCATGAAGATTCGCCGGCACGCCACTGTTGCCCTCGCTTGGACCTCGATAGTCGAAGAGTACACCCGCCAGAGTGTTTTTGCTCAGACGGAACTGCAAGCCGCTTTTCTCAAATCCAGGTGCCCCGACAAAGGAGATGTGCGCAAGTTCCTAGACGAGCTGCGAGCCAAACGTGAGGATTTAGTCTCGCTGGATGTAGACATCGACGACAAGGATTACCGTTCGACAATCATTTCGTCGCTACCCCCTCACCTCGCGAACTTCGCCTCGACACAGCTCACCACGGCCAAACTGTACAGCTCGTTGAGGACAATCGAGCCCGATCTCTTCATCCAGATCATTGCGGACAAGTGGGACCGTTATAGGTCCCAGCAGTTAAGGACCAAACGAGTACCAGCGAAAGTGTCGGCCGACGGCGATGATAACACGATGGCCGCAACACCGGACAAGAAAGGGAAAGTCAACCGCTATGCCGACAAAAACTGTTACAACTGCGGAGAACAAGGTCACATCAGCAGATTCTGCCCAAAGCCGAGGAAGGCTAGGACAGGTGGGAAGACTGATGAGATGGTCAAATTAAACGACGCGCCTTTGTCCGCACACATTGAGGAATGCGATGGAGCTTTCGGCGTGAGTATTGCCTCAGATTCGGGGGACGACTCAGATGCTAGCTCTGCGTGCGCCCACTCCGATTCATCATGGGACAGGCCGGAACAATCCCTCGCATCCCCCTGCAACACGAGTCCTGATGACGACAGCCTGCCGGACCTCATAAGTGTCAGCGACTCCAGCGATGGTGGCGACGGTGAAGACAGTGGCGACCAAGTGGACCTGCGCTCCGTTAGCGATTCAAACGCAAGTGATGACCCGACTGACCCTCTGGAAGACATTTGGGTCGACGACCTTTTCGTTGATACCAATAACGACGCACGCGACATTGATGCGGCTGGGGACATAGATTGGAGCCAAGTAAGAGCCTTTTTGGATGCGAGACCGTTAAGCAAGACCACCGCCGCTGCTGACGATGGAGGTACACATGAACCTAGAGTCAGCCTGTTAGATTCCGGCTGCACGAAACACATCTTACCATATCGAGACGCTCTCGCGAACCTGACGACAATCCCTCCCAAGACTTTCCGAGCTGCCAACAAGCAGAAATTCAACGCGGCCGAAGTGGGCGAGCTTACGATTCCCCTGCCAAACGGAGCCAACCCATCGAAACTCGAACTTCACGAGGTCCTGTACTCGCCCGAAGTAGGGTACACTCTTATATCAATCGGCAAACTTGACAACTTGGGTTTCGACATGCGTTTTGCAAACGGTGCCTGTACGATCAGAGCGCCGGATGGAAATGTTGTGGGCCGCATTCCGAAGGACGCTACCGGCCTGTATCGCATTGTCAGCGAGGATGAAGCGGCAAACGCACTGGAAACCATTACCCTCGATCAACTCCACCGCCGCATGGGACACATTGCCCCCGATGCTGCAAAACGCATGGTCAGCAAGGGCTTCGTCACCGGCGTGCGACTTGACGAATCCGCTGATTCCCCTACCTTCTGCGAGTCTTGCATTTACATGAAGGCCACGCGGAAACCGGTTCCTAAGCTGAGGGAAGGCAATAGGGCAAGCGAGCTGGGCGGGGAAGTGCACAGTGATGTGTGGGGACCAGCCCACGTCGCTACACTCCGTGGCCGGCATTACTATGTCAGTTTCATAGACGACAAGATGCGACTCACCGGCATAACGCTGATGAAAAATAAAGGTGAAACTCTCCAGGCCTACAAGGAATTTGAGGCCCGTCTCCTCACGCAGTTTGGGAAAGGCGTCATAGTTTTCAACTCCGATCGAGGAGGGGAGTACACTAGCAAAGCATTCACTGTCCACCTGCAAAAAAACGGTACTCACCAAAAACTGAATATCCATGACACCCCACAGCATGCCGGAGTCTCCGAGCATTTCAACCGCACCCTAATTGAACGCGTCCGCGCCTTGCTCCACGCAAGTGGACTACCGAGGTCTTTGTGGGGAGAGGCGGCCCATCATGCCGTTTGGCTGATGAACCGGACCCCGACGAGGGCCCTGAACGACATGACACCCTTCGAAGCCGCCACAGGTAGTAAGCCCAACGTTGCTGGAATACGCGAGTGGGGAGAAAAGGTGTGGATTCGAGTCGAAAAAGGTGACAAACTTGGAGGCCGAGTCCGCCCTGGTCGATGGGTGGGTTTTGATGACAATAGCAAGGGCGCTAGGATCTACTGGCCGGACTCTAGAACGGTGTCTGTTGAACGTAACATCTACACAAAAAACGACCAGGAACCGATTGAGCGTCTTGAGGGTGAGGACTGGACTTTTGAACGGGAAGAAGTACCCGAGGAAATGATACCGGTACCTGAAGACGACCCTCAACCTCCCGCACCATTAGTCGAGGATGGGCAGGACATCACCTCCAGTGACGCCCAGCCTATCATTGCCCCCAAAACGCCTGCAGCCCAGCCCGCGATCCCTCAAAGACAACGAAGGAACGAAATCGATCCCGATAACATCCTGCCCGAAGGTTCCAGGCGTGTCAAGAAACCTAGTCAGCAAGTTGCCAACCTCGCTACCGGCAAGGGACGGACATCGAACAAACCAGCCGACCCTCTGGTAACCACCGGCGTGCAACTACCGAACGAAGATCAAGAGCTAAAGATCGATGAAGCTAACACAGACGATGAATGGACGCTGATGGCCATGGACGAATGCCCCGAGGAGTATTCACTAGTGTTGGAAACCGGCGATGCTGAGGCAATCGAACCACGTACTTTGAGCGAGGCCAAACATCGACCGGATTGGTTGCTCTGGGAAAAGGGCATACACGAGGAGCTTGAGACGCTCCGAAAAGCGGGAACCTGGGATTTAGTGGATAAACCTGAAGGAGCAAACATTGTTGGATCGAAGTGGGTCTTTCGCGCAAAAAAGGACGCTGCCGGCGTTACGGTTAGACACAAAGCCCGCTTGGTCGCTCAAGGCTTCTCGCAAGTTCCCAGGGTAGATTATTTCGATACTTACGTGCCCGTGGCCAAGCTCGCCTCCGTTCGCACGATACTAGCCATAGGTGCCCAGTTAGATCTAGAAATGCATCAAATCGACATCAAGGGGGCGTATCTCAATGGAGAGCTCAGCAATGACGAAATCATATATATGAAACAACCACCGGGCTACCACGTGCTCAACTCCGTCGGAAAAGTTTGTCGCCTGAACAAAACGTTGTACGGACTGAAGCAGAGCAGCCATCGTTGGTACCAAAAGCTTGTTTATATCCTAGTTGATAACCTCGGATTCAAACGCTGCGAAGTCGATCAAGCCGTTTTCATACTCAGAGTCGGCAGTGAACTCACAGTAATAGCCGTCCATGTAGATGATTGCACCATCGCGGGGAGCTCCATTCAGCTCATCAACGACGCGAAGGCCGGTATACGTAGATTCGTTGAAATCTCCGATTTAGGAGAGTTGCATTGGCTCCTGGGGATCGAAATCTGTCGAGACAGGGACGCGAGAACCATTCACCTCTCACAACGATCATACATCGATTCGATAATACGCCAATTCAATCTTGAAGACTGTAAGCCTATATCCACACCGATGGACACTCAGATAAAGCTCACCTCGTCTCAATCGCCCTCAACCACACATGAGTTCGCCATCATGCGCGATGTCCCGTACCTTGAGGCCGTCGGATCCTTGATGTGGGCATGTCTCGGTACGTGCCCAGATATCGCTTTTGCCGTGACAACGCTATCGAGATTCTCCAAGAACCCCGGCCCAGCGCATTGGGAGGCTGCTAAGCGTGTTCTCCGGTATCTCGCGGGGACCACTCACCTCTGGCTGTCCTATGGTAACACTAGAAACGGTCTAATAGGCTATGCCGATGCCGATGGGAGTATGGCGGAGGATCGACGTGCAATCAATGGCTATGCTTTCATCTTAAATGGGGGAGCCGTATCCTGGAGCTGTAAGAAGCAAGACATAGTCTCGTTGTCGACGACGGAAAGCGAATACATAGCGGCTACTCACGCGGCGAAGGAGGCACTTTGGCTGTGCTCACTCATATCCCAAGTCTTCGGTCCCATCACTTCCCCAACGACACTCTTTTCCAACAATCAATCTGCGATCGCCCTATCAAAGGAACATCAGTATCACGCGCGCACGAAACATATTGATGTACGTCTACACTTCATCCGATGGGTGATCGAAGAAGGCAAGTTGCGCCTCGTGTATTGCCCAACCGACGACATGGTAGCGGACACACTCACCAAAGCACTGCCCTCGGCCAAAGTTAAACATTTCGCGTCAGAACTCGGACTTTGCGTGGTTTGAGGGGGAGTGTTGAATGACAAACCGGCTATAAGTACCGAATCAACAATGATTAGATAACCGCTAGATTAGATTAGATTAGATTTACCTTTTTCGGTATCCTTTCTTACCTTACCCTTTGTTAAGGTATATAAGTTAGTTTTCGTAGCGTAGAGACCTCAGCTGCGTATTGTTCTCGCACTGAGGTTAGCCACTTGTTCCCTTATTTTCTTTTACCTCTTATTGACTTCAACTAGATTATATTGTCAATCCTTAGGTAACATTAAATATACAGCTGCGTATTGTTCTCGCACTGAGTTCTACAGCTTGGACCTCAATAAGCTCTTTGACTTCATTAGAAATGGTGGATGTTGCAGTTGTCAAGAACGAGAACACTTCAGGGGCCTGGATATGGATTGGTGAGAGGGACCTGCATGAAAACATCAGTAGATATCCTGAGGAATCCACAAGAGACACATACAACCATGTCTGAAAGGAATTGAACAAATCATTGCACAGTAACTGAGCCCTCAATGATATCATATGAAATGATGCCATCGAGGGTCAGCACTGGCAGAATAGAATACCGCTTTCCACATACAAATGCTTGCCATTGTATACAATGAGTCCCACTAACAACCAACCAAATTGCTAGCTCTGCATCTGATCATTCACTGTGCTCTCATCTGTAAACATCAGCATTGAGGGATCAGGGACCTCAGCACCAATCTGGTTCATAAAGATTGCATGCTGTAGGTCATTTCATTCGAGAGCTTGAATGGATACATGTTTGTTGGAGAAGTGAAGACAACAGAGGGTACACATGAGAGTGGGTAGCAAGAGGTGGATGTTGCGCTAGACCTGGAGTTCCTGCTGGAGTTCATTGAGATATAATGTATGATGGTGGGCAAGTAGGTGAATGAAGCCAACATCAATGGGAGTAAGAATGCAATGGTGCCCTGTTGGTCAGCCTAATGGATTATAGGGCATGCCATAGAGCTGGTGATACTGTAGAGTCTTGTGGGCAAGTGACTTGTGGATGCCAAGGAACTTGCAGATCTCATCGACTTTATAGCCAGAATGATACAGGGATGCGAGCTTTGATATCTTCAGAGACAATACGAGGCATCAGTTCAAGGACAAAGTTGGAGTCTGGCTTGACAGCAGTGGAGTTGTGCCACCTTGATATTTTTCTTACTTTTCCGCATCATTTTTAAATCAGCTGAAAGGTAGGTACACTTAGGTTTAGTTAGGCTAGATCCAGAGTCAAGAACTGAACAAGCTCAGGGCCTTGTTATCATGGTGGTCTGCTTACCATGACTGGGCCATCAGTAACCAATCTACCTGCAACTTTCCCCTGCCTGCCCCCTTGACCTCATCCCCAAGCATGGTCAGCTAATATCCAAGCTGCACACTGAGTACTTGCCAACCTTTGCCATTTCTGACAATGATGATGTGGACCCTCTTCAAGTCACCTTCCATATTGACATGATAACATCTAATGCCATACTGGTGCTGTGTGCAATGGAGATGGATAGGGATGACCACGGGTTTGGGTCAACCCGCGGTATTACCAAAACGGGTTGCGCGGGTACGGGTAGGGTGTTTGGTTTCGTCACCCGTGACCATACCGTGACCCGTACCCGCGGTTTGGCGGTGTGTCACGGGTTCATCACACAACCACCACAACCACCTCGACGGCTACGACCAAGGGCGAGCAAGCGCGCGGCGACCAGACGACCGACCGGAACAGTCAAAGGAAGGAGCAGGGAAGCGGCCGGGGGGTGGTGCTCCCACTTCCCGGCCTAGGTAAGTCTCAATTTCTGATCAAGTAATGAACTGTAGCTAACTACGCTATGACAACAACAACAACATGGGGCAACAGCACGCAACGACAACGACGCGTCGCCCTCTCGTCCACCTCGCGGACACGCAACAACAATGCGTGCCCCTCTCGTCCACCTCGCGGACAAGCAACAACGACGACGCACCCCCTCTCGTCCACCTCGTGGACACGCAACAACAACAACAACGCGTCCCCCGGCCCGGGCCTTTGTCCACCTCGCGGACACGCAACAACGACGCGTCCCCCTTCGTCCACCTTGCGGACACGCAACAGCGACGACGGCGATGCGTCCCCCTCTCGTCCCCCTCTTGTCCACCTCGCAGACGTGCTACAATGTGTCCAACGGCACATGCCCCCCTCGTTCCCCATGTTGATCACCTTGCGGACAAGCACGTCGCGTCAATTGACGCCGGCGCTGCATCTGCGAGGTTGCAGAGCGGAACGGGGGCTGTGGTGGACGGCGGCACGCGACGGTACACCACAGGTAAGGTGTACCGTCGTGACCCGTGGATGTTCGGGTGTGGTGCGGGTCAAAACCGCCCCAGGTAAGGTGTTCACGGGTACGGGTGCGGTGTCAGCCGAGCCGACCCGTTCAAGACCCGTGGTCATCCCTAGAGATGGAAGGAGAGTCCACAGGAGTCCCTGATGAATGTCAATTGCCAGAAGAATGGGTGATGAACTTGTAGGTTACTTAGTTGTTTTCCTGCGAAGATCTGGGGAGCAGGAGTAGGGACAGTATGTAAAGTTTCAAGATGTGTCTCTTGTAATTCATTCTTTGCAACCTGCAGTAAAGATGCTGAGATCACAATATCTGAACCCATCACCATCGTTCACACAGGGAAGGCTGGGCACTCTCAAAAAGTAATTGATCTGGACTTTTTGCATGAAGCATGCTCAGAAGAACACCAAATCAGACTCATACAGCTTGCTGATCTACTAGGTGTCCATCAGAATGTTCTTCATCTATATATGAAATGACATGGAGTAATTCGTCAGTATTTGACAATGAGTAATGCCAATTTGGATATTTTGATCAAGACTAACCCAAGTCCAGGGCCATCGAGACTTACATCCCAGAGGAGGAACCTGAATATGTGGATCATATGCAATCCTTGCAACAGTACCTTGACATGTGGACCCAATATCCTGCTGACGACAGCAATAATGATCATTCACATGTACTGGAGGAAGAGGATAGTCAGACGATGGAAGAGATGTATGATGAGATGGTCAAAAACCATCAGAACCCCCATTGTACTGCCATGCACTACAACATGGATTTGCATCTCATCAGGCTCTACACTGGCTAGCAGAATCGAGAACTTTGACCTCAACATCAACATTTGCTTTTATTTTATTATCTTCTCATCTTTACAGTTGGTTGTATAAAGATTGAGAAACCCAATCCGCAAAAACTTGTTTGTCTAAGTTTGCAATATAGAGTCTGGCATGACTTTTTCCTTAGTCACACTGCCACTTGATATTGTTGACCATCAGTATTGACTTGTGCTCGCTGATCGTGGCCTGGCGCCAAGAAGACTGTATGGCTGGAGAAACCACGGACCTTGTAGGATGTAGTCAAAGTACTGTATACAGAGTTGTCCAATACTATGAAGACACTGGCCAACTGGTTAACCATTGGACCTAACCACCAAGGCCGATTTTCTCCACACGTGAAAGAAGCTTGGGTGGCTGGTTGAAGAGAGGAAAAATGTCGGGTGGGACAGGGTGGCTGGCAGTGATGAGATTGGCCTCAATCTCCTGTCTGGTACAATAAAATTTAGATGAATTTATGCTAATTAACAGAGTTATCTCAGTGATATAATGACGAAAATAAAAGAAGACCTTACCAATCCAACTTGGATTGTTGAGCCAACCATCAGAAGGCAGCTTGGCATGTTCTCCTTATCATTTTGGACATACAGCAGAGGAAATCCCTCCTCACAAACAGTACTGGACAGGTGAGAGTGGGTTTTGGGAATGAGAGTGGTGTGAGTTGCCTGAGTGGGCACATTCTCAACTGGAGTGCCAGTGAGGGGCATTGATGATTGACACTGGGGAGTCTGTACTTGAAGCACTCACCTTTATAGCGCTGGACTGGCCCATGTGCAGACAGATCTTGTGGTATTGTGAGCACTGTACTGATAAGATGCTGTGACTGATCTGTGACAATGTGTGACCAATTGTGACCAATTGCTAAATTAAGGTTATGGCAAGCTTAGACAAACAAGTTTTTGCGGATTGTGAATTAGGTCTATGTACGAATTAGGTGAGTTGAGGTTTGGAGCTTCTCAGCTTTGTACCCTCACTTGCTGCAGCTCCCCAAGATATCTCCCTCTGTTCATCACAGTCCCAATATCCTTTCACTTTCTAGCTGCCCTTCGGTGAGCTTGGATGGCTCAGCCCCACGACCAAGACAAGTCCAGTGGGGGTACTGGCCATGGGGTATGGCCTCATGTGGAAATCTGCCTGCAGATTCTCGTCAAGCCCCTCCAGGCTTGATAAGAGGGATAATCATGATCATGATGTTCCTATTGGACTATGCTACACCTCTGAAAGGCAAGGATGCCAATCAGAGACCCACGCTAGCTGATTCTAGCTCCTGACCATCTAACATATATTGAGCTTATCCCAGAATCAACCATAAATACAGAAAACTTTGCATCGTGCATGCGCCCCTTTTTGCGCTATGCATGCCTGGGTCTTTGCTCCCCGTTTTACACAAATGCATGCTCCTGTTAAAGATTTTGCACCACACATGCTACATTTTGCATCACGCATGCCCCTGTATTGCATCGCACATACACCCACTCGCATCACGCATGCTGCCCGTTTTACATCATGCAGATGCCCCACTGCATGCACATACCCCCCCCAACAGTAATTGTACAGACCAGGAATATTAGCTACATTATGCAGACAACAAGTCCAGCTAACCACTTCTTGTACACAAGGAATACAGCCCATCTCCTAATAAGTGGGAGTCTACTTCACTCAACGCGTCACTGGGCTCCTAAAAATTGGGAATCGCAGCTCATAAGACTCCTTTTGATTAGGTCTGGACTTCAGTTTTGGGTTTGGAAAAACACCTCCATGTTTTTTCTCCCAAAAAATAATATTGCTATTCTGTAATTGTATGCTCCTTCCTATACCCTCAAAACTAACCAAAACTATAGCCTGCATGAACATAGATTTCTCAATCTTTATGCAACCAAGCCATGGAAAAGAATTGTTCTGGAGTTTCATTTGCTCCCACATTAGGGGACCTCAAGTTCGCCTACGCGGTTCCTGCTGAAAGTCCTTGTCAGGTACCGTAGAGCCGAATTAGGTAGATATGGCCATATATAGAACCATCAGTTGATCGGTTGGAAACCGCTGCATGTACGTATTATATAATAACATTTCTAGTTTGTTATGTCTATATATAGTATCTTTCTCCACACCCTAGCTGTAGCTGTCAACACTTTGACAGATAGAGATGGTCATATATATACACAGCTGATTATGAACAACTGGAGTACTTTCCTTGATCTGTATCCCTCATGCCTCGTCAATCCCACTGTCAACAACTGCTTCAAACCCTCAATCAGATTAAAAGTGACCTCACCCAGAGGAAATACTATGATCTGGTTGGGGATCTGCTTGAAGAACTTATTAAAGAAATACCTGACTCTGACTCTGACTCTGACCTTAACATGTCTGATTCTTTCTCTGACAACTTCTCTGCCCTTGATCCTCTCTCTGGTGATTCAATTGACATGTTTGACTCCAGCTCCAACCAACTGTCTGATCATCTCTTCTCTGAGATGATCAATGTTATTGGTGTCCTTGAAGATGAAGTCCAGAAGGCTCGTGTTCTCAGAACTCATACTCGCTCCTCTCATGCCCCTCAGCTCCATCTTCTCAATGAGTGGGCTCTTACCAATCCTCATCATTTTCGAAAAAAAACTCCGGGTCGACCCTGATGTCTTTGACAAACTAGTTGAAAACCATCCTATCTTTGGATCCGAACACCAACTCCTTGTTGAGATACAATTGGCCATTTTTCTGAACTGTGCTGGCCACTATGGCAATGCTGCAACCACAGAAGATATAGCCGATTGGGCTGGTGTCTCTGTGGGTACAGTTCATAATTGCAGTAATCAAGTTATGATTGCCATTGCTGCCCTTCATGATGATGCTATATCTTGGAATGCCCAGGACCCTCATTGTGTGCATGAGAAGGCTAAGGCAAAGGAGTAGGTGGAGAGAAAGACTGGGCCACAGTGGAGAGATGGATATTTAGTTGGTGATGGAACATGCTTCCCCCTCTTCCAGAAGCCTGGACTACATGGAGAGTCCTTCTATGACAGGAAATGCAATTACTCTGTTAATTGCCAGGTTCTTTTCTATTATATTCTCTTGTCCTGCACCTTCCCTGATATTTGCTTCAGGTTATCAGCCTCCCACATAATTTGCAAATTGTGGACTATGTTGTTGGCTTCATTGGAAGCATCCATGACTCCACTGCCTTTTGGCTGCACGTACTTCCCAGGAACCAGAGTTTTCCTTTGCTGAACATAAGTGGATGTGGGCTGACTCTGCATACCCATGTTGCATTTGGTGTATCCCACCTTTCAAGAAGCCTGCAAGAGGAAGACTTACTCCATTCCAGAGGAATTTTAATTTCCATTTGTCTACAGTATGCTTTTGTCCTATTATCACACACTTGCTAACTAGAGATATCAGATTCATGTACAGTCTGAGCACCTCTTTGGTTCTTTGAAGGGCCGATTTGCCTCTTTATGGGAATTATGCTTTCAAATTCAAGATCAGAGAAAATTCAACTATGTCAATCTTTGGGTGCGCTGTTGCCTTATTCTGCACAATTTAATTATTCAGATTGAGGAGGAGCTGGGGTTGAGGGATACAACTGATTGGGCCAGAAATGATGTTGGAGACCATGAAGAATATGAAGAGGAGCATGAGGAATATTTTAATGTTGGAGATGGTGAGGGTGAGGAGGATGCCACTGACTTTAATGATCCTGCTGCTGCTGCAGGAAAAGCATTCCGTGAACACCTGGCTGAGATTGCACAGAATTTGCAATTGTAGTTTTGGTTTGTAGTTGTAATTGTAGTTTTGGCTTGTAGTTGTAATTGTATCTAGCTCTGTAGTTGCTTTACTTATATCTCTTCAATGGTTTGTTCATTACCAGTCATGAGACAGGGTGGCAACATATAATTGAAGAAAAAGTATTGTACAAAAAAAGGTTGCATATGGGAGTGCCATCTCAATCATTGTTCTCTTTGGAAAAATCCCCTCCTGTCATCTCCACCCACTTGGTCATAAGCTTCTCTTTTTCAAGTTCAATTTTCACGAGCTCAATCTTCATGGCCAATGAGAGCCGGTCCTCCTCCCCCTGGACACGAATTTTGTTCACCTCATGCTTACGATCAGCCTCCTTATCCAAAGTCTTCTGATCCTCTCATTGAAAAAGGAGATCCACTCGACGTTTCTTGTTAGCATCACATTGATGCATGGTGTTGGAGATATGTTGGATGATGTCTAAGTGGTCACCGACGGTGCTAGCCACATTATTGGTACATTTGTGGGGTTGGCGTGAGGAGGAAGAGGGGGTGGTGGTTGATGGCCAGCCAGTTGGTGCAGAATGGGATGCCTCAGAGTCAGAGGCACCGGGTGTATCACAAAACCAGTGAGAAGACAGTGTCTGAAGTGCCATGGCTTGTGCTCGATGCGAAAGGCGCTCAGCCTCAGAACCAGATCCGGAATCCCCCCATGGGGATGCATGGCTGAACAGGCTCCCACTTCCTGAAGATGGCATACTAGCCTGTAAAAAATTTCTTGTTTGTAAAAAGGGGCCACAGAACTAGTGGTGGCGGCAGCATTGAGGGGGGGTGTAGCCTAACAGGGTGGTCAGTTGATCAGGGGGGGCATAGCCCAACAAGGTGGTCGGTTGGTCAGGGGCAGTGTAGGTGGGGCCTGGTGGCATTAATTGGCTGGGGGGGATGTAGGTGGGGCCTAACAGCACCGTTGATTGGCCAGGGGTGTAGTAGGCAGGGTCCAATCGGGTCATTGATGGCCCAGGGCAGGAGATGAGCATTGCGGCCTCAGCCATGATGTTCTGGCCTGGATGAGATGTTATGGGCAGAGGATTGTGGCTCGGGATCGTTTGCCATAATCTGTGAAGTCGTTGATACCATGGGAACTCAGCAGTAACTTGGTCTAGGTAACAGTCAGAAATGAAACAACAAAATCATGAAAATAAAGTCAATACCTGACAGGTTTTTGGGACCAGCCCCACCAGTGTCTGTTGTCAATAAGCCAGCCCCAGTCCTGCCCATGCTTTGGCAAACCTCACGGTATTTACTCTTCAGCCTTTTGCAGGCACTGTCAGTAGATGATGAGCGATAAGTGAAATATGTACATTTGTAAGCGGTTTTCCACCACTCAAGCAAACTTGTCCATATGGTGCATATAACCATCATGGATTTGTGGGTTATCATCGGCAGAAAAAACAGCATTCGCGATCTTGATGTATATATACATTTTTGACTCTTTGCCCATGATCTTCCAGCGATTGGCTGCTTTGGCTTCTTGAGAGGAGTCAGAGAAGAGTTTTATTCAATCTGTCAGGTTCTCTTCAAGCCAACCGATGAGTCTGTCAGTTCACTGTGAGTTGGTGGCACCTTCCCAATAGATTTTGGCCTTGGATAAGTCAGTCATATTTGGGGGAAGAGTTGTCAAAGAAGGAAGTGAAGATGATCCATGGGTGGCAGTCATTCCCTTACAATGGCTCCACTTGGAGCCAGCCAAAGAAAGGTGTGCTATACGTGAGGAGGAGGGACATTTGGAGTGGGGCATGGTACAAAGAAAATTACCATATATAGACATAACGAACCAAAATGTTATACCATAACAATCAACTTGACGCTTCCATACTGGGCTATACTACCTCATTCGGCTCTAGGGTACCTGACAAGGACTTTCAGCAGGAACTGTGTAGGCGAACTTGAGGTCCCCTATTAAATAATTAATTGTGGTTCAACGTCAAACCCCAGTGAGAATAGGACATTTTGTCAGCGATTCTTGTAGATTTTCATGTAATGTTTCATTTGAAATACATGTTTGGCCGGAGGGCATATGATTTGCGTTTGACATCAATTGAGGAAACATTTTGATACTATTCATGTCGATTCACATGTATTGTGATTGTTCTGTGTCTATTCTGTATTCCCTTTGTCCCACCCCCACCGCTCCTCGCCCTGCTTGGCTCCTTGCCCTGCCCTGCCCCCTCCCACTGTTCCTTGCCCCACCCCTCGCACTGAGTCCCCGTCCCCAGGCACACAGAATATCCCTTCCGATTTGGTGCAAGGATGCCGTCTGCGAGGAAGGGAAAAATGATCGGGACTTTTTGTTGCAGGTAGTTATGCTCTTGCAGATGTATACTCGCATCCAGTGATTCCCAGAGGTTGACGGATTGAATGCAGTGTCCTAATAAAATGAAATGTCAGATATTCACTTGTACAGACAAAGCTGAGGTGAACAAGCACTCACCGAGGCAGTCTCGATCTCAGCAATGGAGGGCGGTTTGCCTCTTGGGCCCTTCTTGGTGATGAATGTCAGCCGCCAGAGACAGTATTTAGCCATGATGTCGACACAACCCTCTTGTTGTGTCGTCTTCTGCTGCATGTACGAGAACAAACTGCCAAATTGTTTGCAAAGACCATTGAGAAAAGAAAATGGATATATGCACATAATACATACCATTTGTGGTGCATGGGTTTGAACCCGATGTTCCAGGACTTGAATATATTGCCAGGTGCCTCTGTAGGACATAGGATTTTGACTAGGAAGACTTCTCACAGGGTGCATGGTAGCATACTGTGTAATGAAGTATGTTGAATTTATTGGACAAGTATACTGAATATTGTTATCATATCGTTGCACACAGTATTCAAAGAGTATTCAAAATGATGATTCAATATTTTGAGACAAAGTAAATTACTAGTATTGAATGACACTTTTAGAATACTGCTTGAATAACAAGACAGTTACTGAAATTATTGAAGTAGTATTGTAAAATTGCCATTCAATACTGGTAATGTACTTTGTTTCAAAATATTGAATCATAATTTTGAATACTTTTTAAATACTGTGTGCAACAATATGATAACAATATTTAGTATACTTGTCCAATAAATTCAACATACTGCATTATACAGTATGCTACCATGCACCCTGTGTCTGTGGCGTGAATGAAGCAACCTAGACGGCTCAAAGCCTCAGATCCAAGTCACTGGGTGTCAATCAGAAGGAACTTCCAGCAAAGAATGTTACGGAGAAGAGAATCTTTGTGCATAATGCTGACAGAAGGGGGACATGGTGGTGGAGGAAAGCGAGAGGTGTGTGAGTGACTGTGACTGAGACACACCATGATGTCACTGGCTCTACTAAGTATGCTTGCTGGCGGTCGCAATATTAATGGTGTCTGGTCTGGTGATAAAGTCAGTGAGCTTAGATTATATGAATAACTTACTTCAAGGTAGTTGAGAACCGTATGAACCATCCACCGAGTCACATGGCAAAAGAAGTTATTTATTTCGCACGAATTTTGACTGAAATATCTACAAATCTCTGACAAAATGTCCTATTCTCACTCAAACTCTCAATATGCACTAAGCGCTCTTGGTAGAATTGTTTTCACGTCGCCGACCACGTTCAGATAAGACTGCACATAAATACGTGCGTATGATTGGAAAGAGTAGCTAGAATACATAGCAGAAAGAGAAGGAATAGATCAAACGGAGTAGAGGGTAAAAAAAAAGATGAGTTTGTAAAAACGGTTAATATCCGCTCTGAGAGCTGCCCACTGGTTGTTGATGTTGCAGTAGCGGGGAGACCATCGTCAGCGACGACTGATGAAGACGAGGTGACGGCTGATTCTGTACTTGAGACAGAGATGATGGTAAAGAAGTCGGGCTCTGCTGGAGATGAGGTGACATCGAATGGGGCACAAGGTGCCCACCGGCTCCTTGTCCCAAAGAAAGGCCCGTTGACGAAGGGACACCTCGCATACCCGCGCGCGAACCATTTGCAGACGGCGTGCGCGCTGGAGGGACTAGTAATGTATGCGCATGGTTTGGGCTGGGTGATAAAGAAACATTGATCGCCGAAGAGTCAACTCCGTTGCTCGATCGTTGTATGGGAGGGGACGACCACTGCATCTGTCGCGCGGGTGGCAACTTGAGATTCATGTTGGCTCCAGGCGCTAGCGGCAAATTGAAATTGGCTCCATTGGTGACAACGTGTCCCATATATGATGCCGTTATCTGACGGCCCCCATTTGCTTGCACGGCATTCATATCTGCACCGGAAGGGTTGGTCACAAAGGCAGACTTCAGATTCTGCATCTGCTGGACGCTCAACCCGTTGTGATTGTTTGCATGAAGATATTGCGAGCCATTGGATATGGCGGGGTACCCGTTCATCGCAGTGAGGTGATAGCCATTAGGAATAGCGACATGATGCTGATTCTGGGATTTAGGACGTGCAGGAGAAAGGGGTTGTCCAACACCGTTGTTATCTGACACGTGGTGAAGATCTGTCTGGCTCTGCGGTACACCATTTGGAATGGGCGTGTTCAAACTTGTCTCGGTCTTCGATACATCACGTTGTGGGGCGGTACTTCCACCGCGATGGACGCCATTTACGCCGTTGATTGATTGCGCCAGGTTGTTAGTAGGCGAGCTTTGTGAAACCGAGATGTTGTTGAGTGGTAATCCCGACACCGCAAGCCCTGGAGGGCGCATACCCCCATTTGATGAAATACGGAGCTGCGGGAGTGCAGAAGTATGCTGCATCTTTTTAACCTGGGTTGGAACAGAGATAGGTGTTCCATTCATCGGTGAGACTAAGATGGAGGAGCTTCCCTGCTGGGGTGTTTGTGGCTGTAGGGAGGGTGGATAAAGACGGCCCTGGGCATCTCTCCGGATAACAGATTGCGGTCCCAATTTGAATGGTGTGACTGATTGTTGATGGCCATCCGCCGATGAGACAGTAATGGCAGCGTCTGTAATGAGATATGCTTGATCTGTGTCGGGGAGGAGGGTCATGGTGTGTCGTAAAAACCTATTGCTATCGTTAGTAATTACCACAGTGAAGTGTGAAGTAGTCCTCACCGCGCATCGTAGTCGTCAATCAGCACCCTATCTTGCTCTTCGAGCCCGTCTGAACCATGGGTTGGATAGTCGTCTGCATCATACCTCCACCTTTCCGTTACCCTCCGTTTATGTTCTTCTTCCTCGTCCTCGAAGTCTGGTTCTCTGGTAAAACTTGATGTCGAGTGATAACCAAGAGTCATCTGAGAGTCTAACCATCTCCGAGATCGCTGCGATCGCAAATTGGTGTTACATCGATCGAGTAAAATACGACCTCCGCGCCCAAATCGCAACCGCACAGAACGCCGTTGTATCGGCCGGCCATCATCCCTACCAGAAGACCGAGCCTCTGAAGCAGGAATGTATTTGAACAGACGTGACTGATATGGTACCGATGGCTGTTGGTAAACATTCTAGGAAATATTAAGCCAAAACCAAACGCAAACAAGACAGCACCAACATCAATCTGATCGTCCCAATGGTTATCCTTCTCCTTCAGATGTTGCATTTCACGTTCAATCTCGAATTGTATCCGTTCTCTCCGTACCCTGGGACGAATGATTTCAGTATAGATCGGAGAGCCAACGTCGTTATCTCTTGTCCGAAGTTTGAGACCCGGCAGACGACTATAATCAGAATAGGAACATTCACAGAATAAGAACATTCACGCGTGAAAGCTACGTACGACGAAGAATCCGTCTTCAAAATCTTTGGCACCCTCTCCTTGTCGTGCAGGAGTTCCTCATCGGCCTTTTCACCAAGCGTAGGGAACTTTCGCTTGAGCTCGACGACATTGAGTCGCTTCTCCCATACATTCTGTGTTTGACGAACGCATTCCTGCTTGAGAGTCTCTCGGGCAAGTACAGATTTAGCAAGTTCCAACGATTGCGCCAGCTCAGATTGCAGTCGAACAAGTTTGTCCGAGAAGGTGATGTGTGAAGCGCGGGTTTTGCGGACAGCCTTGATTTCGCGCCTCCTAAAGCAAATGTAGGATTCATTCGCGGTGTCTGCCTCGTCGCCCTAATCAAGTTACATTAGCCAAAGGCTCTTCATTATCATCAGCATTTGACTCACATTCAACGTTGGAATAATCCGAAGCCCTCCACGCTCTATCCGTCGTTCCTTCCAGTGCGCGTATACGACTCGAGCGATACGGGTAAGTTGAACTGGTGAAGGAACCCATGAAGGCACAGTAAATGTGGCAAACGTGGTAGGGGTGAGGGGTGACGAAAAGGTATCTTGATATTCAGAGAATGCTGGAAAAGCCATCCCAGTCTCAAGACTCTGCTTACAGAGAGTCAGTGCGGAATGCGAGAAAGGAGAGGGGCATACGGACATGGTGTAGATATTCCGTTTTCTCATGTGTTACTTTCTCGAACAATGCCATGACCAGCTCGAACTCATCCTCAGATATGATGATCGGCTGCACGACTTCTGGTTCCTTGCCTTTAGCCTTTGCACTCCGTGACGGTCCCGACCGTGTTGTCGTTCCCGAAGTGGAGACTGCTCCTTGTGCGCTAGTGCCTTCCCCGCGAGCTTCCTCGTTGTTCTTATCGAGCCATTCCTTATCCCGTTCATCCATGTAATACGTGAAACCATTGGTGAGGGCCGCCGCACAGGAGTCCTCAGCGGTCTCTGATGATCGAATGTAGGTTGCTGGATCCTTCCAACGGTTGGGGGAATACAACTCTTCATAGTTATCGATCACTCCAGTAGAATCTGGAACAGGTATATAGACCGCAGAGGAAGGATTTGATTTTTCCGCCGCGCCCCTGGTTCTGTATGAATTGCTCTGTTGGCGTTGGGAGGCGGCGGATAAAACAGCTTGAAGATGATGTTCCTGTTATGCCAAAAAGAGTTGCTTAGTCAGCGTTCCGCGGAATGTGTGCCTGAACTGCCACGTCAGCACAACAAGGGCAGAGGGTTACTCGAACAGAGGGTGTTGGGCACAAAACAACAAGAAAACGCTTCACTGACGTTGGCATCCTCAGCGTCGACTCCTTGAGTGTTCAACTTGATAACATTTGATGCCTCTTCTTCCTCGAGGAGGAGTGGATCCGCATCAATTGAGCCATGAAAGACCTTGAGGCGAGTTTTATTCGTAACGCGGTTGCGATTCCTGAAGTTTGAGGTGCTCGCATTGGTTCTCGGCATATAGGTGGGGACGAGGGGATTAAATTAGAATGGGCGAGGAGGTCGATGGGGGCACGGCGGCAGCGGCGCTGCGGTCGGGTGGTCAAGGCGTCGGAAAATTTCCCGAAAAGTCTTCGGGCCGAGAACAATGAAGCGTGAATGTGACAAATAACCCGCTATTTGGTCCGCACAAATAAGCTTGTGGCTGAGCCTCACCCTTTCTCAGCGGTTAACGGTATTAGGTATAATGCTAGGGCCTTGAGAGCTCAGCGCTCAGCGCTCAGGCCTCAGGGATGCGACAGTCAGCCAGCGTCTTTGCAGACGTGATGTTAGAGCATGATTTTCGTTACGAAAACGAAGCATACACCCACATTTAGTCATCATGACTACATTTTGCCTACCGACAAGACCGCGTTAACGTCGCCGCAGGGAAGCCTAACTCGTCTTGAGCATAAGATTCCGGAGATACAGAACTAAAGTCAGCTTACGGAATGCTCGTCCGTTTGGCATCGATACGCTGCTGACGGACATCGCGACATCAGAGTGTTAGGACGATATCGCAGTGCTACGACCACATCAGACGAGAGAAAGGACTAAGGGGACAAGAAAGGACATTGCAGTTTGACATGCGGCAAGGTTCGGTGGCAGAGTGACCTGCAAATTTCCCTGTGGACGAGATCTGACGTGTCGACAAATCACTTGTTGAATCGGCGGGGGAAATATCCCAGCTGACTTCGTAGTGCTGCGAAGTGCCAAAGGGAGTGCCGTTTCAGAACACACTAGTACTATAGCGGCGTCAGCTGGAAGATAGGGTGCACTACAGTGCTCGTGAGGTTCAGTACGCTCACCTGAAGGCACCCACCCACCGCCAGTCCGAATACCGTAGGTGATTCATCCGAACATGATAACCACTGGCGTCAACCCACACCTCGTTGCTCTGCGACAGCGTTCGCAAAATCAGGGCAGTCGGTGATGTGAAACATCAATCACCTTGGTCACCACTGCACCAACACTGCACGCAACCAGATGACAGGAGAAGAAAAATATGGGAAGGGACTCCAAGTGTGATGAGGAGCTGATAGTATAATCAGTCTACCCCGTCCCCATTGTGTTGTGAACAAAGTGACAATTACCTAGCTCCCTACGGCGGATGTGGTCTGCTGGTCCTTATCCTAAGAATAACGAGCAGAAATTTTCAGAGGCTGCACTTACGGACGGTGACTGTGCAGCAACAACTTGCAAGGGTTTCTGTGTTGGCAGTCAGTGAGGAAGTGTTGAGTCGGAGGTAAGGACCGCAATGGACCTGCTTCAAGCCACCCCGTCCACGTGCTCTGCCTCGTAGCAAATTGAAACCCTCAGGCTGAGCCTGAGGAGACCCAGTACGTACTGCAGTGCTGCAGTACCACTTACAGCTATACCAAATCGAACAAAGGGACTCGTCGGCGGGCTAGTCAGAACGTTCATTACGTTTGTTGCTGGATGCTATCACCACCTTGCACGAAATATTACATAAATTTTGACAATGCAGCTGTCTTCAAGCCAAAATAATTCGTGTTCGCTGGGGACATTTGGCGCAAATGTATAACAGAGGACGGGTTCGTACTCTAGTTCTTGGCTAAAAAATCGCTTGTTCTATCAGCATTGTTTGTTACATGCGAATTGTGTACCAGCGTTGCAGGCGGGTTATCTACGTTTGTCGTCAAATTTCAAATATCCCTGTAGTTTTGCACCCGTACTGTCTCCCATACTGTCTCCGCCGGTCTGGACACTGACCATGGAATGCTGGGCCAACTGTCAAGACTCAATCGCTGCTTCCGGTCGTGTTTGATTACTCGGGTAATATTTTGTGACTTGTAGTGGATATAAGTCGCGTACGTCCTTGATCGCGGTATATATGCCCTGTGACAACCTGGAGGTCTAGCCGGGGGACCGTCGATAGGGATGTACGCACTGGACGAGGTCGGATGACACCAACTGAAGACAACACGCGCAAAATCGAACTCATAACTTGAATATCGTCGCTATGTTCACTCGTCGTTATTAGTACCAAGCAGGAACTGTGCCAGCTCCCAAATATCAGCCGCGCTTTCGAAGATAATATTCACCGTGTTGTCGTCGTCGACTCGTCGAGAGGAAAAGATAAAAATCCAAGAAAAGACGTGACGTGCACGTGATTTTTAGGCGACTCGCCAAAATTAAAAAAAGTGGTGCGGTTTCGGGAGACATAAATATAAAAAGTGGGCAGACCGGGATACGCTGCTGAACTCTTGTGCCTCACCATGTCTTTCAATGCCACCACGGTGCCGTCCCACTATAACTCTCTCTATGCCGATACCGACTTGGCTTCCCTCAACTGGTTCGAAAAGCAATGGATGACCTGGTACATTGGGATTGGCAACCCTATCATTGCAACAGGCTTGATGAGCTTTCTAGTTCACGAGGTCAACCCTCCATTTTTTTCTACTTTCGTTTATTTTGCTCAAAAATCGTTTAGATCGTCTACTTTGGCCGTTGCATCCCCTGGATCATCATAGACGCCATTCCGTATTTTCAGAAGTGGAAACTGCAACCCAAGAAAATTCCTTCAGCTCAACAACAATGGGAATGCACAAAAATGGTCCTCTTTACACATTTCTTGGTCGAATTGCCTGCCGTAAGTTCTTCGAAAACCTTCATCTATACTTGAATTCATTCTTCCTGCGTGATTCCAGATCTGGCTCTTCCACCCAACCGCTGAAGGCTTTGGAATGAGAACATGGCAGCTTCCCTTTCCTTCGTTCAGAACAATGGTTCCCCAGATTGCCCTGTTTTTTGTCTTTGAGGATTTTTTCCATTATCTAGGCATGTATAAATTGTTCCGAACGGAAACACCACCACCCTAACCTAATATATCGTCTTCAGCTCACCAGGCACTCCATTACGGACCCTTGTACAGACATATCCATAAACTCCATCACAAACATTCAGCACCATTCGGTCTTGCAGCGGAATATGCACACCCTGCCGAAGTCTTTATTCTGGGAACTGGCACTGTTGCTGGACCGTTGCTCTATTGCTACTTTACGCAAAACCTGCATATAATCACAGTATTGATCTGGATCACACTCCGCTTATTCCAAGCTATCGACGCTCACAGTGGTTATGGTACGTGGGATTTGTGGTGACTAGCCCTTTTTGAGTTGCCTATATATATATCAATATCGTAGATTTCCCTTGGTCGCTTCAGCATATCATTCCTTTCTGGTCTGGCGCAGATCACCATGATTTCCACCATATGGCGTTCACCAATAACTTCGCAACATCGTTCCGGTGGTGGGATCGTATATTCGGGACCGACAACAAATACCGAGAGTATCGTGCACGAGTCCGCGCCGCCAAAGCTGCCATGAAATTTGCTAGCCGGGAGGATAAGAAAGCGTTGAAGCAGAAACTATTGGACCAGATAGAGGAAGAAGGAATTAGAGCCGAGGCAGAAACGGAGGGGAATTTACCCAAGACCGTCAAACTCCAATAAACTGAGGTGATGGGGGCGTGTTGCTACTTTATGCATTATGGTTTGTGACCCTCGTGGTGCCATGGGCCTGTCCTGATCGCAGTCAGTACGATACTGTTGAGTTCGTGGTTAGGCCCAGCGGCTGTTAATCAATACATTATGCAGTATTTTCGTTGTCAAGGCGACAGATAAACGGTCCGGTTATTCCGCTAACCTTTCTTGATACACTCACTCTCACAGTAATGGCTCTATCGTTGCTAGATTCCGTGAACTGGTCGCCAAAGCTCGGCATATTCTCCATCACCCTTTCGGTCGGCTATCTCACCCTAGTCCGTTTACTGCGATGGAGGCGTTATAATGAGACACACAGGAAGTACGCCGGAAAGATAGACACACTCACTCCACAGGAGGCGCAGGATGTATTGCTTGTGTCGTACCTGTACGATATGCCTGGTCTCCTCAATTATGCGGTCTCGTTTGCACTGTTCAAGACGTACGCCATTGTGGGTTTGTCGATCACTAGAATTTCGTTCCGGTCTAACAACGGATATTTTGGTTTTAGCCTTCGGTTTCGGGCCTTCTTGCTAAGACGAAGGAACTTATGTCAAAAGAAACCATTTCGAGGCGATATGCCGATGTCAGTTTTTTTTTTTTGCTGTTTTCTTTTCTGTTTTCTTTGGTATGCTAACTTTGTTCCTGAAGACAGAGATCCTCGTCTGTTCGTCAACTTACTCCCCAATGTGATATTGGACTGACTCCGCTTCTTGTTAATTTAATAAGCTACTTGGATGGTTTGTCCCATATCAGGGCGCCTTGCTCGGGATGGGAAAAAAACCGAGGAAGAAGAGTTTGATCCTCCTGCAGAGATTAAAGCGCTAGATCCTCGCGCAGGAATTGCTCTTGCTCGCGTGATTTGGCTGCATTCGAAGTACAACATTGTACGTTCATTGCATCCAGTTTCCGGAGGCTCTCAGGTTCCTTCATTGATCTAGCCCAACGATGACTACCTCTACACGTTGAGTTTGTTCATTCTTGAGCCAATTGTACGTATGTTCACATATCTCTCACGTTTTAACGTGCACCGATAAAAAAAATGTTTCTTCTGTAGTCTTGGTGCGAACGGTATGGTTGGCGCGCCTTGTCGCCTCTCGAGTGCCAAGTAAGCCTCCCCAACGATTTAACTGCTTTTCTTTTATAGCTTATTATATTTCTAGGCACATTTTGTCTTTTGGGTCTTCATTGGGAACCATATGGGTATCAAAGATATCCCAAACAATATCGAAGAGCTCAGGAAGTGGAGCAAGGTAATTTATCTCAATCATTCTAACGACCGAACTGAGCGCGCGATCGCCCCCCCCCCCCTTCCCCACAGGCCTTCGAAATGGAAAAGATGATACCTGCCACCACGAATCGCGATGTCGCTTCCTTCACAACGGAAGAAATGATTCATGCCTTTCCTGAGGCATTCAGAATCAAGGTCTTCGTCAGGAATATGACTATCTGTCTGCTTGAAGAGCGAGTTCGGATTGCCATGATGTAAAGATACGTTTCTGCAATGTTGATCTATCGACACTGACACGCAAGGCCTTTTCAGGCAACCCGAACAGCCTTGGTATTTGCGTACGTTCGTGAAAGCCATAGTCTATTCTACTACTTTTGGTCATCGCTACCTTTCCCTTCCTCGCTGGAAAGAATGTTCTGTGATTCCTCTAGCTCTCCCCAAGGCGACCGAGGGGTCTCCCGTGCGCATGCATACATCTCAGTGCGTCCCCCCTGACCATATCTGCTGCAGCAATGGAAAAAAACACCTGAGCCTCTTTCGTCTTAGTTGGCAAGCTAAACCCTGGTATAAACCGCAATCGAGTGGCATCGGCGTGCTCTTTGACCGACTTTCTGTCTGGCTCGGTTGGTACGAAGATATGCCAGGACCCAAGTACAAGAGCAATGGTTATCGTCTTGAGGAAGTTGTGAGGAATTTCGTGCCATTTTTTTATCGTATTGCTTATCACCACGTCTTTCGTTTATCTTTTCAGGGGCCAATACAATTCGAGAATGGTTCAGTATTTCTTCCGACTTGTTTTGAGTTTGCGAATCTGATTGTTTTGACCCCCCCATAGCGGGACACGAAGCGGTGATGAGGATGGCAGCGGACATCCACGGATGCCCAATCGGAGGTCCTTTGTCACTCAATGGTGGCCACTGACCCATTTGTCCAAGTGCTTTTGAGAATCATGCTTATAGAACGATCGTTTCCGGATGCTATTGGAATTCCCCATGTACAAGTCCAAACTGAGCGAACGTGGGACAACAAATAAACTTTGGATCAGTTCAACATATTCATATTTCCCAAACCTTCTTCAAAATCGCTCAGAAAGTAAAATGGGGGACCCTGAACGCTGAGCAAAAAGCTTCAACGATTTCGAAGCTAGCAAGCAGATCACGTCACGTCAGTTCCGTGATGATGTGTCGTCTGTCACTGAGAGGTCAACGACACCGAATGATCTTTGGATGACTGTTTATTCCACAAATGATTTGATATCGAATTAGATTGGTATGGGTATGGCGGATAAATAATAATCGTATCAAACCTTGAACTGAGAGAGTGAAGGTATCGGTGGCAATACTTGTAACGATAGCAAAAAAAAACTGGCTGATCCCAAGCCAACCCATTGAACGCACACCATATATAGTTCGTGTATCGTGAGAGTGCAGTAGCGAGATGTGAAGCGGAGATGGAAATCGGTTTCGTTCAGGTTCCAACACGAGGCCAAGATTGTAATCAGTTGGGTGGAATCAGGCAAGCAAGGAACAAGACGGCTTGGAGGGGAAACACTCTGTCATCCTCGAGTTTTCCCGTGTGGTAAACACATACGTATTCAGTGATCTAATCAACGATAGTAATTGTGTCAGCATGGCAAACTTGCGGAACATTACATAGACCGGCCTTGTCAGATTTGACAATTGACGAGGCACAGCAACGGAAGGGTGGCAGGCCTGGAGAGCCTCGGCGGTGCTCACAATTTCACCTGGAAGATGAATTTCCAACTAATAACCGTTGTTCCGGCAAATTCACCGAGATAGATAATCAGTTAGGATAATCAGTCAGTCAAATGGTGCGAGAGCAACGCATGTAGAGCAAGACTACACTGCCTTTCTCATTTCAAACCGCAGTGCGATGGCCATTCGCGATCCCGATGTTCACAAAGCAGGGCGTTTTTACCAAGATCCGGTGTCAGCCCATCGCTGTCAGAGCACGGTTGCAGAAAGAAAACAAGGCGGGTTTTGGATATGTAAAGGTTAGGTGAGGAACCATCGAACGGCCTCACACAGTGATCCGTGGTATGGAGGAGTCACTTTCTGGTGTCATCTGTCATTCCGTTGTAGCAGCAAACAGAAGAGCGCCGAAGTGATCCCCAAAAGATGAAATGAGAGAGTCAAGGTACTGATAAGCCAACCACTTGGGGAGATTGAGGGGATGAGGTTTCGGGGTGTCGATACGATCAGAAGTATGGAGAAGCGTTGCAACATCTGTCATGAATCAGAAGTGATTGAACAAGAAACCATCCACAACGAGAATAAGCGCGCACGATCTGAGCGGATGCCGCGACAAGCAGGTAGGTCCGAGGGATAGTTGAATATTTCATAACAAACCAAAGGATTCCTATATCACATTAACGATTCCTGTGAATTATGAAAGGCAAGAGAATCGATGTATTAACACGGTCGACAGGCAACGGGGATTGAAGCAATGCTAACAGAGGGTTTTGCACCGTGACGATCCGGTGGTCCTTCTCAGACTCGACCTGAATAAGAACGGGCACAAAAACGAATAAATGATGGGATAGTGAACAACATTTCGGGTGGGTCCAAACATGTAGGGATATACACGAAGATACGAATATGTTGCAGAGAGTAATATGAGCGCAAATTTTGGGTGACGACGGCGACTACGTGACAATTTGAAGGAGGCGTATTTCTCACCCGCCAATCGTCACGGTCGCCGCATGACGGAGCATTGGACGCAGCAGGAAATGAAACGCCAGCTAGCAACATAGAATGGACATGCTCCTGCTTGGCTTGAACACAACAAGCGATCGGAAACCGCCGATATGACGCGTGTCTGTGTGCAAATGCGGATAGCGAGCATCGATGGGGAAAATACTAGATATGGAATCGGATTTACCGGTTGCGGCATGCCGTTGTGTTGTCGAGCATTAGTTGGCGTGCCGTTGCCAATATTGAGCGTACATGAGTTATATGATTGATGACGGAATTGTGACCGGTGGGCGCGACAATGACCAGATAAAGAAAGTCATGCATATGTCGGGCAAGCCCGCAACCCAAAATGACACTGCTGGGTGCTGGTAGGACACGCGTACGGTGTTTTCGGGGATCCTCTGCAAATCAGTGGTGCTGGTCCGGATCATGCATGAGATGCTGGAGACGATCGTGGAGAAATACCTCCAAGTGGACGGGGGTGGTCATGGGACTTTTGTGCCTCATATGCATCGTACGCAACTATTCTCGACAACGCGTCGAAAGGAACCCGGGATAATGACACCGCCGAAATCGGCACGCACCCAACGCTGGAGTGGGGCCGGCCGTCGAATGGTGTGTGTGATCCTGGAAGACGTTGAATTCCAAGTTAAATGGGAGAGTGTCGTGTCGTGCAGACTCCGGGCCGACTAGCGCGTTCGATGCAAACCTACCGCAGCCGTAAGGTGGCGCGATCGTCGGGGGGTTCCGGTTCACAGCTGATGTAGTACAACCAGGGCGAGGCTGACACACTGACGACCCTGCGACCGTGCAGGTGAGGTATGGCTCTAACGTTTTGGGGAAGATGTCATAGCAGTACTCACGTAGTCACAGCAAGTCAGGGACCTTATGAGAGCGCGCACATCGAGGGTGTGGGGGACGAGTGGTGGCTATTATGAAGATGAGCAGTGGGTAGCATCCCCCAGTTGGATAGAAGCCTTCGTGTTGTCAGAGGTGCTCCGGTGCCGACTGATCAGTAGACGGCGTGGTAGTTTACAGCTGTATGAGCGAGCACCGTAAGCAAAGATGTGGAACTTGAAGGTCAGAGTGAATGTGGCCAAATCATCCGTCGGACGCGCCGCACGGCCCCCTAATGCGAGAAGGTTATTCGTCCAAGCGTATACAGGTGAGTGCCATCCTGGTGGACAAGCTTCAACGGCGAACTCATACCCCATGATGCATGATGCATGATGCATGACGCCTGTTTGTCTAGCCAATTAATCAATACTCAACCCTGAGGCGAGCGAATTCATGGAGCCTGCACGACGTCCGAGTCCGAATGGAACGTGCGACCGAGGTGAGCAGACTCTGGGCCCGGGACTTGTTTCTGGATGATCCATTGTGATGCTGCTAGTATAGTACTGTCACCGCTGAAACGTTGACACGAGTTGAATGTGGCCAAAAGCGTTCATGCGGAACTTCGTGTTACAGCTCGCTTGATTCGGACGAACATCGGCCTTATGGCAATTCACAGGCCCAAGATAGGTTAGGATGAGGTGGGCTGTTGAGGCCTTGAGGGGCACCACTGGTGGTCTTCGGCAGCGCTAGTGTCGACGTTTCTCTCTGGCAAGTAAATTATCTATTAATTACTGTACTTTCATTGAACATCAACAGAGTTGGCGCACTGAGCAGCGTCATTGATGGGTCGCTTCGCCACTACAACCATGTCAAATAATTATTGTGAAGAGACCAGGAACGAGATTGACCACATATGTACTTGTGCACCAAAAAAGTAGTGAATAATGGCAAGTGATGGGCAACCGAATCAGAAGGCTATAGTGACACTTGGAAATGTATCATATGTGATACGGATGAGGTCTAGGTTTGGGTGAATTGGGGTGGGCTGCGGGGGTCGGCGCGGTGGGTTGTACCTGACGCGGAGCTGAGGCTGGACGGCGTTTTGATGCAGCACATGGCCGACATCCCGTACCTACCACTGCTGGGCAGATATTTGGTGCTGGAGAATGGCTACAATTTTATGCGCTCGAAACATAAAGATGCTGGCGGGTGGGAGGCGATCGCTGAGGTCAAATAACCCCGAAGTGGGCTATATTTTATTTGTCAACGTCACCGTTGGTATGCTGAATCATTTGAATGCTTTCAATTGAGAGTTACGAAATAGGGTGAATTTGCTGCTTCGCGGGAGAAGGCCGTTCGAGGAGCTTGACTAGGTTTGGTCTCTAACGGCGCCCGAAAAGAGCCTCGAACATAACCGATGCTAGGGGTTGGGGTTTGAGGTTAGTCGGACGGTGCTTCTTCATGAAATATTTAGGTTGATTGGGGTATATAATAAAATTGAATTGAACGGTGACCTTGGAGGGGACCGTACTTGAGCGCTTGAGCCACAATACCGCCTAATACCGGCGGCATGTGTTCAAGTTGATACCTGATAAGGGCCTGGGGTTGTGTATGGATCTTTGAACGGAACCTTCAAGCTCAAACTTGGAAACTAGACCTTCTCGGTCACAGCACGTGAGCAATGCCGAGTCGCTCGCGTGGCCGGCAATACGTGCCGGTTTTATGAGCTCCGCACAGAGGATCAGCCGATATATTAACGCTTGCCGCCTGTAGATAAGAGGGTGGGAATCGCAGTTAGCGCTAGTCGAGGGCAACCCCCCAAGATGGGATCTCCTCGAATTTCGAAGGGGCGGTGACCACATCAGGCGATGTGTTTTGCACCTCTGACATAGTCAGGGGTGGTCAGGTCGGTGGTTATATGCTCGATTTGATGTGGGAACGGGATGGACATTTGGTGGGAATGGAGGTGGGGGAGTGCGAGGACATGGCCTGCATCGCACACAAAAACAAAGGAGTTCGGCAATGGGAACACAGACCACGCCGTCGCAGGTCGACAACACCCGGAGCTGCGAACACAGCCGTTGCACGGAACCCGATTGTGGCGTTTTTGTTTATGTTTATTTGTTTGTGCTTTATCTCGTAACGCCGGATGGCCCCGTGAGGCGTGGGAGTATGTGTCTGGCCAATCAGAGGCGAGCTTGGAATCTGGCTCGTGCTATAAGCCTGCGACACTCCTACACTTTCCTGCGAGGCAACCATCAGCCCTTACCCCCTCCCCCCTGCAATGTCCACATCCCAGCCCATCGCCCTCCCCGCCGCCGCCCATTCTCCAGATCACCCAATTGCCCTCGGCTCTTACACCAGCCCCAACGGCGCCTTCAATCCTGCCTCCTACACCCGTCATTTTCTGGGTTCTCCCCTCTCTTGGCGCGGCGGCTCCTTTGGCGGTCGTTTCTATCCCGCTGGCTCTCCTGACCAGCTCCTCGGTCCCCTAGAGTACTTCCTCGTACCTTGTATTCTCTACAGTCATGCTGACCACCATTGCCAGGCAAAACGACTTCAAGTGCGGCAAACTCTCGTCCTCAATCGAAAGTGACCGTGGGTCTATCGTCAACGCCTTTAATGTGTTTGAGGATGAACTCGTACGTTCCGCTATCTTGTCCAATTAACATACTTCATTCTTACGTTCCCTTCAGTGCCGTAACTACTCGTGTTGCGGACTCAACCTTACTGACCTCCATGCCCTCTTGGAGCATTTCGAAGAAGTACACGTCGTTGTCGTAGACCCATCTACTCCACAGCCCCACTTTCCTTCACAATACACAATCCAACCGCATATCGATCAGATGCTGCCTTTGCAGCACTTCCAAAATTCTCACTCTCGCATAACCTCTCAGCAGCCGAATCCTCCCCCCTACATCCCGGAACACCACAACGGCCCATTCGATCCGGATGATATGGAGCTCGATCTTGACACTATGGCCTCGACGCCCTCCTCTGGGGCCCCCTCGCCCCCGGACACACCTCTCTCCACTCCGTTGTCTTCCTATCCCTCGCCAAGCTGTTACTCCAATTCCCACCTTCCCCAATCTGCCCTCCCCCCCTCCTTCGTTGCCCAGCACTCCTTGCCCGGATCGACATGTGGGTCTCCGCGCACGCACTCACACGTCCTCGACTCGACCCCCGTCTCTGCTTTCGAGACCACTGTCGTTCGCGTCCCGTCAGTCGCAAACCGAGCCCATTCTCACCCGCACCTCCCCCTCTCCGCGTTCCCACCCTCACGAGCCAGTGCTATCGCTGCCCCAGACGCCTTCAATGCGTATGCCGGGTACTCGGATTACTCGAGTAGTATGCCTGGCACCGTCCCGAGTCCTCCTGCGAGCATTCCGGAGGAGCCACCAGCACAGGGCCAGGCCCACCCGCATATCCAGGCGGTTGCCGTAAAACTCCAGGGCGGGAGTGATCCGACAAGCCAATACACGGGGTGCGTTCCCCCAGCGCTGCTCTTCTCTAGCACAGGTTCGACGCCTGTGAGCACGCCGACGACGTCCCGCGTGCCCTCTCCCGCAGCCCACTCTTCCACCCGAGATGCAACTACGCACACACATGCACATCCGCCATCTGGGACTTCGCGGGCAAGCACCACGCTGTCTCGTCCTGCGTCATCGCTGCTCCTGAACAAGCCTTTCCGCTGCCCTAAGCCGAACTGCAGCAAGAGCTACAAGCAGGCGAACGGCCTCAAGTACCACATGACGCATGGGAGTTGCAACTTTGCACCACCGAAGGACCTCGAACACGTGCAGGCGCTGCTTGCCTCCAAGCGCTCCGCACGTGCAGGGTCGGGTCCCTGTTCGGGTCCGGGTCCAGGTTCGGGTTCGGTGCCCGGATCCCCCATTTTACCGCAATCACCCGCTGCCAGTGGGCGCGGTGACGCCGGTACGGAAGGGAACGTGGATGCGACTGGGTTCACAGAGCACGAGCTGCGAGAGGTAGCGCGCGAGGCGGAACGCCGGTTGCGCCCATTTGCTTGCGGCGTAGGTGACTGTCAGCGACGGTACAAGAATATGAACGGATTGCGGTACCATTATCAGCATTCGGGCGAACATGGCGCTCACGGGCTTGCCCTGCTTGCCAGCGGATTGCACGACTGTCTGAGTGGGGGGAAGAGTGGTGTCCCGGTTGGGGGGAGCACGCAGAGTTCCCGGCATGCGAGCAGGCAGGGAAGTCACGATCACATCGGGATATCGACACCTGTGCTGCAACAGCAACCCCAGCTCCAACCTCAGCCCCAGCAGCCCCAGCCCCAGCCACCCCAATATAGCCAGCAGCAGCAGCAGACCTATGCGTATACGGCCCAACAGCAAGCGCAACTAGCTTACCAGCAACAGTACGCGCAACACCAACGGGCGCAGTATCAGCAGCAGCAGGCGCAGGCACACGCTCATGCACACGCTCAAATTTCGAATATGGGGATGTACATGTCGGGGATGGATTTCAACATGGCTGATGGTTGAATGATCTGACGGGGGATGGAGTCGGGAGGGAGGGGTCCTGATTTCTTGTACTTCGGACAACCACATTCACCTCACATTCATTGCGGTCCTCGTTCGTTTCGTCCACCGCCGTGTGGTCGCCGGTCTCAAAAGTATAAAGTATACATACGCTAACATATCTATTGTCTATGTCGCCTCAGCTTCCACCTGGGTCTTCTCCGTGGTTGGGCCGTCGTCGGGATCGACCGACAATCACTCGTGTCTGCCGACCTCGCCTGCGGTATAGATTCTGTCTTGATCTCTTGTTGTCTTGCACTTTTGTCTCGCTCGACATATACTATCGGCTTGGTTATCCTCCACATTCATACATCCACCACCGACACTGTCACCTCGGCAGTGTACTGCGTAATCGCGCAAGTCTCTTTCCTTGGTCTCTCTTGTAATCGACTATACATATCCGGTCGATGGTCCTACCCCCGAAGTTTCGTGCCTCTTGCTTTCTTTTTTTCTTGACTTCTTGAGTTGGGTCTTTTCACCACCGAAGAAGAGAAGGGGTTCTTGACCTCTTTCGTTCGCTCTTTGGGTGGAACAGTATATAATAGTATACTTTTAGTTGTATCTAGACGTGTTACCCTCGTACAAAAAGCTTTGTCTGTAGATTCCAGGCTGGCATTCCTGCATTATTATTCCTTCCATCCCCTGCCGTAGTTTGTACTCTTTTTAACCTCCGCATCCCCCCCGCGCCGTCCTCTACCTTCTTCTCTCCATTCGAGTTCGTTCTCGTGTTGACGGTGTTGCTTGCCGTCGTCCCGTTCCTTTCATGCTCCCCGCTCACTCGCCGTCTTCAGTTTGGTGTCTCCCAGAATACATACATATATACATTAGGTGCCCATATATATATATACAGTGCTATCGTATACTTGCCGTTTTATTGTTCGAGTTGTGAGAGCGAGCAAGTTGAAAAAAAAAACACTTTTTTTGACGTCTGTGCTACATACCGGTACATATTTACTATTTGGATGATAGCTACCGATTGTCGGATATGGTGTAACGGCTAACATTGCCGCCTCTCACGAAAGGTGGACGCGGCAGCTCGGGGTTCGATTCCCCGTATCCGAATTTTTTTTGGGGCCAATTTGCTACTCCCCGAAGGAGTCTACCCATCCAACGCAAAATGAATCGTATTCAAAGGGTTCAGAATACTATAAATATAAATTTACATGGCAATGTATGTGTGTCCAAGATCTATGGGTCCTATGTACCGCGAAGGTCAGTCGGGCTGTATTCCTGTATCCCTAATACATTAGATTGGGCATTGGACCGTCGGTCCAACAGCGTCATCGCCGACTCGTCATTTGTAATCATTTGTCCAGTTCCGTCGTCGTTAGCCACGATGGCACCCGTTCGCTTATCGAGCCCGAACCTCAAATCGGCCAACTTGCTTGTGATTGTCGCCTCGTCATCAAAGGGCAACAACAGATCGCCGAAACCAGAACGGGAGGTTAGGGATACGATGGCTGCGATCGATCCGGGCGGAGTCGTTAGATAGACTTTACGCCGGGCCATTCGGTTGATGATATGAACGAATAATCCTGTTATACTCATTACCGCCATGATGAATGCCAAAAAATGCGCAGGTAGTGACCTGTACGAGATGTGTGTTGTTAGTTTTGATCTAATCTAGCCCCGTTCATGACAAGTAGAGACGTACTCGACAACGAGCTTCGGGCGTTGGGAGGTCATCTTCCCAGGCAATGGTTGGTTGTCATCTACAAAGTATATTGACTTGGCAGCCAACGACAAATGTTGAGTCTATCCAACTGTCAGAAATGAACGAATTTATCGGGTAAGAAAATTCCTTACATAGACAAGTCGAGTGAGCTGCAAGAAGCCTTCTGTATTCGAAAAGACAGATTCCGGACCAGCAGGCTGTTGTGAGGCGAAGCGGAATATGGCTCCAGGTATACCCGACTTGACCGCCGTAGCACGAGCTTGGATAAAGGCGTTGATACTCGCGTTGAACAACACACTAGAGAGGGGGGGGGGGGACAGGAACATGTCGCAATTAATATCTCCACCAAATTAAGATAATAGCATACGCATTGAAAGCCTGGCCTCGCAGAGGGCTTCCGGTAACATTGTTGGGTGGAGTATAGTCGTCTATTACTGTTACTTGAGCAAGGGAGCCATTGTTGAGATTTACGGTTGCCGTGATGAAATATACAGCTATTGATGGGTGGCAAAATACGGCTTGCGCCTCCGGAGTTCCGTCATTGCTGCGGTGGAAGTACCAAAACATGACAGGGGCGAAAGAAACGTCCGTAGACGAACCGCAGTCGGGCACGGTAATTACTCCGTATTGTTGGTCCGCAGTTTCAGGATCAAAGGATACATCCCCGGCGCAATTGTCTTCGGAAACAGCATTAATGGTAAAGTTCCCATTACCAGGCGTAGACAGCTTATAGTCGTGAGGGTTGGCACAATTTGGTGACGTTTGGATGCCAGTGGTGTCCACGGACAATGAACCATTTACTACGAGGTAATTGGGGAGCTAAGGATGGAATGTTGGAAACCTATGGTAGAATTGGAATACGGCTCTCACATCGAATTCCGCAACTGCCCACTGGTCTTGAATAAAAGATGGATCCGGCAGATTGTTAAATACTGTTGCAATACATTAACGGAAGCCAGGGAGGATTGACAAAAGACTGACCAGCGGCCTCTGCAAACTAGAGAATATGTTAGAACTTTCCCGAAAGACATCCGTCGATTTGTTTTACTCACCCCTGCCGAAGCTAAAAAGGGATTCAACTGTTCCAAGTCAGGACTAAGTCCAACACTTCTGGTACTGTTTACGATTGTGGCTGCAAAGGATTGTGGTGAGCCATCTACCGAACAGAACGGGTCAACCAGATTACCTCGCGTATCTGCAACCTGTTGAACTTGTAGAACAGATCCAGCTAAGGGCTGGAATGTAAATGAAACGAGCGCGATCATTGTAGAGACGAGGATGAGCGGGTGTTTGTGTTTCACGGCACTGAAGAGACTGAAGAAATTCCTGCGAGAGAAAGCTTGTGTTACGATATGGAGACAAAAAGGCATGAGATGGACGTGCGCACCCTAGAGCAATCTTGATAAAAACGAATGTGAGTGATTTACCGAAGCCATATTGAAAGTGGCTTACATAGTCCAAGAGCAGACTGTTTTCTGCGGTGGCGTCACCGTTGGATAGGATGACATAAGGCTGCATGCTACTGCTCAATGCTTGAAAATATGACAACAAAGGCGTTCATCTTACCTGATACCATTTTACCAGCCAGTCTGCCTCTTGCCAAAGCAGAGCCAAAGGGGCAATCAATATTGTGGGAATGAAAGACTGAACAGGTGAAAATCGATTGATATGGCAACGTGATCGGACGTTCTACATACTCACCGTCAGCAATTGGGGAGAAAGAAATCGGTTTGAGCCAAATTTGAAAACGTTTCTTTCTGGGACTGAAAAGCCTGCGAAGAATTTACGTACGTCAGGCATTGAGAGGCGATTTCACCCGACGACTGTACGCACCATTGTGGGCATTCGACAATGCAAGTCCCACCTCCAGAGCGATGGCCAGAGCAAGGGTCACCGTTAGCATAAACACGACGGTCGTTACTTTAAGAACGATTGGTTCCTGTTGGCAGTCATTCAGAAATGGGTGAAGGAAACGAGGGAAATTGCCACTCACATAACGTCGGGGCCGCGTGACTTGGACTCCGGGGGTAGGAATCTGATCAGTAGATTCTCGAAACCCGCGAGATTTGCTTGTGCTGCGGTAGGACATTGAGGACATTCGCCGCTGAAGTCTCGACTTGGAGAGCGAGGTGAGAATGGACAGACTGTGGGGCTGTGGCTAGTAACCAAATATGGGTTAGTGATGGCACGTGATCTCATTTCACAGCTTTTTTCTCCCACGTGGTCGAGGCGTGTGCACGGTATTTTAAGGACACCCATGAAGCCCGAGCGCTTGCTTGGCGGGCGGTGACCAGTGTTACCGGTAATTACGCAATGGCGTTGCCAGTAGGCACAGTTTCTGGCAAGGATTGACGGTCAACGGGGCACTCAATTTCTTGCGGGTGTGATTTTCTCATCAATTTCAAGTCTGTTTCTATATCGTCCAGGTCCACGCAGCGGTAATTGCGCGCGCTACTCCAAGCCTCCACTGGGGAACTGGCGACGTACGTACGGGTTTTTGCGGGACAACAAGTCACATTCCGTTCAACTCAGAAACAACGCTTGCCCTGACTGCCAACTTGAGGCGTTTTACATGCCGAGTCCTTGTGGCCGATTCCCTGCCCGATTCTGACCACCTTCCAATTTCAGATCTTGGAAGTCGATAAATATGGTGCCAAGTAAACCCTCCAGCTGTAATGGGAAATCTCCAGCGCACACGGAAATCGTAAGCCGCTCTGAGAATCTCGAGCATCGAGGAAACCTCAGTCCTCGGTCTGATATTACACCGATTAGCAGGCCGTTGGAGTGGTCCAGCAGTATGGTCGCAGGTGCGCGGTTGGCTCACCAGACTGTGATCCCGTCAGCCTGAGACTAGTAAAGTGCATTGGTGCGGCATACGTACCCCAGGACACAGCCATCGGTCCCGAAACCAACATGGTAGGGTTCTATTGCGCGCTAGCACACTGATACGCACTTCATTTAGCTATAGGTGATTGGCCGGAGTCATGTTGTGGCAGTGCAGAAGGCGTAGTATAAGGTTCTTGGGGGAGCTGCTGGGTTGACAACCGCTCAGTATTGCTTAGCATGGGTCGCTGGACACAATACGACGAGGTAAAGTTGCAATTACTCAGAACTTTCAACAGTCCTTCGCCATTAAATTTATATATCGTACGAACAGGATCCTTACCGCCTCCCAGAAGGCGTATCTCGTGTGGGATATGACGCTGACTCAGTCATATATACATTTTGTGATGACACAGGGTGTGTCTACCGCAGCAATCCATGGGAGAAGTATGGTGTCATTTATCCCATCCCCTCAGCAGAAGCCCCGAACGGTGGGAATCCATGAACTTTTGCTCCAACCGCAGTGCTAACTGAGGACCAACAGATCGTGTAGAAAGGCCATTCTACACACGCCCAACCTCTAGAGCCCCCCCGTCTACATGCCACGACATCTATGGGCCGCCCCCACCCCTTCCGGCACCCCGCCCACGTGCCTGTAGACGGTGGGTCCACGCAGTACGCAGGATGGTGTTGCCAAAGATACTGATGTATAGGCCGGCGTTGAGAATATTTCTTGCCAGACTTGTGGGGGGGAAATCTGGTTATCGAGATTCCGTCGCGCCTAAGGGCTCGGATGAGACCTGAAGCAACCGTCACGGCCGTACGGTTAACAATTGCGCATTCTGAGTTCCCTTTGGATTCCGGAGTCTCACTAGTCGCAGACGGACTGAATGCGTTGCCTTCGATATATGCATGCGGACTGTGTTCTACGTTCTACGTGTAATTTTACCCAATATGGCTTCCAGAGCTAGTTTCCAAGTTGTTCATGAACGATCTTTGAGGTATAATTTGTGACGAGGATGGGCCGACTAAAAGGACAGCTGCCGTCCCTGATGCTCAGCGCTCATCGGTTGGTCGGTCTGAATTCAAAATTGTGAAAGGAAACTCACCGAGTGACTGGGACAAGGTCATACGTTTCCATACACTTTGTTACGTTTGTTCACCCCCAACTGGCTTCTGACTTTCATTATCTCAGCCTTCGGGCTGCGTGCAGCAGGGCTCGGGGGGTAGGGCGATCTGGGCAAAGCATCATGTCTCGTTGGGACAGTAGAGGGTCTGAGCTTAGTACCCGGAACTTGGACTGAGAGAGGGATGAGGGCGGCGAGAAGGATGGCCAGGAAGACGAACAAGTTCATGATGAGACCTTGAGACTTTGAGGTGGGTTCAGCGACCGTATTTATACCAACGGCCACGTCCAAATCGGCTCAGCATTCGACAAGTTTGATACATTGAAAGATGAACCTACTTGGTAGGTGGCCTGTCCCTGAACTGAGCCCAGGGCTGGCAGGACTGGTAGGCCATAGCAGACGGATGGAAAGGAAGGATGCCCGCCCCATTTTTCCCGATCCTGCGTGTCTCCTCCGCGAAAATTGAAGCGCCCGCATCGATTCCCGACTTCGAGGTGTATGTACGTACGCTTTTTGAAGGCTTGAACGCGCATCGAGTGAATTATCAAGTAGCAGGTTATTAATAAATTGTGGATTGTGGATGAGAACAAGGGAGCCAAATCATGTGATACAGTCCACCGTGGCCACCACCTCGTTTATATATTCTTGATCCCCGACACATGAGATGATAGGAAACGCACTTTACCACCAATTCATCTTTCACAGGATCAGCTCAGGCTTGCAGTGCCGTTGCAGTACTTTTAAATCTTGATATGAACCGCTGGACGCAATACGATGGGGTAATGTGTCCACTATTCGAGCGTTGCGTTGTCTCTCACACCCCCAACAGGACTCTTATCGTCTCCCAGAGGGCATAACTCGTATCGGATACGACTCTGACACAGAAAGATATACTTTTCGTGATGACACGGGACGTATCTTCCAGGGCAATCCAAGGGAGCAGTATGGCTTTATGTATCCCTCTACAACAGCAGTGGCAGAAAGCCATCGGTTTGCGGCCGATGGTGCGCATTCTTTGCATAATATATTCGTAGATATGTAGCTGAAATCCCACAGATTGTGTCGCAGAGCCCCGTGCACACAGGACCTCTGGGTCTTCTCCGGCTACATTTCACGATATCGTGGATCCATCCCTCATCACCTCATCGTCTTCTACGCCTCGTTCACTCGTTAACAATCGCTTTGTCGACGCAGTGCGCACGAGTATGATGCCAAAAATTTATGGGACGGTCTCGCGCGTAATGCGTGCAAGACGGGCAGAACGCAATTCCGATGGAGACCCTGAGGTTGTCGATGGGCTTGTTACCATGGATTCGGCTTCCAAATTCTCTCCCTGAGCTACAGTCATTGATTTCACCCTTTCCTATTTATGATGTGTAGGATATTGTACATGAGGCCTGAGGCCTGAGGATGTAATTTTACAGCACTTAGATTTTGCGATACGTCATACGGGACGCGAAGTTCCCCTACGAGCTCGACCTCGGGGTGTGATCCAAGACCGAAATCGCTACCCATTGAACCTATGTAAGATCCACAATGGCGAGAGGGCCACGAAAAACACAGGATCCACGCCGGGTCGACATCTTGGCTCCTGCTCTGGAGGAAGACGAGACTTCTGAACAGGTAGGAATGGCAGAACATGACGATAACGACGTTGGACGCGAGTGTGGACGCGAGTGTGGACGTAAATGAACGGTTGTGGTTTGGCGCCACTGAAATATTGTCGCCGCTTGAAAATTTCGACCCTGGGCCCAAAGCCTCCAGTTTTTTTGTTCCTGTTTACTCGCCAGTCTTCTCTCTCCTGACTATCCAAACCCTCCAGTCTCCTCTATAACTCCTCGCGTACGTGGTTACGCCCTTTCATTTTTATTTTGCTGCTCGCACAGAATACGCGATTTTTATCGTGTTTTTCTTGCACTCTTTTAAACGAGGTGACTGATTCAAATCAACAGCATGCGTGAAATCGTCCATCTCCAAACCGGCCAGGTGTGCATTTTTAATAGACATCGATATCGTTTCCCCTTTGATCTTACCATCTACACCACTCCACCAGTGCGGTAACCAAATCGGTGTGCACCTATCCATCCATCTATCGAGTCATCCACATTCTAATCCTTTCCTCATTCAGGTGCTAAATTTTGGGAGGTCGTTTCGGACGAGCATGGCATCGAGCGCGACGGTCAATATAAGGGCAATAATGACCTTCAACTTGAACGCATTTCCGTTTATTATAACGAGATTGGTGCCAACAAGTATGTTCCTCGTGCCGTTTTGATCGATCTGGAACCCGGAACCATGGACTCGGTTCGTTCTGGCCCGCTTGGAGGACTTTTCCGTCCAGATAACTTCGTGTTTGGTCAAAGTGGTGCCGGAAATAATTGGGCGAAAGGACGTGAGTACTGCATCGATATTGTGTCCATCATTGTGTGCCGGCCATATGACATGATAATGTGTTTTCCCGCATATTTTCATTGCTTATACACCTCGACATTATTCACTCTTTTTCTCCAGATTACACGGAGGGCGCGGAACTCGTCGACTCGGTCCTCGATGTTGTTCGTAAGGAGGCCGAGGGTACTGATTGTCTCCAAGGTTTGTTCCTGCTCTGTCGTTACCCCCCCTGCCTTTACAAATTTAATTTTCAGGTTTCCAAATCACTCACTCACTTGGTGGCGGAACTGGTGCTGGTATGGGCACCCTCCTGATTTCCAAGATCAGAGAAGACTACCCCGACAGAATGATGTGTACATACTCTGTCGTACCCAGTCCCAAGGTGTCGGACACCGTCGTTGAGGTACGTACATTGACGTTTAATGGTTCAGAAAACTAATCCTGTCGTTGTATAGCCTTACAATGCAACGCTGTCTGTCCATCAGCTGGTCGAGAACTCGGACGAAACTTTCTGTATTGACAATGAGGCTCTTTACGACATCTGCTTTAGGACACTCAAGTTGTCTACGCCAACATACGGCGATCTCAACCACCTGGTCTCCATTGTTATGTCGGGTATTACGACATGTTTACGATTCCCCGGTCAGCTCAACTCTGATCTACGAAAGCTTGCCGTCAACATGGGTGGGTCCCTTTATGAAATGTTCGTCGGTCGATGATGTTCATTAGCCTTCGTGAATTACTAGTTCCCTTCCCTCGTCTGCATTTCTTCATGACTGGCTTTGCTCCCCTGACAGCCCGTGGCAGTCAGCAGTTCCGCGCTGTGACCGTCCCGGAGCTCACCCAACAAATGTTCGACGCAAAGAACATGATGGCCGCCTCAGACCCTAGGCATGGACGCTATCTGACTGTATGTTCTCATTACGTGAGGTTGCCGCAAGCCACTGAGTAGTCTTGCGTCAACTAGGTGGCTGCCGTGTTCCGTGGCAAGGTCTCCATGAAAGAGGTCGAGGAGCAGATGCAAAACGTGCAAAACAAGAATTCTGCCTACTTCGTCGAATGGATTCCCAACAATGTACTCACCGCACAATGTGACATCCCTCCGAGAGGGTTGAAGATGGCGGTCACCTTCTTGGGCAATTCGACTGCTATCCAAGAACTCTTCAAACGCGTGAGCGACCAGTTCAGCGCCATGTTCAAGAGGAAGGCATTCTTGCATTGGTACACCCAGGAGGGTATGGATGAGATGGAGGTAGGTCGACAGATTTTATGATTCGAAATGTAGAGTTGAGTGTTGACCGTTATCACAGTTTACCGAGGCAGAGTCTAATATGCAGGATCTGGTCGCCGAATACCAACAATACCAGGATGCGACGTACGTGACGCCTTTTGACCTTCTCTTGATCTTTGCTAATATTCGCTTTAGTGTCGAAGAGGAAGGCGAGTATGAGGAGGAAGCTCCGCCTGAGGAAGAGCAGTAGATGCGGGAACTTTGCCACGAGATATTCCCATTCGTCTCTTTTTTTGTTACCCCCCGTTCTCGAAAATTTAGGCAATCCTTAAACTTTCCCGTTTTCCCGATTCCTCCTGTCTTATTCTGACGAAACCGTTACCCAAAGTTTACTCTATTCAGCATTGTGTTTTTCCCAATCTCTACATTTGTCTGTCGTGGGTGTCAATGGAATGATCTGTTAATGTCTTCAGCGTGGATCGTACGTGTGGTATCATATCAAAAAACCAAACACTCATCAACAAACTTTTTTATTTATTATCTGAAATGTCGTATTTTCTTCTCCTCTTCCTCTTCACCCAATTGCGTGCTCCTCGCGTCTTTCGGGTGAAGAGGAAGGCGACGTCAAGTTCTCGAGAATGAACAACCCAGCCGTATCGGCGAAAAATGTACCTAATTCCAGACCCCGCATCTCCCGAGTTCCAAGTACCTTGAATGACGGTCCTACACCTCCCATCAATCCTATCGTTGAAGCCAATAACGCACATTCTTTATCTGTGGATGCTGTGCTAGAATTCAGCGATGGTTCCATTTTTCGAGGAATCAGCTTTGGTGCAGAGGGGAAGAGTGTGGCTGGTGAATGTGTTTTTCAGACGGGTCAGTTCTCAATCAAAGTGGATGGCTTGCATTCGTTTGTAATTTATATCAATGGATAGGCATGGTAGGATACACGGAATCCCTCACAGACCCATCGTACGAGGGCCAGATTCTTGTATTGACTTATCCTCTTATCGGCAATTACGGAGTACCCGACCGCTCAACACCTCCTGAAAGTGGTGATCTTCCCTTCCATTTCGAGTCGTCACGCATTCACATTTCAGCCCTTGTCGTCAGCTACTATTCTGCAGATTTCAGTCACTTCCTGGCACGGTCGTCTCTTGGCGAGTGGCTGAAGGACCACGGCATTCCCGCCATTTATGGCGTGGATACTCGTGCCCTCACCAAAAAAATCAGAGAAAAGGGCTCGATGCTTGCCAAACTATTAGCAAGAAGAGCCGACGCCCCGTTCAGGTCGCGTTCTGTGATACCCCAGTCACAAACCACTTCACGTGCCCCGTCGCCTCAATCGTCACCCTCGTGGCGTGAAGATTATATTGATATTTCATTCAGAGATCCAAATCAAGATAATTTAGTTGCTGCTGTCTCTATTTCTGCTCCTCGTCTGTTCAAACCGACGGTTGAACACCTCAAGCACCCTTCTGGGAGGACTATACGTGTTCTGGCAATTGATGTTGGGATGAAGTACAATCAAGTTCGATGTTTTACTCAACGTGGCGTTGAGCTGAAAGTTGTTCCTTGGGACTACAATTTCTTGTCCGAGGTCGAGCCTTATGACGGTCTCTTTATTTCCAACGGTCCGGGAGACCCTACAATAGTCAAATCGACAATCGCACGGCTCTCCAAGGCGATTCAGAACGCTGATCGTCCTATTTTCGGCATATGCCTCGGCCACCAGCTGTTGGCTTTGGCCGCTGGAGCTTCCACCTCTAAAATGAAGTACGGCAATCGCGGTCATAACATCCCTTGCACAGATGCTCTCTCCGGGAGGTGCTACATTACCAGTCAGAACCACGGATTTCAGGTCGACACATCAACCCTGCCAGCAGGTTGGCAAGAGATGTTCCGCAACGCGAACGACGGAAGCAACGAAGGAATTTACTGTACTGACAAGCCCATTTTCTCAGTCCAATTCCATCCGGAATCCACCCCAGGTCCTCGAGACACTGAATTTCTTTTCGATGTATTCATTCAGAATATTGTTGACTGTGTCCATACCAGTCTCCTGGCTCCTATCGTCATGCCTGGCGGGAAGAAATCAGACAACGAAAAGCGAGCATCCCATGCTAATGTCCGTAAAGTCCTGATTCTCGGTTCTGGGGGACTCTCAATTGGCCAGGCGGGAGAGTTCGACTACTCGGGTTCGCAGGCAATAAAGGCTCTGAAAGAGGAAGGAATCTATACCATACTTGTGAACCCAAATATCGCAACCATTGCCACATCGAAAGGCCTAGCCGACCAGGTGTACTTTTTACCCGTAACTCCCGAATTTGTGCGCAAAATCATCAAGTTCGAGAAGCCTGAAGGCATCTATGTGACGTTCGGCGGGCAGACGGCGCTAAATGTTGGGATAAAACTGAAGGACGAATTCAGCTCGCTAGGGGTGCAGGTACTCGGTACTCCAATTGAAACGATCATCAAGACGGAGGACAGGCAATTGTTCGCGAGCGCGATGGCAGAGATCGGCGAATCATGTGCGCAATCTAGCACTTCCACGAATCAGGAGGAGGCAGTTACCGCTGCGCAAACCATAGGATTTCCTGTGATCGTCAGGGCAGCTTACACATTGGGTGGTCTTGGCTCGGGATTTGCGCAAAATGAGGATCAATTGCGAGCTTTGTGTTGTAAGGCCTTCGCAACCAGTCCTCAAGTTCTGGTGGAAAAGAGCATGAAAGGCTGGAAAGAGATCGAATATGAGGTGGTGCGGGATTGTCGTAACAACTGTATTACTGTTTGCAACATGGAGGTTCGTTTATCATGTCGTGTCAGTTGAGGCCGTCTGATAATTAGTTATTCAGAATTTTGATCCGTTGGGTATTCATACCGGTGACTCGATTGTCGTCGCTCCGTCGCAAACATTATCAGATTCTGATTACAACATGCTGCGGACGACGGCAATCAATGTTGTCCGGCATTTGGGAGTTATTGGCGAGTGTAATATTCAATATGCACTAAACCCTATGTCCCAAGAGTATTGCATCATTGAGGTATGATGTGTTATTTGGAGTCTGTTCACAATACTCGACGAGATTAGCGCAGGTGAATGCGCGATTGTCGCGTTCTTCTGCATTGGCCTCCAAAGCAACCGGATATCCACTCGCATTTATTGCTGCCAAGCTTGGACTTGGGATCCCGCTGAACGAGATCAAGAACTCAGTCACTAAGGTCACTAGCGCCTGTTTCGAACCGAGCCTGGATTACGTCGTTGTGAAGATTCCCCGATGGGACCTGAAAAAGTTCATTCGCGTCAGCCGGGTGCTCAGCAGCAGCATGAAGAGTGTCGGTGAAGTTATGAGCGTTGGCAGGACGTTCGAAGAAACTTTTCAAAAAGCTATCCGTGCTATTGACGATCAGTTCAGCGGGTTTGCCAAGGTTCGTCTTAAAACCGTTACAAATTGCTTCCATGTCTAGAATCTGCCAAATAAAATTCATTTTGTAGAATGATCTCGTCGAGGATATAGATGAAGAACTTGTCAACCCAACCGAATACCGGATTTTTGCCATCTCTATGGCATTCTACAGAGGGTATAGCGTTGATAAGATCTGGCAGTTGACGAGCATCGATAAATGGTTCCTAACAAGGCTCGAGAACATTTTCAAGATGGAACAACGGCTAGCGTGCGTCATCGAGCATTTAACACTTAGAGTATTTGCACTTTCCTGATGCAATTGAGCGTCAACAGCACGTACAATGTTTCAACTATGAGCTGGGGTCTGCTCCGGCAAGCAAAACAGCTTGGCTTCTCCGATCGCCAACTCGCCAACTCTATGGGGTCTACAGAGCTTGCTGTCCGCCGGTTGCGTGAGGAAGCCGGTATTTCTCCCTTCGTCAAACAAATCGACACGGTTGCTGCAGAGTTCCCTGCCTTCACCAACTATCTCTACACCACCTACAATGCCGTTGAGCACGATGTTACTTTTGACGACAGAGGCGTAATAGTGGTTGGCTCTGGTGTCTACCGTATTGGGTCGTCGGTCGAGTTTGATTGGTGCGCCGTTCGAGCCATCAGGACTTTGCGCGAACTGGGTCTCCAGACTGTTATGGTCAACTATAACCCCGAGACAGTCAGTACGGACTATGACGAGGCCGACCGACTTTATTTCGAGAACATCTCATTGGAGACCATTCTAGACATTTATGATACCGAACGCTCCCGCGGAGTTATTGTATCGATGGGGGGCCAAACGCCCAACAACATTGCTTTACCTCTTTATCGCCAAAACGTCAAAATCTATGGCACATCCCCGGAAATGATCGACACTGCAGAAAATAGATACAAATTCTCTCGTTTGTTGGACGAGATTGGGGTAGACCAACCCCTCTGGAAAGAGCTGACCAGTTTCGAAGAGGCACAAACATTCTGTGAAGTAGTCGGTTACCCGGTCTTGGTCCGACCGTCCTACGTTCTGTCCGGGGCAGCTATGAATGTCGTGTTCACCGGTGACGATCTCATGAATTATCTAACGCAAGCAACTGCTGTTTCTCGTGATCATCCTGTCGTTATCACGAAATATATCGAACAAGCGAAAGAAATTGAGATGGATGCCGTCGCCAAGGGCGGAAAAATGGTCATGCACTATATATCGGAGCATGTTGAAAATGCTGGCGTTCATTCTGGAGACGCTACCTTAATCCACCCTCCTCAGGATCTAGACCCCCAGACAGTCCGCCAAATCGAGGAAGCTACCGCCAAGATAGGGAATGCCCTCAACGTGACGGGTCCATTCAATATTCAATTTATTGCGAAAAACAACGAAATAAAGGTCATCGAATGTAATCTTCGCGCGGCCCGTTCCTTCCCTTTCGTCTCGAAAGTTACTGGTGTGGACGCCATCGAAATGGCTACCAAAGTCATGTTGGACTTTCCTGTCGAATCATATCCCGACCTTGGTCTGCCCGCAGATTACGTCGGTGTCAAGGTTCCTCAGTTCAGTTTCAGTCGTCTTTCTGGCGCAGATCCCATCCTCGGTGTAGAGATGGCATCAACCGGGGAGGTGGCGTGTTTTGGACACGACAAGTACGAAGCGTATCTCAAGGCCCTTATATCAACTGGCATTGTTCCACCGAAGAAAAACATTCTGTTTTCGATCGGTAGCTACCGAGAGAAGCTCGAGATTTTACCATCAGTCCAAAAACTTCATGCTGCAGGATATCATATCTTTGCCACTTCCGGTACCGCGGACTTCTTGACGGAGCACAATGTTCCCTGCAAAGTGAGTACTTTTTCTTCCGACTATTGTTGCACCTGTACCGATCACATGATGCAGTATCTTGAAACGTTGGGCGAAGATGGTCATAACGAGCAAAAGTCGGAATATTCACTCACCCAACATCTGGCAAATAATCTCATTGACATGTACATAAACTTGCCATCGAAGAATCACTACCGCCGCCCTGCCAGCTATACGAGCAAGGGCTATCATACTCGCCGAATGGCAGTCGATTTCGCCATCCCCTTGATAACAAACATCAAAAATGCCAAAATGCTGGCTGAGGCATTAGTTCGCAGGTTACCACTCGAGGTTTCGAGTGTGGACTCGAAGTACTCGCATAGGACTCACACGTTCCCTGGTTTGATCAATGTCGCCGCATTCGTTCCCGGATTAGTGGACAAGGATGCTTCCCAAGTAACGGAGGCGTCTATCAGTGCAGGATTTACTACGGCGCTGATCGTTCCCTTGGGCATTCGAACTCGGATATCTGATCGTCTTGCCCTTGAGCGAGTCAGAACAAATTTAACAGGTGCTGCACATTGCAACTATGCCCTTAGCATCATGGCGTCGGGCAGTAACCTGGCCACACTCGATGAGGAGATACAATCAGACTCGAAGTCTCTGTTCATTCCCTTTGATGTAGACACCAGCACAATCCCGCTTTCAGCTGTTGCGGCGCATTTTGCTTCGTGGCCACAAGAGAAGATAATTGTTACAAATGCCAAAGGCTCCGATCTCGCATCTATCCTTCTCATGACGAGTCTTCACAGCCGAAGTGTTCATGTGACAGACGTCCAGAGTAAGGAAGACCTGTCGTTGATCTCGCTCAGCAAGGCAAAGAAACTGAAGGTTACATGTGATGTGTCAGTTTATGCACTGTTTTTCAACCGCGGGCAGTTTCCGAAGTCTACCTCACTGCCCACTGTGGGAGATCAACAGATGCTGTGGAAAAACATGGACGTCATTGATATCTTCTCAGTTGGCACCACTCCCTATCGCCTCAGCGTAGAGCTCGGACAAAAGCCCTCGCCTTGGTCCGGTATTGAGGAGACTCTACCGCTTTTATTGACCGCTGTCACGGACGGTCGTCTGACGCTGAGTGATATTCGCGACCGCCTTCACGACAATCCCATCCGTATATTTGGTGTCGCAGACCAAGCCCATACACTCGTCGAGGTCGTTATTGGTCGGAAGACACGATTTGGTATTCGTGAATCGTGCTGGTCTCCCTTGGAACATATGCCGGTGACTGGAGCTATCCATAGGGTCACTGTTCACGGTCATACTGTCTTCCTCGATGGGACGCTATCGTCGTCGCCGTTGGGTAGGGATGTATCGAGTTCGATCGTGAGTAGTAGTCCGGTTCCGCAAGCTACCAAACCCGTCGACAATCCGCATGTGCATGTTATGGCTTTGACCTCATTGGGGTCGTCGGGATCATCCCAATCTGTCGGAGGCGCTGTCCATCAAACCGTAGCCGCACCTCAGCCTACTTCCCATCCCCTGCCGCATCCAGCATTCCATTGCCGACACATTCTTTCAGTAAAACAGTTCTCTGGACGTGATGTACATGAGCTGTTCTCTATTGCGCACGAGATGCGGCTCCAGGTGGAGCGGAATGGCACTCTTGACATTCTCAAGGGGAAGGTTCTCTGTATGCTCTTTTACGAACCATCTACACGGACAAGCTCCTCGTTCGACGCTGCGATGAAGCGCTGTGGAGGGCAGGTAGTACAAGTCAGTGCAGATACGTCGTCTGTGGTGAAGGGTGAAACCCTGCCCGATACGATCCGTACGCTTGCGTGCTACGGCGATGCAATTGTGCTTCGCCACCCAGACGTCGGCAGTGCGCGTCTCGCTGCGAAATTCTCGCCCGTACCGGTTATCAACGCTGGAGACGGAACCGGGGAACACCCCACACAAGTCAGATTCTCATCGCTTCAACTAGACCCTGACTAACAACCTTTATTATCATTATCATTAGGCATTGCTGGATGTGTACACGATTCGGTCTGAGCTGGGCACTGTCAATGGACGCACCGTTACGCTTCTTGGCGACCTGAAGCATGGCCGGACGGCACACAGCCTCGTGGCCCTCCTGTGTCTGTATTCGGTGCGACTCAACTTCGTGTCACCCCCCGCTCTAGCGATGCCTGCGAGCGTCGTGACGGCGGCGCGAAAGGCAGGCGTGCCCGTGCATCAGTGTGAATCGCTTGAGGAGGTCTTAACGGACACAGATGTGCTATATGTGACACGGGTGCAGAAAGAGCGGTTTGCTAACGATGTGGAGTGGCAGCAGGTGAAGGATGCGTACAGGGTGGATCATGCGGTGCTCTCGCGTGCCAAGGCGGACATGATAGTTATGCACCCGCTGCCGCGCGTGAACGGTGAGCATAGAGTCTGTGATTGTTGTTGTGACTAACGGTTGTGCTAGAAATCGACCCTGAGGTTGACTTCGATTCTCGCCGTGCTGTTTACTTCCGACAGATGCGCTATGGTCTTTTTGTATGTAATATTTCTGTGCATGGACATATTGCCGATATGGAGAACTTACCCGCTATTTGTGTTTCGCAGGTTCGGATGGCGTTGCTGGCCAGCGTGATGGGATAGCATTTGACAGTTTCGACTGTATAATACGTGTGTGGAAAGTCTTTTTGACGGTTAAAAACAAAATGCTGCACGATGGAATGTATTTTTGTTTGTTGCTTTACAATCGATTATGAGATCCCCCACCGGCCTGTGAACCAAAATACAGTATACAATTACTTGATCCCCGGGCCTGAGCTCCATAGCTTTCTCACACCAGTCCCTAATTTCGACATCTCCGCCTCAAAGCCGTCAGTGGTTCTCGCACGCCAGGACCACTTGTACTATATACGGCAAAGTCTTGTTGATCTGATTTCTGCTTTTGTCCCTTTGATCAGAAACTCGGGACTTTTTGGATGGGAAGAAATACATGTTCGGTTCCGATCAGGTACGACGTTGTTGACGGAGACACATAACATCCGAGTGATTCATGAGTGATACCAGAATCCAGCTGGATCTATGTCATAAACATATCCAAGTTGTTCACCTGTGGAGGAATCAAAGCTCAGCGCTCACCATGATAAGCTGAAACCAAGGTGGCCAGGTCGCTACTTTGCACTTATCGACTGGGATGACCTGTAAGACAACGGGATGGTCCGCGCTGATATTGGGTACTGAGGACAAGTGACTTCCCCCGGCAATTTGGAGGTCCCAAGAGTTAATAGTTTGGCCCTGAGGCTGAGTCCTGAGTCCAGATCAGGAGTTTGACGTTGAGCGCCAATTCATATATATGGGAGTATGAGTGCACTCCCGCTCCGGACGTGACTCCCAGTCTCCTAGATCGCCTTTGCTCTCGCGCGACTGCCTCGAGCTGTTGAACGCGTTCTCGCTGCCCTGCACACGCGTGACACCGCAATGGATCACTCGGAGTCTCAGTCTCTTCCCGAGCTGCACATCAACGTCTCTCACGTCCAGTCCGAACAAGCCAACTCCAACACCAACAGCTTGCCTCGCTCAATCACTGCCCCTCCCCAAGCCCACGCGGCGGAACAAACCTCTCGGTTTCTCGAAAAGGCTCCTTCAGATGGATCAGAGCACAATTCTGCCAAATCTCCCTTGGACCAGAGAGACAATCCATATGACCTCGCGAGCAGTGCCCTCCACGCTACCCGTCCTATAAGTCGGAGGAGGACCACCGATTCACGAGGTCTGGACTGGATCGTCCCACATGATTCAGAATTGGCAGAGAAGAGGTTGCCCGTGAGTGTGTCCAAATTATTTCCTTGTATATGCGAATTGACGAGAACGAAAATCGATTAGAGTTTCCGACGAGTCGCAACAGTCGGTGAACGGCTTCAGCCAACCATCGATGTAGCCAAAAGCGAGCGAGCGAAGTACGGCAAAAAAGGTGGGCTTGGCGATCTAAGTCAATCAGTCAACCACATCTCTCCTTCACAGCCCAAGTGACCGGTTATGCGCTTAATATTGCCATTGGTTTGCAAGTCCTGCTCGGGGCTTTGACGACCGGTTTACCGGCCGCAACGAATGGAAAGCAGGCAAGCTGTTCGTCTTTTACTAAAAAAAATCCTTGTCAACTTCATCTCCAGACAACCGTCATGGTCTCTGTTCTTGGTACATTCAATTTTATCGCTGCTTAAGCAAGCCATCACTAACAAGAACCTGCCGCATACATGTAATCGAAAAAGGTGGTCTTGCTACTCTCGTCGCATCTTACCTTGCACGCGCGCGTGGTTCGAACGAGCCCGAGCTCTCGATCACACGATGTAAAGACCTCGACCACTTCATTCGTGAGACGCAAGCATTCCAACTGGACCACGGGCACTCGCAAGGCGCAGAGCACGATGATACGCTGAACAAGTTCAGGAGGGATTTTGAAGCACTTTTAGGGAATGCCAACGGGTAAGTTTTGTTTTTGCGCCTGTACAGCATCGGCGGTGCTGAGACCACTTTTTCAGAGAACGGAAATTGTCACCGCCCGTCTAATACCGTTCTTGCCTCATTTTCGACTGTACTAGTATATGTACCCGGTCGATATTGTTCGCTTTCTTTATGTCCTTATTCGCTTTGTCCCTTGTTCATGTCAGGATTCATTTGACCATTTATTCAACTAATTGAATGATCACGTGATATAACCGAATTCAAATTTGGCAGTACATTTGTCTGTCAACGTTTGCTACTGCCCAAAGCAATGAGGAACAAGAATAAGCAAACAAAATTTCCTGTCGTACGTTCCATCGTCGTCACCAACGCCGACCAGCGAGCATATCCCTAATCATGTGCGTTATGGCATTCGTATATTCGCCCAGGCCCGAATAAAGAAGATTATGCAGAAGGACGAAGAGGTGGGCAAGGTAGCCCAGGCCACCCCAATCGTTATATGTACGTTGCAGTCCTCCCCGGTGTAGGTTGTCTTACAACCAGCTTTTCTTCCCTTTGTCCGGCGCACCAGCAAAGGCGCTCGAGCGATTCCTCGCACTGATAGTTACGGAAGCGAGCAATGTTGCGCTCGCTCGTGGGTCGAAGCGAGTCGAAGCTTATCACTTGTGCGTCCACATCCCCGCTGCTCCCACATGTGTGTGTGTGTGTGTGTTGATTTGTTGTTCGTCTGAGCAGGAAACATGCGGTGGAGACGACGGAGATGCTAGACTTTTTGAAAGAAATCGTGGAGGGCGTCCCGGACCCCTCGGCAGGGGGCAAAATCGACATGGATGGCGAGAACGGGGAGGGCACGAAGAAGAAACGGGGCAAGGGAAAGAAGACCGTTCTTGCAGCTGGAGCCGGGGGGGAGCCTGCTGGCCGAAAGAAGAGGAAGAAAAAGGGTGAAACGCAGGTGGATTCGACGGCGGCTGCATCGACGGCGGTGGTGACGGAGGGGGAGGGAGAAGGAGAAGGAGGGGGGGAGGGAAAGTCAGACGGCGATGTTGTGATGGAAGGGGCCAATGATTATGAGGAGGATGGGGGTACAGGGTACAGGCATCATTCACCGAATGAAACACCACCACTGAATTAAACTCACTCAAGACAAATAACAGATATAATATTGAGAGCTATAACGTGTAACTCAAATTTGCTTAGTGTATAATATGATGTGAAAAGTCGGTTACGATACAAAACTGAATTAAATCTTATCTATTTCTGAAGCTGTCCTTTCTAGGTCTCAGGACACTGTGAGCACAACTAGATGCAGTCTACACGTTTGACTCTTGCAAATCCAAGAACTTGAGAGTGTCAGCCTCGATGTCCAACCATACGACATGCCTCGACCTATATAAAACTAAGCAATTGACCTTGGAGCACGAAAAAAAAAATACCAACCAACAGGTATTGTCATAATTACATCGCGTCTCACGCCATTGATCGCCCCAACTGTACATCTCTTCATACAAATTGGTAAGGAAGATATTGTGGCTGACCAGAACAACGTGTGGAAGTCCATCCACAAGCATTTCGGGTGATGTCGTGATGGGCTCCTGGCACCAGGGCTTGACAGCAAGTCCGGGGCCCCAAAGACCTGGGAGATCAGGGGGAGCTTCCATATCTTTACCGTGGCGTTTCATGAGTTCGACCAAGCCAGCATGAGCCCGAGTGGCCACCATGTTCCAGCTTTCACCCCCACCCGGAGGCTGGTAGTTGCGATCAAACCTGTTGTCCCCGAAGACACAGCGCCGCACGTTTTTAGTATCATTGATCCGGGCAAACTCGTGGGCATCTCGGCCAACGTCGCGTTCAACGAACATCTGTTCCTGGATGACTTGAGGATTGCCTTTGTTGTAATGCGACATAGCCAGGGCTGTGTGGTAGGCACGCATCAAAGTGGAGGAGTACAAGTAGTCGATCCGGACATCCTTCCATTCTTTCCCAAGAGTTTGAGCCTGCCCCTTTCCTTTTGTGGAAAGATCGCCGTCTGGTGGCCAGTCACTACCTCTCGCTTGATTTACACTCTGGAAAAGGATTCAGCATGGGGAAGTGGAATTGAGATGATATTAGGAGAACATGCCTCGCCATGCCGGATAAGGGAAAGAATCAAGGCTTTTTTGCCTACAATCGCGGTGGCTTTCTCATCGCACTGTATTTCAGTATTTTCGTGACCTTTTGTGTGTGAAGTCGAGAAAGTGTTAGGAGACATTGCGACTGTTTCAGGCGAAAGGCTTCCAGGCGAACCCCTTTCGCGTTTAAGTTGGAACATCATGTGACCGTAGCCGGTTCAGAATACACCCACTGCGAGCTTGCGAAGCGTCAGGTTGTTTCCAATAGAGACTCCAAGAAGATTCGGGTTAGGAGAGCCGACAATATGCCAAGACCATAGTGTGATTAGCCACGGCGTGGACGGCCCGGGTGTTTGGCAACAGCCTCCGCAATAAACAACCCAATTATGTAAGGCAGTCCAGCGCAACTACTCGTACACGCAGACCAACATCACCAGAATGGGGTTTACGTTCGACCTTGGGACGCCTATCAATTCTGCTTTGCTTATTTACATTCTCTATTCTGTCCAGCAAATCATTCTTCCCCCAATTTCCACCCAATCGGAAATTCCCCACGAATTCAAATCTGGTTACTCATGGATGCCTAAAGCACATCCACCGACCGTTCTTTTCAAGACATTTACGCCCAAAACGTTGGAACCTTTCAACGGCAAGGATGGGGGAAGGATATTGCTTGCAATTAACGGAATCGTGTTTGATGTGTCTGGTGGGAGAAACTTCTACGGTCCCAGTGCGTTTCGACAAACCATATCAGTCCGCTCGCTTGCTGAAATGGAGTTTAGACGGCATGTATGGAAACTTTGCGGGCAGAGACGCTTCTCGAGGGATGGCCAAACAATCCTTTGACGAAGGCATGTTTGTTATCACGATATCACTTTTGACCTTTAGTTGTAACCGAATTGTGATTTCCGCGTCCGCACAGACATGTTAACACCAACGGACCAGCCGTTGGACAAGCTGGAAGACCTCCAAGCTGATGAAATGTAAGAACGCCTTTCAGACCTGTTCCCTTGTCACGCTCATTCCGTTAATCCGCACCAGCGAAAACATGAAAGGTTTGTCATCCGTTGTGTAGGGTTGGAGCCGTAGTTGACATTTGCTGCCTGATGAACAGGATGGATTGACCATTTCTCGAGCAAATACATCATATGCGGTAAGCTCGTGGAAAACGACGCTGCATAGGTTTTACAAGTAGATTGTGAATGTTCGGAAATGTTTGCCTTGGAAAGCTATCCATAGACGATTAGCTGCGAGTCCGTCTGCAGGGTTTATTATATGAACTGCCGGTTTCCTTGCCTCGAACATGAATAATTTTGGTGAAATAAAGGGTTTCCGAGTCAGATCTAGGGCCGGTCGAAGCGCGATCGTGGTAACGTTAACGTCCATTACCATGGCCAACTGGGACGACGAATACGATGCCCTAATGGCCGCTCCCGCTGCCGGTCCCTCGTTCATCGAACGTGCGCGGCAGGCCGCACCGGACGACGACGATCTCGACATCATCCTTGGCGCACCGAGGGATCCACGTCGCGGTACTACACACGACGACGCGGAAACACCGCTGCAGAAGCTTATTCGACACTGGATGAACGAACGGCACGCACCTGATATACTGCCTACGCAGGAGGAGCTGTTGTCCGGCCTGCTGGATCATATACGGAGGCAGGTGGGTGAGACGAATCAGCAGTCTTGTCCAACCACCGAAACAGGACACACGTCTGACCACGGCAATCCATCTGCTATAGTCTGAGGCGGTTCAGCTACTGCGGGGGGATCCCAGCTCGTCCGAGGAAGAACACATCCGAATTATTCTTGCGCAGACTGAAGTCGAGCGCGTCAAGTTTGTCGTGAGATCGTATATACGCACGCGGCTCTACAAGGCATGTCATCTTCCACCCTCACTTATCATCGATATAACAATGCAAAAAAAATAAAAGATTGAAAAATACGCTCGGTATATTACTACCAACGCCGATGTGCAGCGTCGAATATCGGCTGCTGAGCGCGACCACGCTAGCAGGTGAGACTTCTCTACCGTGACAGCATTTTACTGTTGGCTTACCGCTTCGTGTCTCCGAATGTATGTAAACCAGGCACGCAAACCTCACCGATCGTCACTTCCATTATTCCGTCTTGCAGAGTCTTCCGGCAGCCCAAGGCTCTCTGGATGATACCCCGACATTTGTTCCTCCGATGAGTGTGTCTTTTTTCTTTGGACCTGTCATATTCGGACACCGTTGTCGAGTCTCCTCTCCTCTCTGATTATTGTATTCCAGTTACCACGCCGGACAAATCTCGTCCAGTCTTTGTACATGCCATCGCCGCTTGTCCGCCCATACGACTCCCAGAGTACAGTGTTTTCAACGCCTTTCAGCATAGTATATTCTGATAACCATGACCAGCGGCACGACATTGGAGATGGCAAAAGGGCATATATCGTTGTTGCCATATCATGTCATAGAGCAACTCCTCGCCAGAGAAGAGGTAGAACTAGTGTAGGACAATTTACTAAAATAATGTACATTGGTTCCATGTTGACTGTGCCGACGATGTACCTCGCGAAATCTGTCACGTTCTGCAACACGAAACAAAGTCGATGAACAATGCGCGTGAAAGGAAATGGTGCACCTGACGGCGCAACAACCTCGAATCCCCAGCGGAAGATCTATGTCTCAGCGACGGGCGTCGATGGGAGCTATGCTACCCACAGGTCTCACAGTAAAGCAGTACACGCCCCCCCCCCCCCCCCCCCGACCAAACCTCTCTGGTTGCTAGAGCGTGGTTTCATAATTTGACACATTATGGAGAAGACCTTCCAGTAGTAGTAGGGCAATTTGAAAATTAGACTCGAACAGATGACGCACCTCAACGGACGATCCAGGATCCTCGGCCTGGCTTACACCTTACTTGGTGGTCGTTATTCGAACTCTGGTATGACTCACCGAGGAGTAAGGAATACCCTGTTAACGTTCCTATACCAGATTTAGGAACGTTTGCGATAAGCGCCTGCGTGCGATTAGCATTACGACCCCGTGGCCGATACAATCAACACCCTCTACCATGACTTCATTCCTGCTCACAGCCATTAGTATTCTAACTGTTTGGTTGATTGTGACTCTCAGCAGTTTGTTTAGCAGGTCGAAGCCTCCACCTCCTTCACCTCCACCTCCATCGCTACGCCGCCCAACTCAGAGAGAACAAGGTCAATTTCAACCTTCATATGAACGACAGCACTATCGATCGGGATCGCAACCCCAATCGTCGCCTCAGAGCTTAAAACCTGAGGTCCACCGTCCATTAATTATGATACTATAGCTAATTTGTTGCCCAGAATACGACTGACTACTATGACTCTCTACGAGAGCTCGCGAGAACTTACGGTGACGAAATGGCCAGGTCATTTCAACTAAGCCACGAGGCATATAGACGTGGCGAGAAGCGGCATGCTAAAGAGCTGAAGGACAAAGGCGAGGAACGCAAGAAACGAATGGAAGCTCTGAACCAAAGGGCAAGTGATTGGATCTTCAAAGGTACCCCTTGATGGGATCCTTGATTATGTATGTCCTGTACTAATCCGATGATGGTCAAGAAAACAACAAGGTGCGTCCATACCTCTCGGAGCTGATACATATATCAAATCGAAGAAATCATGTGCAGGGAAACAACCCCGGGAAGGTTGATCTGCATGGATTATTCGTGAAAGAGGCTGAAACACGTGCTGAAGATTCCATTCAGAAGGCGAGACAACGAGGCGATGCCAAGCTTGCTCTTATCGTCGGTCAGTTCTCGAGAGTGGGTTGATCTTATTGCAGACGCACTTCCTCTTCTTCCTCTAGGTAAAGGCCGACATTCCTTGGATGGTGAATCTAAGCTTAAGCCAGCCATCGAGAATTTGGTGAAACAGTGAGCTTTCTTGAGTTGATAATCAATATGACATATGAAGAAGTTGGACAATTTTAGACAGGGATTACTTTGGGATTACGATCCTTCCAATGACGGCCAGCTAATTGTTCATCTGGACCGTCGACGTAGTCTCCCCGCCATCCGTTTTTGAAGAATACAGTCGACGATCACACCGCTGAGGTCAAACCTGGTCAGAAGTCGAGGATGATTTCGACAGGGTCCAGGTTGGAACGTGCGATTTGTGCTATTCTTCGCTGATTGTTTATTGTTGTTGTTGTGCTTTGTGGGTTGGTCTTTGAAGTGCAAGATTGAGATGTTGTTAGAATGTTGAAATATCACTAAGCGTACCCAGGTGCAAACTACACTGCACCATTCTCCAAGGCTTCGTTCACAAGAGTCAGTCCCCATCAAAGAACAGTGTAACTCTTACTACATTCATTGCAGGTTCTCATATGGCTCTATAAACCAGCCCGTATACGGCGTAATCTCAGGTCGACGTCCTCTTGGCGTGGTGAAACACCGTTCTCTGACAGCTATCGTGTTTGATCAGAGCAGCATGTTGTATTGCCAACCTCGATAAACTCTGTATTTATGAAGTCGAGGGACAGTTGAGTAACAGCGAATGAAATGGTTGACGCCAACCGGTTCATTCTGCATCAACGAAAGATACTGGGTCAGGCACGACTTGAAAATATACCGTATTGCGGCACGACCGTCCTCGCATTGATCCAATAGATGGTCCAGGGGTCTGTTAGTGAGAAACTCGCCAGTCAGCGTTATATCAAGTTGCAAGACGAGGATTGATGGCGTTTGACAAATTGCAAGCCCCGTAGCGCTCGCCTCGGAACTTGTACAGGTCCCAGTCACTGGATCGTTCGGGCAAGGAGCAAGTTGCTGGCGAAACTATGCAACAGTGCGCGGTAACTTTATTTTAGACGTCCTGCGCAAGTCTTTTTGTTGTACTTCCAATATGTTCGCTGATTAATATTGTCGCATTGGATAGGCTCTGATACTGTAGGCCCCGTCGGTATACTCCAACGAGGTCGTGGAACGCAAACAGCAACCTTGAAGTTGTTCAGGATTTCCCATCTGCTATACCCACATGCACGGATGATTAGGACTCGAAGCGGCTCGTCTCTCTCCCAGCGGCCTGCCAGTGAGTCCCGATTTAGGATTTGCATTCGAGCTTAGCGCCTGCGGAATCAGTATACGCTTGGCCTTGTGTCAAAGCTTGTTTAACAGGCGCCCTCATTCCAACATGAACTCGTTTTTCCTCAAAGCCACTCTAGCACTCGGCTTGGTGATCGGTGTCGCCACTTGGTTTAACTCTGTGGAACCGATCCAGCCGCCCCCGGATGAACGACAGGACCATAGATGGGAACCTCAGCCTCAGCAGGCGGCTCATCACCCTAAACCTGAGGTTCGTCGTCGTGACAATGTCAAGTTAAAAGTGATGGACAGGAATATCGATCGAAAACTCGCAATCAGTCGGCACCTCACCACCCCAAACCTGAGGTTCTTCGCAAATTAGTTCTGACGTTGCGGAAGCTAACCTGAGCTCGAGGGTAGGATTATCAAACGGAACCCCAGCCTCAGCAGGTGGCTCATCACCCTAAACCTGAGGTTCGTCGTCAATTAATCGTGACAACGTAAAGCTAAAAGTGAATCGACAGGAATACCGACCGAAAACTCGTCGTCAGTCGGCACCTCAACACCCCAAACCTGAGGTTCTTCGCAGATTAGTTCTGATGTTGCGGAAGCTAACCTGAGGTAGGATTATCAAACGGAACCTCGGCCTCAGCCGGCGCCACAGGATTTACAACCTGAGGTTCATTGTCAATCACTGATGATATTGTAGGACTAAACCGTTGTTCAGAGTTCGACTGACTACTATAAAGGTCTTCGAGAGCTTGCAAGAGCTTACGGTGATGACATGACGAAGTTATTTCAACTGAGCGACGAAGCACGTATGCGTGGCGATAGGGAGAAAGCGAGAGAGCTCAAGGGCAAATTCGAGGTAAGTAAGAGACGAATGGAAGCTCTGGACCAGAGGGCAAGTGATTGGATTTTCAAAGGTATGGTGATCTTGATTATGCATGCCCTATGCTAATCCAACGACGGTCAAGAAAACAACAAGGTGTGTGCTTACCTCTCGAAGCTGATACATATATTAATCGAAGAAATCACGGGCAGGGAGACAACCCCGGGAAGGTTGATCTGCATGGCTTGTTCGTGAAAGAGGCCGAACCTCGTGCTGAAGATTATATTCAGCAGGCGAGACAACGAGGCGATGCCAATCTTACTCTTATCGTCGGTGAGTCCTCAATGGGTTGGTCTTATTGCAGACACACCTCTTGTTCTCAAGGTAAAGGCCTACATTCCGAGCGCGGAGAATCTAGGCTCAAGCCAGCTATTGAGAAGTTGGTGAAACGGTGAGCTCTTCAGATTCTGAGTGATGTATACGTCGATCTTGACGGACGGGCGCCAAATTTTCAGATTAGGGTTATATGCAGATTATGATCCCGCCAATGACGGCCAGTTAATTGTGCATATGGACGGTGGGCTATAACGCCAGACACGATGGCCAAACCGCTCTGTGGAAACATGGTCCAACCAGAGTTAGGTGGGACCTGCTTATCGGAGGCCCAGGCCGATCAAATTTTGAATACTCCTTTGTCTGTGTTTGTTGTCTGTGACTTTGTGCTTTGGTCGTTAGTAAGGATTTCTATGAATGTACTATCAATGATTGCAATGATGTATTCGCTCCCATGTCGGCATTGACATTTCTGTTGTTAGGACGGTTAAGATCGCATAGTCCCAATGCCAAAAGCGCAGTACTGGCAAGAATTCGAATATTTTGGCGGCACCAAGATGAGAGTTCAAAGAGATGTCGCGGCGGAAGCATTCTGCAAAGACAAACCGCTTCCTTCATGAGACAACAAGTAAATGTTGAGGGGAATTTTGCATCCCGTCGGCATAGCCATGATCTATCATGCTCGCCGTACTCGGTGACGGTACATAAATTGGGTGACTACGTGAGTTTTGTAGAAAGGGACCGTTCCGTTGCTGCGGCTGAGAGCCGTTTATTCCCCTGCAACTTGAAATACTCCAACCACGCAATCAATCTCAAATGAGCTCCTCATACCCAATTCTGCCTTCCCGGCCTCTGCAGCCTCATCTATCCACCAGCTGCAATCAATGCGGCTCACACTTGGAGTTCCCCATTCCAGTTCCCTTCCCTCGTCCGTCGACCTTGCTCCAAATTCGGTGTTTCCGCTGCCAGTCCGTGATCTCGCACACATTCTACCCGGCGCAGGTTCCCAACTTTGCTGGGAGTGGTAGTGCCAGTGGCGGCCCTGGTTCGGACAATGCGAATGCGAATGGACACAAGTCCAACACAAGTCAGTCAGGGCTTGCAAGGAAGGGGAGGAAAATCGGGACACAGGAAAGACCGCTAGAGACGGGATACTACGATATACTCGGCGTACCAGTTACTGCCACCACGGACGATATCAAGAAGGCGTATCGTGAGCTTTTGTCATCTCAATTTCCTCAAATCGTTCACATTTGCCAATCTGTTACGACCATACAGGGCGTCTAGCAATTAAGCACCACCCGGACAAGAACCCTGACGATCCTCATGCAGAAGAACGTTTTAAAGAGATTGCGATTGCATACCAAACCCTGTCCGATCCCAATCTCCGCTCCAAGTACAACGAGTTTGGTCCCAAAGAAAGCGCGCCAGAGGGAGGCTATGTGGACCCGGAAGAAGTCTTCGGTGCGATATTTGGCGGAGACAGGTTCGCGCCGATCATCGGTCAGATTAGTCTTGCGAGAGACATGAAGGCTGCGCTGCAGGAGGCTGAGGAGGCTGATGCGGGCGGCGAAGGTGGTGAAGGTAGCGAAGGTGGAAAAAAGAGGCTCAGAGATGCCAAAGGTAGAGAGATTCTAAGCGAGGAGGAAAAGGCAAAGAAAGATGAGAAGGAGCGGCAAAAGAGTGCAGAGGTGAATCTCTCTCTCTCTTTCTCATTTTATCTGGAGAGATATATGCCGACAAGCTTAGAAAACGGCGAGGCGCCAGGAGAGAATCAACAAACTTGTGGATAATCTCGAGCGGAAGCTGGGCATCTTCACCGAGTCGGCGACGGGCCTTGATGATCAAGATGTCATGCAAAGCTGGCGGACGATATCAGAACTCGAGGCTGAGTACGTTTATCCCTCTCTCCCATGAAATCAAAATCGATATTAAATAATTGGTCAAGGGAACTCAAACGTGAATCGTATGGCGTAGAACTGCTGCAAGCCATTGGCTTTGTGTATGTTTCCAAAGCAAAACAATATCTCGCGACCAACCAAACCTTCTTGGGTGTCGGCGGGTGGCTACATAATGTCCAGGGCAAATACCACGTGTTCAGCGAGACGTAAGTGAAAGCCTTTTTAATGTGGGTTTCCCGGCCTTCACTGTTCATCTTGACATCTAGGGTATCAACTCTCCGCTCAGCTATCGAGTTGAAGAGTGTCTTTGATCAGATACAAGCCGCCGAAAAGATGGGGAATTTAAGCCCAGATGAGAGGAAGAAGTTGGAGGAACAGGCTGCTGAAAAGGGTTTGCAGGCACTTTTCAAGGTTCTTTCTTTTCCTCAATTTCTCCGATCTTTGGTAATCTGACATTTCGATACGGTTTAGGGTACGAAACTCGAAATCGAATCCGTTCTTCGTGAGACATGCGAACGTGTTCTTTCCGACACATCTCTTTCGCGGGAGAAAGCGCAGTGGCGGGCGGTGGCACTGCAAGTACTTGGTGAGGCGTACATGTCAGCCAAGAAAGACACTCAAGAGGATGGCGATTATGTTCGAGTTGAAACGAAGAATAGTCGGGAGAGGGCAAGGGCTCAGAGGCAAGGAGAATCATAGAGAATAAGACTGAGAAAGTGTACTGTTGATGTGTATGCCCATACTTGACTTTCGTTTAGACTGTTGTCATGTTCAAGCTCCTTGCTCTCTCTATACAACAATCCAACTAATTATTTATTCCTTTGTGACCTCGGTCGCTTGAGGTCCGTCGTCTGCAGTAGAGTTGACCGTATCAGGAGTGCCATTAGTGGACTCCTCCTTAGCTTTGGCGTTCTTGCCCTTGCCCGGTGGTGGTGGGTGGTAAACCTTTTCCTAAAAAGGTTTGCGCTGAATTCCAGATAAATTGTGCACCTCCAGCAGTACGTACTTTTTTCTTCTTCAGGGGCTTTGCACTCGATTCAGGATATGCCAATTTCGCCACCTTCTGCCACTCCTCATTCTCTTCAAACGCTTTTCGAATTGGGTGTAAAAGTCCGATGATGGCATCCGCAACAGATGCCTTGAGATCTCCTGGATGCAACTCCTTTTCAGCGAAGTCATTCTGCATGTCCTCGAAGGAGCTATAGTGTCTCGGACTGCCGCCTTTGCGTTGAACAGTGAACACCGTGCCATCTGGGGCATCGTCGGTGACGAAAGGTTTCTGGTCGTCAATCGCACCTTCACCCTCCTGCGTTTCCATCAATGTTTTTCCTTGTCGGCGTTCCAAATGCAATTGGCTGATAGGAATTAATACGGCCTGCACGAATGCTAACATGCCGTTCTCTACGATGTTGCCCTCTTCGCAAAACGGGAGTTTGACCTTCTTGCGTACGATCTCCGGTGGGTCCAGTAGGTCGATTTTGGAGTTGGGGTTGGAAGAGGACATTTTACCACCATCAAGACCGGGGACCATTGGGTTCATCAGATGTGCACGTTTGGCATAGCCAATACGCGGAAGGTAAAGTTCAGCAAAAGTGAAGATTTTGCGCTGCAGATATTAGTATGTATTGTTTGGTAAGCGAGTACGGTCATGTTTAGTATCGACCAACCTGGTCGACGCCACCGAACTGGAAGTCAACGCCGAGGTACTGTTCATCTAGTGCTTGCAATCCAGGGTATAGCAGCCCGCTAAGAAGCGGACTGTCAACCTGCTTGACGACTTCCGCTCCCGCTTTCTTGGCATCGTGTTCCGTCACCGTTGCGCAGAGCCTGTAGTTGTCTATATTGTATTCTTTCGTCAGTTGGTAGGATGAGCCTACCACGAAACGCAGTTTAGAAGTAGAGATTCCGAGGGAGGCGAAGACTGCGCGAAGTATGTTTTCATAATACTTGGTACGGTGAGCGACCAGCTCCAGGGGAGCTTTCAGATTGTCGAGAAATGCGTGAATGTCTTTGATCAGAACGTAACCGTCAGGAGCAGAGTACATGGAGACAATGCATACCACGAACCTGCAAGGAGGATTGTGACCTTCAGAAAAAGAGTACCAATCGTCAAGAACAAATTTGAAGGTGACAGGCGTAAAGGAATACGTACCTCTACTCCCGCTCGCAAGAAGTCAGCAATTTTGGTTAATGGCACCAAGTAGCCGAGATGTGCTGTAACCCCCCCCCCCCCTCGCTCATGACCAAAAGCTACATAAAATTGAATAACCATTGCTCACGTCTGCCAGTTGGGGCAGTACCTGGACATGCATCAGTGGAGCAGCTGGTACTATGTGAAATGCACTTGCCCCAGTAACATTTTGGAGATCTGCCTTCTGCAAGGATAGCTTTTATGGAGTCTCCGCCGAGCACCTCTTGCAGTCTCCTGGTGATCAGATCGTACTTTTCTTCAGCAGTCGCCATCTCTGTCACGGTGCTCCGTTGCAGACGTGAAGCCGTCCAAGTCAAGCTCCCTCACCTAATATAGCAACCAATTTACGGACTTGTCCCCTGCGGTTGAAGTATTACTCGGTGTCGGTGTAGAGGTATTTCGGAGTCTATAACCCATAAACCTAACCCTAGCATCGGGCATTCATCACGTGACGACGCGTTTCTCGATATATAACACGCCAATCAACGGCGCGTGTCTTGTTATTGAACCACCACCACCTCAACCTCAACTTCACCAACTCTCATCACTCATCCTTCGACATGTCTGGGCGCGGCAAAGGCGGAAAGGGACTGGGAAAGTCAGTACTTCTTCGACTCTTTACCTGGTAATTTCAACTTCTACACCACAGGGGAGGAGCAAAGCGTCACCGCAAGATTCTTCGAGACAACATCCAGGGCATTACCAAGCCGGTCCGTGCACATATATCTACCGTTGGCTTACTAGCTTACTTTCTCCGAACAGGCTATAAGACGTCTGGCTCGACGTGGTGGAGTGAAGCGTATATCTGGCTTGATCTATGAGGAGACCCGCGGAGTCCTCAAGATCTTCCTCGAGAACGTCATCCGTGACTCTGTTACATACACCGAACATGCTAAACGGTACGTCTTCCCCCTTTTGCCTGGAGAAAGGTACTCACGTAGGAGACAGCAAAACCGTTACTGCCCTCGACGTCGTGTACGCCTTGAAGCGATCGGGGCGCACGCTCTATGGTTTCGGTGCCTAGTCATTGCATGTATGAATATGTTCCTTCCGTCATGTCTTGCTTCTGATTACCTACTCAACAGTACACTTTCCCTTGGACTTATTCCACTGACATGCCTATCGTTTCTCCTATACTAGTAGTTGTATTTGTCTGTAAGAACATGCATTTCTTCTCAAGGGCAGTGTCTGTCAATGTGCAAGAACAATGAGTTTGGCAGACGAGAGGCATAGCGTTGACTGGAATAGTCCGAGCTTCGAGTCAGGTCATGATTCGGTACCTTTCCATCCCTGACACAGCCAGTATCCTTCGCTGGAAGCCGCACGACTTGCGTCGGGTTTGATGAATTTCACGTCGCCGAAATTGGGTTCTAGATTCTCCAGTCGGAATTGTTGGAGTAGTGGGTGGGTAAAGTGTTTGAGACTACAAGCAACAACATCAGGGGAACAAGATACAAAGGAGGCTGATACGCACAGAAGTACACCACCTCTCGTTCTGCCTATACTTTTCGCCGTTCTCAGATGTCGCACTGCAAAGCGAAAGACGGCCTGAGATATCTCAAGGCTGGACTCTATGTCGTGGATCCTATTGCCAGAAAAGTTGGCAGCCAAGTCAGAAAGAATGATATCCGTCTTTCCGTCTGGATTGCCGTCAGAAGTGAATAACCCTTGTATTAATGTTTCCGCCTGAGGGGAAAGGAAATCGATCTTGAGAGTGTGAACGCCTGGTATGGAAATGATAGGGAGCAGGTCGACGGCGACGATGGTGCCTCTTCCGTTGACTTGGCGTTCGTTTTCACCAGTGTCAAGGTCAAGTCCATCGAGCCCCTCGTCTTCGCCCTGTTTGGGACAAGAACTCCAGGTTCCAAGCTTTCCAGACCGAGTACGTGTGCTCAAACTATGCCCCGCTTCCCTCGAAGTTCTCGTATCTCGAGATGACTGGCCTGAATCCTCCACCTTCGTCCATCCCAGCTTGCCTGCTACAACCTGCGACCACCCACCAGGAGCCGCGCCCAGATCCACAACTGCCCTCACGTCCTTTTGCATGAGAAATCCTCCATATTTTGCGTCAATCTCTAGCAATTTGAACGCCGATCGAGAGCGGAAGGCTGCAGGATGAGAGAGTCGTTGCCGCACATAGGGATCACGAAATTGTCTCGCCAGCCAAGCACGAGATGACGACGGAAGGGCATGGGACAAGGTCACCCGCGTAGGATGTAGGAGCATACACAACTGTGAACGTTATTGCCCAGGGTTTCAGGCCAGCCTAGCGTTTGTTTGGCTGCAGCCTTGGGAACAAACATCTGGGTCGCCATGTCGTCAACGGGTCTTTGTCCAGGTTACACACAAGTCCATGAATTTGGCCCAGACGAAGAGTACGAGAGTGAAGAGGTTATATTTGTCACTCTCGACCTAGGCAACATCGAGCCAACCCTGGTCCCTACCAGTTCAGAGTATCGCCTCATCGTAAGCTCTTCACGGAATCATAAAAAGACGTCAGTAACGCTTGTGAATTACAAAATTTCAGGGCTTAGATAGCTCAACGCCGTTTCTGCAGTTGTCGGGTACCGTATTCAAGGGCCAGCACGATTCACTACTCGGTACTGAACTCCTGTTCACTGATGGGAAAGGTGCCCGAGTTTTCCTCATCACTACACATATTTATCCTCACGTCTGCCCATCAGATGACCAAGATCGAAGCAAGAGGTGTATTAATCCCGTGGTCACTACGGAACGCCGCATTCGATTCAGGGAGGTCCGACTAAACGCAAAGAATGCTGCAATTCAAGAAACTTCGGCAACATCCAAGGGAAAAGCAAAGGAAAGCGATAAAGAGATTCCAGACCGTCAAACCACACCAACGATCTCTGATATACATCAGTTGGACCATATGACTGGTCTGAGCAAATCAACTCCGCGCAGCGCTAAGAATGTCAAGGGCAAAAAAGCAAAAGCAAAACGGCAGGAAGGCATTACCGAAAACGCGGATACATCGGCGAGGGAGATTCACAGTGACGATGGACGTCGGCAGAATGAAGACGCAATGGACGTGACGGTTGAGTGGAACGCGTAACCTCCGTATGGCAAGTTAATTTGCTGAAAGCTCCAAAAAGTTAATATATAGCTCAATGGTTGGCCGGTCTCATGGTATTTCCTCCAGAAGTAGGGCGTCCCAACTGTATACAATATGTAATAATTCCTGTAATCCAGCATTGCCCTTAATACTCATCAATTACTCTCTTCAAGAGCGGCGCAACCTGGCAGCCACCTTGAAACTAGGAAGTGTCTTGTTGGTGAAGGCCTTGACGAATACGAATAGATTTACAAACTTGAATGTGATTGTTAATCGACTACCGATAATCATGTTGGCGAAATAACCATCCATTCGATCTGAGGAGCGTTACTTGTGAATCGAAAGCCGGGATGTCGTTCCTTGCAAGATGGCGTCGGAGGAAACATCCAAGGTAACGTTTGGACCTGATTCGGTGCACTTTCAGCCGATAAGGCCACTGAGATCCTTTGGCCTGCAAGAACGATTTGGCCAGTCACCAGATAGAAGCGTGAAACCACCAAGCAAGCTATATCACTTGCGCGGTCGACGTCTCTGCCATGTTGAAGGAAAGGAAGGACCCTCCCCAAGAGGTTCACTCTAAAGACAAGCTTTGCCAGAGCCAACGTCAAGGGCCTATGGGGCCGTTATCGCGCAGAGTATACAGCGCCGGATCCAACTCATCATCTTCTGCGGTCTGGACAGTTGTGCATGCCGGCAGCATCAATAGTAAGCTCAAATTTGACAAAACAAGACGTATACCCGTGCATTGAGGCCCACGTTCGGAATTATACTGAACATTTGAAGTTGAAATCCTGAACAAGTACAACGGTGAGATTTCAGGGTTGGCGAGCGAAAAGCTGGTTACGAGCTTCTCTGGAGGAAACCGTCTCGGCCGCTTGTTTTCGGAAACTGAGGGAACGGGGAACCCGAAAGTTAGATCTGCCACAACACAAATAAACACAAATAGGGCTACTTCTCAAACCATTTTTTTTTTAAAAGTCGCTTTCGCCCTCGTCGTTGTCCCCGTCGTCGAGCAAACATGTCTTCCCTCTCTACCCCACCCACTGACGGCATCGGTATCGCTAACCTTCCCAACCAGGTCTGTAGATTGCACCCTTTGTGACAACTGTAGTCTCAACATCTCCATTTATGTTTTTCAGAAACACAAAATTGTCGCCAAGCGGGGTGCGCATTTCACTATTATGGTTGTTGGTGAGCACAGTTTCTTTTACTTTAACCCAGCCAACACTCAATGTGTGCAAAGGCGAGTCTGGTCTAGGTAAAACTACCCTCATCAACACACTCTTTTCGACGGAGCTCTCCTCCGCAAAGAATTATAATCGACGCCACCACAAGCAGCTCGACAAGTTGACCGAGGTGGAGATCATCAAGGCCGAACTTGAAGAAAAACAGTTCAAGGTTAAACTCACCGTCATTGACACCCCCGGCTTTGGAGACTACGTCAACAACCGTGACTCATGGTCACCTATTGTCGACTTCATTGATGACCAACACGAGGCATACATGCGGCAAGAACAGCAGCCGCAGAGGCACGAGAAGACAGATCTACGAGTTCATGCATGCTTGTACTTCATCAGGGCAACAGGCCATACGTGAGTTTTTCCTTGATTTCCATCTTCGCACTGTATCCGCGGGAGTTTAATGCATGTATTTGTAGGTTGAAGCCCCTTGACATCGAGATCATGAAACGTTTGGGCACCCGTGTGAATTTGATCCCAGTCGTAGCGAAGGCGGATACCTTGACTCAGGATGGCCTGTTCGACTTCAAAGAACGCGTACGTGTCAATCAATCAATCCGTTCTTTTTCATTATTACGAGCGCTGACATTGGTGCACAGATTCGCCAAGTCATTCGCGCTCAAAACATTCGAATTTACACACCACCCATCGACGCTGATGACGATGCTAGTGAGCATGCGCGTATTCTTATTGAAGCCATGCCCTTCTCCATCATCGGGTCAACGGAAGATGTCAAGACAGCCGATGGGAGAACCGTCAAGGGGCGTGAATACCTCTGGGGTGTCGCTGAAGGTATCTACCTCCATCTTGCAGTCAAGTCTATTTCCTAACCTGTGTCTCCAGTGGAGAACGACAACCATTGTGATTTCCGTAAACTCCGCTCCTTGTTGATCCGCACGCACATGCTGGATTTGATATCCACAACGGAGGATTCACATTACGAAAACTACCGCCAACAACAGATGGAAACTCGCAAATTCGGCGAGCCCAAGGTCAAGAAGTTGGAGAATCCTAAATTCAAGGAAGAAGAGGAGCACCTCAGGAAGAGGTTCACGGAACAGGTCAAGGCGGAGGAAGCCAGGTTCAGGCAATGGGAACAGCATGTGCGTTGTTGGTCCAGCGCTTAACCTACGAGAATGCTGATATCTGTTGGTTTAGCTCATCGCTGAGCGTGATCGTCTCAACAAGGATCTGGAGATGGCGCACAGTGCTATTAAGCAACTTGAGGCCGAGCTTGATAATCTTCAGGTTGGCTATGGAAGAGGCACTAGCAGGCGATAATACCCATTGGTTCAATCCTGATTCACCGGCACCCGAAATTCATTGTCTTTTTCTCATCTTGGCGCGCTCTATAAAACACCAGGAATCGTCGTAAATACCCCCAGCACCCAGCAACCCCTCCTGTCCATTCCTTTCTATCCCTTGTTTGAAACGATACGTTACTTGCGTTGATTGGCCAGGACTTGAACGTTGCCGCTCATTCTTTTATTTTGGTTTCGGAATACACTATTTTACACATGCTTTATGTTTTGAAGCGAATGAATTTGACGAGATGAATTGACAAAACCGTACTTGCCAAGATTACTTGCCAAGATAATGAAATAACCTGGCACAGGACGTGAACGTCAACTCGCAGCTCGCAACTTCCACTCATCCCAAATTCTGCAAGCAGGGAAAACTGTCGACGGACTGGCACAATGAATCGTTTTCCCTAGCGACCCTGATTGCGGGCTAAAAGCTTCAGCCTGAGCCACAGAGATAAGCTATCTATTGTGAGCCGATAACGAACCCACTCGTGTCCGCCCCTTGAACTGACCCCTGCAGTAGAGCCCCCGTCGCCAATTAACCCAATGCCCCCTGGTTTTCTGGCCGTGTTCACAGAACCTGGTGAAAATGTGCCTCTCGAAGAATTCCAAGGTCGTTTCATTGCCGCATTGCAGTCTCTCCAGGCCTCACCTTTTGATTCAGACTGGTATGAACACGAACATGTCCCCCTCCGCTTGAATTACCTGTCGTCCTTCCTCACCGGCACCCGATTCTTTGCCGTTGACTCGCTTTGTCCGTCTTGGCTTGCCCTTTATGACGTCGACAACACCTCTACGTTCCGCGACGACAGCTACACCCACCTTCGCACGAGTCGCAGCCCGCGTGAGGCCGATCTTGTTCGGCGGCTCTACACGCTTGATCGCAGGGCCTACGAGCTCGTGCATGACACCGGGGAATCACACCTGACGTCGTCCCTCCGGTCCAGCAATCCGACAAAGGTCGTCATTACTCATGGCATCGACTCGGTTGATCTTGATTTGTGGAAAGAATACTATTTCTGGAAGCTCAGGGGGATTGAAGGATGGGTAAGGACGAGGTCGTTTCGTTGTATCGATAATATGAAGACCGGGACCGGCGTACGCTGGTCGCCGGAGGAGCAGAATGTGCCCGAATATTTAGTGGTGCATGGTGTGTTTCCCGTTCTCTGATATATCGGCTTGTTTTCATCAATAATTGGCAGAATTGCTGGATCTGGCTTGCGCTGATGCGTTTAACGCTGCTCTCAACAAGGCGGGATCAGTAGTCAAGGTCTCGGAATACCGGATCTGGCGACTGTATCGTGCATATCCAAGCCTTTCACAAGGCAACATCAGCGTTAAGCAATCTGAGCGCATTGTAGACCAACTCCCGAACGGAATGGCCAAGATGTAAAAGACCCCAGGTGCACATACTGTGACATATAAGCATAGGCCAGATAAATACTAGACGAGTCTGAAACTAATTACAAATCCCCACGTCTAAACAAGCAGTTTCACAGCACCCAACACTGTGCCTAGCAGACATCCCAACATATTCGTTCTGATGGGCACCCCAGCATTCTTATGAGGGAGTGCGGTCACGGTGGTAGTTGCAGTCGCAGTGCCAGCTACGGCAGCCGTCGTGAGCAAGACGGTTGTCATGGGAATGCCAGAGGTGGAGGCGGTACCGATGGCTAAGGGGGTGCCAGTGGATAGTGCCGCAAAGGTGACAGGAAATCCGGCCGCGGCACAATCAGTCTGGAATTCTGTATAATTGTTAACATCATGGAGAGAATTGAAGGTAGAGAGAGAGACACGCCAACGCACCGGTGATAAGAGGTTCGGCACTGTTTGCCAAGGACGGGTCGGTGCTTATGATACAGGCGACACAAGCGGAGAGTTTAGCCACATTGCTCTGGGAGCAGATGCAAACAGGGTTCGTGCAGGCCTTTTACAGAGTATGTCGTAAATTTTATGTTGAGAAGCACCGCAAGACGTACGGTTATCGTGTTAGTGAAGGCGTTGCAACTGTCTATGCACGGTGTGGGGGTGTGGTCGGGTGTAATAATCTGACGAGCAACGAGGAGCCCATGGATAGCAAAGACGGATGCGGAGGCTGGGAAGAGGTTCAAGTTAAATTATGCTCGTCACACGAATCAACTCAACTTACCATGCAAGGCAAAGGCAGATACAACAAAGAGGGAGACCACTGCAACCATGAAGTATGTAACAATAAGCGCTTCAAAATCGATGGTATGTTTTGCTGAACTTAGGTCATGAGAATGGTTGCCATGGTGCCACGCACAGAGGCAACCTTGCAATATCATGTGGTGAAGTTGCGGGTGATGCCATCCGCTTTATAAATCCAGTCACCTGGTACAACGTCAAGTATTAATGTTATATGAAGCGCTAGCATTGACACCCTGGACGACCCAATTATCAGCATCGTCAATTACTTCTCCGTCCTACGACTCACCATTGTGATATACCCAATCAGACCCTGGTTAATGATGCCCCCAAGCAGGTGCATTTGGAACACCGGGTTATATTTTCCCTCAGGGCCGTGAGAGTCTTCGAATATGTTCAGGGAGTCACGCCAGTTCCTTGTACGACCGTACATGTCCCGGATCGGGTTCACAGAATAGGGCCACATCTACTGGGACGGCTAGCTGACGCAAAACGCTCGTTGAATAACGAACTGCGGCGCGCACCTTGTCGACCTGCATGTTGACCTCGTCATCAAAGAAGAACTGACCCGTGTGTACAAGTCGTCCAGCTTTGAACGTCCCGTTCGGAAGCACGTCCCATTCCGGGAAAACCTTGGCATGGATGTGCACCGCTCGGCCGGTGTAGTATCCAGGGAAAACAGCTGTTTCACCATGAGCAGATACTGAGGGATAAAAGGAATAGGGGTACGCAACTGGTGAACTGCGCGACGCCATTCCCGTCGGTTGGCCACGCGCCGCGCAGCCATGTCTCCTCCGGCTTGGTGAGCGGGAACTTGGTGAGCAGACCCGAGCGCTTGCCGCCGACTTGAGGCTTTTCGTTAATAAGCTGGGGATCTGGCACAGGATGCCCCGCGTAGTGCCCCGTTGCATTTGCGTGCCAGATGTCGACGAGGACATTGGGCAGCGGGCGGCAGGTCTCGACGTCGATCACGCCAATGTCGAGCAACTGGATACGCTAGACGATCAGCATGACATAATCGAGAGGTACGTGGGGGAGTGTACCAATAGGAGGCCGAATTGGTACTCGGCGATATTTTGTCTGATAAGGTGGCCTTGCGAGTGATGATACGGACCTTCCGTGACCTCGGGTGCTGAAAGAGTCAGCCTTTCCACGCACGGAAAGCGGTGCAACGTGCAACACACCAAGGACGCATGTGTTATTCTCAATATGTGTCTCTTCGACTGGAGTGCAGGACATGAGAGACTGTTGCGCGAGCGGTGTCGTATCGTCGTAAGTTCCTGCTGCGAAGAGATCATTGTATCCGGGAAGAGTGGGTCTTCCTGCAAGGACTTTTTGAGCCCACGATCGCTTTCGCGATGCAGTGAACTCAGCTACTGCAGGTGCGCACTAGAACAAGATGAGAATTTGAGAACAGAAGAAGAACCAGGAAGAACAACATGATATGCAGAAGCTTGCAGCAAGCGTTGGATCTCTTTTTCTTGATCTGATTTAGGTTCTTTGTGCCCAAGCGAGAGCAGGGCGGACGTGAGGAGAAGGAGGAGGAGGAGGAGGAGAAAGAAGGACTTCATCGTGGTCCAGGTTCAAGTACTACTCTTCACTCTCCGGCGGATCCAGTGCGTTACTCCCAGATTAAGGTTAGGTGAGCTTAACCCTGATGAATTATCACATAAGAGGTCCCTCTATTTCGTCTAATTGCAAGTAAAAAGTTGAGTGGGGCATTGTATGTAGAATATTCCAGAAAGCAATGAGAAGAAAACAAGCTGCAGCTGAGTGGTGGTGTTGGTGAAATTCTATAATATGCAGACAAAAGAAAAAGGTGGATCTATCCACTGCGAAGAGCCTGAAGCTGGCAGTATTCGTAGTAATCCCCACGTTGTGCGAACAGTTGATCGTGCGTTCCGGAATCGCTTACCCGGCCGTCCTTGATGAAATATCTGAGTCGCCGAACCAATCAGAAAGTACGGGAGAGTAGACGGATACCAAACCTACATGCAATTAGCATTTTGTATCGTTGACAACCGGTGGGCGATAGCGATAGTCGTCCGTCCCGCTGCTGCGCGGTCCAATGCCTCTTGCACAACTTTCTCTGCCGTAGAGTCAAGAGCAGAGGTCGCTTCGTCTAGTAGCAAAACCTTTGGATTACGCAGTAGTGCCCGGGCAATGGCAATCCGTTCTGCATCACTGTCAGTCATCCCCACGACAGTGCATACGTCTAGGAACACGCACGTTTTTGACCACCAGAGAGTTGAGAACCCTTTCCACCCACCTCCGTGTCGAAACCACTGCACATAATCCGTGATGAGAGACGTTCACGTAAGGAGATCGTCAACAAAAATACGTACTCGGGCAAGTCTTGGATGAATTCCAGAATGTTCGCTTGCTGGCAGGCAAATTCAATCTCCTCCTGGGTAACTTCGTCTTTAGGCTTGACAGCTCCAAGCAAGACGTTGAAGCGCACTGTGCCCGCATAGAGGGTCTGCACGAAAGTGAATCATTAGTGTGATCCAGGTCTAATCATACTCACAGGCTCTTGGGAGACCAGAGCGAGTTGTTTCCTGTAGTCCTGAACATTGAAATCCGGTATGGGCTCGTGATCAAGCTGTTGGGGCAGTTCAAACTTGAGTCCTGAAGATGATGGCGCACTCACGTATATCTGTCCAGACCACGGATCGTAGAATCTCTCAATCATCTGGATACTGGGATCTCATAGTGAGTATCCTAACGTGCATGACAATTGGATCGAACATACATGGTACTCTTCCCGGAACCACTAGCACCCGCAATAGCGACATACATACCTGGCTCTACCTTCAACGACATTCCGCGCAAAACAGGAACTTCTGGTCTTGTCGGAAACCGGAAATGCACATCCTCAATATGAATGTGGCCCTTGACTTGTCCTTGAGCAGGATCCTTATGACTGGTAGAATCGGCGTCAATCTCTGGGATGGAGTCGAGGAGAGTAATGATGGCAGACGCGGCACCGCGGGCTTTGGAGACATCGGGTACAAAGCCGAAGATATTGCCAGACTGGATAGCGCCAAAGGTTAAACCCTGAGGACGATTTCAATCGCGGCAGCGAGGAAGGGATACAAAGAAGCATACCATGAGGGCGATAAAGAATTGAAACGGAGAATATTTAAGTGTTGACACAAGCCGCGACCCGTACCAAAAGACCAGCGAGATCACCCAGAAAGTCGTCGCTTGCGCGAGGCCATACAATATCCCGCTTCGTAGCGCAGTCCGACTGGCGTTCTTCAGAGGCTCGTCCAGGCTTCTGCTATAGCAATCGCAGCAATCGTCTTCGCGGGTGAGAGCAGCAACCGTACGGATGGAGCCTGCTGCTTCACATGCTAGGTGTGCAGCGAGTTCATGCGCCTTCTTGTTCGCTTGGTCCTTCATGACGATTATCCGCTGGAGGGAACAACCTGAGATGGCGGAATAAAGCCACAGTAATGAGATATACCAAGTGAGCGAATCCAGCCCATCCAATGGTCGGGATACATGCTGAAGTGAAACGTTGTGTCAGAGATACAAAAAACTGGACATTAACAACAGTTTCATACCAATACCAACAAGGGCAATCTTCCAGGCAAACGCCAGCCCAATAACGATGCCAACAACAAGTGTTGTTATACTCTGGACAATACTGAGGGATAGTTTAATGATCGACGAGCTGATGTTGATAAGGCTCCGGCACTCACGCGCCAAGAGAGATACCTGCTAGTCCACTGATTTTGGTGGGGTTTCCGGCAAGATTTGAGGTGAGGGATCCCGTCTTATATTCAGAAATCAGCCAACTGAATCGTTTATATACCGGAACACTACATACACTATTCTCGCTCTTGTCAAAAAATTTGACTGCATGTCGTCAGGTGTCGACTCGACAATATACAAAGGAAAGGGGATAAACTTACTATCTTGACGCAGGATAGCCTTGAAACTGGTGGACCGAAGCTTGCAACTAAGGTTGGCTGACGCTTTCGCTAACAAGTAGTTTTGCATGGCTGTGGCGATTGTGGCGACGATAGCAATGATGAAGAACCTAAAGAGATTGTAAGACAAATTAGACGTGTAATATGTATATCGAAGGCATTTGTCAATACCATAGCGCGTTGCGATCCCCGTAACGTCGGCGCTGATGACTATCAAGAACCGAAAACCCCACCAGAGCTTTGCCTGTAATGTGTCAAGTGAGTTGAGTACCGACAAATGCTACGACAATTTATTACCCCAAACGATTGCGAATGCAGGATGTGTCAAACCAGTAACTGTCGCAATATCAGCCGACACAACACAAAAGGGAAAACTTGTGCGTACTTGCAGAAAAGAACCATCCCGTGATATAGTCCCACTTCGACTCCTGATTGAGTTTACCTATGCGTCTAAAGACGTAAAAGAGAGAGTAGTTGCTGTCTGTTTCCTTCATGGCTTGTTCCCTCATAGTTTGCTCCAAAGTGTCACTGTTGAATGTGCCCTTGCGGGGTCGACCTTTGGATTTATCGTCCACTTCTTCCTTTATTTCGTGACCAATGTTGCTGCCATTGGAAGCAGGTTCGGTTATGGAGTATCCTCCACCGCGCAAGTTCTGCGCGCGAACAAGCCGAGAGTAGGCACTGCCTTCCTTCTGAAGAAGCTCATCATGTGTCCCATGCTCTAGCACAATGCCGTCACCCATGACGAAGATTTGATCAGCGTCCTTGATAGTGGATAGCCGATGGGCGATTGTGATTGTGGTACGTCCTAAATCTGAAATCAGGACGAGTTCTATTATCGGGCCAAGGACACGACCTGCCTGCAGCGGCTCTGTCCAATGCATCCTGGACAATTCCTTCCGACTGGGTATCCAATGCACTCGTCGCTTCATCGAAGAGAAGGATCCGTGGGTCAGCGACGATGGCACGTGCGATGGCAACTCGCTGCTTCTGACCCCCCGACAGTAACATGCCACGTTCTCCGACGATGGTATCATATCCTTGTGGAAGCTTGCTGACAAAATTGTGGGCGTTGGCCTTGATACATGCGTCTTTGATCAGAGCAAACTTCTCTTCCTCTGAAGCATGCTCCCATTTGGTGTTGATGAGTCCCTGAGCGACGTTCTCCTTGACTGAGGTGGAGAACAGTGCAGGCTCTTGCATGACGAAGCCGATCTGCGATCGCAACCACGTTAGGTTTAAATCCTTGATGTTCACCCCATCGAGCTTTACTGCGCCGGCGACAGGATCATAGAAGCGTTCCATTAGAGCAACAATCGTGGATTTTCCGGAACCTGATGCTCCAACGAGGGCAGCTGTCTTGCCAGCAGGAAAGGTGATGGAGAGGTCTTTGAGAACTTCCACAGTTTGGCGGGATGGATAATGGAACGTGACATTCTCAAAGGCAATGTCGCCTACAATTGTTTCCGGTTTGAGACCTCCGGGATCAGCAGAATCAATGTCGGGAACACGATCGATGGTCGCGTAAAGCTTGGCAGCTGCAGCCAGTCCTTGAGTGATAACTGACGTACGTTTCAGTAAATAATCGAACCTGCCGCATGGAAAATGACTCACCTTGCAATTCTGGACTCAGCAGCGCCAGGGAAAACGATCCAATCAAGATGGCCATACCGACATTGATGACAGTACCGGCATCAGCTAGAAGGAAGCATCATTTAGTAAGATATATATCAAACGGCGACGGCATCACCCACCATGCCCCTGATTGATGAGCGTAGTACCGTAGGAGAACGCTGTAGCAATAGATGAGGAGCATTGGAGAGATAACTGCGAAGACACACACTCAGAGCATATGATGCGTAAATCACAAAAAAGATGGCACCCATCCCAATCCCTGTGTACAAAGCAGCACGAACATCAGAAGTGCGGGCTTTGACGACATGGCCCTCGTATTTAGGAGCAAATGTGTGTTGCGTTCCGAATGCTTGAGCTGTGCGTACGGTCGAAATGACTTCTTCAGCGAGTGTGCCTCCGTCAGCGATATGTTTGAGGGATACACTTGGTAGCCATTCTGATTCAGTGCATGTAGTTTATGGCAGATAAAGAACAGACGTATTGAACTTCGTGATAAAACGCATCATTATCACACCAGTGATCATGATCCAGGGGAAGATTGATGTCAATGCAAGGGCCAATCTCCATGATCGGACGTAGGCCAAGACAAAGCCGCATATGAACGCGGAAAGGTAGCTGAAGGTAAGAGGCACCTTTTCCGATATCGCCTGTTGCACTAAATCTGCGATTCGTCTGTGAGTGACTGAAATGAGAGTCGAGAGTGCTAGATAGCTTACGAGTGTCGTTCTGGATCCGTGTAGCCACCTCTCCAGCGCCGACTTTATCGAAAAATGTAATATCCTGTCTCAAGATAGCCTTGAAATACTGTTCCCGAAGCCTCTTCGCACTCATTTCGCCAGTATATATCCAAATATGCATGAAAGTATAAGTGCACACAAAGAGGCCAACACCTGAGGGAGATGTAAGCAGACATGCCGTCAATGAAGCGGCAAGATGAACCTAGATAAGTGAGATAGCTCGCATTTAGAGCTGCATCGTGACGAAATTCTGCAGCGGCTTGGGGTAGTCGCTGCAGTGCAGCTGGATCGCCGGCGCGTGCGCCTGCCAGAACGCTCCCGAATGTGACAAAACCTTGTGTAAGTTTTCCAAAGATGAGAGTCATGAGAGGCTGGGCAGGCGCCATGAAGTTAGGGTGCCCATCGGAAAAGAGCTGCGACACTCACCTGCGCTGCACCAGCGGCTATTGAGGCCATTAACCCTACCACATCCAAGCACAATTCGGTTTTAGTGGCAAAGCTGGGGAGCAAAAGAATGACATGTTCGTATTCGCATTCAGTAGAGAGGATAGCAAGGTGTGTCTGTACCGGAACATGGAAAGTACAGGGACAGGTGGTACGATCTCCTCTGCCTTGGTGTCCAGCGAGACTTCGCCTTTCTTCCCCGGCTTAAAGCGTGCAAAGAAACCAGGTTTCGTTTCCGATTTGACCTCGACAGATTGGCCAGGAGTGCTGCTCTGAAAATCAAATTTCTCCGGGTCTGGGATGGCAGTCGACATGTTCAAGTCAAGTAAGAAAACTGGGGGTCAAGGTTGATGCAGATGTCCGAGATCATGAAACTTGAAGCCTGGAGCTTGAAGGGCTGAGATGACTCGATTTAGAGGTCTGACTGCGGCGGCTGTTGTCGTGGAATTCAAGTTGATGTAGACTTGGTCATCCATGTTTCTAGTACAAGTTTCTTGTATGTACATGGTGGGTGTCTGCCGGTGGGCTGGCAGAGCCATACAACGTACTAAATAACCAAAATATACGATCTCCCTTCAACTTAGGCTCGCTCAAGACCAGTCCATTGCGATGGCTCAGCGCTCAGCACTGGCAGTTGCTGACGCAGGTGCGCCGAGCTCCACGCGTAGTCGGCCGCCCGTGAACACCGAGTCTCTGACCCCAAGCTAGGGTTAGGTTTTTCAAAGTTCTTCTATGAGCGCCCATCCGGTTCTTGACAATGTCTCCAACGTCCTCGACGTCCACCAGTTCCCTTTACTCAACGCCTCGTCAGCAGTCCCTCACACGCACCACATCCTGTCTGGGTCCTTCCGAGCACTCTCACTCTCACTCCTTGCCTTTTCCCCTCTTCAACGCACCCTCGAGCTCGTGCAGCATGTTCCAGCACACGGACCACACCAGTACCTCACAACAGGTGCCCTCCACGATAAAGTGTACGCGACAAGCTGGAAATCCCCCCCTGCACTCTTCTGTTGGGCTGTTCAATCCACTCCGTCATGGACGCTACAGCTGATCAACACTGTCCCAATTAGTCTGCCACACTTATTTTTGCTGCTGATATGAAAGCTGATTAGTCGCGGTGTTTTGGCACCGTAAATTTTACGTGGGTTCCATGCACAGCGGCGACTTCGTCATACATCTCGCTTCCGCCGCCATATACGCATATATACTCTGTCGGCGGACCGACAGGCGAGGTTCACCGTGTAGATCTGGCCAGTGGGGGCTTCGCCGAGAAGGTGCAGGAGGTGTCCTTCGTCCCTGCCGGCGAGTTGGACAACGCAGACAAGACTCGCGCTGCACTCGTGTGTTGTAATCACTCTCTGATGCTGACACCATTTGACGCTGCGATGGCAGAGGTATGGCTCCCATGCAGTTGAGATATCGGTCAAGGGGCACGCCTTCATCCCACACCTGTACGCCCCTCTCTTCCTAGTCCCGAATCCTGATTCATGATCCAAAACTACAAGAGGCAAGAACTCGATTCATATGTTCTCCGTCGACCGTGCCTCGGGGCGGCTCACATTTCTCTCCGAGAATCAGAGTCCCCGCGCAAACGACGGTCCGCGACACATCGTAATCTCTCCCGAGGGCACACTTCTTTACAGCGTCACCGAGCATAGTCAGTCCCTCCAGCTCTCGTGTTCCAACCTCTGACACACACCGTACAGCCAACTACGTCGACATCTACTCAATTACACCCACAGCGCTGATACACCGTGCCTCTCGATCGCTCCTACCGCATGGACTACGCCGGGACGCGAGCCGCTTCCGCGGAGACACGCTGCGTCTGCGCCCACTGACGGCGACAACCCCACGCCCGACTCACGTGTTTGCGACGACACGCGGCGACGTGAGTGGGACGCGCGGTTGGCTGGCCATATTCGCGCTGGATTTCGAGGGGCTGTTCGTCGGCTCCGATGTTGGTGTGGATGACCACGCCGGGACCATCGAAGAGGGTGTGGAGAGGTGGGAAACGCCAACGTCGGGGGGGAGAGCAAATGCTATCGAGCTAAGAGCGAAAGACGACGAGGATGGTGAAGGGGTGTGGATCGTGTTAACAGATGACGAGGAGGGTGGTGCAGCTGTGAGGGTTCTGGAGTGGGATCTTGTAAGCGGTACTAGGAGCGTTGGAGAGTGGCCCAAGTCGGGGAGTGTGGCCAGCGGTGTGGAAGGTGCCAGCCATGCTGTTTGGCTGGACTAGTAACCATAGTAGTAGCGAAAATGCAACTTGTCCACTTTCTTTCCAAGTTCCCATCATGGCTCTTGCCGAAGTCGAAAATCTTTACACATTTTTCACGTCCAACGTTGTGCACCCAACATTATTCCCGTATTATATTGTTCCATCTCTACACGCTGCCAGGTGAGTACGTTATTGTCCACCCAACAAATGCTCTGACCAATTCTCGAAGAATATCCATCGCGTTCCAGAACAATGTAAGATCCTCAAACCACCACGGAAAGCTCTCATGGGGTACATACCTCTCCGGTTTCCTGGTTATGGTACGCCATGAAATTCCACCATCCACAGGCTGAATCTCATCCACTCGGAGGCATGGAGTGCCAGTATCCAAACCCATCTCCTCCTTTCTATTCCCCCTCCTCACATGTACTCCATACACCCCTGGGTAAACTACCTTTCCGTCCACCTTGTCCTCACCGCCTTCTTCCATCTCATCCCAGCTGTACGTGTTCCAGAGATGTTACTCCATGCATACTGACCCTGTCACTGGAACAGGCTCTTACTCCACGCTACTTCGACACTCTCCTTTTCCTCCCAGATGCCATTCTCCGCACCGCCTCAATCACGTCCTCCCTTGACCTCATTCAATCCCACCCCGACCCACGTCTGGCGAGCTCCCTCTTTCTCCGCGTCCTAGTCGGCGCCGTCTCCTCCGCAGGCGGGAGCATGACCGCCGCCACCCTCGGCGTGTGGACACCCAGCTGGGCGTTCTCGACGCCCGTTTTTTTGCGCAAGGAAGCCACTGTCCTCTCAACGCTCGACCTGTGGTCTGGATCGCTTGCCGGTATGTCACGGCCGCCACCCGCCCCCCTCGTGCGCGTATGGAGCTGATACCTTAGGTGACAGGATGCACGTACGGCTTACTCCTCTCTTCACACCCTGTTTATCAATCACTCCTCGCGGCGGCGTCGTTCGTGGAACCGCAGCACACCGGTCCCGTACTTAGTCCCCTGAGCGCAAAAGCTGTGGTGACAGTTATGCTAGCTGCATTATTTGCATGGAGGGTTGTGCAAATCCATTGGGTGTCAGTAGTGGAGGAACCAAAGAGGGATTAAATATTCTTCCAAATCATCAGTGCTTACAACGACCAACAACCACAACAATAACACTAGTCATCGTAGTCATCATAGTCATCTTCCAACTCCTCATCATAACCTTGACTTGCAGTCATAGGCTCAAAGTCATTTGGGTCTTCATCAGTATCCGGTTGGGCTGCAGGTGTTGGTACTACTGGTCCTGTCGCAGTTGTTACTGCAGACATTCTCAATATCCTTTGGTCATCGATGACTGGGTTTTGTATCATATCTAGCCAAATGTCCAGAAGCTGGCTTTAAGAATAACGGGGGTGAGACAATACCCACATATAAATTGAGGCTAATTGGTAACGTACTGGCATTCATTACCTGCACACCACCCAGTCACACGGCCATCTGATAGGCCCATGGAAGATGCAACATCATTAATGCTGCCGGCTTCATCGTTGTTTTGCATGAGTTTGCTGTACATCTCTTGGACATCCACAACGTATACAGGGGCATAAGAATGACTACGGCCAAGACCGTAAATGTTGGATGGGCTAGAAGGGAATCGGGTTGGTGACCTGCGCCGACTAGAGACCGTTGAATGATGGTCTTTTCGACGAGGTGACAGTGATCGGTTATTTCTGCGGTGGGGAGGGCTAGATAATCTTTGATCAGTTGCTCGATAAGAGGCAGAATAGTTGCCACCCTATCAAGGTGTCATTCAGTGTACATCAGAACATTGAGCGGAATTTCACTGCCTTGGAGTTCCCAGCTAGAAGTGTTTTCATACCAAACTCCCAATTGGATGTATCGACACCGATTTTTTCTAGTGCATAACGAGTGCGCTCCTTCCCGAAGACTAGAAGAACGATGGGTTTGTTGTTTTGCGAGTCCGGTGAAAAAAGATCCTGTAATCGCAAAGTAAGGCTCCTCGACTCGAGAAATTCTGTATCTCCGTAGATGAAATCCTGCAATAAACCGTAATTATGACATGGCAACGTAAGCGTTTGTCCACATACAAGTTTCTTTTTCCCCTGACCTAGGAAACGGTTTTCTTCTGGAATAAAGTGAAGAGTGACACCGGAGGTGCGAAGTGTTGGTATGGCCACCTCTGTCCAACCAATATCCATAACCATTGGATTCTCGAGCCTTTCTCGTCGAGGTCTTTCATCTTTTGACCAAGCATTGAATGCTAATGAGTACATAATGATGGATTGGGACCACGATATATCTTCCAGTCCAAACTTGTGTGCGTCCAGCTGATTCTGCAAGATCCTGTAGAAAATACTGATCCAGAAGTAGTAGATTCAGTCAGATCCCGAGTTACGGCAACAGCTCACCGCCCGTGTTCGAAGGCACCACGGGGGATACCATTTGCCTGCTGTGCCAACGAATAAGCGTGGTTGGCTTGGCTGTTGTCAAGTTCAGTTTTCCTGCCCTTTTTGTACTTTGCTTTGTAGCGTGATAATGTCTTTACCAAGTCGTCGTAGTGATGGAAATGATAGGGCGAGAGGGATTCAAAGTCTGTACTGAGTCGCGGCCTACTGAGAACATGCTTGTGAAGGGAATCGGCCCAGGTCCTCATTTGAGCACCAGTCATCAGAAGACACGACGCCCCAGAAGACATCACCCCTGTCAATAATATCATTATTGACCGCCACTCACTGAATCGATGGACAAACCAAAGATTAGTTCGACTACATCCCCATTTCGAAATGGCGAGGTCTGAGCGGCAATTGCACGAGCCAGCTCCTTGTGATCATAGCCGAACCTATCCACGATCGTTGAGGCACTGCAGGGTTCATGAGGTTATCGTGTTCAACCTCCTACCAGGAATGGGTGTGGCTGTTGAATCCACCGATCTGATAATATTCGAATGCACGAGGCATCTGTGATATGTATATCTTCTAATAGGCCAGCGATTGAGTGTTGCGGTTGTATCGTTACAATGATGATATATCGATGATAGACGCCAACAAGTCAAATGGATTTGGTCTCCGCCTGGCATCATGGCCAGCCTGAGAGTCCCAGGGATATGCCCTCCAGCAGGCTCTTGCCCAGTCGCGGACAGGATCAGAGAACGGCGAGGTGCACGCGGGCTTACGCAACTCGATGAAACCCTACTGCATGTACCCGACATCGCGGACGGATGGAACTCTATGTTGGGAGCGGTGCGGACAAAGGGTAGTCTGCCGAGCGACGTTAGGGAAGCCATGGTTCGTCGTGCAGAAGTTCATCCACGACGACCACTTATCGTCCGTTAGATTCTGAGGGTAGCGGCGCACAATCACGCTGCGTTCGAATGGATCCACCACGAGCACGTTGCACGTAATGCGGGCCTGACCACGGCCCAACTCTCCGTCATTCGTGATACGTCCATCCAGCCTTCATCGTCGTTCAAGTCCCTCACACCGCTCCAAGCTGCCGCTCTAGCTTTTACAGACTCCTCTACCAATGGTATCACGGTCCCTGATAATATCTTCAACGCGCTCCGGAGCGAGCTGCGCGCCTGTGTGGATGGCATGGATGGCGTGGAAGAGAATGGCAAGGAAGGAAAGGTGCATGCTTTGTTGGTCGAAGCAGCTGCAGTCGTAGCAACCTACAACATGGTCTCGCGCTTTCTCGTCTCACTCGACATTGCAGGCATGTCCTACGACCCTGTTCCATGGCCGGCGGATCGACAAGAGGTTAGTTCTTTCACCAGTAACCATTTTCGCTAATAGTTGTACATTTACAAGCACACCGTCCTCGTTCCTTCTTGCTTGCTCCATGCTGAAACGCTTACAGTCAACCCGACGGCTCCCTGGCTCGTCTTCGCAAACTCCCTCCTCACGGACACCACCCTATGGTCCGCTACCATTCCTACCCTCCTCTCCAATGGTTACAACATTATCACATTCGACCAGCGCGGTCATGGCCGTTCCACTACTCCCTCTCCACCCCACTGCACCATTCCAGAACTTGCAGATGACATTGCCGCCCTGCTCACGTATCTCCGCATCCCACGTATCCACGCCCTTATCGGCGTCTCCCAAGGTGGAGCGACGGCGCTTAGCTTCGCCATCCGCCATCCTTTCAAGACCTCGTGCATCATTGCGTGCGACACACAGCCCGTATCCCCCGCGTCGAATGGCCCTACATGGGATGCCCGTATACGCCTCGCGCAGACGGAGGGCATGCACACGCTTGCGGTAGCGACTGCCAGACGGTGGTTCCCCTCCGGCTCTGCATATCATCCTGACGGTGGTGCAAATGCTCACGTTGTTTGCGATATGATCGCACGCACTGACGTACTTGGGTTCGAGGCCGGCGCGCGCGCATTGCAGGGGTACGACTTGCTTGAGGCGGGGCTTCTCCGGAGCCGGATGCGTACTTTGTTGGTTGCGGGAGAGAAGGATGGTTCATTACCCGCCAGGATGGAGGAGTTGAGGACCGAGTGGGTGCGTGATGGCGGGGATGTTGGATTCGCAGCCATCGAGGGGTCTGGCCATTTGCCCATGTTAGACAATCCGAAGCAGTTTTTGCAAATTATTCTCAAGTTTTTATAACATTGTTGACACCTAAGGTCTAAACACTTGTAGCTGTTTTTAGTGGTCTTGGCATTTTTCAATCAATAAGACAATGGTATGCCATTTGAGGTTAGATATCACTGGATGCACAGCATAATATATATTGCAAAAATATCTTGAAGTTGTGTTAAAATTAATCTATGTTACTTAATAATGTACCAAAAGCAACAAAATCTGAATAGATATTGCATAACTTTTATACATTTTACAGCCGTTTTACTAAGATAGGCCTCATTCATATACAACTATATGTGACATTTCGTGACAAATCATGTGCCCTCAGCACCTGACCATCCCACTATGTAAGCCTAACTATAGCTGTTGAGCACGTGCCTCAGCAGCTATTGTTTGGCAGGAGAGTGCTCTTTTCCCAACCCCGGCAATAAACCTTGCCCCAATACCCGCACGTACATAGTATAAGTAGATAGTATTCTAAATATAGTAACATTGGCACCGGAAGCACATCCGACGTCAGGAACAAGGGCGCTGATGGGCTCGGGCTTTCCCATCACCTGTTGCCATGGCCCCGCCCATCATTCACAGGCATGCGCGCTCGTCGTCGTCGACGTTGTGCACGAGTATTTCACTATCCCTCCGTATTTTCTTGCGGATTTTTTAAATATCATAGATCTATTCTTCTAAATACTGTATATAGACTAATATACATGAAAATAAACAAAATAAATGTGAAATAAATGAAATAAAAAATGATGATACATGCGGCGCCGCCACCGAACTGGTGGGTGCCCACCTTCGCAGAGGCGTCGCCGTTGGTCTACCATCAATGGGGGATGGTGCTGGAGGGCGGGTGAGGGGAGGGATGGACGCTGGGGGTGGGGAAGGGTCCATGGAGAGGGGGGTGGCGATGGGTGGCGAGGAAGGGGCCAGGAAGCGAGGCGGATGGTGGAAAAAGTGAGGGGGTGGGTGGGGGAGGGCTCCTGGTCCAGTACGAGTGGCGGGAAGGGGTAATTACGTGGGGGAAAAGCAGGAGGGAGGTGGGTACTCACCTTCACCATTAAGGCCCCCCACGGCCCCTTTGCATTCCATCATCAATAAAAACAATGGGGACGTCATCTACGACGTCCCCATGGTCCCTGTCGTAAGTTTTGTCGTCCTGATTGGTCCCGCCGTCGAGTTGCATGAGGGTGGCGACATGGGTAGTTGCGACGGCGATATCTCGACGACACTGCCGCCGTTGACGACGCCTTCGTCGTGGGCGACTCTCCACATCGCCCTCGTCGTCTTCGTTGCTGTGCGCCCGGTCCGCCACTGTTAGTTCCGCTGTTTGAGGTCATTGGTTGAAAAAGTCGGGCGCGCTCCTGTGTGGCTTTGAGGACGTCCGGGGAGGCGTTCTCGGTGCGTATCGTCGCCGTCGTGCTCCTGGTCCTTGTTTCCGTCATTGTTGAGGGGGTGGGGAGTGGGAGCGTGGCGAATGGGAGGGGTGATGGTGGTGGAAGGTTCAAAGCCATATGATCAGTCACATGTGCTTTTCCACCACCCACCCACCACCCAACTTGCCTCCCGCCACGCTCTCACTCCCCACCACCGCAACAACGACAGAAACAAGGACCAGGAGCACGACGGCGATGATACACACCGAGAACGCCTCCCCGGACGTCCTCAAAGCCGCGCGGGAGCGCGCCCGACTTTTTCAACCAACGACCTCAAACAGCGGAACTAACGGTGGCAGACCGGGCGCATAACAATGAAGGCGATGAAGAATGTGTAGAGGGTCACCCACGGCGATGGCGTCGTCAACGGTGTCATCGTCGTCGAGATATCGCCATTGCCACCGCCACTGCCGCCATCCTCACGCAACTTGACAGCGGGGCCGATCTGGATGGCAAAAATGACGAAGGAGGTGCTGGGGATGTCTGAGATTACATCCCCATTTGCTTTATTCATGGTGGAATGTGGGCAGGGCCGTGGGGAGCCCTTAATGGTACAGGTAAGTACCCACCTCCCTCCTGCTTTTCCCCCACGTACTGACCCCTTCCCGCCTCTCGTTCGGGGCTGGGAACACTCTCCCATCCGTCCCCTCTCCATTTCCCCCATCCACCTCGCCTTCCAAGCCCCTTCCTCACCACCAATTGCCACCCCCCACTCCAAGCGCCCTTCCCCGCCCCCAGCGTCCATCCCTCCCCTCACCCGCCCTCCAGCACCATCCCCCATTGATGGTAGACCAACGGCGACGCCTCTGCGAAGGTGGGCACCCACCAGTTCGGTGGCGGCGCCGCATGTATCATCATTTTTTATTTCATTTATTTCACATTTATTTTGTTTATTTTCATGTATATTAGTCTATATACAGTATTTAGAAGAATAGATCTATGATATTTAAAAAATCCGCAAGAAAATACGGAGGGATAGTGAAATACTCGTGCACAACGACGACGATGACAAGCGCGCATGCCTGTGAATGATGGGTGGGGCCATGGCAACAGGTGACGGGAAAGCCCGAGCCCATCAGCGCCCTTGTTCCTGACGTCGGATGTGCTTCCGGTGCCAATGTTACTATATTTAGAATACTATCTACTTATACTATGTACGTGCGGGTATTGGGGCAAGGTTTATTGCCGGGGTTGGGAAAAGAGCACTCTCCAGCCAAACAATAGCTGCTGAGGCACGTGCTCAACAGCTATAGTTAGGCTTACATAGTGGGATGGTCAGGTGGCCCTCAGCCATTTCAAAACAAATGTGACATTTTGATTGAAAATATAGCCTTGTTTGTAGGCATAGATCAAACTTGCTTTTGCATCTCCTCATTACACAGGTCAAAAATAAAAAATCTGCTTCCTGGGAGTTGTTTGGGATACAATTATGTGTGGTTCCCAGGAGCCATAAATTTTATTTTTGAAATGTGGATGGATGAGATAGGCATTTGGTGAGTTAAACTCTGTTTTACCTGCCAAGCGTGACAATTTTCATCACATGACATTAGTCGTATTTGAATGAGGCCTATCTTATCTGATGGCAGTAACTGCACCTTTTTACATTAAGAAATTGGGACTTGGTAGAATTTTGGGTGCTGTGTTTTGTATCTCATGAAATACTGCTTGGATTAAGATGGTTATATGTTACGGATCGCTTGTTCTTATGGCGGCGAACTCCGGCAACAGTAAACCAAACGAGGATGTGTTATAGAAGGAAGCGAGTACAAACGGATAGAAGAGGGGAAGTATCTGGGTTTCGTGGTAGTGATCGGGGGAAGAGTAGCTATACTAAACTTAAGGATACTGACTACAAATGTCTTTGATTATATACTGGTGAACAACTTCAGGGTCGGCTTCTTCGTCATGCGTGGCTGCGTGGAGGACAAGCTCCGGGATGAACGGCGTCTTGCTTGGCTTCGTGGTCTATACGTTTTGGGGTGCCAACGAGGTGGCCAACGGCTGTGTTGCAGGTCTGGTGTCAGCAAACAGCTGATCCGATGATTGTGTTGCGCGGTATTATTGAGTGCTTGTATCAACGTGTATGATGTATCGGCGGTGATCGGTTGATGGGGGTAATCATGAGGATTGGGATACCGTCGTTGGTTGTCTTCGACGATGTTCCGGACCCAGGTTATGATGTTGTCTTGTGACGTTGAGTCAGGGACGTCGGGGTCGGAAGCGGGGGTTAAATCGGGGTAAAATGTAACAATACCCCCGGAACAAGGGGAATCGTCCCGATTAACCAGAGGGAAAATGGAATCATACACGGCAGCGCAGTCAATGAATTCGCGGTAGGGATCGACGGGATCATCGGTGAACCAGACGGGAACAGTGGGAGGAACAGCAGGAGGGGGAGGCCCAATGGGACGCATGGAGTAGAAGGATCGCGGGGCGAAGAACGGGTCAACGCCAAGATGGGCGATAGCCGACGTGAGATGAACGGAGCCAAAGGAAGAGGGTCGCATGAGGTCAACAGCGAAGCGAACACTACGGTCGCAGAGGTGGCGTTTCGAACGAGGGATGCGAAAGCGAGGAGGAAGGAGACGGTAATAAGGGGAAGAAGGGAGATAAATGTCGGAGGCAGACATGGGGGACGAAGGCAAGGAGCGAAAAAAGGAAAGAAAAGAGAACAGACTATATATACGAAAGGGAAGATTAGGGCAGGTCATTAGTACACGAGGTGATCGGGGTTAACGGGATGATCGCGGGTGAAGGAGGAAGGGAGAAGAGAGAAACGATGCGGAGTGGAAATATCATATTCGTGGGAAAGGGCGGCGGAAGGGATCGGTGATGGGAGGCGATAGCAATGGATGATGGGGAAGGCGTAAGGACAGATTTTTTTGCGAGAGTTGAAATCGAGGTTGCCGAATCCGGTGGTGTTGGTAATCCGGGCGGGGGCGACAACAGGGGAAGAGATTTCGATGATGGAGGTAATGGCATCAACGGGAGCGGTTTCGTAGAGGTATGCGTGTGTGGTGCTGGGAGGAAAAAGGTATTTGCGGAATTCGTGGTTTTTAGAACCGTCGAGGATGAGGGCAGCATTGTGTGGATAAATAGCGAGTAAAATAGAGGAGGAAGAGAAAGGAGGGATAACGGAAGAGGGGAGAGTGAAAAGGGAACGAAGTGATAAAGAAGAAGGAGCACGGGGATGTAATTTATGGAAATCATCGACGAGATCTTGGCAGTAGGTGGTTTCGGATGCGGGGATCCAGGAATCTTCATCGCGGGGGTAATCGAGCCAATGTACTAAATAATATAACTTGTTACGGCGTATACGGGAATCAAGGATGTGTTCTATTTCGTAATGATCGTCATTGTCGATAATTTCAGGAGGGGGTCGAAGATGGTATTTTTGTTGGATGGGAGAAGAAGGAGGTTGGAATGGGGAGAGAAGAGCGACGTTGAATATGGGGAAGATTTTCCAGGTTTTTGGTAATTTCAGTTTGTACGATGAAGAACCGATTTTGTCGAGAACGGTGAATGGACCGAATTGCTGATTATCGAGCTTTTTACTAGGTCGATCTGTGGTCAAATTCTTTCCGTTTAGCCAGACTTTGTCACCAGGAGAAAAGACAATTTTCTTGACATGACTGTCATACTTATCCTTCATTGTTTGCTTCGTGACATCCGCTATTTCACCGATCTTTTGTTGTATCGTTTTCATTCGTGTAACGAAATCATGAACGGCTTCATTCGCGATAGGTGTGTGTGTGTCAGGTACAAGGCCTGTCCACAGATGTTGTCCTTGTGTTGCAAAGAAGGGGGAAGTTTTGATAGCAGAAGATTTGCGATTGGCTAATGCAAATTCTGCGAGGGCAAGCCATTCATGCCAATCGTCTTGTCGGTAATTGGTGAAGAATCGAAGGAAAATTTCGAGTTCTTGGTTCATTTGTTCTGTTTGTCCATCAGCACGTGGATGATATGCTGTCGTTGGACGTCCTTTGATACCGATCAGGGAATATAATTCGGTGATAAACCGTGAGACGAAAACAGAACCGCGATCGGAGATGACAAAGCGTGGCATGCCAAAACGCTTGAAGACATGATCACGGAATAGTCGTGCCCATCCTTCCGAAGTCAATGTCGTATTTGTGGCAATAAATATGGGATGTTTCGACCGCTTATCAACAACAACTAGAATGGCGTCAAAGCCATGTGACTCTGGTAGGGGACCGATCATGTCGACAGAAATCGTATGCCAGTTGTAGGGTGGTACGTCATGTGGGAAAAGTTGTCCAAGTTGTTTTCCACGTCGTGGTTTATTCTGTTGACATCCCGTACAACCATTGATGTAACGTTCCACATCTTCGCGTATAGTCGGCCATGTTGTTGTCTGTGAAATCAACTCGATTGTTTTGTCACGACCGGGATGGCCGGCGGTGGGATTGTCATGATGGAGGGCAATAATGTTATCGTTTGTGGGAGAAGTATGCAATATTTGTCGGATTGCTTGTTCTGGTGGGATAAACAATGAGTTAGGAAGACCAATCATACCTTTATTGTCCATTTCTTTTGGCTTAAGATCAACGCGTCGGGAAAGGAGATCGGCTTTTTTGTTTTGTGATCCTTTGCGATACAATAGGCGAAAATTGTAATCTTGCAGGAATGCGATCCAGCGAGCTTGTCGTCGAGTAAGATCTTGTGGTTTGCGGTAATATTCTAAATTCCGATGATCGGTAAAGACATCAATCTGTTCTTTTGCGCCGAGAAGGAATTGTCGCCATTCTTCGAAGCTTCGTATGATTGCGAGCAATTCTTTGTCGAATATCTGATAATTTCGTTCAGCTGGTGTCATCATTGTCGACATATACGCGATAGGACGAAAAAGGCCATCGGGTTGTTCTTGCGATAGAATGGCACCAATTGCATAATCTGATGCATCGCATTCGATGGTGAATTTTCTATCAGGGACAGGTAAGACAAGAATTGGGTCGGTCGTTATGATGACTTTCAGACGATCGAATGCATTTTGTTGTTCTTCTGTCCAATCCCATTTTGCTTTTCCTGTTAATTTGTGCAACGGACTCGCAATTTGTGAGAAATTCTCAACAAAACGACGATAAAAGTTCAGAAAACCAATGAAACGTTGGAGTTCGGTCTGGTTTGTTGGGACTGGCCAATCGGTGATAGCGTTGGTCTTGATTGGATCCATTTGAACTTGTCCATGTCCGACAATGAGACCGAGATAATCGACTTTTTCTTTGTCGAACGTACACTTCTTTGGTTTCAGGAATAGATTATTTTCGCGGAAAATCTTCAGGACTTGTTTCGTTCGTCTTTGGTTTTCTTCGAGCAATTTCGAGAAAATCAGGATGTCATCCATGTATACCAACAGCCATCCTTCACGTATCTCGTACCGAAAGACGTGATTCATCAGTCGTTGGAATGTCGGTGGTGAATTCTTCAAGCCAAAGAACATAACTGTTGGTTCGAACAAACCTTTTGGTGTCAAAAAGGCGGCTTTGTGTTCATCACCTTCTTTGATGCGGACATTATTAAATCCCCATCGTACATCAAGTTTCGTGAAGTATTTTGCTTCAGCCAATTGATTAATGATATCATTGATCAATGGCAACGGGTATTTATCATCAATCGTCCATGAGTTCAACCATCGATAATCCTGTATTGGTCGTCGTTCTGCTGCATCTTTCTTTGATACAAAGAAAAAAGGAGAAGCATATGGTGACTTCGATGGTCGGATCCGTCCTGTCTTCAGGTTTTCGTCGAGGAATTTGTCAAGATGTTCTTTTTCACTTGGTGACAAAGGATACAACTTGCAATCATGATGATCTGGTGCATCCGGTTTCAGAGTAATCGCATGATCCCATGGTTTTCGCGCTGGTAATTCATCGAAACCGGATGGTTCAAACACATCGCGATACTCATGGTACGTCTCTGGGACCAATTCTTCGAATGTCTTTTCTTTCTGTTGTTTTTGTGCCTTTATGGCGAGTTCTGTTGACTTCGTCATGAATGAATGAAAATGTGCTGGATCCATTGTCTCTTCCATCATTTGGTCAAACCAAAGAGGTCGTTCCCAGACTACTGTATTGAATTCTGTCGATCGTATTGTTGATGGTGTACCACAACCAGAAAGACATCGCGAGAACTTGATCTCGTTTTCGCGCCAATCAATTTCTGGATTGTGCTTCTTCAACCAATCATAGCCAAGGAAAATGTCCATTTTTGCCAATGTCGTTACGGCGAAACGAAGTAATTCGTGATGATCTCCGAGACGCATTTGTAACTCGCAGTATTCCATGATCTGTCCTGTCTTCAGTTGCGTTCCATCGCTCATGTAGGAATGGAATGGGTTCAGATATGGTTTTGTCGGGATGTTATGTGCTTTGACGTATCCGATATCAATAGCGCAGATGGTACAACCACAGTCAATCAGACCTGTTATGGGATATTGTCGTCCGTCTTGAGGGACAGAAACATAACCATGGACCAACAAAGCCATTCGAAGTTCGGAATCTTTTTTTGTTATAGCATGGACTGTTTCCGATGTTCGTGGTTCATGTGGTAAATCTTGTGGCATATTTTGTTCCAACCATTGTACTGCTTCTGCGATGGGTCGTCGATTGAGTGATAAGACTAATCCTGGTGATATCTTTTCTGTCCATTGGTCGTGGATGTCAAAATCATTCAAGAGATCAAGGGCATAACCCATCGTGGTTGAACGAATAGCAACGATTGTTTCCATCGCATTGAATTCGGATTCAATTGTTGTCTTTCTTTTCTCTTTCGGGGGAACTGGTTTCTTTTCTTTGTCCGCAACATGGGTATCTTGCCACGTGTTGCTTTCCTCTTTCGGCTCTGGTTTCATTGTTTGTCTCAGGTCGTTGCGGAGGACTTTGAGTTTGATGAAAACGTTATTGAATTGTTTACATACGTGTACATCTTTCTCGAGTCGTGCGATCGTGGCCTCCTGCGCTTCACGTCGCTTCTTCAAAAACCCTCTTGTTTCAACTTCAGCGCCGTTAACTCATCCATCAATGCTGCGATTCGGGCGTCTTTGCCGTCATCGTCCTGTTGTTTCGTTGTTTGTGGTATCGTCTGCATTGATCGCATTTGTTGCCGTCCTTGTTGCTCTGGGCAATTTTGTGAAATATGTCCTGGTTGTCGACATTTGAAACATACTCCTTTCTTCATATATTCCTGTCGCTGTTCGTCGGTCAAGCGCGTAAACGTTTGTTGTCTCGATTGGGTTCGTCGGGTGTCGACGTCCATTGGAATGGATTCCGACTGAGGACGAGGTGTCGATGTTTGTTGTGGTCGGGGAGTTGTCGATGTGGTTGTTGTGTTTGGATTGTATCGTGTTTTTGCGGGTAGGTTCATGGATCGTATCTGGTCTTGGCGGCGTCGCCATTGTTGGTCCAACTGGACCGTCTGTGTGCGCCATTCTTCGACGGTGGTTGGAATCGTCATACCGGTATAGATCTGATCGATCAGTGGTTTGTTCATATGAAGTTCGATGAGTTGAATGAGATAACTATCATTCAGGATTTCGCCGAGTCCAGCGATGCGTCGGAGAGTGTCAAACTCAATCCAAAACTCATCAGCTGTCATTTTTCCTTGGCGCAGGTCGTTCAACTTCGTCAATGCGTCCTTCTTCTGATCCGGTTTCTCGAAGTGCCATCTGAATTCCTTGGTGAAGTCCTCCAGGGATCCGAAGTTGATGGGGGAGTGCTGTAAGGCAATGTCGACGTACTCGTCTGCCCATCGTCCGGCGAGTCCGCCTTGCAGGTATGAGAGGATAAAAAGGATTTGTTTTTCTTCACTGTTGAACGCAGCTCTGTTTGCACGGATGTAGATGAAGGCACTGCGGAAGAATGTTTTGAATCCTTCTTTGTTCCCATCGTACTTAGCTGGCGGAGCAATATGAGATTTTGGAGGTGACGGGGCTGCGGGTGCAACAGTGGTGGTGTCTTGGGTTTCATGATTCTCTTCAGTGTCTGACATTCTGGTCTGGGTATGGGGTTGAGGTTGATGGTGAGAAGTAGTTGTTGGAGAAGGAAATGATGACGAGGGGAAAGGCGCGGTTCGGACACTAGTCTGTGTTGCGACGTATTGGTCGAAGTCGTCGTCAGAGGAATCTGACGTTTCAGGTGCGAGATGATATTCGTCGCCTTGTTCTGAATCTGGGGTTCGGTATCGTCGGGGTTCCAGGATGTCTTGGTTGGTTTATTGTCGAGGGAGTAGAGGAAGTTTAGTATTATGTTACGGATCGCTTGTTCTTATGGCGGCGAACTCCGGCAACAGTAAACCAAACGAGGATGTGTTATAGAAGGAAGCGAGTACAAACGGATAGAAGAGGGGAAGTATCTGGGTTTCGTGGTAGTGATCGGGGGAAGAGTAGCTATACTAAACTTAAGGATACTGACTACAAATGTCTTTGATTATATACTGGTGAACAACTTCAGGGTCGGCTTCTTCGTCATGCGTGGCTGCGTGGAGGACAAGCTCCGGGATGAACGGCGTCTTGCTTGGCTTCGTGGTCTATACGTTTTGGGGTGCCAACGAGGTGGCCAACGGCTGTGTTGCAGGTCTGGTGTCAGCAAACAGCTGATCCGATGATTGTGTTGCGCGGTATTATTGAGTGCTTGTATCAACGTGTATGATGTATCGGCGGTGATCGGTTGATGGGGGTAATCATGAGGATTGGGATACCGTCGTTGGTTGTCTTCGACGATGTTCCGGACCCAGGTTATGATGTTGTCTTGTGACGTTGAGTCAGGGACGTCGGGGTCGGAAGCGGGGGTTAAATCGGGGTAAAATGTAACATTATACAGGGAAAGTTGTACTATTTCTTTAGGGCTATCTACTCATGTGATTACATTTGGACAATATTTGGGATATGTTGAGTTGTTGATGAAATAAAAGGTAGACCAGTACTTTTTGACACCCAAAATGATACTGTCAAATTATGGCATCAAAAGAGCTCATATGAAGAAGACTGGAGGGAGAAAGTTGTTCATTTTTTCAAGGCCTAGAAGTACATATACCGTATTTTTCTAGTCTCGCAAGCTGACTATGAGGTCGGACGGAGATGTCTGGGTTGGAGTGTCAAATTTACTTGCAGTGCTCCTCCCTCGATAGTCTGGTGTATTTCAATACAGTGGGTGTAGATAAGACTTATGTAATGAGATAACTAGTGCACAAGTCCTCCATACTGCCCCCACCCTGAGTGCTTTTTTGTCCCTTCCGCCCCTCTGATCATGAATTCCAAGGGTGGGACACCTTCTATCCTTCAGACAGAACAGTCTGCTGCCTTTCTTGCTTGAAAATACGATTTGGAAGCGACGTGAAACGCCATTGTCAACAAATTCACGCAAGCTTGCCCCAGAATGAATGGCAGATAGACGTAATGGAAGCAATATTACTCAGACTCAACTGTATTGTGATCGCAGGAACAGGCGCTGGCAAAACAATGCCATTCGTCATGCCCCTACTTCTGGACGAGACCAAAACCAAAAAGGTCTTGATTATATCTCCTTTAAATGAGCTGGAGGTGGAACAAGTAAGTTGAATCCTCCCCGGTGTGTTAGCTTGTAACAATCATACCTAGGCTCAAAATTCCGGGAAATGGGCCTTACTGCAATGGCTGTCAATGCTGACAATTATAATATTCAACTTCACAAGGTACGTGCCGATCTGGTGTTCCTTTTCTAGTGTTGACCCTCAACCTTCAGGACATCCAGAACCACCAGTTTCAAGTTCTTATCATGTCTCCGGAGATGTGTCTTGAACACCCAAAATTCTCTCCACTCTTTCGATCGCCCGATTTCACAAAGGACTTCCTCAGCTCAGTCTTTGACAAATCTCATTGTATTTCCCACTGGGGCAACAAGTTCCACAAGAAATTCTCCGAGCTTGGCAAGCTACAATCACTTTTCCTGGCCTCAGTGCCTTTCCTGGCCACATCGGCAACTTTACCCCCTCATGTTCTCTCCGATATTCAATACACTCTCAATTTAGTGTTGCCACGGCTATAGCCGATGTTTTTTGAAAAATTGCCTTTTTAGGCTAGTAAAATTAGGCAAAATTATGAAAATATTTGAGGAGATGGGCAAAGCCAAAAGCTGGGGGGTCACTTAAGGGTGCTAAGAATTTGGTGCCGAATCTTCAGAGTTATTCAACCATAGCTGTTGAGCCTAGCCAGCTACCATCCCACAGCTATCCCTGAAGAACCCTGAGAATTGAGCCCCAAATCCTTAGCACCCTTAAGTGACCCCTCAGCTTTTGGCTTTGCCCATCTCCTCAAATATTTTCATAATTTTGCCTAATTTTACTAGCCTAAAAAGGCAATTTTTCAAAAAACATCGGCTATAGCCGTGGCAACACTATCTCAATTTCAACACGAAACGCACAGTCTTCATCAACTTGGGCAACAACTGGCCCAACATCACACCCATTGTTTGTCGGATGCGTGGCGCTGCAACCGACCTTGATGCTCTCAAGTTCACAGTTGACGAACCGCTTGCTGGCGCTCCTTTCATCCGCACAATTATCTTTGTCAATACTTGTGAACTTGCCCACAAGACTTCAAAGTATCTGAAGAGTCTATTACCTCCTGAGCTTACAACGATGGTTGATTTTATGCACACTGGACGTTCAAATCGTGCAAAACGCAAGGTGATGGGGGACTTTAGAGAGGGACGATCATCTATCCTATGTGCAACTGAGGCTGCCGGCATGGTATGTGTTGTGCTTGATGTCTTAATATCACTGACATCATCTTCGTAGGGTATGGATATACCAGACGTTGCCTGTGTTGTAGGATTTATGGTCCCGTCATCGCTCTCAGTATGGGTCCAGCGTTATGGCCAAGTTGGACGAGATGGCAATCCAGGACAGGCAATTCTACTAGTCGAGCCATCAGTCTGCCAACTTCGTAAAGAACATAGAAAGCAGAGTGACACCGGGCAGGATGAAGAAGATGCAGAGGACCAAGAAGGATCTGCAGACACAAACGCCTATAGTGTTGATGCCTGGTATATCAAGAAGGTCAAAGGCGGCATAAATGGATTGAGGTCCTGGTTGCCAATGGGTGTCGCCGCGCTGTTGAGAAGGAGTATTTTGGAAATCCCGAGGGTGGCAGGCCACTGACTGTGCCATGTTGCGATCAATGCGTTCTTCAAAAGGCCCAAGAGAACCTGGATGGGCTATCTCCTCAAGAGCAAGCAATCCACATCCTCATCTGCTGGATATACTCGAGAACTGCGCCTCTAGCCCAATCAATTCAAGATGAGGATATACAGATGGCTGGAGACACATCTGATGATGAAGAACAACCCTCTGTGCCTCAGCCTACACAACTGGCCACTAAACGGCAAGGCCGCTTAGGTCCCCGCCATGCCAAACGGCTAGAACACTGCCGCGACATGCTCACCCAATGGCGGGACGAAATCTGGGTTCGGGACTTCCATGACTGTACCTTTGACATGGAAAGCATCATGCCTGATGCCATTCTAACCAAGCTTGCAAGTCGAGCCCATCTCAAAACATTAGCCGATATCAAAGAGGAACTTGCAGAGTGGATTTGGTTGGATGAATATGCTGATGACGTCCTTCAGGTACTAGCTCCCATTGACGTGGCATGGAATGAAGAGAATGAAAGGCAGAAAGCAGAGAGGAAGGCGAAGAAGGCGAGGCTCACCGAAGAAAACCAGCATAAGTGATATGAGGAACAACTTACACGATCTTGAGCAGCAACAGTGGAGTGGAGAGTCCTAGCGGCATGGCTTCTTAATGCTGTCCCCTCTGGGTTGCCGATGCCAGCTCCTTGTTACTTTCCATATAATCCATACCCTCAGTACTCTCAAGAATATTGTCCAGCTTAGAAAATGTTGTTATATTTTGTACACAACATTCGATACCTTCAATACACAGTCCAATCCTCTTCAGTTGACTATTCCGTTACTCGGTTCGAACTCCAGTTGTTGATTACTTTGCAAAGTCTTGTTGCGACAGAACCCAGTCCTTCTATATCCGAGAACTTCTCTTTTTTGTCAACCTTTCGTCCGAATTTGTAAACGTGCACATCGGAGGCATTGTAGGATTCTTGTAAGCGCCATATATCTTCTTCCTTGTCCGGTGATGAATGTGATTTACCACGATGGAAGTGGTTAATTTCATCCTCGATGTGATCTTTGACTTTGCATTGACAGGGTATTGAAGCTGAGATTTTGCCGATGTACTCCCACGTAGTGTAGGGACCCAAAGATGAAAATGTGTACTATGATATTGAATAAGTTCACAGAAGAAGAACAACAATAACGTTGTCATGACCCCAAGTGTTTTTGGGTGTAATGTCATGGGTTTACCATCGGACCACGGACTTAGATATTTAAGTGCAACACTATGGATGCACACCTACACTCATTAGTACCCATTCTATGCCTTTCCACATTATGCATGCTAGTGAACAGACACAAATAGCAGATATGCTTACCTTTATATCATTTATTATGGCTTCACTAGCAATGCCCAGACCTAGCCGTTTATGTATGGTGCACAGAGGCACATCCCCCACTCATTAGTATTTATTATATATTTCTCTGTATTGCGTGTGCAAGGAGACAAGCCCAACTAGCATTCTTACCTATATTAGCAGTAATGGATTGATTACAAATCTTGTTTACTTGTATTGATCAAAAGCGGCTCAGCTAGATAATGGGAAATGATTAGATAAGATGTGAACAAGAGGATGATAAGATAATGATAAGATAGGATGCATCAGAGAGTGATTGTGATAGTCTGCTTACATAAAGACAATGGTCTATTGTTCTGAGCAGTCCTTTGTTCTAAACAGTCCAAATGGAGATAGAGCCCATTGTTCGCAGCCTCTTTGATGCCATCCATTGTTCTCATGGCTCAGTCCTATTGTTCTCACTTTCCCATTGTTCTCAGTCCCCCATTGTTCTCCAACAGTATAAATAGGGCCCCCAAATTCCAGTAGTCAGTAGGATTTCCCCCCTCACCACTCAGTAGTCACTCTTAGTTGGGTTCACACAGTGTGATCCCTCATTCTCTTAGTACTAGTAGTTACTCATTGTAGTAGCTAGTGCTTGCAATCCAGTCTAGTTCACTCTTATTCTATCATTCTCTGAGTTCCCCTTGTCATCAAGGAGAATTCACCCAGTTCACTCAGTCCAATCAATTCATTAGTCAGCTAGATACACTTCTAAGGTTAAGGTTTCATCCTAAACAAAACAGAGTATTCAAAAGGTATTAAAGATATCCCTGAACTAGTAGCCAATGTGCGTTTGAAGCTTCGGATTTAAGTCAGATATTATAATACCCAGAGATACTCTTGATTGAATAGGCCCTGTAGCCAAAACTGTCCATATTCAACTGGTGAATATTGTTATCAGTATTCATTAGTTCATATTTTTATATTCCAGTAGTTCATATTAGTATTTTCAGTACATCACACACCCAATTGCTATTCATACCTACTCAATTCTTAATTGAAGAGACCTCACTATTACATTCTATTGATTCATATAGTAAATATACCCACAAACCCCTTCCTGATAGGTTATTTAGATTTTAGAAACCCACAAACAACAAGAAGGTACCTGAACAAAGTCAACTCCGGTAATTCTTGGTGAAACAAACATTCACATAACAACGTATACCTTGATATCTCTAACATTGTGTTCTTGCAGAAGGTCAATGGGTAGGAAGCGGTTCTTTTTACCTGTAGTATTGGCCAACCAGCAATACTGAACTATGTAAGACCTGAAGTAGAGACATCAGCAGAGGAAGAACATGGAAAAGGAACACACTTTAGGTCATCCGGCCACTTGTGCTGTAAACCCTGGATCAATTCGAGCACCTCTATCATATAATTCTTGTTTTTTCCACCGGCAAAATGGAACAGAAGGTGTGGAAGGATGTCTTGCATGCGACCAACATCCCCAGTTGTCATTGCGTCGTCGAGTTCCATGCAATTCAGCATGTCATGGAGAAACTGAGTTGTTTGAAATAGTAAATCGTCTGACAATCGCAAGTTCTTGGCAGCCATGGTCTGTAAGGCGGTCTTCGAGGCATAGTTATTAACAATCTGGTTGGCCATGTCATATAGTCCCTGTGTGCTATGCTTCCATAGGTCCTTGAGTTCATTTACCTTACCAACTTTACACCAGATATCCTGGAAGTGAGCCTTGGCTATGTGTAAGAGGCCATCCTGAAAATGATAATGAAAGTCACCCTGTACACTTGGGGCATTGAGTCCTTTTTGCTTCAGTAGATCAAAGGCATGTTGCAGCCTGAACCTGCCCTGAGAACCATAGTATTGAGCATGCAATGAGTGTTCGAAGGCGACTTGTGCATGGAACCACCCAAAGACGGTTTTGATGAAGCTCAGCCATTCAAAAGAGTTCAAGTCCATACTTCGAAACTTTTGTAGACCACAAATCCACGCAACTGTAAGCTGGTCGCCTACCCAGACTAGAACCCACTTCGTGCCAAGTTCCTTGAGTTGTTCTTCAGAAGTGAAGCCCAGCTGTCACCACCATTCTTCAAGAACTCGATCGTTTCCCTCGTAGGAAGGGAATTAAAACTCACACCACTCAAGCTCAACCTAAATTAAATCTCCGATTAAATACCGACTGATCAGTAGATTCATACTAGATATATAGTAGATAGTGGTCTGTGGTGAGCTGTGGGCTGTCAACATCCACACTGCATCCTTCACTCACTACACTAGCCTATGGCTGTATGATTCACCTCCTTACAAATTCCAAACCCAGTGCCGATGGCACTTCCATTTTCAATCCCAACTGATTTACCGAAATTGAAGGCCTCACCTCAATCATCATATTCAGTACCCAAGCACCTCAAGCTCTCGGATGATGTGCGGAGTCACTTACAGGGCCACATGCAAGAGGTCGGTGTTGATAAACATCGATTCAAGCACACGGTAGAGGAGCAAAGTGAGTAATCATTGATTTTGCCCAGATGTGTACCAGAAACTCATATTGACTTGTAGATTCAGCATTCCAAATAATCACGAATCTCGGAATCCACATACCCGATGAGAGCGATGTAGAGGGTCCTCGACCCTCTGAGGCCATAACATTGATATCTCGCGAATCCACTCAAACCTGACGTCTCTAGCAATCTACGCTCAAACCTGACGCAACCCGATGCAACCCGATGCATACCGACTAGCACGGCTGCTCACGTACCTGGTCGGTCCATCTCCTAAACTCACGGAACTTCAAATATCAAAGATAGATCTCATCGGACTGGGATCCCAACATCGGACTTGCCTTATTCGCGCCTAGCGTCTCCCTTATGGAGATATAGTAAAGTATATTACATCTTTTACGGTTTTTATATCTTCCACCCATTTTCCCTGTCATCGTCGCCTCGCAACCCTCTTCCTACTTCCCCATTTTTATTCTCCTTTGTTTCCTCTCATCAGCCGAGGACTCTCGTCCGAATCTAGGTACAGAAATTTGTAGTATAAAAACGGTGCCAAAGCGCCGTCTCTGAATAAGAAACCAGTTCCCCCGTTTCCTCTCTCTGAGAATTAGTCTCTCAGTAAAATCCATCGCACACATTACTCGTTGGATTCCTCAACGCTCTCCCCGTCGTCCTACCGCCTTTATCTCTATGTCCCTCATCACCCGACACCCGACCCGCCGTACCCGACATCGTCAGCTTCGTCGGCTTCGACCGGTCTCGATAGATTTCAGTAGTTTACTCGGCGGCTTCTTACCATTCATATCCTATCATCTTACTGAAGCTTGTTAGACTATTCCTAGTCACTTCTACGCTGACACCACAGGTTAGGATCTTTATTCCGCAGCCACCCCGACCTCGCCTTTACATCTGGAGCCCACCGCGAGGAATAGTCTAGCACCACCATAGCTTCCTCTTCCCGTATCCCTCCCTCTGACCGTCGTCTTCGAGATCTTCCTCGAAGAACTCTTCAACAAGAACTCTCTTTAGCCGTCTTCGACCCGACAACTGACGACGACTTCTTCCAGCTAGTACCCGACCACCTCGCTCGACATAACAATCTCCCGCTCGTCTCAGGGTCAAACACCCCCCTATATCTTTCATCCGACAGTCTCAAATCGGTCGATATACCGATTATTACGATAACACCCGACTCATCCGATCTCAGTTTGACACCCGCATTGCCTATGTCCCTGACTTCAACCTCGTTAGAACCCCCGTCCACGTCTTCACTCTCGACATCGAAAACTCCGACATCGTCATCATCCCCGTTTTCGTCTTCGCCTATGCCGTCATCGTCCACGTTACCCGACCCGCCCATCGTACACCCGACAACTGTCCCGTCTCAACCAAATTTTATTACATCAATGACTTTGACCTCCGGATCTTCGACCGCTCCCCACGTTACCGCTCCCCATGTTACTCCACGACAAATGCCCACTAGCGGTCATTCTACGGCCCCGACCTTTGACGGGAACCTGCTCAATTTAAGCCGCTTCTTCGAAGAAGTCGAGCTACTTGCTGCCGATGCCGGCCTCAACGATGCAGGCCGCATTAAGCATAGCTTGCGCTACGCGTCCCTTAGCGATTACGAGCTTTGGGCAAGTTTGCCTAGCGCGACCAGCACCAATTATGCGACTTTCAAAAGGAGCATTCTCGTGCTATACCCGGGCATGGAGGACGATCATCGGTACACGATGGCGGATCTTGACCGTCTCACCCACACCCAAACCAGTTACGGCATCCGTACTCACGCCGAACTTGGCGAATACTACCGCGAGTTCATCCGGATCTCAGGATTCCTCTTAGACAAGGGTCGAATCTCTCCTCGAGAACGCAACATCGCGTACGAGAACGGCTTCCATGCCGAGCTTAAAAAGGACATCAAAACCCGTCTGCAGTACCAAAAGCCGAACCATTTCCATAGCGACCCTTACGGCTTCCAGGACTTCCACAACTGCGCCCACTTCCTGCTGGCCGGAACCGCAGCCGAACCGTCCACTGTCTCTCGTCTATCGTCGACGTCGCCTGCCGCCATCCAGTACTCGACTCCAATAGAACGCGCTACCTGCTACCTGCCACCCGCTTGCTATGACCCGGTCATTCCTAAAGCGGAACCGGTCGAACCTAACGTATCCGACCTCTTTCGTCTCGTTTCGCAACAACTCGCTGTCCTCACGCAAGCCCTTACCGAACGTAACAACCCTCCAAAGCCTTGTGCAAATAGGGCTGAGCCGACTACCATGGGACAACAGGGGTTCACAAATTTCAACTGCCTCTTTTGCGATGACCTGTTTCATCGTATACGCGATTGTCCCATCTGCGAGCAGTACACTCGAGACGGAATATGCCGCAAGAATGAGCACGGCCACATTGTGTTGCCCAATGGAATGTATCTTCCCAAGGCTATCGTCAGCAAAAATATGAAAGATCGCTTCAACACGTGGCACGCACAGAACCCCGGCAACTGCGCTCCCCCTGCCCGTAACCCCACAGAACCATTCCAACGCGACCTGCCGCCTCATGTCAAAACTAACTTCGTCTCCACCGTCGAAGTACCCACCTACGAACCAGAGGTCACCACCGAGTACGCCGACATCTTTCAGTCCACGACGTCCAACATCGACGACAACAACAAACAGATTAAGGTTCTGGAAGCCGAGGTGCAGCGGCTTCGTAAACGGGTTAGATTCGACAGCATAGAAATCCCCTCTAAAGCGAAAGGCAAGTCTAGAGAAACGTATCCCAATCCGCCCGCTGCTTCCACGTCCGTCCCCGCCGTGAAACCTGCCGAGAAAACGGCCAGACCTATCAACGAGCAGCCGATCACCATAGTCCCCCCTTCGAACACATGGCCGACCGAGCCGACCGCCTTCGTGCCGCGCACTCCCCAGAACCTTCCCATGTCGCACCCCCAATACTGCTACCAGGCCCCCATTGAAGATCCCGGTATCGCCAAATCTGTCATCGACCGCGCGCTCGATTCTCAAGTCTGCATTTTGCAACGAGAACTTTTAGCCATGTCATCTGACACCTGCTGTCACATGAAGGACCTCACTACTTCGAAAAAGGTCACCGCCGAGAGTAACAACGTTGAGGTCTTCCATTTTCACGCACCCGAAATCCCTACCCGCGCCTGCCAACATTGTCAGGAAAACATCCCGCTCGTCGTCGGCCGGGACTCAGTCCCTCTTCGTGCGGTCTACCCGCTCATCAACGGCAAGTTCGTATTTGAGTGCGTCCTCGACAACGGCTCTATGATCATCGGCATGCGACGCGACATCTGGGAAAAACTCGGTTACAGCCTTCAAAATATGAAGATGCGGATGCAGTCGGCAAATAAAAGCGACAACGACACCCTTGGCCGGATCACCAACCTAAAATTCACTTTTGGCGACGTCGATCTATTCCTACAAGTCCAAGTCGTCGACGATGCCCCTTACGAGATCCTCATCGGCCGCCCATTCTTCACGCTTTTCGAGGCCCTTACAAAGGATTATAAAAATGGAGAGCAACAAGTCACGATCACGGATCCAAACACCGGCGCTGTCGTCACCTTGCCCACCATTGAGCACAATCAAAAGAACTGACGAGAGCGGTCCGACACCGGAAAGCCGGATTTTTAGAAGTCGAGGACCCGGAGATACCTCTTGGGAAGGACGCACCGGGAGATGAGAAGCCGCCACTTGAAAGCAACCACACCTATACCACGAACTATGCTTCCCTTTTGCCATTTCCCCTAGAAGAGGACTTATGTTTTTCTATCGATTTAGATTTCTCTTCATCTCAGCCTCAGACTGCCGCCCAGTACATTTCATTGTTGACCGATGTACAAAATCAGATACATACTACCAATACCCTTCCTTCGTCTTGTTCCGTCTCCGCCCCCGCGTCACCTATTTCTTCTTCTTCGAATATTTGTAACAAAGCCCCTACTGAACACGCTACTTATATCTCGTATACCACCCCCCCTACCAGGGACCTAAAAGGAGTCGTCACCAAGAAAAAGTATAAGAAGGTAGCCGATCGTATCCGCCCAATTTCTACCACTCTTCCCAACGAATACCGGATAATACGCGAGATCACAGGCAACCCGCTGGCCGACTTACCCACGCTCCTGACTCACCCGCCTGACTTTACACCCGGCACCCGCTATACCCAGGAACGACACGACGCGATGCCGATGAACCCGGATGGTTTCCTTTGGCCTGAGGAAGAGAAACTTGGCCACCATATCATCAAAACGCAAGAAGCCGCTTTCGCCTGGAACGAATCCGAAAAAGGGCAATTCAACACGGACTACTTCCCGCTGATCCACATTCCCACTGTACCGCACGACCCGTGGGTCCATCGCAATATCCCAATCCCACCTGGTATCCTTAATGAAGTCATCGGCATCATCAAAGACAAAATTAACGCCGGTACCTATGAACCCTCGAATTCATCGTACCGCTCCCGCTGGTTCTGTGTTTTGAAAAAGGATGGGAAGTCCCTTTGAATCGTCCACGATCTACAGCCGCTTAACGCCGTCACGATCTGTGATCCCGCTTTACTGCCCATGACTGAGCACTTGGCCGAGGCCTTTGGCAGCCACTCTTGCTACGCTTCCTTCGACCTCTTCGTCTCTTTTGACCAATGCCTCATCCACCCCTCGTCTCGGGACTATATGACCTTTCAGTCTCCACTCGGAACACTTCGACTTACGCGGATCGCTATGGGATACACAAATTCCCCGCAGATCCTACACGGTGACTCCACGTACATCCTCCGTGACGAAATCCCTCATCTTGCGGTTCTGTATATGGATGATATTCCCGTCAAAGGACCTCCAACCCGCTACGAGCAACCTGACGGTACCTACGAGACCATACCTGAGAACCCAGCAATCCGACGTTTCATTTGGGAGCACTTCCAAGGTGTCAACCACATCATCCAGCGTTTCCGCTATGTCGGCGGTACCTTCAACGGCAAGAAACTCGAGTTGTGTCGACCCTCAGTCATCGTTGTTGGACACCGATGCACATACGAAGGACGAGTAGCCAACGAGTCCAAAGTGCAGAAGATTCGCGATTGGCCTATACCGACCAACCTCACCGAAGTTTGGGCCTTCCTTGGTATCTGCGGCGTCTTGCGCATTTTTATCAAAGACTTCTTGCTCCACTCCCGACCCCTCGTCCGCCTTACCCGCAAAGGGACACCCTTCGAATTTGGCGAAGAAGAAGAGACCGCCGTCGACTACCTCAAAAACGCCATCATCACATCGCCAGCACTACGCGCTATCGACTACACGCGTGAATGGGAAGTTATTCTCGCCATTGATTCCTCTGTCCTTGGCATCAGCTTCGTTCTCATGCAAATCCGCGCAGACGGAAAATGCTATCCGAATCGTTTTGGTTCAATATCGTGGAATGAACCCAAAGCCCGATACTCTCAGTCCAAGCTTGAGCTTTACGGTCTCTTCAGGGCCCTCCGCGCCTACCAGATTTTCATTATCGGCGTCTGCAACCTCACCGTTGAAGTCGACACGAAGTACATAAAAGGGATGCTCAACAACCCCGACATTCAGCCCGATGGATGGATAGCCGGTGTGCTCTTATTTGATTTTAGACTTGTTCACGTACCTGCTTCTGCACACGGTGCACCCGATGGACTCTCCAGACGTCCCCGCGCTGCAGAAGACCCCGAGGAGATTGACGACTCCGACGATTGGCTCGACCACTCTTACGGTTTCTTTATGGAAGTCATTAACTACCGACCCGTCCCCACGCCATCTAAGCCGATTGCCGTATGCGGCCGCTGCCATGCCACAGCCAACCGACTCCACGAGTTACCTGCGGTCCTTGTCTACACAAATCAGGAAGCCGTTTCTGACATACCGCGATCCGATAAAGCCTGCGTGGCCGACGCTCGTCTTGCCCTCGTCGAGACTTGGTTACGAGATCTAACCCGACCCGTGAACCTCACGGACGAAGAATACCATCTGTTCTTATGATACGCCCTTGAATTCTTCGTCACAGATAACAAGCTTTGGCGTAAAGACCGTCACAGAAAACACAAACTCGTCATACCGCCCGACCGCCGGCTTCAATTACTCAAGGACGCTCACGACTCCCTCGGCCATAAAGGCATATTTTCCGTCCACGCCCAGCTACTCGACCATTTTTGGTGGCCCCACCTTGACCACGACATTAAGTGGTACGTCCAGTCTTGCCATCAGTGCCAAGTATGGCAAATGTGTTATCACCACATTCCGCCCACCGTCGCTACACCGGCCTCGCTATTTCGTAAAGCGTATGTCGACACAATGTTTATGCCATGATCCGGCGGCTATCAATACATTGTCCAAGCCCGTTGCTTCCTGTCCACCTACCCTGAGTTCCACATGTTATGCCGCGAGACCGGCTCCACCATCGGCACATTCTTGTTCGAGGATATCTTATGCCGTTGGGGCGCTCTCGAGGAAATCGTTACCAACAACGGCAAACCCTTTGTAGAAGCTCTCGACTTTCTCGCAGCCTGCTACGGTATCCGGCACATCCGCATCTCACCCTATAACTCACAAGCGAATGGACCCGTTGAACGCCGCCACCTAGATGTCCGGGAGGCCATTATGAAAAGTTGTGACGGAGATGAAAAGAAATGGCACACCATTACCCATTCCGTATTTTGGGCCGAACGGGTCACTACACACAAAAGCCTCGGATACTCGTCCTACTACATCGCACACGGAGTAGAACTGCTTTTTCCATTTGATTTTGCCGAAGCTACGTACATGGTTCCGACGCAAGATACGATGTCTACGACCGACCTCATAGTCATCCGTGCCCGACAACTTCGTAAACAAGAAGCTGACCTCGAGCAGGTCAAAGAAAAGCTTACCAAATCTCGGCTCGCGTCCGCCCGGCAATTCGAGCAGAAATACGCCAACACGATCAAAGTTTTCGACTTCGAACCCGGTAACCTCATTCTCGTCCGAAATTCACGTATTGAAATGTCTCTTGATCATAAAGCAAAACCGTGGTACTTTGGACCCATGGTTGTTGTCAGGAAAACAGAAGGCGGATCCTACGTACTAGCCGAACTCGACGGTGCAGTTTCTAGATCCCGATTTGCCGCTTTCCGAGTTGTACCCTACCACGCCCGCTCGAAAATATTGATACCGTTGGACGATTTCTTACAATATCCCGATGCCAACGATACCGATTCAAACGATCTTGATGATCCGACATACCCACCCTCCATAAACTCCTCACCCAATGACGATTAAGCATTTCCTTTATATTCTGTCCACGTTATACCCCTATTTTATTTAGTCCCGCTTAGTTTTCTAACGATACGACGAATGATGCGAATAGTCCTATGTCTTCGGGAGCCAATTGGCTTTCCTTAGCTGGGTGAACAAGCTGACACGTCTTTTATGTACACGATATATTTTTTTATATATACACGGGCTCGTTATTTTTTTTCTATTTACAGGCGGCCGGTCTCGTAGTCCCACTTCAACATCGCCAACCTTGAGGTCAACTGTTCAAGATTGATGCGGAGCCGCTGGAACTCTTGACCGAAGTGGACGAGGTGATGGTTGATGTTGGTGCCCAGGGCTCCCAGCTCCTCCGTAAGGACCGCCAGCCGCACCAACACCTGCTCGTAATTCTCCATCGTCAACACAAACGGGTTTGCTACTGAGGCCGCCCTAGGCCTTTTCGTCGGCCACTCTTCCTCCGACTCTTCCTCGTCTTTGTCATCATCCTCAACCGATTCCACATCCTCGACCCGCAGTTTGCTCGTTGAGGCCCGGGCAGGCCTACTGCGGATCGGCTTTGTCGTGAACGACAACGGCTTCCTCATGCCGACCGTGACCTCTTTGCCCTTTCCGGTATCCACCTTGCGCCGACCCCTGCCCGTCCAGTGTGTAGCGTTAGTACATCTTTTCTTCAGCCTCCGGCATCGTTCGCACACGTAGCCCATGACGCCTCGACACGCCTCTTGAGCCTTGACGCAGTTGGTGCAGGCTTGTAGGGGAAACGGCCCGGTGAACTGTTACCAGGATCAGTGACTAAAGAACAAATGAACCAACACAGGAACTCACCGTCGTACCAGCCAAATCTCCAATCTCTATGCCCAGCATATCTACGTCTTCTACATCGGCCGGTATCTCTGGTGCCGGGTCGACGGGGCCTTCCTCTGGCTCAACTGCGACTTTGCCTTCCTGACTCGACTCAGTCCCTGGTTCACCCATGACCGATGCGTTTGCTTCAGCTCGCCGTTCCTCGCTGAGCTGCCACCAATACGTGGCTCCATCCTTTTCAACCCAGTCCGCTTCTTGAGTCCAGTGCTGCCCGTGCTGTTCTATTCTAAGCCGCTCCCGCCTTTCCTCTGCCGCCTTTCGCCTTTTCTCCGCCTCTGCTCGTGCCTTTGCCTCTGCCAACCGTCTGGCCTCCTCTTCCCGCGTAGCCGCTTCCTCATCTGCCCGCCATCTAGCTTCTTCCTTTTCCTGCCTCTCTTGGTCCGCCGCTTCTTTCAACCACTCTTCGACATCGTTAGCGTACGATTGGCGGTCGGCCCATAGCGGTGGCGTTACTGGCCTCATACCACCAGCTCGAAGTTCCACGACGATTCCATGATAAGCACGCTAGTGGGACGACATGAGCCATCTCAGGACATGCGTAATCAATCGGGAAACTCACCAGTGCTTTCTTGCGGCCGCTTACCCATTGCTGGGCCATCCCCTCGTTGCCGTCTACCATCGTAACGAGATCGTTGCTGTGAAACACGGTGACCGCGTTAACGGCCTCTTCGTAGTCCGCCCGGACATCGGGTTCGATGCCTTCGACAAAGGCGAGGAAATTGTCGTAGGTTTGGGACATGGTGGGCGTGTGATGATGTAGAGGAAAAGTCGGATCAACAAAGAGATTTATTTATTTTTATTTATTTACTTTGCCGTTGTTTGGCCGCTCACGTGATTGGCCACACTCGCGACCCGCATTTGGAGACCCCATATTCTCGACCATGGATGGTCTCTATTAGAAGACCCAAGGAGATGTAGAGGGTCCTCGACCCTCTGAGGCCGTAACATCGATATCTCGCGAATCTGCTTGAACCCGACGTCTCTAGCAATCTACGCTCAAACCCGACGCAACCCGATGCAACCCGATGCATACCGACTAGCACGGCTGCTCACGTACCTGGTCGGTCCATCTCCTAAACTCACGGAACTTCAAATATCAAAGATAGATCTCATCAGACTGGGATCCCGACATCGGACTTGCCTTATTCGCGCCTAGCGTCTCCCTTATGGAGATATAGTAAAGTATATTACATCTTTTACGGTTTTTATATCTTCCACCCATTTTCCCTGTCATCGTCGCCTCGCAACCCTCTTCCTACTTCCCCATTTTTATTCTCCTTTGTTTCCTCTCATCGGCCGAGGACTCTCGTCCGAATCTAGGTACAGAAATTTGTAGTATAAAAACGGTGCCCAAGCGCCGTCTCTGAATAAGAAACCAGTTCCCCCGTTTCCTCTCTCTGAGAATTAGTCTCTCAGTAAAATCCATCGCACACATTACTCATTGAATTCCTCAACGCTCTCCCCGTCGTCCTACCGCCTTTATCTCTACGTCCCTCGTCACCCGACACCCGACCCGCCGTACCCGACATCGTCAGCTTCGTCGGCTTCGACCGGTCTCGATAGATTTCAGTAGTTTACTCGGCAGCTTCTTACCATTCATATCCTATCACCTTACTGAAGCTTGTTAGACTATGACACCACAGGTTAGGACCTTTATCCCGCAGCCACCCCGACCTCGCCTTTACAGCAACCGTGATGTATGGTTGAAACTTGCAATCCGACATAGTGAGCACAAGAAATGCAGACCTGGCAAGAAGTACACCCGATGGACTCGGCTTTACCAATGCCTGTGTGGGACAGATCATGAAAGTGGGCACAACGCGGCAAAAACTCGACAAACAGGCTGGGAGAATGTGGAGTGTTGGATGTATGCACGGGTAATCACGACACACGATGAAAACGATCTGAAAAGTATGTGTCTAGTTATTCATCATTAAAATCTACTATATTATGGAGACAGACAAACAATTGATAGTCATTGATGAGGTCGCCGGCATGCTGGAGCACTCTGCATTGTGTGACGGACTTTTGCTTGTGGCTCAAAAGCCAAGAATTGCACTGCATCTGGATTTGTGAGCATATGCACTTCAAATGATGCGAGAGAATTTAGTTCCAATCAATCAGATCCAAATCCTTTGCCACAAGTGGGCATCCAAACGTTGGGGTGATTCACCTGGCGATTCACACTACTGGTACACACTAACTCGGTATGAATCTACATCGCTATATCGAACATTAGCTCATGAGGCTGGAATGGCACAACGGTCAGGGGCCATCAGGAACCTGGAGAAGTGGTTTCGGTCAGACAATCCACAGCCGCAAACTGCGCTTCTCACAGAGTCATACATTTATTATCGACCTCTTGGCGATGATGCAAATGATCGCTTTGTGCTAATTGTATTGACTCCAGAGCAGTGCCAAATGGCATGGAAATATGGGCACAAGCAACAGGTCCTTATGGACGGCACATTTGGTGTCTGTTCTGCTAAAGTTTTGGTCTTCATTCTTATGGTAATCGACGATCGAGGTGTTGGGATCCCTGTTGCGCTCATGTTATTCACAGCCTTGAAACAAGCAAAAGCGACACATGCATCATATGATGGAGAAATTTTGATGGAACTCCTTAGACGCTGGAAAGATGGGATGGGAGTGAACGAAGGAAAGGAAGCATTTGAAATATGTGTTGGGAACACAGACAACGATACTCACGAGCAAAAAGCACTACAAAAGATTTGGCCATCGATTCATCTTCTCCTTTGCTCTTTTCATATCTGGCAATCCTGGTGCAATGGGCTAAACTGCTACTTGAACGTCATTCCGAAAGGTCCAGAATGTCAAGAGGTCTGAAAGCATCTTGGGTCGCTGCTCATGTGTTTGCTCAAGAAGATCATGGAATATCGAGATGCTGTCACTGCATACAATGAAGAAGTCGCGCATTTCTGTGCACTTGGAGGTCGAGGAAGTAGCACACTTGCCAAAAAGCAGTCAAAAGGTGGTCTGGCCTTTTTAGCCTACCTGCAAATGTACCTTTCAGTCCATGAGAGCTCCTTCGATTTTTGCTTGCCCAGCCACAAGGCCGACTGCTTTTTCGAAGGCAGCTGGGTCCTCATTCATTCCCGCCAAGCTTCTCACAATCCCCTTGCCATTTTTCTCACTTACTTTCATTCTTGCGACTGCCTTTTCCTGGCTCACCCTGAGTTGTGGCTCCATGCTGACGGTTCCGTCCCCATGCATTCCTGGTTCCTGGGCTGGCTTCGCCATTTCTGCCCTGATCCTACCCTTGGTGGCCACTCACTTCGTTCCAGAGGTGCCACCAACCTCGCTAACTCTGGTGTACTGCCGTACCTCATTCAGAGCATTGGCCATTGGGCTTCTGAAGCCTGGCAGATCTATGTCCACCGCCACCCATCTTTGCAGGCTGCTTTTCTTTTTGCCTGTTGCTGATTTCTCCTTTTGGCTGCTTCCCATCGCATCGCATCACTTTGTTCCCATCATTTTATACACCACCCCACAAACAAAACAAAAAAACAAAAAAAAATCGTTCCAAATATCCTTTTATGATTACGCAGCCATGTACTTCGTAATGATCAGTCCTGGGCGCCTGCTTCTGACTTACAGAGCAGCGTCACAGACATCTTTACTCCTCCGTTTTCAAGAAGAACAACTGAAGTGGCATGATTAGAATGGAATCTATGTTTGCAATAAACAGTTGAAAACTGAGGAAGTTATTGTAGATTTACCAAATGTGTTTTTTTTGGAAATTTCTCACATGTTCAGCAGTAAAAACAGCTGTAATATACCAAATGGAAACAAGCAATTGTCAAAAAGGTTCTCTAAGCAATGCGCGTCCAACTGTCATCTAGTAATTAAACGACATGTAAGAAGGTGTGAATGATATCCAATAATCAGGGCTTCTTTTTGCGCTTCTTGAGGGCGGGCCTGTTCTCCCCATCAGGCCTTCCATCCAGCTTACGCTGTTTCTTGTTTACTATTCTCTGCAGAGCGCCCTTTGTCTCTCCATTAACAAATGTGCTCAAGTCAAAATAAGTCGGGGCATATTCCAGCAACCTATCGTCTGACATCAATCATAATCTCGGTTTGCAAAAAGTTGTACACACCATTCTGGCTTCAATTCGGTAACGGTTCGGATGTATGGTCTCGTCGTGAGCACAAACTCGTTAAAGATGACCCATTCCGGTTGTGTGTCCATGCCACACGATGGGTGTAAACCGACGACCTAGCGTGGCGATCCGTCAATCAACCATCCAACGTGCACATTGATCTGAAAAGACCTGATTATCCTTGACAGTCAAGTAATTGTTCTTCTCTCCCTCCTTGTGCGCTACCTGCATAAAGAATCCACAAACCAACGCCTGCCTTACATTGACGAAGAGCTTGCGCTCATCTTCAATCGAAACCAGATCAACATCGAAGCGCTCCATCGTCCGTTGTAGCTGTGCACGGACATTATCGGCCTGAGCCAGTGCACGTGCAGATAGATAGTTCGTCCAGGTCCAGTTTTTGTCATGTTTGTCTAGACCAAATGATGGTCAATTTGGAAAGCAGCAACGAGACGCTGCAAATCTTACTCAGCACGTAATGGTTATAGACGTTAAGAAGGGTTAAATGATCGCCGTCCGGAACAGAAAGAATCGCCTTGGCGGCGTCAGCTTCCCTTCGTTGATTGTTCGGTCTTATCCAAACATTAGGAACTAGGAAGTTTATCAGAGGCAACGTGTGGAACAAAAAATACAATTACCTACCCGACAACATGGCAGTGATGGTCAATATCTCGTTGCTGCATTTGAACTCTGGACTGACAATGAGCATCTTTGCCAACTATACGCATTTGTCAAGCAAGGGTCAACAATATGTCAGCTGCATGGTAAAGCACCTGAGGATCCAAAGGGAATTCGGCCATGATAGCACCCAAGGGCGTAAGATTTCCGTCATCATCCAGCGCAGCCAGAAAATTTAAAAGTTCTAGTGCTCGCATGAGTGTTTCAGGTGCAGGAGCATCGACGTAATCGAACTTGACGAGATCCTATACAATACAACTGAGACGTACATAAAGCAAGGCTCAAAAAAAATCACCTTAATACCCAACTTGACCAATTCTAGAACGGTATTTGCCAAATTACTCCTGAGTATCTCCGGGTACGTCTGTTCCTCTAGTTCCCTCATAAAATCCTTCTCGGTGTACAGTCTAAAGCACTTCCCCGGTCTTGTTCGCCCAGCCCGACCGGCCCTCTGCTGTGCCGAGGCTTTCGAGATCGGACTCACCAGTAAACTCTCCACTCGAATTCTTGGGTTGTACACCTTCTGCTTGGAGAATCCAGGGTCCACAACGTACACGATTCCGTCGATTGTCAGTGAGGTCTCTGCGATATTTGTAGAAACGACAACTTTGCGGCCCGGCGGCCCATCTGGAGTTCTAGCTGATGGAGCAGGGTCGAATATCCGCTGTTGTTGCTGCGGAGGCAGTGACGAATACAAGGGGATGCAAGTAAGCGGTCCCACAGCGGCTGGATCCTGGTTCGTGAGATCATCCGCCTCTAGTTTTATCTTCCGACAAGCATCTTCGATCTCCTCCTCTCCAGTTAAGAACAACAGTACATCTCCCGGTTCCTCCGCACGGTGAATCATCAAAACGGTACGGATGGCGGCTTCGACATAGTCAGGTTCTGGTTCCTGGGTGTAGAATACCTCTACAGGGTGTGTCCGACCTGGAACCTTGAATAAAGGTGCAGCGACATCACTTCTTGAACCAAAGTACTTTTGGAATTTTAGGGCGTCTAGTGTTGCTGACATGACGATGATCTTGAGGTCGGGTCGTTTCTTTACCAGAGATTTAAGCAAGCCCATGAGAATATCTGTGGCGAGGGTGCGCTCATGCGCTTCGTCAAGAATAATGGTGGAATATCGTTCAAGGGTTGGGTCGTTCATGGCTTCGCGGAGAAGCATACCATCGGTCATGTACTTGAGGAACGTCGTACCTGGTTCTGTCATGTCTTCAAATCGGATGGAGTACCCAACTTGCCTGCCAAGTTGCACTGTTCGGGTAGTGGGTCGCCAATCCACAACAAATAAACCTCGAACTTACTCACCATCCATTTCATCAGCAACACGCTTAGCCACAGACATGGCTGCTACTCTTCGTGGCTGTGTACATGCAACTAGCTTGCCTTTTGTATGCGGCAAATCTGAGTACGCCACGAATTGCGGTATTCTATTAACATACTGTGAGAGACTATTGGCGTTCGAACGGATGCACTTACTGTGTAGTTTTCCCCGATCCTGTCTCTCCCACCATGACGATTACCTGGTTTTCGCTAAACTTTTCTAAAACATCAGCTTACACGGGTTCGGATCCCTCACGCAGGAAAATCAGAGACAATGAGGAAGAGAGGCCTTTCGTTGTCGAAGCCCAGGCCGTCCGGCCCCACTGTGTATTCAATTCACTCACCATCTTGTAGAATTCATCCATCTGAACATAGACAGGTAGCTTTTTCCGGGTCTCCAAAAGTTTTTTGTACTGTTGGGTGTGTGGTAGCTTCGTGAATGGGTTTATATCGTTTTCCTAGATATAATCGGCCAAAAATGAGCAAGGTCCTTAGGAGGGCTGTTCAGCATGATAGTCGGGAACAACGTACCATCGCCTGTCGGACCTGAGTGCCTTTCACTTTTCTGGGTAAAAACCCAAAGAGAGGTTCCTTCACTGCTGTCGACGAACTAATTGTAGACGCGCCCCTCTGAGTTGGATGCAAGTGCGCGAGGTAAGGGTTATCCTTCGCTGCAGACGAGGCCATTGTGGGAGTTAAACTTGAACGGAGCAGTTCGAAAATGAGTCTGTTGCGTGATGTGACACAGCGTGATGTGACCAGACATCTCCCTTTACCTAAGCCTAAGTATAGCTGTGAAGCAACCACCTGTGATTCCCGACTCGTCCCACGTCTTAGAGGTGGTGACACACCCTATTACCCCTTCTAAGTAGACGTATATTTTCTGCCGTAGGGCCTCCTTCAATAAACCTGCAATAGTTACAGCTGAATTCAGATCGATAGGCCACCAAAAAAAAAGACATACATTCGGAGTGTGAATTTTTCAACGTAAACCTTCTTTTTAGCCATTCGCTAAGTTTGTTGTTTGTATGCGATGTTATATCCACAAAGAATGCAAAGTAATTGCTCTTTGGATGTCTCTAGATCAGGGCATCAACAATGATGATATTCGCCGTTTCACAGAAATCAGTAGGCGCCTATGGAAGACCTACCGCGAGACTGTTTAACTTTGTAATACACTGGCATGTCCAGGTCGACCATGTATTCTCAACAGTCTTGACGCGAGTGTAAGTCATCTTGTGATGCCCTGCTGCTTGTTTATTGATCAATAACAGTTCCTCAAAGGTTGCATTGAGCGGCAGCCAGACTTGTTTAGTGGGCCAGTGCTGCGCATGGCATGAACGAGTTCTTTTTTTCCTCTCCTCACTTTCATCATAGCAACCTCTCACCATAGCAATATAAAAAGTAGAAAAAATAAAACTGCATAGCATGTCTCAACCTCCTCTCCCACTGTCATGTCTTCTTTGCTTCATCATGATGCAATATTCTCAGCCCAAAAAGAGAGCAACACGTCAACTGTCAAATACAACTGCCTTTAATTAAACAGTATGATAATAATTGACTTACATTTGCTCAACCCTACTTCTCCATAATCTTGCTGCACAACAGATGATAACATGAAGACAGCTAAGCTTGAGTGGGCCAATGTTGCATATGGCATGAACAAAGTTGTATTTCTGTCATTGGATTTTTATTTGTATGATTATTATGAATATTGATAAGTGATTTTGCTTGAAATATATAATTAGCATATAATATATACAGCAATATCACATTGAATTATATGTTTTAAGTAAAAATATCATTATATCATCTGAGTTGTACTAATTTCTGCTTATATGGCTGATATTTCCATATATAGTAATAATGGTCACATGTGACTGTGACTCCTGTGATCATCTCAAAATTTAGCATATATGGTGTAGAATTACCTTATATGGTTAGACTGGTCACATGTGACTGTCACCATTACGATCAGTAAAAAATTTGCTATATAATATCAAAAATTGCCTTATATGGTTAGATTGGTCACATGTCACTGTCACATCTGACCGGAAATGATAATATTAGTCAGCAGTTCAATTTTCAGCTGATTCTGATAAGAATTGAGACCAGTACGAATATTTTGAATATAATTGGAAGGTAATTTGTCTTTTTTGTAACAACCCATATTTGGATGCTTATGTAAGCTTGTCCACACATGGCCCTAACTGTATCTGATTTTCCAGTATCAGAAGTAGAATCATATCTCTCGCCCAAAAAAATTTTCTCTATAGGCGATCATAGAACATCAATTAATTAATTAATTAATTACGAATCCTCACTGGTCCTGGTTTGATAAAGAACGAGTCTTTTAATAAATTAAAAGAACTTGTAATATACTGCTTGTAGAATTGCAAGACCACCTATGGGAAGTCTGCAATGCTGATGTTTCCACTATGACAATTTCGAGAACATTGCATCAATGTGGTTTTACTTTGAAACACATCCGCTTATTTTTTCTACAATATGTGGCGTGTATGTGCTAAAGGCCATATCAAGGTGCAACGACTAGCAATTGAGCACAATGAAGAAGACTGAGCTGCTTATAAAATGTTCATTACGAGCTGTTTTAATTTATTAAAAGACTCGTTCTTTATGAGACCTGGTTCAGTGAGGGTTCATAATTAATTAATTGATTAATTAATAAAGTTGATCGCCTATAGAGAAAAAATTTTGGGCAAGAGATATGATTCTAGTTCTGATACTGGAAAATCAGATACAGTTGGGGCCATGTGTGCACAAGCTTACATAAGCATCCAAATATGGGTAGTTGCAAAAAAGACAAATTACCTTCCAATTATATTCAAAATATTCGTACTGATCTCAATTCTTATCAGAATCAGCTGAAAATTGAACTGCTGACTAATATTATCATTTTGGGACAGGTGTGACAGTGACATGTGACCAATCTAACCATATAAGGTAATTGTTGATATTATATAGCAAATTTTTTGCTGATCACAATGGTGATAGTCACATGTGACCAGTCTAATCATATAAGGCAATTTTACACCATATATGCTAGATTTCAAGGTGATCACAGGAGCCATAGTCACATGTGACCACTGTTACTATATATGGAAATATCAGCTATATAAGCAGAAATTAGTGTAACTCAGATGATATAATGATATTTTTACTTAAAACATATAATTCAATGTGATATCACTGTATATATTATATGCTAATTATATATTTCAAACAAAATTACTTAATGATGTTCGTAATAATCATACAAATAAAAATCCAACAACAGAAACAAGACTTTGTTCATGTCATATGCAATATTGGCCCACTCAAGCATAGCTGTCTTCATGTTATCATCTGTTGTGCAGCAAGGTTATAGAGAAGTAGGATTGAGCAAATGTAAGTCAATTGTTATCACACTGTTTAAGGTTATTTGACAGTTGACCTGTTGCTTTCTCTTTTGGCTGAGAATATTGCATAATGATGAAGCAAAGAAGACATGACAGTGGGAGAGAAGGTCAATGAACCCTCAAGACATGCTATGTAGTTTTATTTTTTCTACTTTTTATGTTGCTATGATGAGAGGTGGGCTTATCAATATACAACATATGCTATATGTCTTCTACCACATGTAACATGCTTTATGCAATTTAATGTTATTGTTTACTTCATCATGAAAGTGAGGAGGGGGAAAAAAGAACTCGTTCATGCCATGTGCAGCCCTGGCCCACTAAACAAGTTGGAGAACACTTTCAACCCGAACATTTGATCTTTGTGGATGAGAGTCATTTCAACTGCCTCACCCTCTGGCAGCAATATGTTTGGGCGCCTCATGGAAATTGAGCACAACGACAAGACTTCTTTATTCATGGCACAAGGTCTGGTCTGTTGTCTCATGTAGATGAGACTGACACATTGCTGTAGATATTCAATATTACCTGCATTATCCCTTGATGGCATTGTTCACTTAGAGGTACAAGACCACTCATTTACTAGTGAAGAATTCACCCGTTTTGTTGAGGGGTTATTAGGCCAGATGCAGCCTTGGCCCATGGCCAAGTCCATGCTGGTTATAGATAATGCAAGTATCCACAAAGTTCCAGGCATTTGTGAGATGGTTAAGGAGCGTTATGGATCTAATTTTTAAGTTGGTATGTAGTGCTGACAGTCTAATAGTGGAATGCGACTTCTATACCTCCCATCATATTCACCTGACCTAAATCCCATCGAAAAAGCTTTCTCAGCCATCAAGGCATGGCTTCAGGCAAATCGTGACTATATTCTTGGTGAGACTGTCAGCCCTTGTTGTGATCCCTATGCCTTGATATGGGAAGCTGTCTACAGTGTTGTCACACCTGAAAAAGTTTATGGTTGGTACTGGCATAGCGAGTATGTGGCATAGAGATCAATCTGAGTAGAAAATGAGTGACTTTCTTATTACAAGTACTACGAAAAATGCTAGAAGTGTGTTGAAACCTGACAAAGGTATGTTGAAACCTAACATAAGAGTATCATTATTGTTGAACTAATCCTCTTCGCAATCACCAAAGTACTCCTCTCCAGCTTCATTTTCATCAATGCTGGTGTAGCCTTCATTCTCAATATCCCCATCTTCTTGTATCTCTGGTTCCTCATAATTCTGCTGCAATCCAAGGAGTGGCAAGATGACACGTTTAGCATAGTTATGGAGAATTCAAGCTCGACCATTTCCGATGTTTCCAATCATGCACAATACATCCTCAGGCAAGAGAAGGAGCTGGTCCAAGGTGATGAGGCCCACTTCTGACAAGCATTGTTCAAGTTCACGGTAGCGCTGTCCAGGCTTATCGAGGGTCAACCATATTGAGCAGTCTCTCAATAGAAGGGTATGGGATGGAGTATGGGACCATAGAGTGAGCAGCAGAGTCTGATACTGGAGATGGGGAAATGCTGGGTGTCGATGCTGTGGGCATGGGCTCATCGAAGATACTGAGGTCCCATGGTTGAGAACAAGGTGGGGTATTGGCTGTGCTGGATGTGGACACTGATATGGAATCACCAGTGATATTTTGTATCATCACGTAAACTTCAGGCATAGCTGAGGATGGCGAGAAATGGGCTTTTTGGAAGGGTGTCAGTCAAAATTCAAGCTGTGAGGTGGGTTATATATCATTGCTTGACCAAGAGACTACAATTAGTCAGTTTATGTCTCACAATTGCTGGCTACGGACTCACAATCTTTTTTGCCCATAGAGTCATTTCAAAATGGTCAAGATGTCAATGGTTATTGACCCCACCAGTGCGATGTGGTGAAGGTGGCCTGGGTAGGTGCAGATTCGGTGTGCAAGTCCGTTTGTCATTGGGGTGAAAACCCAAAACTCTTCTTGTTTGTAACTATGTACACAAGCCACTATATAGGTACTGTATAGTATCTATAAATGGACTGTGGTGAAGAAATGGTGAAGTGGGATTGTAAAGAAGATAAGGTAAACTGTAACTAGGGTTGACCACAGGTCTTGAACAGGTCGGGTCGTCTGACACTGCATACGTACCCGTGAACACTGTATCTGGGGTGGTGTTCACCTGCACCTGCACCCAAATATCCACGGGTCACAACAGTACACCCTACCCATGGTGTACTGTTGTGTCCCGCCATCCACCACAGTGCCCGTTCCACTCTACAACCTCGTAGATGCAGTGCCGGCGTCAATTGACGCTACGTGTATGTCCATGAGGTGATTGAAATGGGGAATGAGGGAGGCATGTGCTGTTGGACGCATTGTAGTGCATCTGCGAGGTGGACAAGAGGGGGACAAGAGGGGGATGTGTCGTCGTCATCGCTGTTGCATGTCCGCGAGGTGGACAAAGGGGGACATGTCATTGTTGCGTGTCCGCAAGGTGGACGAAGCGGGATGCATTGTTGTTGTTGTTGCGTGTCCGTGAGGTGGACAAGAGGGGGATGTGTCGTAGTAGTTATCTAGAGTTCCTTTATTGATGTAAATGGAGACTTACCTGTAGGCTGGGAGGTGGGAGCACCACCCCCAGCCGTTTTCCTACTCCTTCTTTTGTTGTCGTATGGTTGCCACGCGCTCATGTCGAGGTGGTGGTGGTTGTGTAACAGAACCCATCATACCCACCAAACCGTGGGTACGGGTGACAGTATGGTCACAATGTCCAAAAGTGGACACCGTGACCTGTACCCGCTTAACCCATAGCCAAAACCCGTGGTCAACCCTAACTGTAACAATAGAAAATAAGAGAATACGCATGCAGGGAGATATCAATCTCTACATCCACTAGGGACACTAATAGAGACTGTCCTCAGTCACACACAAGGCAAGGAATAACAAAATGGATGAATAAAAGGGTGGGAAGGGAAGCAAAGGACAATACTCAAAAGAAACAATGCAATCAACTCAACAAGAATCTCCCAACACATAATCTTCCAACTTCTCTAAGCAATCAGCCAACTTTACCATCTTTTGCTCCAAAACTTTGATGGCCTTAAGAGATAACAATGCTGACTCGAGAGCACACAGGGTTGCAGTGGGTATGTCATCAATGGCAAAGGACTCCAGTTTGGATGGTGAAGAGGACGTGACCTCAAATAGCCCAGTGTGAACTTGTGGATAGGGACTGTCATGGAGGCCATTTTCGAAGGGGGAGGACACATGGGGAGGTGATGAGGATGAGGGAGGCAATGAAGAAGGCCTATTTGGGGACCACAAGGATGATGGCAACAACATAGGTAGAGACGGGGGCCAAAACAAGGGGGAAACGGGGGCAGAAGCATCAATATGCACCTGGCTGCATTTCTCCAGGGCCAGCACAGATGCAGACGGTGATGGCACATCGATACCTGATGCCGGTGATGACAGAGAGGGCGTGGACACAGACGGCAGGTGAAATGGAGGCAAAACGGGGTCGGATATGGCAGATTTGGTCGAAAACAAGGCATGTCGGGTGTCGATGCAGTTTTTTGGGGACGGTGTGGGTTTAGACGGTAGGGGTGTGTCACGGTCCATGTTTGGGGATGACGGCAAGGGTATAGATGGTGATGGCAGATGAAACGAGACGGAAACAGGGGCGTATGTGTCAATACACGTCAAAAACAGCATCTGTTGGGTGTAGGTGGGGCTTTCTGGTGACGGCACGGGGACAGACAGCGGGGGCATGTAACAGTTCACCTCTAGGGACAATGGCGAGGGCATAGGCAAAGATGGGGGGTGATTCGAGAGTGGAACAGGGGTGGACGCTGGAGGGGGAATCTCCAGACTAGTGTTGCCGTAGTTCAGTTCCGAACCTAGCCGAACCCGATTCAAACCCCGAACTGAACCCTAGGTTCAGTCTAAGTTCAGCCAAGTGCTGAACCGGACTGCAGGTTCAGTTCCGGGTTTCAAGGCCTGCTGGATTTCCTGAACGGCTCCAAACCACGTCCAAACCGTGAATGCGGATATTTTTAAGGTATTTATTTCATTTGTTTTTTGTATTGCTTTATTTACTTTTTCGTGGTAAACAGTATCATGTGACCATTACACGTAGGTTTTCTTCACCAACACCGCAAGAGTCATGGTCAAGTTGCCTGTGGCAGATAATATTAGTAAAGTTAAGAAAATTTATGAGACTTACCTGTGTTCATGAACGCAACATTGTGTCGTGTTCATTGGCCTTGCGTTGTTCATCAGGAAAAACACTTCTGGTCCCATGGGGTCCTGGGAAATCCCAAATTTCCCAGGGTCACCAGGGAGTGTCACAGAGCTCCACAGAGCATCTTAGAGCTTCTCAGAGCATCTTAGAAGTTCAGAATCACGCTTGACCTAGAAATACTAAATAAACATATGCCAGGTGCTTGGAGGCATACTGATTAGGATTGTTTAACGTCTTATGGAGTATATTATGCCACACAATGTATTTATCTACTTTAGCTGTTTGCAATGCCAGTGGCCCCACTGTTGTCTCACCATCTGCTGGAAATTACAACATTCTAATACTATTGCTACCATATAGTCTTGTATGCATACATGTTATGCCAGTTATTAACAAAGAATGTTGAACATTTATCTAGAACATCATGAGTGGTCCATGTTCTTTCTACACACCGTCCAAAAGTAGGCATTAACATGCAACTTTGATGTATGCTGGTCAATGGAATGATAGAACCAGCAGGACTTCCATCAGTACGGTAAGACCTCTTGATAGAGTACATGTTGTGGTTTTTTTCTGCAGCAGGCTTCGTCCTCGTGTACCATTCAATATACGCCAAAGGTATCCGGGGCCAAAATGATGGTGATGGTCCAAGGCCATAATCTAATGATGAGGGAAGTGTGAAAACGACTCGGAGACGTCCTATCCTTGTTCCTAGCATTTTCGTGGTCAACAGAAGTCAATGTGGTAGAAATGGGGGCAGACCTTCAAGGCCGGTGGATTCTGCATCATCTGTGTGCAGGATGACAGCAGTGTCAAATCGACTAGGCCTGTTCTTCATTGCAGGAGCAGCTTTGAGGACGTCACATTCTTCCTCACTGTCTTCAAGACTGGGAGGATGAAATTTGAACGTATGGTAGACATCAAGCCTCTGGAATGGTAGGGTATACAATGCAGTGATCCGAGAAGGTGCTGGGTGGGGTGCGAGATGATTTAGATAGTCCTTGAGAGCAGTAGAAAGTCCAGGAGCTGAATGTTGTTTTTCGATATCAGAAATTAAACGTCGAGGCTGAGTCAGATATTTAGGAAGTGAGATTGCTTTTCCAGCCACATTGCATGAAAGTGACTTGGATGGTGGATTGTCAGCAATACGTTCGTTTTCTTTCCAGGAAATGTAATTTTGGAAAGTAAACATCTTCTCTTGACGCGAAAGCCATTTTATCATCTGGGGAAACTCGTCACGTTGGTTTGATGCCCGCCACCCCTCCTTTGCGAAATCAATGTGGAGACGTTTGAACATTTCTGTGTTATAATTGTCAGATGTGCCAAGATACTTGATGGACTGGATGTAGTGGATGAGGCAATGGAATTTGGGGATATTAAGATCCTGGCGTATGCCTGTCTCGACGAAGTATGATTTGTGACGATGAAAGGCATCTAAGGCATCTTGCATGTAATCAAGGGTAATGTTGTCATGGGTGCTGTATTGGGCAAGGTAAATGAAATTGAGAAGAGAACGGCATGCAATGATAGCTTTCTGGGGCATGACACCGATAAGACAGCCTAGGAGAATCTTTGCCATGTTTTTCCTCTCTGTGCCAGATATTTGGGAGAGTGCAGATATACCATTTTTGAAATGACGCAATCCATACGCAGGTGGGAGACAACGTATATGGCAGTCCAGTTCGTTAGGTCCTATGGTCCGTTTACACCAGTTTGTGAGATGTTTGAAAACACCCTGGTAGAGTTGATGAAGAACGTCAGGAGTGATAGCAAGATGAATGTCGGTGTGTGGAAACCCTGCCCAGAATGGAGCGTACACACTCCCAGATACCCCCCTGTCCATGCAATACTTGTGGAACTGTGATTTTGTCGTTGATGTCTCCTTTGCCTTATCTACGACACCCAACGTCCACTGACCTGTCCTGTGGGCGAATGGACCAGGATCCTGAAGCTTGTCGGAAGGGCACTGGCATTTAGGGCATGTCCCATACTTAGAGCAAGATACAAGGCATTGTTCTGGGTAGTCGGCGACATAGCATGCCAGGATTGGGTATACCTTCCTTACAAAGCCCTCGCCGCCCATCATCTCAACACCATTCTTCCCTGCATCCATCAAAGGAGCCAGAATCGTTCGCATGGACTCGTGGAACAATCGTTGATTGCGCGCTCTATGCTCCTGCTGGGTTAACTGGTCACGACAAATTTTGTCCACCAACAGGTAACCAATTAGAACACATGCATGCTGCGAGGGTTTATGACGAATGGCTTTGGGTATATTTCCCAATGTCAGATAGACAGGATAAGCAGATTTGCCTCCAGTGAACTGCATAAGTTGAGTCTTGTCAGTTGCAATAATCACAGGTGCCTAGGGTGTAGCACGGGTGACCCGCGGGTTGCCAGGCCGGACACCGTACCCGTACCCGCAGACACCGTACCCGTGACGGGTGCGGGTCTGCATTACCCGCGGTCGGACGCGGGTGTGGTGGTTGCCCGTGTGGCCATGCGGGTAGTGTCGACGACAGCGGCAGCGAGCTCCTCAAGCCCACAAATGAAACGTACACGTCAATTGACGCGACGGTTCGCATTTGTGGGGCTGGGCTGGGCTGGTTCCGTCGTCTTGTCCCACTGCCATCCTCCCTGCTCCACCACCGTCGTTTCACGGGCCAGATACCTCGCGAACAACGTCTGCGCATCAGTTGATGCGCCAGCCCGTTTTCGCGAGGTGATTAGTTTGAGGTCTGTGGGGGCACTCGCGGCGGGTTCTGGGGTGCCGTTGGAGTATGAGGCATCTGTGGGGCCATTGTGTCTTCGTGAGGTCTTCGTTCATCTTCGCGAGGTCTTCGTTTGTCTTCGTGAGGTCTTCATTTGTCTTCGCGAGGTCTTCGTTTGTCTTCGCATGGTCTTTGTTCGTAGTTTGGTGCTGGCGACTTCATTAACGATGTTGACGCGTCACCGTGCTTTCGCGAAGTCTTCATGCGTGTTTTCATGCTGGGGACCTCGCGAACACGCGTTGACGCATTGACTGACGCGTCAACGTCGTTTGCGAGGTGTGGACTCGAAGGCAGGGGGTTAGCCGATGTCAGTGGTGAAAGAATCGGGGCATGTACCTGTGCTGGTAAGTGGACGCACCACCCTCCCAGCCGTTTCCCTTCATCGCCGTGTTGTTGTTGTTGTTGTTGTTGGTTGGTGGTGGTAGTGGTGGTGGTGGCGGCGGTTTGGGTATAACTTAGTTATTAGATATGTTAGATAAATGAATTAAAAGTAAAAAAAAACTTACCTGTGGGGCCCATTGGGGCCCTCTGTGCTAACCCGTGGATACCCGTCTACCGCGGGTAAGGGTGTGTGGTAGTGCACGGGTTGCCAAATTGGGACACCGTACCCGTACCCGAGAAACCCGCGGCCCAAAAACCGCGGGTTTACCCGAACCCGTGCTATACCCTACAGGTGCCAGTGTGGAGCCCACTGGGAGGCGGTTCTACAATTCTATCAGAAAGATAATGTATGGTTGAGGATCATGGCTAGTGTACCTGAACTACATGCCACCATGAACCTGTCCACATCTCAGAGTAGACCCTGTTGTCGCAATTAGAATCGGAAAACACTTTCTTCGGCTGGTAAACCATATATTTTGATAGAGTTGGATCGCCCCAAAGACACTTTATAGCCTCTAGCACACTCCTGAACCTGATGATATGCTTCTTGCCAGGGCGATCTTTGAAGGAGAGGCATTTCGTTGTCCACCTTCCTGCCCATTCAGGAATATCGTCCACAATCTGATGTAGCGCCCTTGTATTTCCAAATGAAAGCCCTAGCTTATCCTTGACCTTAGACATGCAAATCAGATGTGTCATATTCTTCAGAAAGTCAGAAAACATACACCAGGAATTGAGAGAAGTCTGTCAAATGCCTTGTTCCCTGGGCTGTCCTTGATTACCCAATTGGCAACACGCCAGTCGAGCTCTGAGGCAAAAGGATAGAATGATTCACCGCCAATCTGGTCCCCCATCAGGTCATCGCTGTCACTATCACGGTGTCCATCAAACTGCTTCCTCCATCGCTCATGCAGATTTTCATTCATTCTTATCACCTTAGCAGCATTGTCGTACACATCCTCCACCCTATTATCATCCACGTCGTCCAGAACCCTGTGCTGCATGTGTCTAGCAGCTGCAGCAAGAGTGGATGGTCCTGGCCCTGCTTCTCCAAGCTCATCATCGTTGGTTGTAGGCAGTGTGGAAACCATGGGAATGAAGTCAAAAAGATTGGCATCGTCTTCCTCGATCATCCATAATGCCTTGCGGATCTTCATCCACATCCATTCCATCCAATTCACCTTCTCTCACTAGCCCCTCATCATCAATAACCTGCATGTCCCCACCCTCTCCTTCTAAATCTAAAGGTGCAAGTTCTGCCAACTTGCCACGACGATACCAGGAGTATGTACGTGCAGTTCATAGATGAGATGTGCAGCCTCTCTTGGTCTTGAAGGACCTATTACAAACAGGGCATGCAAGGTCGTCCAGAACATCCATGGTAATGCAGATACTGGATAGATGTTGTAGCTTGAGATCCAGGAGGTTCAGGCTTTGTGGGTCGCGACCTTCAGTTAGGAAAGATCAGATTATGAGATGATGTGCACGTTGGAGAGGTACCGAGGTACCTCTCCGGGGGCTCACGCAGGACTCGAGGTGGAAGTCGACTGGATAGGATAAGAATCGGTCTCTCTACTACATCAGGAAGGCTACTAACTAGGTCAACCGTGGGAACCCAGTCACGTGACTGCCAGGTCCCACTACTCCAAGTGCCCCTTTTCCTCATGGCGACGCCCTCGTCGCCAACTGCTACAGAAAAGAACACAAAACAAACGAAACTGACCAAAAAACTCTAAAGCCACAACTCCCAGTCCCTCAGAAAGCCTTGACTCAAGGCCAGGGCCTTATATCGTGAAGCGGGAAGTCGTCCTCGTGCAGGGGGCGGTAGATGACCAGACTCTATAGAACTCCTCTCTCAAACTCAAACTCTCCGAATGCCTTCCTCGCGAGGGTTAGGGCTTACGACGCAAGATCCAAAATCGCTCGAATTGCTCTGGCAAGTACTCAGTGCAGCGTGCAAGTTCTGGTGATCGAAAACGTAACGGTGTTGGTGGAACTAGGTGAACAGGTGTATGAACAAGTGTAGTGACGGCTCGTAGGTAGACTTTAATCGACATCCAGAGGTGGGGGGGAATGGGGACGAGACTGTGATAAAAGCTATAATAAATGATAGGGCATAGGGTTGTACTAACGAGGGCATAGTATCTCGACGCGAAGGGGGTAGGCGTATCACGCGAAGGGATCGCGGCGGTTCGTTGGGTCGGCATGGGGTACATGGTGCCGTTGGGTTGTCCTTGGTAGTCACCACGGTCGAGAACGGGGCCACGGGGAGCTGAACGAGGGCTCGTGGGGCCGGGCATGGTGCAAGAAACCGGCCGGGGGGTGGTGACGTGGCGGAACGCGGTGGGGGTCTGGGGGCGGTGGGCACGGTCCATTCGTGGTATTGGAGGCAGGTGGGGTGCTCCGGGATGGTGAACGGGTGGGCCGCGAGTGTCGTGAGTCGACCTGGGGCCGGCTACGTTGGCGGAACGGAGCCACGCGATGGTGACGTGGCGCGGGGCTGGGGTGTCTGGAGGTGACGGTGGGGGTTCGTTTGGTGCAACGAAGGGGAACGGGGGGTCCTGGCCGGTGGAACGATGATGCCGGGAGTCGAATGAGTCCGTGTAGGGGTGGGGGTGACGAGAAACGGGGGTCTAAAAGTGGTGACGTGGCAGATCCGTGGGGTGACCAAAAGGGCGGGACGGCTTCGTTTGGGGCAACGAAGCGCGGTGGGGGGTTCTTCTGGGCAGGACGTAAGCACCGGGTCATCGAGCGTGGATGTAGGGACCGAGATGGATACGTGTAGGGCCGGGGAATGCTAAAATATGGGGGGTCGAAAGGTGGTGACGCGGCTGTACGCGGGTGGCCATTGGGCGTCAAAAATGGACGACGTGGGGCAGAACGGGGGCCGTAAGACGTCCAAGGAAGGCTTGAGAGGCCGTCCTGGGTCTGAGAAGAAAAAACCGGGCGTGGACGCGGGTGACGCGGCCTGGGGCTTTTGGGTGCTCGAAAAGGGTCGAGTCCGCGTCTCTGGGTCAACGATGGTCGACGCGGGGCCCTGGTGGACTGAGCGAGAGTGCCAGGGGGTAGCGCGATTGATGTACGGCTGTGAATGAAGAGAAAATCCGCCGTCGCGCAGCAGGGGGTGGTGAGGCCGAAAAGAGTCGTCTCGCGAGAAAATCCAGCAAAGAAAGGCAAAAAGAGGAGAAAGTCCAGAAAAAGAAAGCAGTGAGTCGAAAACACTCTCATCACCACGATGGAGAGGTACCGAGGTACCTCTCCGGGGGCTCACGCAGGACTCGAGGTGGAAGTCGACTGGATAGGATAGGAATCGGTCTCTCTACTACATCAGGAAGGCTACTAACTAGGTCAACCGTGGGAACCCAGTCACGTGACTGCCAGGTCCCACTACTCCAACGTGCCCCAAGAACTGATTACGGACAATAAGGACAGCATACGACGTTAGAGACTAATAGCCTGTCATGCTACAAGAGAACTAGACAGATAAAAGGTGGAGTCAGAAAACCAACAAGCTACAAAAGGTTGAACAGGGATAACATGTATACCTAATGTGGAATCGCAACAGCGAACATCACAACAATTGAGAATGTCCAATGTCCAACACCTGCCTCGCTGTCTGAAGCTCAGTGCATTCTCTAATGCCCATGCAGTCGTGGAGAATAGCATGTGAGAAGTCGAGTATTTGAACACCGCCTGTTGTTGATAAACTAATATTGTCAGGCCGTAAGTCCTGATGGCTGACGCCGGCGGTATGAATGGTCTGTATCATGGTCCAAATGGGGAGAACAACATCAATAATATGTCCACCCAACAGAATAGAAACCATGTACCATTGGCAGATCGAAAGCTCGGAAAATGAGGAGATAGCTTCCCCTGCGTGACGCATAACGAGCACGTTAACATTTTTGCCAATAAATAGGCCATACACTATGGGTATTGCAGTGCCCTGCAGTGCTGAGAGGGTCGCATACATTTTGGCTTCGTGGCGTAGAAGTGCCCGTGACGGCTCTTGCATAGCAACTTTTGCAACAATGTCATCTGTTAGCACGTCGCCGTAGTGCCCTCTGAACACATTCCCAACAGACCCACTCCCCAGAAACGTCGTCATACATAGTTCGCAGCATGGTGGGTCTTTTAGATGCCTCAGAAGTGACTGCAGAAAAGTGGATATAATTCCCACACAGTGGACAATGGCTGGGACAATGGCTTGGAACCAAAGAACTGCAACGCTGGAGTCAAAAGTACATGAACTGAGCTCAGTTTGGCATGGAGGATCTGCCACTTCCTGGCGGCTCAGCTTGTAGATGGCTAGATTGAAGCGCTCCAGATCGAATGTCAGCTGCAAAGTTTCCGACTAAAGGTGTTCAGAATTAGAAGACGCTGAGAAACAGAAGCAGCTGACCTTGGAGAGTATGCTTCCACTGGAAAATGTTGTCGAGGGTACAGCAGAAAGCGTATTAGAACCAGCATCCTGAGGGCTATTCTTTGTGGCCAGTTTCGCTGCCAACCGTGTTCGGGACAATGGCGTACGCACGTCAATGGCTGGGATTTCAAGGTGTTGCGGAGGCTTGACGTTGCCTGCATGCAAAAGGCAGAAAACCATGATAGGCATAAAGGGCAGTGTGGAGTTGAGGGTGGAAAGAATGTCGGAGCAAATGAGGCCATGCAGCTTGGTCCCCGGGATTGGGCAAAGTGTGAAGAGCATATAATGATCTCCACCAAATAGAACTGCATATGGGATCTTAGTTGCTCCTGACAGCATAGATATGCCAATCTATATAATGATATGGTGATGATGAATGCCGAGGAGCAATACAAGATTGAGACCCAAGCACCTTGAAGATAATCAATCGATGTCCTGTTTCAGTGGGACCCAGCTCTAAAATGGTAGAATTTTGGCCCAGGTGTAATATATTCTCAGCGTGATATGAGAACGCAGACCAACTCTTGAACTCAACGTGGAGCTGGGGAGGAGCATCCTGACAAGGACGGTAGACAGCATCTGGTGTCTGATTATAAGCTGTGTACTGAATGATGGCCTCTGGATGTGTCTGATTTGCATCCACAGCTTCGACAGCGTGGCATATCGGGATGAAGGCTTGACTGAAGAAGTTACTAGTTGTAGGTTCGTGGCCCAGAGGAAAATTCCTGAGGGACATACCCAGACTAGCAATAGTTTGAATGAGAATCATGGAAGGTTCAAGATGTTGGCCTGGTGCAGTTTGAAGGTAGATTCCAAGGGATTCCACCATGCGTGTCGCCAAGGATTGATCATGAAATATGAAAGCTGGACGACCTTCCTGATTCGGCTGCGGGATACCGGGATTGTACGGCGCTGTGGAGGTTGATGTGGGGGTCTTTCTGAATTCATGTTCAGGGGGTAGAGGAAAGCGCATGGCAGGGATGAAGGTCTGTAGAGTTGTCATTATGTTGCGGGTAACGGATTGATCATGACTCAGATCACGCTCTCCTGAAGTTGTCCTTTCAATTATTTATGGGATGACTGATAGGATAAACTGAAGTGTGCCGTCAATCTATGTAGCTTGAATACCACCCCTGCCCTTTGCCACAAATCGGAGATGCAAGCGGCGGCTGTTAGCGAACGTAATGTTACAGCGAAAACTGAGCACAAATCCTGACCCAGCAGGGGGAAATTCCTAGGATGTAGTGTAGCGTGTCAGATATAGATATGAACGAACACGATAATGGGGCACTCACAAAAAAGTCAAAATGAAAAAAACCTCAGTTTATGGAGCGGCGGTCCCCCGAGCGGGCAAGGGTCAACGGATCGCCGCAGGACCTAAGATGATGATAGTGGCGACAAAAGCCCAGCCAAAGAAAAGTGTTGCTACAAGACCCAGCTTTGTTGTTGGAAAGTGAAGAAAAAGAAGGTTGAAAAGGTGAAGGGTGATGACGAACGACCTTTTGTTGGTTTTTGGGGTTTTCTAACTTGAAACAGACCAGACATACCACATGGCATTGGCAACATTGCCTGTCTGTTTGATTGCGCCTGCATGCCAGGGCCGTGAGTCACGGAGGCAGCAAAATAACCCAACGTAGGCTCATCGCAGTCCCCGAGGCTTGTATTGTGTTGGCTACCAGGAGGGGAAAAAAATAGGTGATAACGAGAGTTCGAGGATAACGAGAGTTCGAGGATAACGAGAGTTCAAGGATAACAAGGGTTCGAGGATAACAAGAGAGGATAACGAGAGTTCGAGGATAGGTTTTCTAATCTGTATTACTGAAACAATTAGGAAACTTTACCCCATCAAATGGGTATGTACGCACCAGCAGCATAAAACGATAGAGAATAATGAAAGCAAACTAGCCTCCATAGCTTGAAAAGGGGACAATAGGTCGGACATGATGAGGAATCTAATCGGACATCAGCGTGCTGTGCTAGTGGGAGACCCAGCTCGTTGAAGGGGGATGGTAGACAAAGCTTTAATTACTGAAACGATTAGAACAAAAGAAAGAAACTTTATCCCATGAAAAGGGTATGTATGCACCAGCAGCATAAAAATGCAGGTACGTTGTTTCCCGAAAAGGTGTCTATGTTACAGCGATAACATGGACACCTTTTTTGGACAACTAACCGGAACCGTCCGGTACTTCAACACGCTTCATGCAGCGTATTCTGCTGGATCTCTCACAAAAGGAGGCTCTGTGCCTGCTTAACTACCTGGATCAGTGCGCTGGCAGTCTTCCACTTGACATTTTAACCCTTTATAAGAAAATAGAGTCTCACTCATGAGCATCCGCAACTCCCTCCCTTGCATATCCGGCTCCCCTTGCTACTCCCTCCCTGGCGTATCTGGCTCCCCTTGCTACTCCTCAACTTGAAACACCACCGAGCTCTTTAATTCCTGGATCTGCATGTAGCTCTCATCTCAGTCAGCAAGACATTGATCGTGGGGCTCAGGCCCAAACTGCTGGAGATATGGTGCGTACATTCATTCAACTGAGTCATTCCTTCTTGACTTGAACTGGCACCAGCCGAACACTTCCTTCCCCAGAAACCTTGATGCCAACCCTGTGAGACTCAGCGGGGACATTGCTAATCTCACGAACTTGAACGTGAATGCAAACGTCGTGAACTCAAACCCAAATGATGTTGAAGCCATCTTACCTGCATCACAAAACCAATTGGAACGATCTGCGCTACGACGGTTGAAACGAGTTGGGGACCGGCGGGACCTGGATCCTTATGGTGGGGTGGGCATGGCTGCAGCGGGTAGTGATGGTCAGGTTCAGTTCGGTTCGGTTCAGGCCAAAAAATTCTGAACCTTGAACTGAACCTGAGGTTCGGTTCAGCTCATATGCTGAACCTTGAACTGAACCTTTGGTTCAGGTTCAGATAGGTTCAGTTCAGGTTCAGGCCAGGCTGAACCTGAACTGAACCTGTGAAAATACAAGTATACTAGCTAATCAATTTTCTCAATCCAAATTTTTTCTTTATTTCCTACCACTCTACATTGTTGTTGTGCTAATGGTTTGACTCTTCAATTACATGTACTGTGTCCACGTTCACTGTGAATGAATCAATAGAATCTTGTGTTAGATGTGTCTGAAGCACAGTAAGCATGAAATATCCTGGACAACTGTTCAGATGGTCATTGCAAATGTTTTGCTGTATTTTAACTTGCAATCAGTATAACTGAATCACACAACATGGCATCCTAGGCTGAATTTCAACTTTACATTTTAAAATATATTTAAGTTTGCAAATATTCATGTTACAGAAGCACTCATTGCAACCGTATAAACTCTAACTAATCTAGATTCTGTTATTAATGGTGCTGAAATTTCAAGTCAGTAAATAGTTGGACCAAAACTAAGTCTCTACTCAGCAGAAATTAGACTAATATGTGAAAGATTAGGTTCAGGTTCGAACCAGTTCGAACCAGGTTCACAAGATTCTGTCCTTGACTGAACCTTGAACTGAACCTAAGGTTCGGTTCAGGTTCGAACCCAGGTTCAGAACCAAACTGTACCATCACTAGCGGCCGGTGGTGGGGTGGGCATGGCTGTAGCAGGCCATTGCAAACGCGGAGGTGTGAAGCATAGGAAAAAGGCAAAACCAAGGAAAGGGAAGAAAAAGCAGGCCAAGGCTGACGAAAGCGAAGGTGAAGGTTGGGAGGTTATGGATGAGCCTGCTTGCGCCGTAGGAGAGCGGGCTGCTGAGGCTGTCTCAAACTTAGCACAAGGTGCTTTGAGCAATATTTTGCATCCACTAACCCAAAGGTGGATTGAGTCGATGAAGACGATGGTGAAGGGGCAGAAATGGATCGATGAGAACGGCGCTTTCGTGACAAACTCCTTGCAGTCACTTGTGGTTTGATGCAAACAGAGCCTTGAAATAGCTGCAGGGTTAGAATTTGTGACGATGATTAATATGCTGCAGCTGGCGGCAAAGGCAGACAGGTACGTCCTGTTGCTATCTTTTACCGTTCTCAAAGGAATTTCGGCAGCGTTATGCAGATCAATGGCCTAAAATCAGTGGATGCTGTCTTTCGTGACTGCATAGATGGCATGGATGGTGCGCCTCAGCCATCTACATTTTGGAAATGGGTCGGAATCGGCATGAAATATGCCTCGATCGCTGGGGCAGGTATGAGGCACACCCTATCTATCTCACTGTTGTTGGTCTCTAACATCATATTATAGGAACTATCTACTTGCTGATGGTTATAGCGGCCAAAAAAAAACGAGTTCAGATTGGCTGTATGAATGTTGATGAGATTTCAGCTGTATGTAACGCACTTCGCTGGCCTAACCCAGGTGAGTCTTCTTGATCTCAGTGATTCTTGCTCTAACTGTTATCTTAGATACGGACATGGGACAGGATATAATCGGTCGCCTGATTCCGTTGATTGACTACCTACGTCGTCAGATTCCCTTGACGATGTCGACCATGTTCTCCCGTTCACTTCTCAAGGACTTAGGTTTAACTGGAGACATAGACTGTAGCAACTTGGACGATTCAGACAAGTTTTTTGACAGCATTAGAAGGCAGTAAGTGCTTCATTTTTATTGCGATTTGTATATTAAGGTCACCAGTTCTTTTGTGTCATTGACTAGAAACCGGCCGATCTGGGCAGAGTGCCTGGAGCCTCTGGAACCAGCAGATGACCCTGTGTCCCTTCATGTTATCAATCAGAATCTTCTCATGTCCCATGCGTCATCAAGCTGTTCTGATATGTCCACATGTCCGCCATCACCGTTCTCAGAATCTGGGAGTGACAGTGATATCCAGAATTGTGACGATGCTCAACTGCAGCACGATAGGCCGCTTGACAGCGACAATGACATGCCAGCCCCTCCTCCTACTGATACATTTCGGTTTCCCGATCGCAAACGGCGGGACTACATGGTACTTGACACCTGATTTGACATAGATGCTGAGCAGAATAGGAAGATACCTTATCCATGTGATGATGATGAGAGGAGTGAATGGATGGATATGCAAAGGGCTTATGCAAGCCATGCACGCGTGCCATCGGACAGTATTGACTTTGCCCGCATGGTATGGTGTTTTGAATCTGATATTAGAGCTGCATATTTGATGTTCTTTTGTTAGGTATCGGAGCTCTATGATGACGACGGCGGAAAGAAGGAAGGTAGTTATGTGGTTATGGATGAGAAAATTTTTGATCAGTCTGTGTGTTCTTGAGAATTCCCAGTCTACTAACTAATGTACATTTCCTTACAGGAAAGAGGTCCGACTTAATTGCTTGGATGGCTCAGTAAATGTTTTTGTCTGGGGAGATATGCCGCTGCAGATGCGTTCCTCATTGGAACGCAACATACGAAATGCTTTATTAGTTGAAAGTGGCTCTTCTCTCGTTTATACCGATAGTTCTGCCACTCCAAAAGGGCACAAATTTCTGGCAATCCACTGCGACATGTACATGCGGAACGGAACACGAGTGAGTAGTACCTGTTTTGCAGGGCCCCAATTATATAAAGGAACTAACACCTCCAACTAGGGAGAAGGTGCTCCGCCTGATGTGCATCCTCACTTCCTTAGATGCAAAGGATGCTCCAAGACCAACTATTATCAACTAGTCCCACGTGTTTCAAAGGAACTCATGGAACACACCAGGGAGTATGAGAACCTTTGCATTTCGTTTGAGGAGTTCTTCCTGTGGGTTGAAGAAAAGGTACATGCCAGGTTTACATTGTTTTATGTTATTGATATATGCTAATGTAATCATTTCAGTTACTTGAACGGCTTCCTGATGTTTATGAAGACTTGGCCATATTTGCTGATGTTCTCCCAGGGAAGGTGGCTTCACCTGTTCATCCATTTGGCGGGTTTGTTCTCAATATCAATGTTGTCACACGCTGCCACTGTGACATCAAGGACCTACGCACATGCCTAGTTCTTGTCATAGGTGAACATGTAGGTGGAGAGCTGTGCTTGCTGGAGCCAGGCTTAGTGTTATGTTTGCAAAATGGAGACATGGCACTTTTCCCCTCCGGTAGGATTACTCACTTTAATCTCCACTATATGGGTATTAGAGCATCTATTGTTCTACATTCTGATCATGCTGGGAAGATGTGGGCTGAGGATAGGAATGGTTGGATGGGCCATGGATACATGTCATAGAATATAGTGCTAACAGAGACTTGTTTGTTTGTTTATATATGCCACGTAATCGTTGATATTCATTCTTTGCTCTTTCCACCACCGTCTTCCTTTGTATCTTGTCATGGCAAAAAAACGTGGCACCTCCTCTAGGACTTCCAAGGGGTCATCTTCAACCAATGGGAAGAAGCCCAGCTCAGTGACAGCCTCAGCTCCCACCTCAAAGACTCGTTCAAAATCAAAGCCCAAAAGCAAAGGTAATCAAGGTGGCTCTGAGATTGAACCTCCTGCTTCCTTATCCACTGGTGGTCTGTCTGCTGCTGAAGAGAAGCTATTGATGGAGCTTTCTGCCAAGAGAAAAGCCCACAGAGCAGCTGCGTTGCAGGAGCAGCAGGATGAACATAAGCCATATTAATTTCAGACTTTATTTTAATTGGCCACCACTGCAGTTGTACGTAAACATAACACTGAGATGATGGCAGCTGAGGAGGCTGATAACACCGACAATTCCTCCAATGGCAACAACAACACCTCCAAAAGGCGTAAAAGGACTGTAATCTTAGATGAAGATGAAGAAGATCTGGATGCAATATTCGATGATGTCCCAGAGATGGACAATGGTGATGATAGTGAGTTGTTATACTAACCACTACAGCAAATTGTGATGCTCACTTAATCTGCTTCCAGGCAACCAGGATCATCTTGATGACAATATACCTAATGAGGATGACTTAGATGATGGTCCAAAGGATGATGATTTGGGAAATGGGGTGTGCACTTTTTCCCCCTCATTATTAGTGGTGCCTAGCTGATAATAAGTTACAGATTAGTATCCAGGATCAAGACGGGATCAAGCCAACTAAAAGGAGCAAGCAATCTACTCGTCGCTCTGCATCCGTTGCCGCAGGATCCATTACATCGACCATGTCAGGACGACGAGATAAGCTCAGTAAGAATGACTTTACTCCTAGGAGTTTTCGTCTGGCTACTGCAAGCAAATCTACCGCAAGGGAGCGCATTGCATTGTCTGATGCATTTCCCAATGATAAGGATAAGTTTGTCTTGGAGTCCATTCAGTACACTGCAAAGGACAGTGATAGTTTTCAAAGTACTCTAGACAGGGTGCAGAATAACGATGATCTTCAAGACAATCTTATGGAATATGTTTGAGTTTATTTTGTCGTTTTCTGCTATTATATGGAGCTGATCTTATCTTAGGTGGGTTATGCGATCACCGGTCTACGTGGCGATCTGAAGGCAAAAGCGAAGACTGGTATTGCAGGCTACTTTGGAATTCCTGGCCAGATGTCGAAGGCGGATATAGAGGAGGCAGCACGTTGGCTTTTACAGGGATGCAAGTTTGCACGTGGTGAAGTTGATGTTATGGTATATGGCCCAGGTATCTATAACCTGCTATACAATACTAACCTAGAATTGTTGAAACAGAAACGTACGGTTGTCAACAATGAGCCATTCAGTCATGCAATCATCGGTGACATGATCAGGAATCAGTGGTTTGGAAAGGGCAAGGCCGACATTCAAGCTTACCGCAAAATGATGGAGCTGAAGAAGATCCGTGAGGAAATCATTATCCTAGTAGTAACTGCAGTGTGTCTCCTTCACTTATGCTGTGCTCAAATACATTTTCATCTGTTGGCAGATTGAAAATGCACTGATGGAGTGGGCAAGCGGGTCGCACCTCAATGTGCAATTCAGCCATGAAGCAGCAAGCTTAAGGTGATTTATTTTATAGACATTATGTCCATGTCTAATATCTCCCTTTTTATAGATATGCTCATCATCGTTCAACATGGAATACATTGAAGGCAAAGTCACCGACCTGGACTGCAAAGAAGCAAGCGTCTTTGTTTCAAACTATGAAATCATATAGATCTGACCATACTCTTTTAGGAACAATGTCAAGAATGCTCCAATTCTCGATGATGCCATTGAAAACATGGACTTGATGGACATTGATTTTGACCAGCTGGAGCAGTCTGCCACTGCAAGGTAGACGCTATGCAAGTTATTGTTCTTTGTATAAACTATCGATGTCTGATTGACTTTTACAGCTACAGGCTCAATTTCATAACCTTGTCAGTCTATTCACCACCCCTCTACGTCTACGTCTCCATTTCCATTTTACTGTCAACTTGAATGGCCCATTTGTGTTTCTTTTGCATTTCTTTTGCATTTCTTTTGCATTGCTTTTGCATTTCACACCAGCTATTATCACTCATTTATGTATATTTTTAATGCTATTTGGAGTATTTTGAACATAACCAGAGCAATTCAGAGCACTGTAGAACAGCAATAAATCAAAACATATACGTCTAAGAGCTCTTTATGATGCTCTGAGGACCTTCCTCAGAGTACCTCAGAGTGTCCCAGAACACTCTCAATGCAAAATAGCCAGCCACTGTGCTTTCAGACCGTTCTAGGTCACTCTAAGAACTCTGGTGCTCTGAGCACTCTGACACACACTAACACACTCTGACACACTCCAAGAGTGTCTCAGAGCTATAGTGTTTTTCCTGATGCACCCGAAGAGAACAACAGCAGCAGTGCCGGCAGCAGCAGCAACAGCGGCAGCAACAACGGTGACAACAGCAGCAGCGGCAGCAGCAATGGCGACAGCAGCAGCCATGGCAGCAACACCACCACAACCATACCACCATCCTGATGAGGACAACGGTTGGCAGCAGCAGCACCAGCAATGCCATGCAGGGACCATGGGACAAGACCCCCCGTCTCTCCACATCCCTTGGGGACACCGGAGGGCTCCCGAGCACCCATCTACCTCGTGAAGTGCAGCGCCGTATCTATTGATATGTGCCTGCCATTCGCAAGGAGAACGGACGGGGTGAGCCCACCTCGGTCTGGGTTTCAGACCACGTCTGAACCCAGACTGAACGCAGAGAGACGGTTTGACGCTGTCTGGGTCCGGGTTTGGCCATGCACCAAACTGGACCCGAAGTTCAGTTCGCGGTTCCACCAAAAAGGGTCAGAACTGGACCGAACTGAACTTCGGCAACACTACTCTAGACCTCTCGAGGGAAGACTCAGAAGGAGTCGCAGCGGGGAGGGGAAAGCAAGGGAAAACCCTGAGATGGATGACTAAGCTACTAACAGGAAAGGGAAAGACTATCTAAGGGTCCTCGGGGTCCTAGGGCTAGCAGCACCTGCTGCAACGCGTCGATATGCACATTATTGTTGCATTGGCGCATGCAGACACATTTTTCCAGGGATGGCGCAGGCGCGGATGACAGCAGCATGGCGTGGCTTGTTGCTAGAGATAAGGGAGAGGGCATGGATGATGAAGGGGACTGAAAGGAGAGTGGAACAGGGGTGGGGTCGTCAAAACACGCATGGACGCATTTTCCTGGGGCTGGCATGGGCACAGATGGCAACAGTGTGTCATGGTTGGCCTCTGGGGATGATGGCAGGTACGTAGGCGCAAATGGCGGGCGAAACGAGACAGAAATGGAGGCAGACGTGTCAATATGTGTCCTACCCTCACGTTGGCATGTGCGGACGCGTTTTCCTGCTTGGCAACCACGGAAATGATGGGGACGGGCATACCTGGGACTGTATATGCAACACTCATTGCACCAGACCCGTTTTCCTTCCTCTACAATATATCCAATGGGCATTGGGCACATGTGTGGTGCTCCTTGTTGGATGGGCTCATTGTGGCCATTTTGGGGCTTTCCGGGTGCTGTTTTTTGACTGGAATTGGTGGGGTGTCGACTGCCAAGTCCATTGGATGTGTTGAAATGAGTGTGGGCAGCGGGACTAGTGAAATAAATCAGAAAAGTGAAGGGGGGGGCGTATTGAAGACTGTGATGTGGCTGTTATGGCGTGACAAAAAGGCCAAAAGGCCAAGTTCTGCAGCCCAGGAGGTGCAACTGGTACGAAGAAAGTATACTGAGGTGTCGAAAACATCAGGGATGGGTCTAAGAGCTGGTGGAAGACTAGAGGTGCTCGAAATGCTGCCGAATACGGGGCACTGTTGACTATGGGGCACTGTTGCTGCCAGAAAGAGGGAGAAGAGCCAAAAATGGTGAAGTCAAAGAGGGAAAAGTTGAAGAAAAGCTTGACTGTCCTCGCGGTGGGCTCCAGTTGTGGTGAACGCGGCCTGGGTAGGTGCGGATTCGGTGTGCAAGTCCATTTGTCATTGGGGCGAAAACCCAAAACTCTTCTTGTTTGTAACTATGTACACAAGCCACTATATAGGTACTGTATAGTATCTATAAATGGACTGTGGTGAAGAAATGGTGAAGTGGGATTGTAAAGAAGATAAGGTAAACTGTAACAATAGAAAATAAGAGAATATGCATACAGAGAAATATCAATCTCTACAGCGATCAATGAAACAATGCCTGTGGTGTAATTCACAATGGATAGTGCATTCCAACTGATTATAAGCATTCAACTATGTGTCTGTTTCTGTGCTGACAGCTGGTGGTACATCATCTGCGCGAGTGCTAGTGTTGGGGAAGTTCGGTCTCAGACCGACCCAAACCCGGTTTAGACCGAACCAAAACCGCCGGTTTCGGTTCCGGTTTGGGAAATTTCGGCTGAGACCGAACTGTTCAGTCTCCGGTTTGGAGCTTTGGCCACGGGCCGAAACGGTTTCAAACTCAGTTTGAACCGCAAACCGACAATACTTGGCTGACTTTGAAAGTCACCCAAATTCACCAACCCCCACCAACAACACCCCCGATGTACGCCAAACGAGGACGATGGAGCACCCGAGGTCGACAAAACGGGTGGCGGGGTACTCCCTGCCACCCTCATATGTTTTTTATTTATATTTATTCGAACTTAACTAACGCATTAACACATTACAGGTTGACGCACACCACCATCACCACCATCACCATCACCACCACCACGACGGCAACGACAGCGACTGCCACCATGATGGCCACAACCACGACAGCAGCGATCAACGCCGCACCAGACACGCCAATGCCTCCAATGCGCGCGCACGCAAACGAACATGAACGGGGTGGAGTGGCAGTTATCAAGCAGCGGGGGGTGGTGCATCCACCCCCGCTCCTTCGTGGTACGTATTTTTATTGATTTTTTCACTGATTTTATTTGTATATCACAGAATACCATCACCACCATGCAACACTACCACCATCACCACCACGCAACACCAACACCACCAAGGAAGGCCAACCCGGGGTCAACCCGGCCGTCGTCGTGTGTACAACGCGTATGACGCATCCGGACACCCAAGCGAAGACGCTCCTATGCCACCACCACCACGCGTCCGCCGAAAACAACCAAAGTGGCTGCAAATCCGGCCATCGTCGCGTGCACAATGCATATGACGCGTGGGGCACCACCACCACCACCATCACGCATCCATCGAAAACGGTCAACCCGCCACCACGTGTACAACGCGTGTGATGCGTCAGGACACCCACGGAGAGGCCCGCGTGCGGCTCAATGCCGGTCTAGTCAGCTACAGTCCAACAGCTATCCTTGAATAACTCTGAAAATTGAGCCCCAAATTCTTAGCACCCTTAAGTGACCCCTCAGCTTTTGGCTTTGCCCATCTCCTCAAATATTTTCATAATTTTAGCTAATTTTACTGGCCTAAAAAGGGAATTTTTCAAAAAACATCGGCTATAGTCGTGGCAACACTAGTTTCTTGTTGTGTTACCTGTGCAGATGTCCTCTCCTATTTTGGCTGCCACCATTGAAGACATATTCTTGTAGGTGTACTCCACTTTAGGTTTCGGGACTGGAATATTTAGAGTCTGACTGTATATGATTTTTTTTGCAACTGACCTACTGTATCGATCTGAATTCAGCTGTAAGGGACTTGAAAATATTGGTACTGTAGTTACTAATGTCCTATATATGGTAATAACCCGTCACTGATGAGCTTGGACTTTCCCGTCACCATTGCTACGGGCACTACCGAGTCATGTGCACTCATCGTGGTCGACAGCGAGCATGATTTATTCACAATCTCACCCTCTTTTCAAGCAGTTTTTTTGACATATCATAGATATATTATTTTACATACTGTATATAAACTAATATAGATCAATGGGAAGATCTTGAAAGAAGTGCAATTTGTAAATCAAAACCGCTTTGTTTCTTTCCCCATCCCTCAAGGCAGTCTTCTGCAAAGGTTGCTGTTGATAAACTACAGTCAAACCTCTCTTAACCCATACCTCTGATAACCCATACTCTCTTATACCCCATAGGATTTCAGAGTCACCAAGTTGCTATGCAGGAAGACTTGACCCATAACCCATAGCTTTCATAAGGCAAAAATGCATATATTTTATTATGTATTTTGATATATGAGATGCCACAGGCACTGAAATAAAAATATCAAAACTCATATCTCATCTAAGCCATGACATTACAGCCCCTCAAAGTCCTGAAAAAAGGGTTAAAAATCCTGCAGAATGAGTCACATTGATGACAAGGATATGGAGGTAGACGGCAAAGGTTGGTTCAAGGACATACCTGCCAAGTCCAGAATTGGTGAGGATATCCTGTAACTCAAGGGTAGCCAATGCCTTTGAGATATTCCCAAGCTGGAATCAGTCTGTGATGTAGTGTTGCCGAAGTTCAGTTCAGTCCGGTTCCGACCCTTTTTGGCGGAACCGCGAACCGAACTTCGGGTCCGGTTTGGCGCTGGGCCAAACCTGGACCCAGACGGCATCGAACCGTCTGTCCACGTTCGGTCTGGGTTCAGACGCGGTCTGAACCCCAGACCGAGGTGGGCTCACCCCATGAGCTCTGTTCTCCTCGCGAATGGCAGGCACGTATCAATTGATACGGCGCTGCACTTCGCGAGGTAGTTGGGCTGCGGGGGAGCCGTCCGGCGCTGCTGCTGCTGCTGCTGCCGTTGCCGTTGCCACTGTCGCTGTTGCTGCCGCTGCCGTGGCCGCTGCCGTGGCCGTTGCTGCTGCAACTGCTGCTGCTGCTGCTGCTGCCGCCGCCATTGTCGTTGCCGTTGCCATTGCCGTTGCCGCTGCTGCTGCTGCTGCCGGCATTGGATGAGCCGCCGTGGAAATGGGAGCGCGGGCTACACCCACGCTCCCGCTGCTGCTGCCGTTGCTGCCGGTGCTGCTGCTTCTGTTGCTGCTGCTGCTGCTGCTGCCGTTGCAGTTGCTGCCGGCGCTGCTGCTGCTGTTGCTGTTGCTGTTGCCGCCGCTGGTGGTGGTGGTGGTGGTGGTGATGTTGCAGCTGTCCCATGGGTGGTGTTGCTGCCACGGCTGCTGCTGCCGGCGTTGCTGCTGTTGCCGGCGTTGCTGCTGTTGCCGGCGCTGCTGCTGCTGCTGGCCGTTGCCGTCGTCGTTGTTGCCGTTGCCGTTGCCATCGTCGTTGTTGACGTTGACGTTGACGTTGCCATTGCCACCGCTGGTGGTGGTGGTGTTGCGGCTGTCCCGCGTCCGTTGGCATTGCGTTGGCGTTGTGATCCATTTTGTGCCGCAGTGGTGTGCTCGCGATGTGCTCGCGGTCGAGTTTCCTGGAACAGATAATATTAGTAAAGTTAAGATAAATGTTGAGACTTACCTGTGTCAATGAACGCGACATTGTGTCGCGTTCATTGGCCTTGCGTTGTTGTTGTTGGTGAAGAAACCTGTAATGGTCACATGATACCGTTTAACACGAAAAAGTAAGTAAAGAAATACGAAAAACAAATGAAATAAATACCTTAAAAATATCCGTGTTCGCGGTTTGGACGCGGTTTGGAGCCGTTCAGGAAATCCGGCCAGCCTCGAAACCCTGAACCGAACCTGCGGTCTGGTTCAGCATTTGGCTGAACTTAGACTGAACCCCGGGTTCGGTTCGGGGTTTGAACCGGGTTTGGCTAGGTTCAGAACCAAACTACGGCAACACTACTGTGATGCAGATACATTCTTTGACTGTTTCCTCATCAATGGTGCCAATGGGTATGGATGTAGATGGTGAATAGTGTATTGCATGGGTATCGGTAAACCTGTGGGTTTTGCCACAGGTATAGCCCCAAGTATGGGTATGGATATGGATTTCTGGACCTGTCAGCTTTTTTTGAAGCCCTGGAACATCCAAAACAGTCAAGTATTGAGCTAGATATGCTCAAAATACTAGAATCAAGTATTTTGAGCATATCTAGCTCAATACTTGACCCTTATGGATGATCTGATGGGTCCAATGGGTGCAGGTACAGGTACAGCTAAAAATACCCAGGGGTTACCCATGCCATTCACTAGCTACCATGTGATTAGCTAAATGTAAACAAGTTCAAAAGTTGACTAAGGATTACTGTTTGGCAGGAAAGTGTACCAGATGGCCAGTGAAAGGTCCATTTTATTTAAAATTAGGGGCAGTTGACGCAGGTCTACAGATTATCCATAATCAAGGCCCCAGATGACCTATAGAACTCATTATCCTCCGTGCAAATAGAAATGTCACAAACACGCTTACGTGCCAATCCTTTCAGCCCCAGCACAAATCATCTCCACACACTTGTCAAAATTCCTGATACCAGCCGATGCCTTAACTTTGACCCCACTGTTGTTCACCACCTTCCGCATTAAAGTAACGTCTGACGCCTTGGCCTCGCCGCCCGCAAATCCAGTGCACGTCTTCACAAACAAGGCACCCGCCTGCGCAGCAAGGTAGGACGCCGCAATTTTCTCTTCATCTGACAAAAGGACTGTTTCCAAAATGACCTTGACGGGTACATTGCAAGCTGAAACAACCGCGCGGATATCCTCAAATACGAGATCGTAATCGCGAGCTTTTAAAGCACCAATGTTGATCACCATATCGACTTCCCGAGCCCCGTCTGCTATGGCTTCTTTGGCTTCACTATTTTCAGAATCGGAAGTGAAGCATCAAACGATGTGAAGGTCTCAGGGTCATACAATGCCTTTACACAGGATTTCCCCGCACCCAGAGGGAAGCCGACAACAGCACACGGGAAGCTTGCAGAGCCTTGAAGCTTCTCCGAAACTCGCTTGATGTGTACCCCATTGACACAACACGACTGCCGGTCTTCTTCGAATCAGAGAACCAAAATGTAGAACGGACTTGAGACTCACCTTGAATTTATACCTGATGGCCACGTCACACAGTCTATCAATGTCTTCTGGCGTTGCGTCTGGCTTGAGCAAAGTGTGGTCAATGTATGACGCGTAGTTTTGGAGCGTTTGTGGGCATGAGAATTCACTGGTATCAGCCAGTACCTCGGCGATTTTGGTGGTGATACGAGTAGCCCACTCTGCATTCGACATGCCAGTTCAAAATGGCGTGGTATAACGACAAATATTAAATAATTATATTGGCCACGCCTGGGAACATTATCACTGCAAATGACTCGACGAGCAACTTGTGAATGTTAAGAATTTTGGCAGCATCCTCATCGATCTGCACAAGACAATATTTTTCGAGTTCGAAGTCCATGTCTCAATTTCAGAAGAGCCTTCATGTACCAGGGAGTGCAACGGCCGATGTACCCGATCCAAATTCTAAGAGCTCAGGTCTGTAATACCAAGTTATAATGGACTCACCCTCTGATCGCTTCATATCAGCTAAGAAGGAAGCGAAGCGACTAGAGAGGGAGGCAAAGTTAGCTGCCAAATCCGTCAAGACTCAGTCTACTCCTGCAGGTGAGAAGAAGACCAAGGTAGAGAAGGAAAAAAAGGCGGAAGACGCGCCGTTCGTGAATAATACACCAAAAGGCGAGAAGAAAGGTAAGTCCTTGATATTTTTCCCTGGGTCTGATCTGTTCAAATTTTTTCACCAGATCTCTCCCAGCCAATGGCTAATGGTTACAATCCTATCGCGGTTGAATCTGCCTGGTACGACTGGTGGGACGCCCAAGGCTTCTTCTCTCCTCAGATGACAGCGGATGGGAAAATAAAACCCGAAGGTTTATTCGTCATTCCTTTGCCTCCTCCTAATGTCACAGGGAGCTTGCACATCGGTCATGCCTTAACGGTCGCAATTGAGGATTCACTAACTAGATGGTAAGTCGTGTGGCAGTACTCAATTTCTTCTCGTTTACTCTACCCCTCTGTGTAGGAACCGTATGTTGGGAAAAACTACCCTATTTGTACCCGGATTCGATCATGCTGGTATATCCACTCAGGCTGTCGTTGAAAAACGGTTGTACAAGAGCACTGGTCAATCTCGACATGATCTTGGCCGCCACAAGTTCCTCGAGACTGTAATGGATTGGAAAAATGAGTAAGAGACACAGTGATGGTGTTCTCTTTGCTGCCTGAATTTTGTTCCGTAGTTACCAGGCTCGAATTACGAATCAACTTCGTCGATTGGGCGGAAGTTGTGACTGGAGTCGTGTAGCTTTCACTTTGGACGAGGTGGGTTCAGTTGGATGTCTAAGCGCTCACGGTAGACTCACAACATTGTACAGAACTTCTCAAAGGCTGTGACTGAGAATTTTTGCCGTCTACACGAGGATGGTATCCTATACCGCGCCAATCGTTTGGTGAATTGGTGTGTCAAGTTACACACAACCCTTTCCAATCTGGAGGCAAGTCTCATATTATTCACATATAACCACGTAACTCATCGTCTCCTAGGTTGATCAAATGGAATTACAGGGTCGGACCTTGCTGAATATTCCAGGATATGATGCGAAGGAGAAGTTTGAGTTTGGTACTATCACTTCTTTCGCCTATCAGGTTGAAAATGCAGGTACGTCCCGAGAAGATTCACCGAGCTTGTCTTGAATAAGAATTATCAAAGACGAGAAGATCATAGTCGCAACCACTCGTCCGGAGACCATGTTAGGTGACTCTGCTATTGCGATTCATCCCGATGATGAACGCTATAAGGTACATCCTTTCCCCCTGACCGCATCGGGAGATTTAACCAGCAAGCAATAGCACCTTCACGGAAAATTCGCTGTTCACCCGTTTGTTGAGCGCCGTATGCCAATTGTGACGGACTCCATTGTGGTAGACATGAATTTCGGAACGGGTGCCGTTAAAATCACTCCCGCTCATGATCCGAATGATTATGGTGTCGGTATGCGACATAATCTAGAGTTTATCAACATCTTGAACGACGACGGAACCCTCAACGCAAATGCAGGCGAGAAGTTCAAGGTTGGTTACTCTCAAAAACTAACGCTTACCTTTCGCAATTAGGCTGAGCTCGTTTTGACAGGGGATGAAACGGTTCCACGCCCGAGTGGCTGTCGTCGACGCGTTGAAGGATGCTGGGTTGTACGTTGAGACGAAAGACAATCCGATGCAACTCCCCATCTGCAGGTAAGTAACAGTCTCCTACTTTACATTGAAATTGATGTTCTCTATGTTCTCTAGTAAATCTGGCGATATTATTGAATCTGTATTGAAGCCTCAGTGGTGGATAAATTGCAAACCTTTAGCTGAACAGGCCATCAAGGTCGGCTCTCGTTCGAGCTCGTGTTATCTTCAATGTACTGATTCTGGACCCAAATTAGCGCACTCGAGCAGGTGAACTGGTTATATCACCTAAACCATTTGAAGCAGAGTGGTATCGTTGGCTCGAAACGATACAAGACTGGTGTATCTCTCGACAATTATGGTGGGGACATCGTTGTCCCGCCTATTTCGTGCACCTCGAAGGAGAGGATCCGAATGTAATCGTGTTTTTCTTCTCGATCGTTTCCACATATTGATAATTTGCTTAGACTGTTGACGGCCAACGCTGGGTCGTTGGACGAAACTTGGAGGAGGCGACTGCCAGAGCCAAAGTTCTAGCTAATGGTAAAGTTTTCTCGTTGGAACAAGACGAAGATGTCTTGGACACATGGTTTTCGTCTGGCCTATGGCCATTTACCATCATGGGTTGGCCTGATAATGTGACTGAATGCGTTGAATTCTTGTCGCTAACGAATTATTGACCAGAGATCTTCAGACACCAGATTTACAGCAGTTCTACCCATCATCCATTCTCGAGACGGGCTGGGATATTCTATTCTTTTGGGTGGCCCGTATGGTTCTGCTCGGGATCAAACTCACGGGCAGCGTGCCATTTACAGAAGTGCTTTGTCATTCCATGATTCGCGATGCCCATGGACGAAAAATGAGCAAGTCCTTGGGAAATGTTATCGATCCACTCGACGTCATTCAAGGCCTACCACTTGAGGCACTTCACCAAAAACTATACGAAGGGAATCTGGATGAAAAGGAAATCGCGAAAGCGACATCTGGTCAGAAAAAAGATTTCCCGAAGGGAATTCCTCAGTGTGGAACGGACGCTCTTCGGTTTGCGCTCTGTGCCTACTCAGGAGGCGGTATGTCTGAAGCTACATTAGTGTGTTTGCATGGTGACTCTTGATACGTTCCCTTTCTAGGTCGCGACATCAATCTCGAAATCCTTCGAGTCGAAGGGTACCGAAAATTTTGCAACAAGATCTTTAATGCGACTAAATTTGCCATGCTAAAATTTGATGCCGAGTTTGTTCCTGAAGTTACTGCCCAAGTTTGTATGGTTTAAAATCGCTCCGGACTTAGGTGATCAATTTGCTTTGCAGCCAACAGGAAACGAAAGCCTTGTTGAACGCTGGATAATCCATAAGCTGAATGTTGCAGCCAAAGAAATCAATGGTTACCTTGCCGACCGCAACTTCATGTTGGCCACTACCTCAGCGCACAACTTCTGGTTATACGAGCTTTGCGATGTTTACATAGTAGGTTCCTTCATTGCCATTCTCATCTCCAAGGGGCCCAAATATTCCTCACAGGAAGCGATGAAGCCTATGACAGACGAGTCTTCCCCGGTTCCGATTCGGAAATCTGCTCAGCAGACACTATACTCATGTCTTGACTCGGGATTGCGCCTTCTCCATCCGTTTATGCCTTACGTGACAGAAGAATTATGGCAGCGACTCCCTCGCCGACCGAATGATTCCACGCCCTCGATCATGTTGTCATCGTATCCTGTATTTGTGAGTTCTCGGGAGTTGTTGTACGACGACGGTTCCTAAAACAACATCTGCAGGATAAGAAGTCCGTATTCGCAGATGCAGAGAAGGCATTTGATCTCGTGTTTTCTGCTCTGAAGACGGGGAGGTCGTTAGCTGCATCGTACAACCTACAAACGGACATACAGCGTACGTATTCCGCTTCGTCTTGTTTCCGAGCAAACCCTCACGTCAGGAGAGGATGCAGTGTATCTTCACATCCAGACCGAGATTGAAGCTGTGCTTTTCGAGTCGCAAGTGCTGACCATCGAGGCTCTCACAAAAGGGTGCAAGAACGCTAAGGTGGTTCGCGATTTGAAGGACATTCCAGCGGGATGTGGGTCTGCCGTCGTGACTCCTACGGTAGCCGTCTATACCGTCGTTCGAGTGAGTGTCATTGAAACATCACTAACTCGTTGGGAGCTAACCTGTTGTGCAGGGTCTGGTGGATTTGGACGCCGAATTGGCCAAGTGTGAGAAAAAGCTTGACCTAGCCCGGCTGAACATGAGGAAAATAGAGAAAGTCGAGGCCCAGCCTGAATACGAGGAAACAGTGCCTGCTAATGTGAGACTCGTGAATGAAGAAAAGGTGATATGTGTTTCATCTAGGACTGGAACGCGATGGCTGATTGTGATTGGGCAGCGAAAGACTTTGAAAGCGGAGATAGATTCTCTTGAGTTGTCCAAACTGATGTTCGCTCAACTCAAGTGAAAGCTGGACAGGTAATACTCCTGCAGCGAATCAGGATCAATAAAAAATATTATTATATCTGAGAATTTAGACCTTTTTGTAAAACTGCAGTATTCAGTCTCGCCACTGAGCAAGAATTTCCGTAAAGCAAGAACCCGCTGTACTCGAAATCTTTTCAACCGTCATTATATTTTAAAGAGGGCATACTTTGCTATTCATTCACAGGAATCGTAAATTAAGTTCCCAATTCTACAGCAAAAATTGTTGAGGATAGCTTTAGTAAGGGTTGTATTGACTATAATTGTTGAGTAATCCCTCGTCTAATTCTCACTGGGTCAACTTTTCGTTAACAAATATAGCGGCTGCTCCCATCCTATCGAAACGCGGATGATAGGTCATCACGAAGACAAAAATGAATAGAAAGACGCGCACCCAGACCCAATACACATCGACGTGCAAAGGACTTTCTGGCTACGCCTCGTCAGCTCCGCCAAGCCGGTGATGGCTAGTCGAACACCAGTTGCGCCCAAGGGATGACCAAGAGCGATGGCCCCGCCGTTGACGTTGACGTTATCAATGTCAAGTTGGAGTTTATCAACGGTGTAGGCATACCTGGCACAAGGCGTCAATGCTGACGGGATGCGGCAGAGGGATAGGAACAATATACATAGAGGAGAAGGCCTCATTGATCTCCCATAGGTCTACGTCATCTCTTGTTAGCCCGACACTCTCGAGGACCTTGCTGTGTTTGCAGCAGGGAAATTTCCATCAGACATTCTTGAGAATGATTCGAGGACTGACTGGATAGCAGCAACAGGAGCGATACCCATGTGCCGAGGCGCTACACCTGTTTATCGAATCTGATCAGTGCGCGGGTAAAGAAAGAGTTATCGTGATCTTGCACACACCTGTAACAGTGGTGGCAACATGCTTCCCTAAAATCTGCCTCCCCAGCTCCTCCGCCTTGCTTCTTCTCATAAGCAACAAAGCCGCTGCACCGTCGGTAACTTGACTAGAATTTGGCCCAGTGCTTTTCCCCTCGCCCCACTGTGGAAAGGCTGACTTTGCTTTGGAAAAGGTTTCCAGCGTTGCGTCATGTCTAATTCCGTCGTCCTCCATTATTGTTACCGGAACAGGTGGAGATGATTCAGAATCGACGTGGAATGTGTGGAGTGGGATTATCTCAGATTTGAAACGGCCGGCCTTCTGGGCGGCAGAGGCTCGGTTGTGCGACATGACACCTAACTAGTGGAAGGGTGATAAAATGACAATAGTGTGCGATCTGTGAGTGGACCTTTACCTTGTCCATAGCCTCCCGGGAAATGTTGAAATCTGTGGCTACGTTTTCTGACGTCCACCCCATTGGCTAAAGCGAAGGTATAGTATTTCTTGGAAAAAATGACACGCTTGAAAACATTACCTCTGCTGAATCTTTGGCGGACGAAAGCGCGTTGATTGCGTTGCTCCGGAATACGGGTGTTGGTCGCGGGCTTAAAACCGGGTTGGAATCACATAGATATACCAACCAGCACCTACTTGGAACTCATACTCTCGCAGCCAACAGCCACGCCTATATCAATATCTCTTCTGTGTATCGAGTCTGACACAGAACGAATAGCCATGAGTCCTGAGGAACAAAGCCGGTTGATGGTTTGCACAGGTACGGATTCCGGGAAACCAGCGGTGAGCGCTGCTGCGCGTGCCTCGTAGCACGGGGAGGGAGGATGGCATGTTCCTAGGACCACATCAGAAGTGGTGTTGAGTGTCTGTCTCAAAGACTCACCGACAGCAATATCTCCAACTAAATTTGGATCGACAGACGATCTCTCGTATACTGCCTTTAGAATTGCAAGAAGAAGCTCATCCGAGCTTGTGTCTTTCAGACCGCCTTTCTTTGCACGGCAGAATGGCGTGCGGATTGCTGTGACAAGATTTAGAAGAGGGAAACGAGACGAGGATTAATATTAATATTGCCACCAACCCAAAGTGATGACAACGTCGTCTGGGTGCTTTTTCAGGATTTGTTTGATTCCAGCGACGCGACGAACGACCGTGTGCAACATCAATTCTGGCAAGATGAGGACTGAGCGGAATGTTCAAGTTGATGACGTCAATCGCCAAAATTTTCAGCATCACGGTCGACCCTCAAAGCCCTCAACGTCTCCGACGTCTGTGCACGTTCACTGTACGTTGCTCCCACTACCATGTCGGACGGCAAACGCGATGTTCGTAATCCCCTCCTCTTCGAGTGTGCTTGGGAGGTTGCCAACAAAGTCGGCGGTATCTACACGGTTATAAAGACAAAAGTGCCGGTCACCGTCGCAGAATACGGCGATAGATATTGTCTCATCGGCCCTCTCAGCTACAAAACGGCCCCAATGGAAGTCGAAGCAGAGGAGCCGAAAGACCCTGACTTGTCGGCCACTTTGGATTCCATGCGTGAGCATGGTGTCAAGGCTCTATATGGTCGCTGGCTTATTGAAGGCGCTCCCCATGTCTTGCTCTTCGACACCGGTAGCCAATATTCCCGATTGGATGAGTGGAAAGGCGACCTATGGAACTTGGCCCGCATTCCTTCGCCTCCTAGCGACCAAGAGACAAACGAGACGATTGTATTCGGTTACCTGGTCGCGTGGTTCCTTGGAGATGTGAGTTTTTCTCGTCTTCACGCTAGCTGCCATCAGTTATGCATATCGCCTGTCGTAATTTAGTTTGTTTCACGGCAACTTCACACTGCGGTGGTTGCCCATTTTCATGAATGGCAGGCGGGAATTGCTATTCCATTATGTCGGAAGCGACACATCGATGTCACGACCGTCTTTACCACCCATGCAACTCTTCTCGGACGCTATCTTTGCGCCGGAAGCGTTGATTTTTACAATAACCTCCAGTATTTTGACGTCGATCACGAGGCAGGCAAACGAGGCATCTATCACCGCTATTGTATTGAGCGCTCCGCCGCTCATTGTGCTGATGTATTCACCACGGTCTCTCACATTACTGCCTACGAGTCTGAGCATCTGCTGAAACGCAAACCCGATGGGGTCCTGCCGAATGGACTCAACGTGGTCAAATTTCAAGCAATGCATGAATTCCAGAATCTCCATTCCACTTCCAAGGCCAAAATACATGAGTTCATCAGAGGCCATTTTTACGGGCACTATGATTTTGATTTGGACAACACTCTATATGTTCGTACCCTCATCTCGTTTTCTTTGTTCGTGACGCACAAGTCTCAACAGATGTTCACGGCTGGGCGATATGAATACCGGAATAAGGGGGTCGATATGTTTATTGAATCTCTTGCTCGTAAGTTACATGTTCGTCATCACACGTTTATGGCCAACCCATAGGCAGGTCTTAACTATCGACTGCAAAAGGCCGATTCTACCACTACCGTTGTTGCCTTCATAATCATGCCTGCCGCAACTCATTCTTACACCATCGAGGCTCTCAAAGGCCAGGCCGTTACGAAGCAGCTTCGTGATACTGTCACAGAAATTCAGAACAGAATTGGAGCAAGATTATTCGACCATGCTGCCAGGTTTCATGGGTATGTAAGATCGTTTCTCCTTAGTGCTTCATTCATTCCATCCTAGTGAACAGACAACGATACCTGCCCCGGATACACTTCTCTCGGATGAGGATCAAGTGTTACTCAAGCGGCGAATATTTGCCCTCAAGCGCAACTCATTACCTCCAATCACGACGCACAATATGGCCGACGATGCTGGAGACCCAATCTTAAATCAGATTCGACGGGTGAAACTCTTCAACGCGTCGTCTGACCGCGTCAAAATCATTTTTCATCCTGATTTTTTGAATTCCAACAATCCGATATTGGGTCTCGATTATGAAGAATTTGTCAGAGGGTGCCATCTAGGTGTATTTCCGAGCTACTATGAGCCGTGGGGATACACGCCCGCTGAGTGCACAGTGGTAAACAAGTACGCAGGACCTGATTTATGTCTTGCTGAATACGCTTCTCTAGATGGGTATTCCGTCCGTGACCACGAATCTATCAGGCTTCGGCTGCTTCATGCAAGACCTGATCGAGCGGCCTCAAGACGAAGGGTGTTACATTGTCGACCGACGGATGCAATCTGTGGAAGATTCTGTGAATCAGCTCACTGAGTGCATGTTCACATTCTGCGGGAAGACCAGGCGGCAAAGGATCAATCAGAGGAATCGTGTCGAGCGACTGAGTCCCCTCCTTGATTGGAAGAATTTGGGGATTGAGTATTCGAAGTCTAGACAATTGGCTCTCCGACGAGCCTATCCGGATGCATTCCATGGCGCTAATGGCGAGGGTATCGACGAGGAGTCCGATTTCGGGATTGAGCGCATTATTCCTACATCAATGCCCGCAAGTCCAAAGCTGAGGGGGGCGGCGACACCAGGAGATCTTGGTACTCTCACAGAAGAGGTGAACACAATCATCATTGGCACTCGATTGCCGTGAACCTTATACGCTTGAGCGTTAGATGCAATCTCTTGAAACAAGTGACTATCGAGGTTACCTCTGGCCGGTTTCACATGATGACGAGGATGACGGTTACCCTTTGTATGGTTATTCATTATATTAATCGTTGGTGTTGCTGACCCAGCATTCCTTTAAGCCCTCTCGTTGTGAAAATCCGGTCACGTGCTGGTTCTGTCATGTCAGGAGCCAGTACTCCTGGTGGTGGTTCGTTCAGAACTCTCAGTGAAGGTGATCTAGAGAAAGCTGATGAGGCATTAAGTCGAGTCAATGGCATGATGAATGATAGATAAGGGATTTGACAATGAATATTGTGACACATCTCAGCTGCTGAGTGAACATTTCACTTCCTACAATCATGTCAATCCAAGTTGTATTCACTGAGCTATGCACCATCAAAGTGTGAGAAGCTCTCTTCTTCTATTTTGCATATAACTCTGCACACATCTCATTTTTCTAAGATGTAATAGCATACCTCAAAGAATAGATAAAGTATGCCTATACAACTATCCTAATCTCAAATATTTGTGAAGCTGACCAACCTGCTCTCGTGAAAAGATTTTTTTTTGATTCCAGAGAGTGCCAAGACCACTAAAAACAACTGTACATGAACCGACCTTAGCTCAGTTGGCAGAGCGCGAGACTGTAAAGGAAACCTGTTGATCTTGAGGTCGCCTGTTCGAACCAGGCAGGTCGGATTTTTTTTTTACCCCTCATCTTCCGTCGCTCAGCGTTCATTAAACGCTCATTGCTTAGCCCAGCACTTAGCTCAGTGAAAGTGACAATTCCAGGGCACGGTCTAGTTTAAGAAGTGTCCATCGCGTCGCCGGCAACCGAAGAAACCTCTTCGTTGCAAACTAGATTCCTGATATTCTCGCTCTTCCACGCTGTTGTGCCTCTCCGGAACCCATACTTCTTCTCCTTCTGCGCTCTTTCATTTGGCTTGACAAAATTTCGTAACATTTCGGTGTGGGAAGCGGTGATGACGCAGGCATCGATGTTGGAACCAGAGCCGAGGTCATTGAATATACCAGCTGAAATTGCGCTTGTTACCAAGGCAAGCGCCTCTTGTCGCTAGAAAGCAACTATTCAAGCTATCGCTCGGAATGGTTATGATGGCCCATACCTCCATGTTTAATCTCCAACCACTTTCAAAAACAGCCATGGCTGCCAGGCTGCCAGAACCCATCGTAACATAAGGCAACTTGTCCGTTGAGCCATGGGGGTGAATAGTAAAGAGATGGGGACCGGTTGCATCCACACCTCCAAGAACAAGGGCAGCGCCAATTTGTCCCTGATAGCTGGATTTATACCGCTTCAACAATAAGATGAAGAGCCGATGGCCACAAAGACCCACCGGAAGAGCATTTGTTTCAACATGGTCATGGCTGTGATAACCCTGGGTTTTCTGCCGGTTGATAAGGCGTGGAGCTCCATATTGGAAGAGATGAGTGCTGTAGTGAACTCTGTATCTGCAGCAGTTCCCGCACCACAACATCGAATGGATTCAGTGATGTAGTGGATCTACTTCCAGAACTAATGAGAATAAATCACAGGAGGATCATCGCCGAGCATAACCTTTTCACAATTCTTATCAGCGACGATTGGACCCTCTGTGGCACGAGTATCGGCTCCCAGAATTATTCCATCCTTAAAGAGGCAGCCAACGATTGTTGTGCCAGTACTAGTAGCCGTTGGGGATGGGATGCCCTTCTCTGCCAGGAAAGAGTTCCTTGGGTAGAGGTAAGAGAGCAAGAACGGAGGAAATTTATTAATGGAAATTTACCTGACTTGATTGGAGAAGTCAAAGCCTGGAGACAAGTACACTGAATCGTTTGTCATTGGGCAAAGTCTTGAGCGAAGTTGAAAGTACACAAATGTTATTGCGCGTCCCAGGTCTGACGCGTCCTGGCAAAGACCTCGAGCACTCCGGCCACTTTTTGCGCTGAATTTCCTGTCCTCTCGTTCAAGTTCAGCCCGTAAAATCACAACGACCCCACCACTATGGACGGCTGGAATAAACTACAAGCGAGTTTGGGAGGGCTGAACTTGGGTCAGTCAGCAAACAAGTTGGCCAAAGGATTCAGCTCCAGCATGCAGGCCACCCGGGAACGACTGGGTCAAATTGCTGCGGATGAAATCACTGAGTTGCCTCAAGGTACAGTGCCCGCCAACGCTACCGCTTCCTGCTAGCATTGACAGCTTGGGATAGAATACAAGGATCTCGAAGCTCGAGTCGATGCTCTTCGTCAAGCTCATCTCTCTGTTCTCAAGTGCGTGTGCTTCCTTCATGTGCTCTCCTTGTTGATCCCGTCTTGCCAGGATCACCAAGGTCTATGAAACCGAATCTTACGACTACCCTACCCAAATTCAAGAGTCTATTACCGATCTTTCCTCTTCGATTGGGTACGGGATCACCAACTTTGCTGCAACCAATCTCAAAGGCACCAACCTCCCTGCGCCCGCACCTGCTACACCTCCTGCAGCACAGCACAAGACTCTTCCTCATGCTTTGGCTCGCTCTGCCGTATCAGCCGCTTCGTCCCTACGGGCCGCTAACACAGGCATCGAGGACAAGCTTGCAAATGCCTTGCGTCTATATGCCGGGGTGTGGGATAAGATCGCAGCCGCTCGTTTACATCAGGACGCCTCTATCCAATCTAACTTTTTGCAGCCGTGGCAGACGACATTGTCCACTTCAATCTCGGTTGCTATGAAGGCTCGTCAAGCCGTCCGTGTCAGCAGGTTGGAACTAGATGCTGCCAAGCAAGCGTATGCTCGCTCTGTTCAGTCATTGTGACGTAACGTGACTACTAAATTTCGGTCCTCACAGCTTGAAGAACGCCAACCCCACCAAGCAAGAGCAGGCCCGACTGGAAGTCGAGAATGCGGAAGATGACCTTGTTCAGAAAACTGAGGTTGCAATCACCCTCATGAAGACTGTCTTGGAAAACGTAAGCTATTTTCAATCCGAACGGACGGTTATTACCTGATAAAGTCTTCGTTTTGAAAGCCCGAACCCGTCAAGAACTTGAACGAAATTACGAAATCTCAGGTTGGTGTTGTATTTCTGGAAACGAAGACAGCCATCTTGAAACCTGGTCATTCAGCTCCTTTACCATGCTGCTGCGGCTGAGGCCCTTTCCGCCGTGCAAGGTGATATCGAGGAACTTAGTGTCGCAGCAGAGGGTGAATACAGGTGAGCCAGTTTCTTTTTCTTCATAGACATAATGTTTTCACTCAGGTATGCACCAGAAAGTCCCGCGACCACTGAAGTTCCGCTTTCCTAAATATGTAACGTACATTATCTTGGCCGTATGAACAATCGCCTCTTCTGGATCTGTTTGCCTTATTAAATAGTGAAGATAATTGCAGTTAGGCGTACTATCCTGATTATACCATGTCCTTTCAAACAACAGTTACTCCTCATAACCAACAACCCTTCGCAACTCGTTATTATCCATCGCAATCTAAGCTAGATGAAATTATTGCGACTTCCGCTACTGCTCAAAAGGCTTGGAAAACGGTTTCTGTTCAAGAAAGAGTCGCCATCGCAAGAAGATTCATCGTAAGCAGGGGAGTTGTCACGGTTCCTCTTCTAATAATCATCTGCAGGAAGAGTTTAGGAACATTAGCGATGATATCCCTCTAGAGTTGACTTTGCAGATGGGTCGGTGAGCACGTTCATTTCACGGCAAAGACCAACCAAACCAAGGCAGGATGTTAGCCCTGTCAGTCAGTGTGCTGGCGAGATTCGCGGGTTTCTTGATCGCGCAGAATATATGATATCTATCGCGGCATCATCCCTAGAAGATGTGGCCCTGGAAGACGAGAAACCAGGTTTCAGACGGTTCATCAAACGCACCCCCCTAGGTGTTATCCTCGTCATCTCTCCATGGAAGTGAGTATTCAAAATGGCCATGTCTGCAACACTGACGGGGATCTCTTAGTTTTCCGTATCTTGTATCAGTGAATTCCGTCCTTCCAGCCATTCTTTCAGGAAATTCAGTGCTTCTCAAACCCTCGCCACAAACACCCCTTACGGCGGAAAGATTTGCCTGTGCGTTGATTCGTGCTGGTGTCCCAAAGGATATCATTCAAGTGGTTCATTTGTCCCCTTCTCTCACAACTTATGTGGTAAAACATCCTCTTGTCAACTACATCTCCTTCACAGGGAGTGTGGCCGCGGGCCGCTCAGTAGAAGAAGCTGCAGCCGGTGGCAAAGCGTTTAAGGGTGTCGCACTTGAGGTGCGATTGCATCTACCAATCATCTTGAATTTCCTGTCAACGTCTATGCAGCTCGGAGGCAAAGACTCGGCATACGTTCGATCAGATGCTGACCTCAACTTCACGGTTCCTGAATTAGTTGATGGTAAGCAAATTCAATATTGAAGGACCGTCGCTGATATTCAGCAGGAGCGTTCTTCAATTCCGGCCAGAGTTGTTGTGCCGTTGAAGTGCGTTTTCTCCGCTTGTTTTTCCACTTCTAACCGTTGAACTTGAAGTTCAGCGGATTTATGTCCATGAATCCATCTACGATGCATTTGTCAGCCACTTTGCAAATCTCGTCAAGGTTTGTTCGGCGATTCTGCATGTATACACCCTAACCGCCACACGATCCTGATAGATGTATACGTTAGGGGACCCAACCGAGGTTGAGACAACCCTAGGGCCTGTTGTCAGCTTGGCGAGTGCTGAAAGGATTCGCAAGCAAGTCTCAGACGCCCGTATGTGTTTCGCCCGCCAAATCTATTTATACCCTAACATCTGCATAGTGAATGCGGGTGCAAAGGCACTCATACCGGCAGACAGTTTCCCCGTAGCAAAACAGTATGCTCACAACTTTGTACACAATCACGCTAGTTCTAAGTGGGTTTAGTGGCACCGCGTATGTCGCACCGCAAGTACTGGTCAACGTGGATCACTGTGAGTCACCTCCTATATTGCCTCCAGTTTCCTGAATTGCGCCATAGCAATGGACATCATGATGGTAAGCTTCTTGCCGTGGCGGGAATATCTCATAACGCAGCACATTAGGAAGAGACTTTCGGACCTGTGGTTGGAATCCAGAAGGTGAACCAAATACTACCGTGACAACAAATAGATATCCACCACTCAAGATCGTCTTTAGGTCAACTCTGACGATGAGGCCGTTCGGTTGATGAATGACTCTCCCTACGGCTTGACGGCCTCGATTTGGACTAATGCTGCCGCTCATGCTGATTCTGAAGCTGCTTTCCTCTGGCTTGTCGATGAGCTGGAGACCGGGACAGTTTTCCTCAACCGGTGACAATCTTCAAAGATAATGTATTCTCGACAGTCCAACTCATAGAAGCTTCGCAGCTGCGACTACCTCGATCCAGCTTTGGCATGGACGGGGGTAAAGGATAGCGGTCGAGGAGTCAGTCTAAGTAAATTCGGTATGCTTGACAAGTACAGATATTTTGAAGGTTGATTCTGACGGATTGAAAAGGTTACGACCAACTCACAAGAGCGAAATCGGTGTACATGAAAATCAACACTTCATAACTACACCACAATACCCACGTTTATTGGGTACAATTGTACAATGAGTTTTCTCTGCAGGAACCTGCGAGCAGAATCAAATCAGCGAATGACCATCATGAATACAGAAGGCAAGACAAGAAACAAGACTTCAGGACTACCAAGCGTACAAAGGAAGCCAGGGGTTTTATCGTCAATGTGCATTCAGTCTGGTGCACAGCAAAATATTCATCATGCAGAAGAAACGGGAATTTCGACTCACAGTAACCGCGTCCACAACATGAGAGCTGAGATCAGGGAGCATGCAAATTTTCAAATTTTCAGTTTCCGTTTGGACATTTTCAATAGGAGCTGGTCGGTTCTGGAATCTTATATAGCAGAATAAGCGAGATCATGAAATGTACATGCCCGCCATGAAGTTTGCATTAAGTCTGACGCAAAGCACGGAGCGTTGACCATGGCACGACATTACGATGTGATTGCATCTTATATAGACAAGACAGCTAAACCTTATATCGCCGACCCGTTTTTGTGAAGAATGTTTGAAGAATATAAACCTGAAATCTGGAAGATAGTTAGTACGAGAGAAGAAAAGTGGAAACGGTAAACTAACACAGCCATGCCTACAATGCCCAAACTCTCGGAGACTGCGTACCAGAAAAGGCGACTAGAAAGTCAAGTTGAAAGGGAGGCTGGCTGGCGTACAGATTGTGTCACTTACTTCTGAGTGGATTTCACAATGGAGAATCCCCTGTTTTCTCTTGTATGAAAACTGTGACATTCATTGATTAGCTTCATTCCTAAACAAGGGGCTCGAGAGGACGTACTATTTTTGTGTTCTCTTAATATTCATTAGCATGCCGTTCAATCTAAAAATACTCTCTTCAAGCGCGCTTGTGTGTTCTGCGATCTGCCCAGGCTTTGCAGATGCCACCAGACGAGGCTCACTCTCCACCATGATATCAAAGTCGACAAGTTTTTCCGTGAGAGTCGACATGTCATTCTCGAAACAGAATGAGTATTCGCCCGCTGTGTTGGCGGTGAACACATAGTCGCCTTGGCGCTCACGAATGCCGTCGAGAATGATATTGTTGTCTGGACCTTTGACCTCAAAGTCAATATCAAACGAGCCCCCAGATTGAACCTATATGCCATTGTATGAGTCGATACTGGTTTGTCTGTTATCCGGGACACGTACGGCGTAATAGAACTGAAACGTGGGGAATGAGTCTTGGAATATACAAGTACAGCTGGAAGCTCACACCAATCTTCTCTCCAGCTTCGTCGACGTCAACAAAAAAACAGAGACGCTCATTGGCGGCAATGGCTGTCGTCAATGATGAGCATTGGGCTGACAGGGTCAAATAGAGAATGAAAAGTAGATGCCAGAAGAACTGTAGCTGTATCATGGTAGTCACTGGTCACTGCCAACCTGCAGCGTCACTGCTGTGACCTGTCCGAGTCGTTGCTCACTTCCCCTCATCACAGCTGAACCATGGATGAGTTGGATCCACAACGGTATTATCGTGATTTTTGTACAGGAATTGAAGCTCATGACTCTGAATAGCCATCATGACGCCTTCCCGTTACCTGACCTAGAATACCCGCAAGCTTACACTGACTGGCTAAATCTATCGCCTGGGGATGAATATGCATTACAGTATCCTCTCGACTATTACCCGGTTAACCGTCACACTGTGCTGCAATCAAGTTCTCTGCATCGTTCTCCGTACCAGTCCCCACGTCTCCATAATTCCCGGTTCCAGTCCCGTTCGCATACAGACACTCTCATCTCTGACTCTCATCCCTCTCCATTGTCGTGGGACATATCTCCCTTTATTTTGAATCCAAACTCTGCCGGGAATTCCCCCCCTCTCTCGACAACCGTTCCTTGCTGTTCTATGGTGCTCCGGTCTCCGTTCCCAGTTTATTCTCCAAGGGTTTCCATATCAACTCAAACCTGCGCCCAAACCCCGACCCATTTGGAGCAGCATTCCAAATTCTCGTTCACCGACTGGACTGTCTCTGAGCCTGATATATCTCCGGTCACCCGCACCTCTTCGATTTCTGACGGTCTCTTCAGGCAACCCGAGACGACACACTGCTTCGGTTCAAGAAATCCTGTGCAGGATCTGAGTAGGTATTCGCCTGACTCCGTCAGTGACACTCCACCCGACTCGGCAGCCCTTACTTCTCATGTCCTCGGCGAACTCTCCTCTCCATCGTCACAATCTTCACCGTTGAGCTCTTCCTCAAGGCACGGAACGCTTGTCTCGTCATTGACTCCTATGCTTTCTCCTCGTACCACAACCACCTCATGGTTGTGTCGCACCCTTCAGCTACCAGGCGGCTGCTCTTTTGGTGAACCCATATCTGCCTTGTCCGTTGACCATACCCCCAAATTTGCCCGGGATCCGTCGGGAACTTTCACAAATCATGCTGACTCTACAGTACCGCTCCACTCAACACCGCTCTCCCCGCTCACGCCCCTTTCGGAACGATACAACAGCTCACCGAGCCCCCAAAATAAAACTAGCAAAACTAGGCTAAAACGAAAGCGATCCCCGTCGCCCTGCACCACCAAGTTTATTCAGTTAAAGAAAAAACCCCGCCATACCAGACGATTAGGCGAACATCTCAATTCTTCAGCTTCAACTTCTGAAACGGGGCCGCTTGCCTCTGATACCCTGCCTGGAGTCTTTCCGAATCGCACTTTTCCAGAAAATTTTCACTTGAACCTCAAGTACCCTCTTTTTTATAGACGATTCCCCCTGAGTTCCTACTTTGTCTTTGAGAACAAGCAGTAAACCTTTTTCTCGTATATTTGAACTGTTCGATGATTCCTATATCTAGATCCCTTTGTCTTCTCTTCGATGCCGAGCATCCTGGCGGTGTATATAACCCTCCTCGAGACGTGTACGATCTCTATACCCCTCGTTTTGTCAAAGGAAGAGGACATGAAAAGGTGGGTCTATGCCCGATCTGTATCGAAAGTCCAGACCGCGGTGGAGAAGGGAAACGGACATGGTTATCCATGAAATTTTCGGCCTTCAAGTGGTACGTGTTGAATTCGGACTCTGCAAATTGTTTTTACCAACGTTCATTCCACAGAGTGTAATTTTATCTAATGCTTTCACTGCTGAACTATTTTGGGTTAGCTATCACTTGCAATATGGGCACGGTGTGCTTTTCAGCTTGTCCCGTCGCGATGTATACTTGCTTAGCCATTGGTAGGTATATCGGCTGTGACGGCGCTTCCCTTCTCTCCTCCGATTGATTTTCGAGTGACAATTCGCCCTCGACCCGCCAAGACTGAGAAATCCAAGATCCTTGAAGGCAAATGTCACAAATGCTGCAAGTGGGTTGCTGTGGAAGGCGTGAAAGACGTGGCTATCAAAGTATGTATATTTGTTTTTTAACCGCCTGCTGCTTTTTCATGTTTGAATTTGCCAGGTCAAAGAACTGTTTTGGTGTGTCGCTGGCGATGATATTTATGTGATAGGACTTGACCTTCCGTCCTTCAGGTGGAAACATGCCGCTACGTGCCACCAAGGTTCTAACATTGTCGGTGAACGGGAGTTTTACGTCGAAGACGAGGTCTACAAGTTCCTGAGGCGGCAATGTCAATAAATCACGGAAGCTGTGGCTGTTATGTAAATGTTCCCAGTATTTTGTTGCTTGACGTGCAGATGTAATTGAAATCGACATAATTGATGTTTCCGCGGTAAAATGCTCACATTGTGAAACTTGAACGTGGCCATCGGATGATCATGCGCACGACAAGTGTTAGCAGAATTTCGGAAGACGATGCCCTGTATTCACAAATCCAGCGGAGAATCGTTGATAGTGGGGAATGGGACAGGTACTGGCTACTCCCTGTCGACCACAATGCTAATCCACTTGACTAGAATACAGCAGTTGCTAAACCAGAAATTGGGCGAAAGTGGGTGGTTGGACAACTTGAAACACCAAGGCAAAGGTGAGGACTGCCGATGATCTTGGCGAGTTTTCATTGACCGAGACATCCACAGAACGAGCAAAGGCCATGGTTCACCTCTCAGTTCATGGTTTATTGGACGAGTTGGCGCCAAACGCTCAAAGTGAGTCTCCCCATCAACCCGAAACCTCGACACTGAGGCTCGCTTTGCCAGCATCAATACCACTGGCAGTCAGAAGGGACGTTATGTCTCTGGTTCGACAGCAAGTGGAAATACAATTCGAGGCTGCTTGAAAATAATAAATACATTTGTATACATTTATTTATCCGTGAGAAGCGCAAGGGAAGTCAGTGACTTGGACGTGAATATTGAATATTGAATGTTTCCACGACTCAGAGTGCCACTAGCAATTGCAAGATGGCCTGCTCAAGCTCGCAGACACCAAAAAGCGATGTATGTACAAGAGAAATCAAGCTGGACTTGTGTCTCACCTTTTCGGCTTCAAACAGGTCCACTGACCTGACGACCGTCACACGCAAGGAGCAGGAGTATGCGTCAACGATAGTCCACGGGCGGGGTGTCTTCCCAGCCTTCTACCACCCCAGACCACACAACATTCCCGTCGCTGTCGTCCATTTCCGATCCTATTCCCCAAGACTCCTCGATCTGTTCACTCATTTTGCTACCCATGCGGCTGCCTCACTCGCAATCCCGGTTTCACGACCGGTCTACTTGCCAACACAGCGCTCAATATGGACTGTGCCAAAAGGTCCATTCGCGCACAAAAAATCGCAAGAAAACTTCGAACGGAAAGTGCACAAGCGTGCTATCAAGGCCTGGGACGCGAATGAGCAAGTTGTGGACCGGTGGTTGAAGTATCTTGAGCGGCATATATTGGGTGGTGTTGGCGTGAGGACTACGCGATGGCAGAGGGTGCCTGTTGGCATCGGGAAGCACAGATTGAAGAACGTGATGGATGGGATGACTGACGCTGAGGAGGTCAAGGTTTTGGGCGACAAGATTGTTGAAAGCGAGCTTGCCTCATCAAAAGAGGATGCAGTTGTTAACATTCCGGTGTAAACGTCCTCCAAGTTGGCTACTGCAATAATAAACTTTGCCCATTTGGAATTTTGGAGTGCGCGCAACGTTGCTTCCTTCCTATGGCTGCCCGTCTGCTTTGCAACCTTTCAGGGTTACCGCCTCCACCCATCGCGATACAGCACAACAATGCGTATGTCCCCCCTCCAGCTCAGCAACACATTGTGGTGATAGCTTGACCGATATCCTAGGATTGACTATACGCAATGACCCTACTGCCGTTGGCGAATATATTGGCAATTATATCTGCAAACGGTACTGTCTGTCTCGGGCCTCGGTCTTTCATTCACTCATTCATTCTCTGCAGCATCAAGGATTTCGCACCGACTCCTGCGAAACCGTTTGTACTCGGTCTCCCCACTGGATCGTCTCCTATCCCGACGTACAAAACGCTCATCAAACTAGTGAAAGAGGGCGAGCTATCGTCAGTCGTCATTCCATGTCCTGCTTTCTTTACATCCGTAGCATGACTCTTCACTTCAGGTTCAAGAATGTAATCACCTTCAACATGGATGAATACGTTGGTCTTCCTCGTGATCACCCCGAGTCATACCACACTTTCATGTTCAGAGAACTCTTCTTCCACAGTGAGTTTGGACAGCCTCTGATTGTTCAATTGGCTACATATCTGGGTTTACAGTCGACATTCCGCCTTCTCAAGTCAATATTCTGGACGGTAATGCCAAGGACCTAGTCGCAGAGTGTGATGCATACGAGGCACGAATCAAGGCTGTCGGTGGGATTGAGTTATTCTTGGGTGGGATTGGAGAAGATGGACACATTGCTTTTAACGAGCCCGGTGAGTGCTGTTCTCTACCATAATTTCGGGAGTCCTCACCGTCGTGTTTTGTCTTTTAGGATCTTCGCTGGCCTCCCGCACTCGCATCAAGACGCTTGCTTATGATACTATTCTCGCCAATGCGCGCTTCTTCAACAACGACGTCTCGGCCGTCCCACACATGGCTTTGACTGTTGGTGTGGCAACTGTACTAGATAGCAAAGAGGTAGTTGTCGTTGTGACCGGCCAACGCAAGAGCTTGGCCTTGAGCAAGGCTATCGGTGAGTAACCCACCGCCATTTATCCTCCCGTGTCTGAACTTTTCTAATAGAGGAAGGCGTCAATCACTTGGTATGGTTTTAAGCCGACTTTCGGTCCATCATGGAGCTCAGTCCAGCATCTAGTGGACGTTGTCTGCTCTCCAACTGCACCCTAGAGCACTGATTGTCGTCGACGAAGACGCAACGGCCGGTGCGTCGTGCTTGATTGCTTTGACTGCCCGTGTGTTCATGTAGCCTGCCCAGAGCTTCACGTCAAAACAGTTAGATATTTCAAGTCCATCGAACGCGTGCAAGATGAAGTTGAGGAGAAGCAAACTCAGCTCCGAGTCGCGGCGCAGGAGGAAAGGCAGGTTAGTACTGTTACGGTGGGATGAAACAAGAGTTTATAATAAATAAATAAATAAAACTTTATTTACTTATTTGTTATTTATTTATGGCCTCAATTCGACTCAGAAATTCAAGTTTCTGTAATGTCTGCGCACGACAGCGATCCTTTCTACCTCAGGTAATGTCGAGCCGTATCTTCCCCGGGCACAACCAAACAATCTGACATTGTTTCCAGATATTAGTACGCGTATTTTTTTCCCTGTTCTTATTTCACGAACTCAAACATGTGTCGATTCAGTACAGGTCATTCCGGAAAACACGGCCACGAATTTCTCGAGTTTGAATACTCCCATGGACGCCTTCGTTATGCAAACAACTCTAATTATCGAAATGACAGTCTCATCCGGAAAGAAAGTCAGTCCTCAGCTGGTCCTCATGAGGTTGGGCTAATATACTCCTAAAACAGTGTGGGTTGGACCTTTGGTTGTGAAAGAACTGAAGCGGGTGGTTGAAGCAAGTGAAATTACCAAGTATGCCTACTTTCAGTTTCGATTCTTCTCCATTCTTGACCATTCCTCAAGGGAGGATGACACAAACTGGCCGAAAAAAAACATCGTGGGGAAACAGGAATTGGAAATCCGCGTTGGAAATGACCATATAGCCTTTGAGGTTGGCACTCACGTCCTGCTCATAACTTCGCAGCTCTAGAGTTTGATGGGCGAACTTGCAGACCGCAAAAATTGGCTCTCTAGTTGACATTGAAGACAGCGAAGATCCAGAAGGGCTTCGCGTCTTTTACTATCTCATTCAAGACCTGAGGGTTAGTGCCTTTCCTGCCTGTTGTTGTTCAAAATAATTTCAATCCGTGTTCATCACGCAGTGTTTAATCTCTTCTCTCATCTCCCTGCACTTCAGAATCAAACCCATTTAGTCTTCTTTTCGATTACCACTTTTTTGTTGGCCATCCCAAAAATGAGAAAGTTTGTCTCAGTTGTATACATTGGAAACGAAAGGATGTCACTTCTACCACATGCTCGAGGTAGATTCACAACAACTTCATTTTGAACTTTACCTATGAGTGTGATACGCTAACAGATATAAAGTCAGTGAGCCATGTGGCTCAGCAAGGTGGTCGCACGTACCCAGCCCACCAAGTACCATCTGAAGGCCGACACAACCCCTCGGAATTGATTGGCATCACAGGGGGGAAGCAAGCGGCGGCGGCACTAGAGGCTGCTGAACTCTGATAAAAAATGAAAACGGCTAAGTTTGGGCGTTGATATAGCAGATCGCTCACCAGATCATGAAATTCGCATTTGAGGTCTACCGTGTCCAAATTCTGGAAGAAATATCGGCATGTACCATATGTCAGCGTCATAATGTGGTCGGGTTTCACCACAAAAAACGGGGCTTCAAAGAAAAATCAGAGAGAAGGCAGGGGCAGGCGTCAACTAATTACAATCATCATTAAAGATTGAAATCGCATCCTTGATCTGGGGAATGCATTAGTGCACCGCTCAAGCCGGATCATCTCGGACATACTTCATCACAATCTTCTGTGATGGGCGGCAGGTCTCCGGCGAGCGTGTTGCAAGAATCAGTACCTGCGGAAGAAGTGACTGAGTGGTTATGACGGGAATCAGATGGTTAAAACACGGCATACAGATGACGCCAGACACATCCACATCGCGAACCCTTGTGTAGGCGGCAACCGTATTATCGAATGTCGTCTCGCAAGTATTGAAGATATCGCAAAGTGGTGTCGTCTTGAGACCATCAACGTTGTGTTGAGCGTCCATATATGCGTCACAGGATAACTTGGCGAGGTGAATAGATCCCTTTCCAACCTGGAAGTTGGCCTCGGAAACAGTAACAGCGCAAGGAAATTGCGCCATAGACTCAGTGCAAGCTTTATTCACAGTCAACGGATGTCTACAAGATAAGATTGCGAGCAGACGACATGCCTGTAGAGATTGGAACCTTTAATGCACCACCGAGCACAGCGAGCACAACAATGAAGAGTAACATGGTGAAGGCAGACATTGCTGGTGAGGTTGTGGAAGAGTAGGGAGTTGTAAGTTCTCTGGTTCTACTAGGACAAGAACAGTCTGCTTTTATGGGTTTCTGCTGAGGGAAATAGTCTACACGTACGATGCAAAACGTGTGCCCTGTCCACCCCAGAATAGAAGAAACTAGAATTTAATTAGCACCTGGCCAGTGGATCTACCGCGGATTACGTACCAGCTATTGGAACGAATGCCTGTCTTGAGTTTGCAAGTTCTTGAATTAGGAACGAATAATCCAAGAAATCCACATGTACCCTCATCCGCATGGTCGATATGATGAACTTGATTCTCTCTGATAAGACAATATGGGCAATAGCCTGAGTCTCCCTGGTCTCTCCTTCTTGAAGTCTTTGAGACTTTGACCAAAACGCAAAGACAAACGTTTATGACAGTCCTTTTGCTGGTTAAGTATGCACAGCCATAACTGTAATATCAACATGGCAAAGGTGCTGCCAGACCACGAAAATAGCACGTCAGATTATCATTTGCCTTCACATCATGAACTTCATACAAAACGTACCTACTAAACCCAGTTTGAGGGATATAGTCAATCAAGAGACAAAGCAAACTTCAGGCCATCCTGTGTGATTTTATCTGCGAGGGTAGGCTGCACAGACATGGGCAATTTCGAGACTGGCAATCATACGTTTTTATGACGAAAAGTGGAACGAAATGGACGCAGACTGACTTCCTTTCCATGCAATGGTTTCTAGGTTGATATATCAGATGCAGGGTTAAGCATATTGAAATAGACACCAATGACAATATTCTGAGGTGGACGCCAGTGGAGGACCTTGCTGAACTTCTTAGAAGTCCCGATGAGAAAAATCAATCAATACTCAAGCGCAAGCTCGCCGGAAGGGTACCTTAAACCTTTATAACTCGATGCGGGAAAAGACTTCGCCGATAACGGGTACCCCGACCACTGGTTACATCGTGTTGACATCTATTCTCTGCTGAAGGGGTATAGGGAGGACAAGCTGCTTCCATTCCGCCCAGACCCTGTTGGATATCCGCTGACCCAATGGGGACTCGGATGAGAAGACTGGAAGTGACATAATTTTACTGGTTCCTATGTTCCTGACGCTGAGCTTGCCGACTCAACTTTCCGCACTGGCTGTCAGAGTCTTCAGCCCGCTCCAGTTGCAATAACGGTGATTCATAAATACATAACATGTAACGGTCGCTTAGTAACAGCTCTTCGTCGTACTGGCACGACGCGTGTTGTCACAAAGCGCCACACAACTGCCGTGACGCGCTTATTTAACCGAGTTCATTTCTGGTTTGAACCTGCATGAGAGAGCTCCGTCCTGACCCCCTAACATTGTTTTCCGCTCATCGCCATTCCTCTCGGCGTCAACGAACCATCGCCTCAAACTTTAGCCTTTCATTGACATGGTATGGATGCCACCTTTGCTGGAAAATACAGGCTTGAAGAGGAAATCGCCATGGGTGGATGTGGTTCGTTTTCACTTTTTTCGCGTCATTTTTCACTTTTTAATCGAGAAACCTCCACTAGGCACCGTCTTCGTTGGCGTCCACACGGTGGCAGGAAAAGAAGTAGCAATCAAGCTTGAACCCGCCGTTGCAAAATATAGCCCCCTCAAGCAAGAGTCCAAGATCTATAAAACCCTCATGGGTGGCCCAGGTGTTCCTTGGATAGTGTGGTCAGGGAAGCAGGGCGATTTCAATGTCATGATCATTGACCGTCTCGGTCCTTCACTCGAAGATGTTTTCAAGATGTGTAACAGACATTTTTCTTTGAAAACGGTTCTACAATTAGCGGACCAGCTCGTGAGCCTTCTTCCTGCTTGAGTACCCTTTCATCGTCTGCATGTCTATGGAACTCCCTTTCTGTCTTGCTAATAACCTTTACCCCCCTCTCGTAGATATCACGTATCGAATTTATACACTCTCGAAACTTTATTCATCGTGACGTCAAACCTGCCAATTTCGTCATGGGTATAGGCAAAGCTGCGCATCTAGTTAATGTTATCGACTTTGGATTGGCCAAAAAATTTCGTGATCCCCGCACAAACCTGCACATTCCATATAGAAGAGACGATTATCATGGTGTTGGGACCTCTCTTTTTGCCGCTATTAATACACACCATGGAGTTGGTGTGTGCCAATCCGCGCTTTCTCCTCATGTTTATCATCTAACACAAAGTGGCTTTCTGCAGAAACTTCCCGCCGTGACGATCTCGAATCTCTTGCATACATGCTCATTTATTTTCTCCGTGGCACTTTGCCGTGGAAGAGAATCAAGGGATCCACTGTTTCCGAAACTTGGGATCTCATCCGGGACAAAAAAATTGAAACAGAGCCACTCCTTACAGTCGGTTTACCGGCAGAATTTGATGTCTTATTCAAGTACACTCGGGGACTTGAATTTGACGACCTTCCGGACTATGCCGGCGTGAGGGCATTGTTCAGAAGCTTGGCGAAGAAAACGGGAATCGAATACGATGGTATATTCGATTGGACAACAAGAAAAGATGTGGTGAAGAAGCGATTTTGCCACGCTTGTAATGCCCGACATGCTACTCGATGACCCCAGTGTTGTCATTTTGAGTGAGCGTTTTCCTTAGCATGCCCAGTACCAACCACACTCACTTATTACCAGCGGCCTGTTTACTACCATGCGCACTACATTTTGAGTCAACACGTCGTACAAAATGTCTTTATTACTGCAGTCTGCGTCTCTGCATACCATGTCAAGCCATGACGCCCTGGTGACATAGGTCCTCGTGCAACTCAGGCCATCCCAATTGGCGGCATGAAACCGACTGTACCCATTGTACCATCATGACGTAAGTTCTTCTTGTTACTACCCGACCTTGACTAACTCAATACTCAATACTGTAGCCCTGAAATGACCACGCAAGGAGAATCGTGGAGCATTCTTGACCATTACCCCCCCCCCCCAATTCTCGTGAAGTTACCATTTAAGCGCAACGGGTTGTCCATACTCTCCTTGATTCTTTTGTTTTTGTTATAACAACAGCTCACCGTATACCTTATATATTTGGCACTCCAATATTTGGTCCAATATTTTGTACTCGCTTTGCTTCCGAATCTAACTTGAAAGTGGCTGTAAAATGTCTTCTGCGTTTGCCATTAACGAGCGGGTTCTCTGCTACCATGGGCCTTTGATCTATGAAGCCAAAATCCTTAAAGCCGAAGCTTGGGACGAGACGACGGCGAGCGGGCAGAATTTCTTCGTTCACTACAAGGGCTGGAAGCAAACGTATGTCGGCACTGTTTTGACTTTTGAGAGTTTGTAAACGCGAGCTGACTCGCAAAAAATCATACTGGAATAGATGGGACGAGTGGGTCCCGGCATCACGCTTGCTCAAATTGACCGAAGCGAACACTGCACTACAGAAGTCATTACAAGCGCAGACGTCTGCCCTGATATCATCGGCCTCATCTTCCTCGAAGCATGGCAAGTCCCATGGTGGTGGTACTAGAGATGCGAACTCATCGCGTGCTGGTGCGAGAAAGGATGGGACTCGAGGGACGAAGAGAGGAAGGGAGGAGGTGAGCAGTTTCCACTTCCTTCGTTCACAAATTTGTATCTTACAGGTGGTGGTGCATGTCTACCACGATGTAGGATGAAAGCAACAAGAAACCGGATATGAAACTCAATGTCCCGGAGGTGTTGAAGGTCATCCTCGTCGACGACTGGGAAGCTGTGACTAAAAACAATCAGGCAAGTAGTTATCTGTTCGTGGGCTCTTTCTCAGGCTGAGCGTCTTGCAATGGAATAGCTCCTCACACTCCCTCGAAGTCCAACGGTTGTCGAAATATTACAGGAATTCAAGGAATACGCCAGCTCATCCCCAGTCGCCCAGTAGTGCCTCCTCTCTTTATTCTTGAGTGCTCTCACTAATCCATGTCACGCATACAGTCTCAAAGAACCTAAACTCGTTCTTCCAACGATAATATCTGGCTTACAAGTCTATTTCGACCGTTCGTTAGGTGCGAACTTGCTTTATCGCTTCGAACGCCCACAGTACGCAGAAATCCGAAAAAAATACATTACCGGGCCCAAAGTGATTCTCGGCCAAGAAAAGGAGATGAGTTCTGTCTATGGTGCTGAACATTTATTGCGCATGTTAGGTCTGTAGCATGCTATCGTGATATTCTTGACACTGATATTCCATTACAGTGAGTCTTCCGCAAATGGTAGCAAGTTCAACCATGGACTCGGACTCCGTGGGTTTTGTGCGAGATTATGTGAATGAGCTTTTACTGTATGTATCTATCCTGCGTAGAATTTTCGCCGCAAGCCTGAACTTATCACAAACAGGTATATGGTAAAAGAACGACAGAGAATATTTCAAGCGGAATACGAGTGTACCAGTTTACAGTATCAAAATATATCTAGGTCGTGAAACCCCACCAGTTTCCGTCTGTTCCATTCGTTTCCTAATCATGTCACGACTCACCATGATCGTGAAAACAGATTGTTGTGGTCCTGAGTTCTCCTATTAGAATATTTGGGACAGAGGCGCACCATGTAATTGAGGAGGCTGTCACTGAACCAGACTACAACGAACAAAAGCGGCATTACACATGTAAACGGAATGCCGCAACCCTCGAAGTAGTACGGATGCAAGACTATTTATAGCGGATGGCGGTACTGACGAGGTACAATGCTTGGACTTGATCAGCGCGCCCAAAGTTGATTTTGAATTTCTTCGCATGAGAACAATTGGCTAAATTTCCAAGTAAGCCAATCACAAACGTGATGCCGCTGGCAGTTTCAGCACAGATGTTTCTTTATCCGAGATTTTAAGTTGTGCCAGTGGTGGATAGCCTTGCAATTGATCAAGAACAGGTCAACGATATTTGTCAGATTATTTATTATAATCCTGGCTGGCGCATGCTTGGGATGACAGTGGGATGTGCGCCTTTTCAACGGAACGACTTGAACGGGCTCAAGCTTGATACTCGTCGTCGACGTCAGGCCCATTAACGGTGGAAGGTGGGGCGGGTCTGTTTGCTTGGTGACCAGGGTCTTTGACTGTCCCGATTATCAAGTTTCGATTGAATCATGATGTTTACGGCAAGAACTGGTTCCGTTGACGACCTCCGTTGCACAGACGGAGCAGTGGTTCCCACTTCGGTGCATTCATGAACAAGTGTTCTTGTTGAACATTCCTTTGCTGGTGAGCGTCGTAACTCTCTGACCTCTGCAGCCCTCAACTCTGGGCCGCATTGGCGTCTAAGTCACTGAGTTACCTGACACGGTTGATCTAGGTCTCACGGCTTCAATCCTTTTCGTAGTGGCCTGGGGCCTCATTGTGATTTCCACCTTTCCAACGCGGCTGGAATCTGCACTCCTTTACAATGTTCCTCTGGGACATCTTACCTTTCCTTCTCCAACTCACATTCTTTGCAATATCGTCTAACGCCATAGCCCCCGCATTCCAGTGGCGCTTTGGTAACAATGTGAGCGCCATCTTCGGCCATTTGGAATGGCGTCAAGTGCATCCTAATGTCCAGGGCCCCGTAGTTTGTCTCTGACACCTTGTCAGAATGCCAAAGTCTCAGTATTGAGGTCTACTCCCTTAACAGCGACGGTGTTTCTTTCGGCACGCCGCCTTACTTCGTGATGGCCATGGAAGTTCAAGGTATCCCGACTACTGATTTCGTCGGAACAGATAGAACGGCGCTCAACTGGGTGGTTGGCCATGCCAATGGTGAGCTACCACATTCATTCACTGTGCAATTATTTATCTGTTACCAAGGTTCCACACTGATGTTGGGCATGGTCGATTCGAAAGGAAGCCCAGGCGGGATCTCCCCACTCCTATACAAAGTCATTTGTACGTCTATCTAGGAGCTACCTCACCGTATTCCATTGACACCATTGCCGATCAGCCGGACAGGACTCGTCATGTTTGCCTCCCCCGCCTAGTTCGGAGTTCAGAGTCACATCGAATATCACTGATACCTTGACGACTTGCCAGCCGTGGGGCATGACGATGATTGGAGGTGTCAAACCATACACTGTGACTCTGGCAGCCTTGGACTCTCCAATCATCACCAATGTAACTTTAGGGCCGTTAGATGATGCCTTCACATTCATTGATCGAGCGGACCCCAACACACAGCTTCTAGGTGTGGACCAACCGTCCTGATATCTTGATTCCAAATATTAACTATTTTTTTCCAGCTGCTGTCAGTGATGCGTGAGTCTTATCAAGTTGACCTGTAAAGATATTTAAATAAAGGTTTGTTCCCAGGCAAGGTAACTTTGCACAAGGTACACCCATCGTCACCACACAAGGGTCCAAGAATGTGGATTGCACCGGCCTTGTCTCTTCGAGCGGTGATGCAGCTAAAATTCAAGCTGCGGAGCAAGCCGCAGCGAAGGCCGCGGCAGCACACAAACGCACAATCACCATCGCAGCTGTTTGTGTCACATTGGCTTTACTACTTCTCATGGCTGGCGGTGTTGTATACCTGCGTAATCGGAAGAATGCAGGACAGGATACGCTGCCGCGTAAATTTGAGGAGGAGGGCAAACCTCTACCGATCCTGCCAGTAACAAGTCCGGGACGATCTTCGCTGTCATTGACGACTCAATTTCTACTGGTCAATCCCGTACCCCATCACAATTACCCCTGTCCTCCAAACTGCGATTGCGGACGAAGCGGCTCTCCCGAACAACATTATCCCTCTCAGTTCCCTTCTAAACCTTCCGAGAGAGGGAACGTTCGCGTGCCATCGCCTCGGGGACACAACAAAGCAAACGACGGCTATATGCGCGCCATCCGCTCCGTTGGTGAAGTCCGGCGGGCTGCAACGGCATTGCCTCTCCCGCCGAGATTACAACTACCAAACCGTAGCGTCTCTGCTAACGCTTTGTTGAGGACTTCGATGGATACGGACGCTCAGCCTGATATCATTATCCAGCATCGAGACGGTGGTATTGTACAGGAGCTACCTCCCCCATATCTGGACCGTTCTACTCCTGCGAGCAGACTGTAATTTTAAATTTACATTTGTCTTCGAGCTACCTCGCACTGTCAGAAATTCAGTGTTCTTCGCGCTTGCTATACAGGGTTTTGATCACAGCAGGCGTAGCTACATTTAACAGATAGATTGGTGTATGAATCTGTCCTGTTCGCTTCGCTACCAAGTCACAGACCTGTATCATTATTGGGTCTGCGCTCCGTAGCCTCTAATTCCTTCGGCGAACGACCATGATGTGTCAAGATGTATTGACTCTGAAATGGAAACACCCTCAGCGGTAACAGTTGCAATTTGATACTGAGGGGGTGAAAGGCTAAGTAAGCTTTTCTGTCATCCAAGAGAGGAGCTCACTTTGTCAATGCTTCGGGCGTCTCTGTAGTAAAGGACTCTCATGCAGTCTTCGATGATCTTCTGTGCTTGTCCTTCCGAAAGGTCATTCTCTCGACCTTCGACAGCTTTACGGAGTAGAGGTTGAGCAATGTAAGATCCATGACCCGTGGCCAGTGTTGACGCAGAGTAGGTGGTTCCAAGAAGATCAACGTAAGCCAAAAAGCTGAATGGGTCCAATGATTTATGTTATTGTGCTGAAGACACAGCCAAACATCTTCACCTTTTTCCATCTTTAAACCCTCCAACGATCAAAGAGTTCCAGAGGGGATCCATTTTTGAGCGGCGATTGTACATGACCAGGGATAAATATTCATGGATTTCAGCTGGCCCGAAAGTATGGCCATCTTGCGCCGTGAATTCTTCAATCATGAGCTGCTCCAATGTGGACCGAATGAACTGAAAATCAGACATATCTCCACCGGCGCCAATGACGGTGTTGTCTCCAACAGCATGTAGACGTTCGATATCCTTGAAGCGTGCAAGAGAACCATAGGATGCTGAAAGGAATCAGAAAAATTGTTTTCTGTTCCGAAACATTTGCTCTCACCGAGATTGTCGGCTGCCATCATGATCCCATCCTTGTATTTGAGACCTAGAACACTCGTGCCCGTGACAATAGGTTGTCTGGGCGTGAATATGTCAAACCGGAAGAATCGCATGTGTTTCAGGAAACGTACTGCGTATGTTGCACTCCCGACGAAAATGTGTCTTGGGTCTCCTTGTACAGGCGTTGTGGAATGTGGGTGCCGTACGCGTCGTGAGCATCATATCGCTGGATGGATTCTGTCAGCTGTGAACACGATCCTAAAGATAATCAGCGGCGTACTGGACGGCCCCAACTAGCAGGAAAGTGATCCATGGCGAAACGCAAGTAGCTTGCTTGAATGTTAGTTAATGGTGGTCACTGTAAGGAACGCGCAAGCTCTGATCGCTGACATAATGACACTGTCGCACATTATTGTCTTAAGCGTCTCCTTGCCATGGCTTTTACCCCAAGGCTTCCGTCGTATGTATATTGTATTGTGACGACGTACCCAAGGACTGCCAGTATCAACGCACGACTCACGCGGGACACGGTACATCGGGCGCGTACGATTCGCACATCGGTATGTATACAGCGTCTGCCAATTCCCATCTGCGTTATATATTATTTCATATATATGATAAGTTGTTCATCGAGCTAGGTTTTTCATGCGAGGGAGAATGAGAGTATATTAATATTGTCTTCTCCAGCTGCAAACGGGAGGCCCGACTCGGAGTCGCTGTGGGTGCTCATGCACTCTTTGGCAGTACCTGCATCCATTCCTCATCAGCAAATTCATGGGTCCTTTTTGAGGCCCTTGGTGACCTTGCACTTTTTTCAGACACCTTGAACTTTTTCCACAGGTTTTTTGACGCCTTTTTTCATAACTTTTTCACCTTTAGCTATTTGGACTGGTTGAGAAAATTTATTGGCCAGGGTTTTTTTTTTTTTTTTTTTTTCTTCCCTTCTTTACTTTTCAGTTCTATATTTGATGTAGAGAGACTTAGAAGACTGGATAGAATGGTTTTTAATGACTGGTATAAATTGACCATCTTTTCATATCCTTGGAACCCTTTTCAACCTTGTGAGTCTTTTCTCTAGATTTCTAAGAATACTTTTTATCACTTTTATCACCATTTGGTCACTTGACCACCTTGAGTCACTTGACCACCTTGAGCCACTTGACCAACTTGGTAATTTTTGGCAGTTTTATCACTTTACCAACTTTGGAACCATTTTATCACTTTTATCACTTGACCAACTTGGTACTTTTATCACTTTACCAACTTTGGAACCATTTTATCACTTTTATCACTTGACCAACTTGGTAATTTTTGGCACTTTTATCACTTCACCAACTTTGGAACCATTTTACCACTTTTATCACTTCATCAAATTTGCTACTTTTCATACATCATCAAAACCTAGTTCTTCTACAGAGTAGTGTTGCTGAAGTTCAGTTTGGTTTGGTCTGGTCTGGTACTCTACAATACTCAGAGTAGTGGTGTGCATGGCCTGGCCTGAGACCATGAACCAGGCCAAGCTGGGCCCAAATAGGCCAAGCCTAAGAGAGAAAGTGTAGCTGGAGATGTTAATGTTCTTGTCTGTTAAATGTGGTTGTGCAACAGGATGTAGCCCATTAGAAACATTGGTCTGTGGTCTCCTTCTAAAATTGCAATGGAAAAAGAAATCGGATGAGACTGACATGTGAAAGGGGCTGATAGTGTAAGATTCTTTGCCAATGAAATAGCAGAGCCTGTTTGTGGCTGTCATTTTGCTGTTTTCACACTGTAAATAAGTCAGCATGGTACAAGGAGAGTTTAGTGGGACAAACTTCTCAGTGAGCTATGTAATGAGATCAAATAAATGCCTCCTCAATGCCTCCATTTGTGATTTCCACATCTTCCTCCAACTTTGCATTGTAAGCATCCCTGTCAAAGCACAGCAAGTCCTCTGTGATGGCTACCAATGACCCTGTTCCTGAACAGAACACAATCCCAGAACACAATGAATCCAGCATCATGTGCTCCAAGTAACATCTCTCCATGTAATGCATCCATGCTCCAGCTACCCACTCCTTTTACAGCACCTTCATGCTCTCAGAAGTTTGTATATGTTTTAGTTTGACATGACTCTCCAGGACAGTGTAGGTGTTGGAATCAGGTCCCCAAGTGAAATGAAATACTATTCCCAAATGAATTTTGCCATGCAAAACAGTTACAAAGCAGCCATTGGGCAAGTGGATAAGCGATGTCACAAAGGTATCAGTGGTTCCAATTTCTTTGATGGTGGCAGGAATTTGGGAACCTTCTGTAATAACATCTTCCTGGATCATCTGGAGATTGCCAGAGAACACTTGTTGGTTTTGGGTATAGGGATTCATGCTTCTCAATCCTAAGCTTTGATAGTCATGTCATCACTTCTGGTGAGCATGATACTCACAGCAGGGTGCACAGTGGGACATCTGATATAGTCTGGATGGGCCTCAAATGTGGTCTCCTTCTTGTTGTAATGGCAATTGTCAGGTGGTTCTGGATGATGAAGAACCTAAGGGATCAGTATGGAAGTGAAAGTGGAATAGTCAGTATCTAGCTTCAGTAAGATGATGAATGGAGTAAAAGGGGAAGCTGCCAAGCAAGTACTACAAAAATCTAATTAAGCTGGTGTAGCCTGATGATACTGACGATGTTGGGTATGGTGGGTTGGGTGTCAGGTGATGAGTGGTATAGGAAGAAAGTCACAAGAAATGTGGAGAACAAGTAGTGAGTGCCAATGAGTCGTATGATAATATGATTGTACTATGAAGTGGCCTCCGAGTGAGGGGAAAAGGGGAACTGGACTTCTTATTTTGATATGGCAGTTACCGTTTTTATGGTACAAAAATCGTCTATCTACTTTCAGTCAAGAGTCCTTGGCCAACAAGGTGATACAAGGGGAAGTATAAATAGGGACATGAGGAAGGGGTTTTGAGGTGATGGTGACAGGAAAAATGGAGGGTAAAAATGAAGGCTTATTCTATTTGGCACCCCGGGGAGCCACTTAGTCATCCAGGCACAATCGGAGATTGGGGGCGCTTTTGATGTCATGGTGCCCCCACTGATCTCAATCTCATATCATATCTGGAATCTTATCACATGCAGCTGTACAAAAGGCTAGGCACGTTCAGGTTAATCCACAGTTTTGCCTAAAGGTCGGGTACGGGGTAGCGCATCAACGACGACAACGTCAACATGGTGCCCACCAAGGGGCTGGCTTGGCAACAGTGCTGGTGATGACGTATGGCTGCAAGGATACAAAACCAGGACGGTGATGGTGGCGACCCAGAAGCTGGCAACTGCTCCCAGTTCAACCCGTCAATTCTCACCTTGGCTTGTCCCTAAAACCCATCAGCTTTCTGATTCTGCAGCAAACCAACATCCACTCACTGTCCTGGGCCCACAAGGTCTTTTTCAAGTAAAGACTTTATAAACCAGATCGTCCAAGTCATCTGACCTGGACTTCCACTGACTCCACAACTCACAATGAACCTTTTATGCATATCCCGCACCACCCAGCAAAACTCTCTCTCTTCTGAATCCCTGCTCTCTAGTTCACCCCTCCTCAAACCTGAAAATCTCTTTATTTTCACTCTGTCCATGATCGTTTGAAACTGATACAATCGCCTCATTAATAACTCTCCTCTCAACCGTCTCTGCTCCCTCTCCCCAGCTCAATTTACTCTCTTCTGGTACATGCACGCATTCTCCCACTCTCTCGCACCACTCGCACCAGGGTCCGCTGGCAACCCTATAGTGCTCTGCCTGCTTCTCTCCCCTCTCGCTCACCTCCTGTGTCTTACTTGAATACCCCAGCATCTTCTGCCTCCTCTTCACCTCTCTCTAACAGCGACCAAAGTGCATCTAGCACCCAATCTCGCAGTAATCTGGTCCCCATCAAGGGCTTTGTGCACGAGGTGCTCCGGCGTTCACACACATCCGGAAGTGTCCTACAGACAGCTTTATGTTATCTGGAAGCTATCCGTTCCAAGGTCCCTGATTTGGTCCGACACGAGCAGATAGGCAACGGTATCAAGGGAGAGGTTCAGTTGGCTGATCGTATTGCTCAGGGCGAGGTTGACATGGTTCTTGACTCTGTCGGCAGCTCAGACCCCCATGACGAACCATATGTGGCAGAAAAGGATGATTCGCACTCGTTGTCGAATCTACAAACTCACCTGACCTCGCAAGACTCTTCAAGGTGACCTAAAGTGCCTAGTCCACCACTACTGCCACTCCCTCCATCACCCTCACCTCTTTTGTGCCCTCGCAGGGCCTTCTTAGCTTCTCTCATCAAATCGAGCATGGGCAAAATTGTCCGGTCTTCCTCCCTGTGAAATCGGACGATGTGAGCGGGCCCTGGGCGATGCTCTTGAGTGGCGGCTTTGGGTTGGAAAAACACCACTACCATTGCCAGCGGCCTCCACATCAGCACCAAACATCATCATACGGACTGTTGTCAGATGTCACAGTGACAGTGATCTGATGGCAGTTTCCAAATTGACGAAGAGACTACAGACAGAACCACATATCATTGACCTTCTGTCTTCAGCCACACTCAGCATGAGAGGCCTCGCACGTCGTGCGACGCTTCCAGCAAGCGGATTAGCGGAACAGATACCATCGTCTATGAAGATGCAATATTCTCAATCCCTGAAACCAAGAGAACCTCCCCTCGAAGCACCATCAACAGGATATGACACAATGATGACCACGACACCGATGCATACGACAATGATGACTGGCCCCCCAATATATACTCCAGTGAATGCGAAACAATTCGGCTCAAGTCCAAACAATGTGGCGACACCAACACTGACTTTTTCTCCTTCGTTGACCGAATCTTCAGGTGGGGATCACACGATTCACATGGCGAGCTTCATTGATGAGCCTACTGGTACGTTTGGCGCAAATGGCTGCTTCATTCTCGCAAACAAGAACTTCAAGGTGTTACCACCTATCGGGGAGGGTTTCCGCGTACCCCTATGGAACGCCTTATGCCCCCACCAACCTCACGATGCTCCAAAGCAAGTTTTTCTTTCTTCCACACCCAAATGTAGTCAACCTGGACTTCCGCTGACAACTCACAATGAACCTATTATGCATATCCCGCACCACCCAGCAAAACTCCCTCTCTTCTGAATCCCTGCTCTCTAGTTCACCCCTCCGAAAACCTGGACCCAATAACACACCACCGCGACAGCGCGGGAAGGTCGAAGGGCGTGGCTGCCATACATTTTCAGAGAAAAGGAACAATCAGCTAAGTGCCTCTGCTTTCCCCTCGCAATGCCATCATTTTTCATCCTCCACTGACATTGCTGGAGCCATTTTTTCCCTGTGCTAGGGCCATCACTAGTGCCAGTGCCACAGCTGGTACCTGCATTTCCCTGCTTGACACAATTGGCCAGCACATTATAACATGTACAACACAATGAGCTGGTGGTGTGCATGCTCTGCCACATGCTGTTAGTTCATTTATCCACCCTATCAATGTGTTCAGATCACTTATTGTTTCATGTTGCTGAATCAAAATGCAATTTCATTTGAATGATGATCAGCATACTTGTTAACATAAAAAGCTTGGAATGCATCCAGTGAGTCATGACAAGAAAAATTTTGAGGAAGAAAATCTTCTCCAGCCACACCAATAAGATGTGCACTGCGAAGAATACATTCTAGATGAATAACAGCTTTGAGTGGAGTCCCATCATGAAGAATATCAGGTTCAACAATCCACAAACCAGTATCTTCACATGGTCTGTGGTCAACTGGTGAAAACCAATGAACTAGTGCACAAGGATAAGAAACAGAGTGATAGGTGAAAGAAAAGAAAAGAAAAACACGTGCTGCATGCAATCCTTGAAAACCTTCTTGTTCTGGATCCTTTTCAACAAAAACACAATCATAGCGAGGAGGTCCATGTCGCCATGAAGAAACTGCATGTATCCTCTCATGATGCATTCCATGTCTCCCAGACAAGTCACTTGGAGCATGGAACGTTGCAACAGCGGAAGGATAAGCATAAACGCTATGCCCAGAAAATTTTGGACACTGATCCAGATCAATATCCTGACCTGAAACCTCTGAGTTAGGATTGAGCTGGTCATAGAGGAAGCGCCGAATGAGTGTTGGAAGCTCTGGCTGCCCAATATGTTCTCCAAGTCGAACTGGATCTCTAGGATAATCCCGAGCTGTACAGATATTGAGAACTATCAATTTAAACAGAGAAAATACCCACCAAGTGTTACGGTCTTTGCTAGCTTGACTTCTCCCAGACATTTTGGATGCTCATCAGCCCCCTGGTCCATGTCTTCATCATTCTCGAGAATGATATTTAGTTGTGGCTGAGGCAATGCAAAACCATGGCCTTGCATCATCCCACGAGCTGTGAAGTCAACTCATGCTGCAGCAAGTTTGTCAAGTCGCTGGTTTGTGAGAAGCATCTGTCCTAGAGCATGGTTCCGACTGGATCTCCGCCAAGGTTTTTTGACAGCCTTGATATGTTTGGATTCAGTTATTGATGAGCAAAGTCCATTTGGAGCACCAAACATTTGAATAAGTCGGCGATAGTGAATGAGAGAGTGTTGACGAGGAAGAGAAAAACCATCTGGTCGTACACCAACAGTCCGAAATATCTCTCGGAAATTATGGAAGGAATCAACTGCTGCATCAATGGACTGCAGAGTATCCTCACTGATAATTTCACGTCGTACAAGATAGCAAAATTCAGTGAAAGCGCTGATGGCTTTGACCATTTCACTTGGAACATGGCCAGCAATGGCAGGAATAAAAACCTGATTTTATATCATCTGGCATTGTACATCAAAATCCAAATTTAGAACACACCTTCATCAAAGCCTTTGAGTCATCACCTGTCCATTGCTTAAACCCACGACCATCTGGAAAGCGGCGCAGCCCAGGAAATGGTGGTGCAGCAGCAATCCTAGTTTAGGATTAGAATCTCTTAAATGAACATCATGATTAGCAGTCACCGTCTGTCAATATCAGCTAATATTTTATTAGCTTCTTGAGGAGGGTGAGAAATCTTAATATATTCCACAACCCAATCCACAAGATGGTCCTTGAAAGTGCCTTTGATAAGCTGATGAAGGATATCCGGAGATAACAGTTCATGAATATCAGCACGTGGGAATCCCACTGTGAATGGCTATACAAATATATTAGCTTTAGATGGTTGTAAATTACACAATGCTTACAATCAGGTCTCCAACAATTCCATAATTATTCCAAAGCTCATCTAGACTGCAAGCCCCCAGGAGAACATCAGTGTGTTCATGCGATCGGTGCCCAGCTTGTCCATCAAGATCCTCAGGCATTGCTGTGCAACTGTTGCAGGTTTAGAAAGTAGGCATTACTTGAAAGTCAAACTTTACACACCGTGGGCACCACCCCCGGACAGTGCAGGAGAGTAGACTCTGTTCTGGATAATCTGCAATATATGGACCCAAGCCATAAACAACACGTCGAAAGTGTCCATCACTACATCGTGTCACCCTTGGTACTGACATGTGTGGACGCAATGGCAATAGAATCTGGTGCAGAGAAGAATGAAAAAGTTGGCGCCGGAACTTCCGAAAATCAGAATCAGCTTGGTGATCCTTTGTGGCTAACCTAGCTGTTAGAATCCAAAGCAGAAATCTAAAATGACTGTCACTTACTCTTTGGCAGTGCCAAGAATCCAATGACAGAAACAGCATTGCGATGGGCACGGCGCACATTATTGTGGACATTTCCTATTGATGCATAGAGTGGGTAATACTCATTGTTGCCTGTAGCAACAGAGACTGTAGTCTTGTCACTGCCAAGGACCACAGGAACAAACATCGATCCATGTGTTTCTTCATCTTCAGCAATTTTGTCCTGGTGCATTATATCAGCAACCTTGTTCAAAGATAACAAATACCATACCGCTTGCTGCCATGCCCAGTTACCAGACATGAGATCAGTATATTGACGCTTGTTCCCTTTGTCAAAGACTTGTTTTGGTGCAAAGTCCATTTCTGTGGCAAAGTCCGGATTTCCAATTTGTTGCTCCATGGCAAGAAGTGGATCACGAAACCAAACATCATACTTTGCAGTCATCCATGAAGGGACTTCACCAGCCTCATCATCTGGAAGTTCACCATCATATGAGACAGAAAATGACTGCCAGGGCACATCACCCTCTCTTGTTGCATCAATGACTGAATACATCTCCTTGTGATCCGCAAACGGAGGATCGGAATCAGGATAGAGAGCTGCCAAATTGTTAAGGTGCTTGTCAAGCTTTGCAGCTGACATTTGCTCCTCAGCAAATATAAATTCAGCAAACTCAAATTCAGCACGACTGTTGTATGGTGAATAATCATCAATGGCACGCTCCTCACGTGGGGGAGGAGGGGAACCTGGTGGAAGGTCCATTCCCTGAACATTGCATGGGGTGCCATCAATAATTGGATGCATGTTGATATCGAGAGCCTGAGCAGCAGGATAGTGATGACTGGATTGAGGTGATGGTGACCCAGAAGGTGACTCCAAGTTGGGCTCAGGTGAACCCACAGGTGGCGTTGGAGGTGAGCCAGACATCTCTGCTGCATGCTCAGGTGATGCTGATCGTTGTGGAACATCCTGGGGTGGAGAAGAATGCCGACGTGGTGGTGAGGTAGGTGATGGACTATGTCGATGGCGAGCCCGGAATGTAGGATGTGCTGAGTGCAGATGTTGTGTGAGTCCTCCTGATGATTTACATATCTTTTGACATTCTCTTATTGGGCACACAAATATAGCCGGCTGAAAGGCCCTGCGGGATAGGCCCATGGCATAAAGAGAACTCAGAGTAGGAGGGATAAAGTACAGCACACAATGGACAAGCAATGGCCCTGTACACAGCCGACAACAATAGCCTTGAAGACGACCCAATTAAAAAATATGGTCCGAAATAAGTGACATGAGAGATACTGAGTTGAATATATTATACTAACCGTTTGACGACTACTATACTACCACAGTCAGAGTTGGTAGGTGAGCTCTCAGAGGCCAATATGCGCAATGTGCGAGCAGTGGTAGAAGGGATAGAGGGGCAGAAGTTGAAGATTGTGGAAGAGTATGTAAAACCCAGATGGATAAAGCCGCGGTTATAGTGTTGACTAACGAGAAAGAAGACTCTGCAGGGGCAAGCACAAGAGCGTCAGTTGCGGGGTGTGGGAAAGGGTGGGGTCAACCTACAAGGGTGGGAACAACTTGAAGGTGTTGTAATATCGCAACCGTAACGTGATGTCTTGAAAAAAGCTGGGCAAAGGACGGAGCTGGGAAGGCAACAAAAAGAGCCGAGCGTAAATAAGTTGGCAGTGCCGTGAGCAATGCAGCCAGACAGATGGTGTCCGAGCGTAGAAAACCTAGTGGATGAGAATGAAGTCGTGTCGTGAAAAAAGACAGGTGGTGGGTGGTACGCAAAGATGTCGGACTTCGGAAGAGCCGGGTCTGGGAAGGCAACAAAAAGAGCCGAGCGCGAATAAGTTGGCAGTGCCGTGAGCAATGCAGCCAGATGGATGGTGTCCGAGCGTAGAAAACCTAGTGGATGAGAATGAAGTCGTGTCGTGAAAAAAGCCAGGTGGTGGGTGGTACGCAAAGATGTCGGACTTCGGAAGAGCCAGGTCTGGGAAGGCAACAAAAAGAGCCGAGCGTGAATAAGTTGGCAGTGCCGTGAGCAATGCAGCCAGAGGGATCGTGTCCGAGTGCAGCAAACCAATTGGTGGGTGGTGAATTTGGAGAGTCCGAGTCCGAGTCACGGACTTGGGCTTGGAGTCAGACGCAAAGACGTCGGACTTCGGAATAGCCGGGTCTGAACTTGAAAGCCGCTGTCAGAAAACTCATATAAGACTTCATCACGGAGACGTACGCTGCACAAAATTCTACCAATTTCCTCAATGCCCCCTAAAAAACAAACTGTGGTTCCTCAAATGACCCTCAGCCTGAGGCCGGGACGTGATACAATGCCTGGAGCGCCCGACAAACCTAAACCCCGAAGGACCTCTGCCGAAGTTGCGGCCGCAAATGCACTGAAAGAACAAGAAAAGCAAAGGCTATCCGACACTAGGACAGCGGCTATCCTGGGCGTGTCTAGGAAGGAAAACGAGATGAATGATCAGGACAGGTTAATTGACAGCACTGCGGACCACCCACCTGTCAGCACGAAAATAAAGACTTCCAGGCCTGTTGCCCAGAATGCAGCCGCGAAGAGAGTGGCCGAGATAAAGGCAGCAGCGTTGGACTTGGCAGCAATGGACGGTATGTCTTGCACTGACTTTTCAGAAGCCCTATCCAAGTACCACGTCAATTTATTGATTTCAGATACTGACGAAGACTTGGAGGAAATGGTTACCTTCCCAGTGGCGGCCTCAATGGCAGCGGAGGCTCGGACAGTAACAAAGCAGGGAACGGTGGAGGATTGTGAGCCAAACGATGCTGACGCCGAGAGGGAGAGGAAGCGGGTCGAAAAAAAAGCTAAGAAGACTGAGTTTAGGAAAGAAGTCATCGCCCAATACGCCCTTGCCTACCTTGATGATGATCAGCTGCCCACCCAAAAGCGGAAAATCATTGATGGTGATGTTGACGGGTGAGCGCTAAGTCTTTTACTATGTCATCTCACGAATACTGCCATTCTAACTATAAGTTGTTTACTCTCTCATTTAAATGTTGTGCTGTTTCAAGACCACCGCTCAAGAAGAAGGGCAAGCCTGCTACTAGTATGGCCAAGATTGGAGGACTTCGTACTAACTGGAAAACGCCGGCAACCATTTCTCACCCAATGTCAACCAGTGACAGGATAACTACCCCCGAACATGATGAAAATGCGCTGGGTGGCATCAGTGATGGCGACGACACGCAAGAAAGGTTGGCCCTCTCTCAGGCTGCCAGCAAAAAGCCTGTCCGCTACTATGGTGGCGGCACTACGTTGAAACCAGCGACGGTTAGCTGTCTTTTTCTTTCATGTCCGAGTCCATCTCCGTTGACCACTATACAGCCGGGCATTCGCTCTCTCGTCAAGATCCATCTTGACAGCCATGACTCACTGGAAGCTAAGCGTGGCGTTCGCGGCGGTGAAGTAAAAAAGGATGACCTTACTATGAACCATTTACCGGCAGCAGTTCGGGAAGGCTTCCGCAGCAGATTCGTACCCCAGCTTCGCGAATTAATGGGCACCTTGGCGCCATGGGAACAGCCCACCGATGAACAACTCCGCCAAACGTGGTATGCCAGTTTCCCCGATTTCAACTCTCAGCTCAAGGACGATCTTTTGTGGACCGTTTCTAAACTGGTACGTATATTTTGCGCCTCTTACAGGGATCTCAGACTGAATGTTTTTGAGGCCGATGATCGCTTGGCAGACTGGCGCAACAAATTCGCCTCGACTGCCATGAACCAGCTTGAAAAGCTGTTCATCGAGTTAGACTTGGACACACCCGAAGCCCGTGCTACCTACGTAACTTGGATGTTGGGCGATGATGATAGAAGCTGCCCATTCTACTACAAAACAGTCTCTGATGGTCAAGTGCCAATTGTATGACATTTCTACATCTCGTTTCGGCTGCCAATGCTCACCTTCCACTTTTTTTTCCAGGGAATTTTCCAGTCTTCCCTCGTGTTGGCCACTCTTTCTACCCATATCTCCACCATTTCAAGTATCCATCTTGCTCAGCGTTTGACCGATAAACCCGTAGGGGCCCTGGTGCTAGCTCTACAAGCAGTAAGCTCACGTAACTACTTTTCCTGATCCACCCAACTACACAATCTCCGCTTTATTAGAGTAAACGTGCACTGTTGTACCATCAGGACGGTGTGAAGCATATTCCTCGTGGGCCGCCCGGATACTTCTCGAAGACAAATTGGGCCGATCGTATTGAAAGAGTTGACGGCAAAGACATCTTTGTCAAGAAAGTGTCGTCCCTGCTAAAATTAATTGGGAAGCTCAAAGAGGGCCAGTGGGCAAAAATTCTAGAGAGCGCGAGTCTGTATGCCAGGCAGAAGAAGATTGATGCCGTCGAGATTTTATGCGCTTCGTTGGACTCATCTGACTATGAACTCGAGGATGGCGATGAAGACTTGGTGGCCGAGGAGGGAGATGATGACATTGTTGATGGTGACAACGACATTCTGATGGAATAATGGTGAGTTATTCCCAACCATTTACACCATATCTAATTTCCTTTTAGCAATATCCTCACGAAATCCATGCCCCTCCAAGTCGCGCCTCTGTGTCGTCTTTCTGCACCACCATCCTTTCTTGTCCCATCAGCGACTTTCTTTCACATCGTTCCTCATCCCAACCTGCTGCTTTTGCATCTAGTACTACCTCCGAGTTAGTTCTTCAAGTCTTCTACTACCCCACCATTTCCATGTTTGTGTCGCCGTCCTTTTATTTTTCCATCACTGGCACATGCAACGAGCCGGCCTCATTTCTCACCAACTTTGTCCCTTCCGTCCCCTCCGTTCTCCTGTCGCCCAAATGGGCCATTTTGAATAATAAAATTTTATTGTCGGAAAAGGGTAGAACGGTTTGAAAAGGGGGAACTACTTTTACAACTTGAGCCACTTTTTCAAAAAATGGGCAACTTTTTCGTGAGACAGTCGAACTTGAAAAAGGCCAACCTCTTGAAAAAAGGAGGGTCCTTTTCACCTCCTTCTCCTGGTTTTCTCAAGGTAGATCAAGTTTTCCAAGGTGGAGACTCTTTTCCAAGACGAAACACCTTTTCCAAGGAATGGCACCTACCTTGGAAAAGGTGGGGGAGCTTGGACATCTTCCGCAACTTTTGCTTCTTTTGCATCTTGAAAAAGGGTCTCAAGGGTTTCAAAAAGGACCCCGGATTTTGCTGATGCTTTCGCACTTCTCGCAAAAGGGAATGGTGGTCCTTCGCTTGCTGAAGTTCTAATTATTGGAATATATAGTTTGCAGTGGTTGTTGACCGCTAAGATATTTTGTGTGGAATGAATTAATTTGCCTCTCTCTGAGAGGGTTTTTATACTACTAGCTAAATCTACTAGAAGTTTCCTGTGGTGAGTAGAATACATGCTGCGCTTCAGCATTATTCATCGGATGGGTGTGTTTGAGTTCTGGGGTCACGTGATACAGATTACTAATCCTTTCCGCGACTATTCGGCCACTATTCCCAACACTCCCCCTTGGTCGAATACTCTTCGACTCGTTCCAGGTCGCGGTAAACATCGTCCATGTATTCCGTTACATCTTCCGCTCTTTCCCGTTCCTCTCCGGTCAATAGACCAAGTTCGGCTGTGAACTTTGCGTGAAGCGGGCGAGGTAACCCTTTTGTAAATATGTCCGCTAGATTTTCTTCAGAAGGAATATACGTGATTTTGAGAATACCAGACGTGTCGTGATCTCGTAGGAAATGTAGATTGATATCTATGTGCTTCGTCCGTGGAATTCCGGGTTGTGCGATATAGCAATCGCGGCCTGATTGTCGGATCGTAAAATCAATGTTTCGTCCGACCATAGGTCCAATTCCTTCAACAAGTTTCTATGCCAGATTAGCTGTTTTGTGGCATGAGTAGCGGCGACATATTCCGCTTCGGCCGTTGACAACGCAATCGTGCTTTGCTTCTTTGAGCTCCAAGCCACGGCTCCCCCTGCAATCATGAACACATATCCGCTAATGGATTTCCGGTGCGGGTAGGATCCCCAATCGGCATCGACGTAATGAATGGTTTCCGTTGTAATCCGTTGGTCCTTTCCGCCGTACGTTAGTTCGTAATCCATCGTTCCCTTTAGGTAGTGGAATATCCTTTTAAGTGCTGTCCAGTGTTCTGGACTCAGGTTCCGTGTGAATTGTGCAATGGTTACAGTTGCATACATGATATTGGGTCTTGTCGCGTGCGCAGCATACAAGAGCTCTCCGACTTGTGTCGCGTACTCGATCGAGGTGCGTTTCCGCTCGCTCTCGTCGGTTTCGGTTTCGTTTATTCGTGGGACCACGTTCTGGTCCATCGGGGTTGATACCGGCTTGGCATCCTTCATTCTGGCCTTCGCGAGGATCTTCCGGATATAGCGGCTTTGTGATAGGGTGATTTTCTGTTGTTGGCGGTCTCATTTGATATGGATTCCGAGCAGTAACGTTGGCTTTCTGATGACCGTTACCGTGTATTTTTCCTTTAGCTGGTTGATTACCCGCTGATTTATCGCTCGGTTATTTGCGTAAGCCGTGAGGTCGTTGACCCATACGAGTACAATGGAAAAGTTTTCGCCTTCCTGATAGTAGTACGCGCAGTAGTCGATCCGTAATCTCGTATAATGAAATTCCTTCATCGTGTTATCGAAATCCGTGTTCCATACGTTTCCAGCTTGCCTGAGACCATATATAGGGCGTATGAGGTGGCAAACCCGTCCGGTTCCGTCCTCAAATTCTGCCGGCTGCTTCATGTACAGCTCCTCCTTCACCCATCCATTAAGGTATGCGCCTTTGATATCCATCTGCTGGATATCCCAGTCCTTGACTGCGGAATATGTGAGCAACGTCTGTAATGTCTCAAACCGCATCACAGGAGCAAATGTTCTGGTTTCGCTGAAATCCACTCTGGGCTTCTGCGAGAACCCCTGGGCTACTAACCGGGCCTTGTGCCTATCGATTGCGCCTGTCTCATCGTGTTTCCGGTGGAAAACCCATTTGCTTCCGATGGCTTCCCGCCCCTCCGGTAAGTCTACGAGTTTCCAAACGCCCATTTCCTGTAGCTGATCAAATTCCTCTTTCATTGCTACCTTCCAGTTCTCCCAATCTATGGCTTCCCTGGCTTCTCTTAAATCCCATGGGTCCTTGTCGGTGAGACTGCTATCTTGTTGCATTGCGCTCAAGAATGCATATGCAATGGTTGTTTCCGCGCTGACTTTGTCCTTTTGTTTCGCTGCAAATGATTCCATTGGTCTCTGTACATCAAGCGGTTCGCGTATCTCGTGTTGTGTCGGTTGTGCACACGGGTTGTTTAAATGTCGGTAGTCGCGGTCGACTCCTCGTGTTGCTCTTGGTGGGTATGTTATTTCATTCTCCGGTCTGCGAATGGCCCTTTCTGGTGCCATCACAGTGGGTTCCGGTGATTCCATTGCGGGTTCCGGTGGTTCCGGAGTTTGCGAGTTGTCGGATTCACTCTGCTCCCCCTCGAATTGCAAACCCAGTAAGTCGGATACAATCCGGACTTCCTGCAATGCCCCATCCTCGTGAAATGCAACATTCCGTGATGTTTTAACAGTCTGCGTTGCAGCATCATAGTATCGGATAGCCTTCTGCGACTCCACAAATCCTATGAACTTCATCTTAGCTGATTGCAGTGCCAGCTTCAATCTTTTTCCGCCTTGATATAAGACCCAAACATCGCATCCGAACTCCCGGAAATGCGATACGTCTGGCTTCTTGCCAGTCCAGGCTTCATGCGGAGTCATTCCATCTAGAGCCTTGGTGGGGGATCAGTTTCGAATGTATGCTGCATGTGCAACGGCTTCTGGCCAAAGGAATGCAGGCAGGTTTTTAGCGATCAACATCATGCAGGCTAACTCCAGTAATGTGCGAGTAAATCTTTCCGCCATTCCATGTTGCGAGGGTGAGTAAGGGGCCGTTGTTTCGATGACAATTCCCTTCTCCACTGCCCATCTCTTGACTTCCTTGTTGATGAGTTCCTTTCTGTTATTGAACCGCAAATATTTAGGGTTTCGATCGAACTTCTTCTTGATCATGTTAACGTAAGCCTTGATGCGTTCCGTCACCTGGCTTTTCCGTTTCATGAATAAAGTGGTTACGGTGTGTGTTGCGTCGTCCATGAATGAGATACAGTATCTCGATCCTCCGATAGACTCTACGCGTGCTGGGCCCCAGACGTCGCTCAAAGTCTGCTCTCTGGTGACTTTGGATCGTCCATCAGCCTCTTTCAGAAATGGCTGGATGGCTTGCTTCACCTGAATGCAAGCCTCACAGGTTTGGGAAGGGACACTCCCTTCGTCGATTTCTAGACCCATGACTAATCCAATTCTCTGCAGGGTCTTGAGTCCGCTCATTCCGATGTGTCCATATAGGCGGTGCCATTCGTCCCAAGACATTTTCTTTGGCGTGGCTATGTTTGCCTTTTCTGGTGTGCGCGATTGTGCTTGGGCGTTCAAATGGTATAGTCATCCGTCTTTCCGGCCTGTTCTGACAAGTTTATTCTCCTTCATATAGAGCCTGCATATTCCATTGCGGAAGTTAACCCATCTGCCACTTTCATCAAATCGGCTCAGTGATAGTAGTGAGTTCCGTGACTCCGGTACATGTAGTATGTCTCATAGCTGGTGCTGTACATCCTTTCCATCCACTGTGAAGTGTAAGATGATGGTTCTGTGACCAAGAGCTCGAGCGGCTACCTTTCCTAGTCCTTGAACGGTAGCTTCGTCCAGAGTTTTATACGTGATAAATGCATTTCGGGAATTGCTGATGTGACTTGTCATTCCGGAATCCAGTAACCAATCGTAGTTTGAAATATTGTCTGTATTCACTGCGTATGCTATGTCCTGTAACATATTATTGACATTGTCTGCAGCTTGATTCAATTGGTTCCGTTGGTTTCCGCCCTTTCCGGTGCCCTTTCCTTTCCCTTTTGGCCCTTGCCCTTCCTTTCCGCCACCTTTAGACCAGCAGTCCTTCGCCATATGTCCCTTCTTGTGGCAGTTGAAGCATTCTGTTTTGGAATCGGCTGCTTTCTGCTTTCCATTACCCTTTCCGTCGCACTTTCCGGTGAACCTCCCATGCATAGCGACATTGTTAGGATCTCTGCTGCGCTCATGGCGCTGGTGGTCTTCCTCTAATAGGATTGCGACTAGCTCGTGTGACGTCAGTGATGTTCCGTCCTTCTTCGAGCCTACATATGCTGATGTATACAAGTCCCAACTTTCCAGTAAGGAGGATACAAGTATCATCACAAAGTCTTCGTCAGAAACGAGGCTTCCCATCAAGTGGAGTTCCTCCTGCAGTTTCTGGAGTTTCGATATGTGCTCAATTAGGTCGAATCCTTCTTCGGCAATCGACCGGTACAATGCGCATCGCGTTGCTAATATTCTGAGCTTCCCCCTGGATTCCTTTACCAAGGTTAGCTGCTTCCACATCTCACTCGCCATGTGTGCACCAATGATATGTATCATTTCTGCATCGCCAATTGCGAGCTTGATTCATGTCCTCGTCTTGGCATCTCCGCTGCGCCATTTCTTCATTGCCTTGGATTCCTCTGATGTTGGATGGGATGCATCCGCCAGGACAGGGGCCTTTGATTCCGCATTGATGTACGTCTCTAACTCAAGATCCCAAAGCACGGCTAACATCCGTCTCTTCCACGGTGATATGCACTCAGCCATCCTGAGCTCCGATTTCATATATTTTGCGATTCCTTGCGACTTGATGCGACTTACCACTCTTTGACCTTCCGATCACATCGCGACTATTGCGATCTTCTGCGACTTCGGAGATATTTAGTTATCGCACTTCAAAGTATTTCCTTTGTTCTCTTTGTTCTCTATATTCATTCAAGGGGGGCCCGGCATTCAAAAACTTAAACGTGGGTCGAAAAATTTCATTTCGACAATTTCAGGGACCTCCCCCCCCCTCCTTCCTAATATGGGTATATTTAATTATGTAATATACAAAAAAGGCAATCCAATCTACCGCCGACTCTTCTTGATGTTTGCATGCACCTCACACCGCCAGTTGCAAGGCACGAAGTCAAGGTTGAGACAATCCAAATGAAACTGTACCAACACCCAATCAGTCTGAGCATAAATGTAGTGGGAAATTACTTACCCATTGAGTCTCGCAGCCTGGATAAATGCACCTGGCAGCCTTGTCAGCCTCAATATCAGTCTGACTCACTTTATTGCCACACAAGCAGGCATATATGTCTGCCATATCCCGAGTCTTCCATACTCGGCCAATGCGGGTGGGTTCAGCAGCAATTGTGAACTCTGTCTGGTTTGTTCTGACATCTTGTGGATCATCAGTGACCGGAGTGCTCAAATCACACACCACTCACTTGGCTCCATCACCCCCGTCTTCGCGTCTAACTACGCCACTAAAAAGATGGACAAAGGGCAATACGTTGAACTCTGGTACTACACTAATGAGGGCCTAGACGAGGCCATGCAAGCACATGCCACAGTTGACGATGATGCCATGGTGATGGCACGGAAACCTGATGGCTCGACATCCTGGGTACCTGCTGCTGCTGCCAGAGACTCCAACAAGGCCCTTGATGAAAGGGACATCAAATGGGAAGATTTCTGTCAAGCCGTCCCCCAGATGATCCTCACCATTGAGGAGGCCGACTGGCCAGCTGATCGCATGGCCATGCTCGCCTCCTTCTGGGGCAAACTTCAGATCCATGAGATGCGGTCCTCCCACGACCCCCTTGACCAGAAGGCCCTGCTCTTATACCAGGCTAGACAACGACGGCTATGGCACCTCGCCATCCCCTCACCCCGCGGTGCCTACAACATCTCCATAATAGATGAATCTGTCTTGCGTAAAACCAAAGAAGAGGTTTATTTGGAAGATCAAAAGCATAAAGACAATACCAGGGACTTCCACGTGAGTCCCCCCCCTCCTTCCGTCTAATGGTAGATCACTTGCTGACTGTTGCCCCCCCCATTTCCCTCTGCCATTATCCATTGAAAACAACGACCTTCACCTTCCTTTGCATCGCGCATGCCTCCTCTTTGCTCCATGCATGCCCCTTATTTGCTCCATGCATGCCACACACTTGCTCCATGCATGCCACACCCTTGCTCCATGCATGCTCTCCGCGCTGGAGAGGTACCGAGGTACCTCTCCGGGGGCTCACGCAGGACTCGAGAGGTAAGACGGGATGGATACTATGGATGATGATGGACTGACTACTACATCGGGAAGGCTACTAACTAGGTCAACCGTGGGAGCCTGGTCACATGACTGGCAGGTCCCACTACTCCAAGTGCCCCTTTTCCTCATGGCGACGCCCTCGTCGCCAACTGCTACAGAAAAGAACACGAAACAAACAAAACTGACCAAAAAACTCTCAAGCCACAACTCCCAGTCCCTCAGAATGCCTCGAATCAAGGCCGGGGCCTTATATCGTGAAGCGGGAAGTCGTCCTCGCGCAGGGGGCGGTAGATGACCAGACTATACAAGACTCTCCTCAAACTCAATACTCTTCGAATGCCTCCCTCGCAAGGGTTCGGGCTCACAACGCAAGGCCAAAGATCCCTCGAATCGTCCTAGCAAGTACTTAGCGCAGTGTGAAGGTTCAGGTGGTCCAAAATATAACTGTATTGGCGGAGATCGGGTAAACGGGTGCGTGAACGTAGTGTAGTGATGGCTTGTAGGTAGACCGTGATTGACATCCAGTATGGGGGGAACGGGGGACGAGGCTATAATAAAAGCTATAATACTGACGGGGCATAGGGTTGTACTTAACAAGGCATAGTATCCCGACGCGAAGGGGGTTGGCATACCACGCGAAGGGATCGGGTGGCTCGTCCAGGTCGAGAACGATGCCACAGGGAGCTGAACGAGGGTTCGCGGGGCCAGGTAGGGTGTTAGGAACTGGCCGGGGGGTGGTGACGTGGCGCGCGGCGCGGGTGTCTGAAAACGACGGCGGGGGCTCGTTTGGCGCAATGGAGATGAACGGGGGGTCCTGGCCGGTGGAACGAGGGCACGGGTGGTTGAATGGGTCCGTGTGGGGCTGGGGTACACGAAAGAACGGGAGTCCAACGGGTGGGCGCGACAGATCCGTGGTGCGACCAAAATGGCGGTGGGGGCTCGTTCGGGGCGTTAACGAGACGCAGGGTGTTCTGGGGGGTGTGCCGCGAGTTTGGTGAGTTGGTCTGGGCCGGTTGTGCTGGCAGAACGGGGCCGCGCGATGGTGACGTGGCGCGTGGCTTGGGTGTCCGAGAACGACGGTGGGGGCTCGTCTGGGGCAAACGGGGGGCAATGGGGGGCCCTGGTGGATGGAACGAGGGCGCGGGGGATTGAACGAACGTGGGTTGGGAACGGGACATACGAAAAGCGGGGGGTTGAGGGTGATGACGTGGCAGGCGCTTGGGTGTTGAGAAGGGTCGCGGGCGCGTTTTTGGGTCAACGGGGGGCGACGCGGGGCCCTATTGGGCTGAACACGAGTGCCAGGGGGTAACTGGAGTGTTGTACGGCCGTGAATAAAGTAAAAATCCGCGGTTGCGCAGCGGTGGGTGGTGAGGCCGAAAAAAGGTCGCCTCGCGAGAAAGAAAAACGTCAGGAGTGAGAGACCGAGAGAAAAAGAGGTGCGTGGGTCGAAAAACACTCTCATCACCACGTTGGAGAGGTACCGAGGTACCTCTCCGGGGGCTCACGCAGGACTCGAGAGGTAAGACGGGATGGATACTATGGATGATGATGGACTGACTACTACATCGGGAAGGCTACTAACTAGGTCAACCGGGGGAGCCTGGTCACGTGACTGGCAGGTCCCACTACTCCAGCGCCTGCACCCTATGCATCCACGCACTCAGGCTGACCAGGACATTAGTTCAGCCCACAGTACCACTGCCAACGTCTCCCCCTCCAGACGGAGCCGAGAGCACAAGCGGTTAACCAATGCTCGCAGGAGGTCTGGGTCTCCACCCCGGCCTCGCGACAGCCAAGGATGTCCGGAAAAGAAGTCGGATTTTCGGGCAGGCGCAGGCAGTGGCGGCTACTTTGCCTGTGCCGTATGCCTGAGTCGCAACCCCCACAGAATCGTGGAATGCGCCGCAACGCATACCTGGGATGGACTCCACCTCGCGCTTGCGCAGCGTGTCAACAAGTCCCTCGTACTCCGCGATGGCCGCCCCATCTGTGTCGACTTCCAACACGTGGCCAGCTGCACCAGCACCCGCCATGACAATCGTCACCTCTGCTTCGGATGTGGTCATACCACTCATGGCGCACAAAGCTGTCCTTGAGCGCAGAAGGCATCAAGCCCTCACTCCCTATAAACCGGATGCTTGGGAAGCACTACTTCGTTCAAATAACATCTGGCCTTGCTATGATCACCTCCCTCAAAGTATGTGATACGGTTTCAATCTTGAGATACCCACCATTTCACGCACCCAAGCCCCACCCAACAAAGACTCCATCATTGAACATAGTTCCGAATTCCAAAAAATCATATCCAAAGAGCTGTCCAAAGGCCGATACCTGGGCCCCTTTTCTCAGTCAACGCTCGAGATGCACATCGGCCCCTTCCAGACAGCCCCCTTTGGCATCATACCCAAACCAGGCTGACCGAATCACTTCCGCAACGTACAAAACTATTCGTTCCCTCATAAGACCTCACCAAAATTCCCGAGCCCCTCTATCAACTCCCAGATCGACTCGGACCGCTTCCCCAGCACCTGGGGGACTTTCTCAATCGTCTCCTTACTCATCTCACGCCTTCCCCCCGGCTCTCAGGCAGCCACGAGAGATGTGGCAGAGGCATACTGGATGATCCCCCTGCACCCCTCCCAATTGCCAGGTGCAGTTGTCCGACTTGCTGCCGACGAATTCTGCATCGACACTGCCACCTGCTTTGGGGTTGCACCATCAGCTGGAGTGTATGGCTCTGTCAGTGATGCAGGAACCGAGCTATTCCATTGCCATGGGATGGCACCCCTCTCCAAATGGGTCGACGACCACATCTTCTTCCGGATCCTTCGAGAGCGCCTCCAGGAATACAACATGTGCTGCAGAGACTGGTATGCAGACATTGCCCCCCGTGGCTGACATCACGATGGTGGGCGCCTCTGGTTTGGTGGTAGAGTTTTCCCTGACGGCACCCTTGAAGAATTCGACGAAGACTGCTCTTCCCCCTGCCTCAACTTATCATCGTGCTCACCCTGCTCCTCTGAGGACCAATGCTTCACCTACAACTTCGACGACATTGATCGCCTATCCGACCAGCTTGGTATCCCCTGGGAAAAATCCAAGGACCTGCCCTTCGCTTCAACCACGACATTCATTGGCCTGGATTGGAACCTGGAAACACTCATGGTCTCCCTTCCACCAAAGAAGAAGACCAAATACCTCACGTCAATCCATGAATGGGAGTGCTCGCCTACCCACATCCTTGGCGATGTACAAAAAATCTACGGAAAGCTCCTTCATGCATCCCTGGTGGTCCCTCCAGGCTGTGCCTACCTCACCGGCCTGGAGAACGTGCTTGGCATCTACGGTGACCGTCCTCTCATGCCATGCCACACTGACCAAACGATCCGTGGAGACCTGCAATGGTGGCGTGCCAAGCTGGCCCAACCCTTCCTTGGCCAGACAATCCCAAGCCCTGTCCACCTCACAAACCTCGATGCCTTCTCAGATGCCAGTTCGGGCATTGGCATCAGAATTGTTGTTGCTGGCCGCTGGCGTGCTTGGCGCCTCATTCCAGGATGGAAGACCCTTGATGGTAAACGTGACATCAGCTGGGCGGAGGTCCTGGGATTCGAACTCCTCATTCGATCAGTCGCCCGGTCTGCGACAACTGGCCAGCATTTTGAATTATTCGGGGACAACATGGGAGTCATTGAAGGCTGGCCAAATGGCCGCAGCAGGAATGCAGCCATCAACGACATCTTTAAATGCATCCACAACTTCATTGAGTCTTGTGATTCCATTATCTCGATCCATGCAACCTACATCCCCAGCAAATTCAACCCAGCCGATGGCCCCTCCCGGGGCATATATCCTCCCTACCACCTCCTCTTACCTCCCATTGAAATACCTGCCGGTCTCGACCGGTTCATCATTGATGCGACCCTACCATATTCAGACACTGAGCTCAAGCTGCTCTGAGAGGGCCGATACCCCAAAGCAACCGCAAAGCTCATTGCAAATTCTCTCAGGAATCCTGGTCCCCCACACAAACAGCCCACCGACTTTGAGACTGCTCTGCGAGCCCTCCGAGGCCAATGGTCTGGTTGATCCAACCTTCTATCCCCCCCCGGCCCCAGTTCCTTCTAGGCCACAACCATATTGACTTGGGTTGGCCCCTCTTGCCTCACCACTTCGTCCTCACTGCCTTGCCCGTGACCGTCTCTGGCGATGGGTCCCAGCTCGGACACGTACGGCACATGATGCTAATGGACACACTCTCCACATCACTGATGCTGACCTAGACTGAATTCTAGAGGTCATCGGTGTATCCTGGGCTCAAGGCACTCGGACTGAATACAGCACAGGACTTCTTGCATTTCACCGGTTCTGTGATCTCCGCAGTATTCCCGAACCTCAATGATGTCCAGCTGGGTCTGTCCTAATCCTTGCCTTCATTGCTAAATGCGCTGGAGCTTACTCCAGAAAGACTCTGGCCAATTATGTCTTCGCTGTCCATGCATGGCACATTCTCCATGGCCAGCCATGGTGCGCCAATCACCCAGAGGTAAAAGCGGCCCTCGATGGTGCCATTTCCCTCACTCCCCCCACATCCATTTGTGCCAAGAGGGAACCCGTCACCACCCAATTCCTAGCAATGGCCAAGGATGAACTGGACCTAACACTCCCTTTCGATGCTGCCTTCTATGCTTGCCTCACGACCGCCTTTTATTCCGTATCTTGCCTTGGTGAACTTACTGTTCCCATGTTAAAAGCCTTCAATCCTGACCTACATGTCAAACACTCTGACATGACTTGGCAGAAAGATCGCAACAATCTCAAAGTATCAGTTTTCCACATCCCAGTCACCAAGACTTCACGAGAAGGTGAAGATATATACTGGTAGACACAACCAGGCCCATCGGATCCAGAGGCCGCCATCAATAACCACTTCGGCATCAACAACCCATCCTCAGCTGATCCTTTATTTGCATGGCGCCACCCTCAAGGACTCCGACCTCTCACGCGATCAGCTTTTATATCACGCCTGAAGGATATCAGCAAAGCACTGAAAATACCTCCCTTCCAGGGACATGGGATCCGTATTGGAGCCACACTCGAACTCCTACTGTGAGGTGTTCCCTTTGAGGTGGTAAATACCATTGGTCGCTGGACCACTGGTGCATTCCTAACATACCTACGCCAACACGCAGTAGTCATGGCCCCATATATGCAGGGAATGCCAATCCTGGAACCCTTCCTGCGCTATGCAATGCCACCTCCCCGCTAGAACTGTGAGTAACTCACCCATCTCCTAATCATTGGGAGTCCACTTCGCTTAACGCGTCGCTGGGCTCCTAATATCTGGGAGTCGCAGCTCATTTGACTTCTCGATTAGGACTGGACACTGTTTTCGAGTTTGAAAAAACCCCTTCCTGTTTTTTCCCCAAAAACTGAGTTTCTCGCTATACCACAAATTTGTTTCTTGTAACCACTTCCAAAACAAATTCCTTCTGCCAGAAACTTTGCCTGCACGGACATAGATTGTCTTCTAACAAACACGAAGAATGAGTGTAAATTAGAATTAAGTCTATGTACGAATCTGGCAAGTTGTGGCGCGTTGCCTCTCAGCTCGTGCCACTCCCACTTGCCACTCCAAAAGATCTTCCCTGCTCAATAGAGCAGATTATCTCTTTTATTTCACCCACCCTCCAGCTCCCTCATTCTAACCCCCCTGCCACTCCCTAGCAGCAGATATCTTCATCAATATACTTGCTATAAGACATAACGGCTTCCTCAACCAACTCGACACTGTGTTCACATTTTATTCAGACCTGCTGCTTGTCTCGCAGCTCATTTGACTTCTTGATTAGGACTGGACACTGTTTTCAAGTTTGAAAAAACCCCTTCCTGTTTTTTCCCCCAAAACTGAGTTTCTCGCTATACCACAAATTTGTTTCTTGTAACCACTTCCAAAACAAATTCCTTCTACCAGAAACTTTGCCTGCACGGACATAGACTGATGTCTGTTGCGGATACTGATACTGATACTGACTAAGCGATGACTAAGCAACTCAGGTGCTGCTTTTGGTGATGCTGGCATTGTTTTCATTGTTTTGCTACAATGCCCAACTAAATAAATACCAGAAAAATTGTCAGATGCTGTTGGCATGTTACACTACAAATGACACTGCAATGTCAAGGCTTTTGAGGCAGAAATAGAGTCAATATTAATATAATCATTTAAATCTGCACTTTCTTTGGCACTTAGAGCCTTGTGAATTGTTATTCTACTTATTCCTTGGCCAAGTGTTGTAAAATGTCTGATTTTAAGTATACAACAAGTTTTCAGTACTTTATTTAATGAAGAAAACTGAAGTTTCTGGTCATTTGGAGAAAAATACCACACAAAAATATGCTTTTTTAACTTACCCATTCCAAAATTAACCATTTATGACTCTTCTTTACCTTCCAGTTGTGCTGCTGTATTCTAACTTCTGTATCCTGCCTTGCCAGCACTGTGAATTACTTCAAACAGAATACTACATTTTGGTATTTGATTTTTCTTGTGCAGAGATGTAGTCTAATCTCTTTGAAGTAGTATAGGACCTAGAGAAAACATTAAATATTTTCAAAATATGAAATATGAAGCTGCCCTTATGTCAAAGTCAATATACTACAGCTTGCTCATCAGCCTTTACAATGTGGCACGTTAACTACATAGATGCCAAGCAACCTCACCATTTTCTTGCCAAATTACAAGGAACTTGAAAAGCAATCCTGCCTGTTCACAATCTGGAGGAGCAGGCACTGTCTTGTCAGCTGATGTTCACCAATCTCACCTTCAACCCCACTGCCCAGCCAAACTGCAGTGAAGCAGTATGGGTATGGAATCATCAGCATATATCATATAAGGTGTGTCTGCATTTCTGCATTCATAACCTCATTGTATGATACTGACACTGCCTATCAGCTGACAGAACAGCACCACACCTCTATGGAGAGTGGAAGAGAAGCATTAATATTTGACAATCCCTCTCAATGTCCTCAGATGCTTGTGCATCACTTCACATTGCAATTCTTGATCCATGTCATGTTCTGGAGGTTCCAAATGCCCCACAGCAACCACTCAGACAGCATTTTGTTGGAAAAGGACTTCTGGAAATTTCTGCTGATAGTGCAACTGGAAACTCATCCTCTCACTCAGTGTTGCCACAACACCAAGCCATGTCTGTCTCCCAACAAATTCACAGCCAACTCAACTCCCTATCACACAAGCAGACATTGGCTTCCCTTCCTACCCCAGCACAGCCAAATCCCAAAAAAGAAAGATCCAAACATGCAAAAAATGTGGAAAAGAATCATGTAACAAAAGAAAGGAGGTAAGGTTGTGTTTGGATCAGTATAGGGATTGTGGCAAGAGTGGTAGGGACTCAAAGAGACCCAATAAGCCTTGCTGGGATGTTGACTAGCCAATGTTATTTACTGATGTACAGATACTGATTTTATCCAATTCAATTTTATTTTATTTTATTTATCTATTTATTTATTTATTATTTTTTCCTCAACAGACATCAGTATTGAGCCCAAATTCACAATGTCATATCTAGATAGTCTCGTCCCCAGACATTCTATACAGCGACATGGATGAAGCTGAGCGGAGTGTCAAAAACACTTGGAATGGTATGCTGTAGAACGTCTGGTGACATTTGGTGGAGCGGGTGTAGGTATCCAGCACGTGATAGTGACACGAACAATAATACCATCGAAGTACACTGTCAGATATCTACTTGTCAAATGCCGAACATGATGTACCAGGACTCTGATGAGTTCACAGCTCGAGCTTGCCCAACTGCTACTCAATGCCCACAATGCTGCTGCAAGGGCTCAAAAATATGACTGGCAAACAACTCGGCAAGCAATCATCAATAAATTTGAAGCAGCTTTCGATGGAAAAATGCCCTATAACTGGCAGGTAGATGTTACTGAAGCTCTGATGCTTGGCATAGACTGTGTGGTCACCGCAGCAATGGGTGCAGGCAAGACTATGCCATTTGGGATGCCACTCTTGATGGATGAGATGAAAACCAAAATTGTTCTGGCGATATCACCTTTGAATGAACTCGAAGTTGAGCAGGTGAGTTATTTTAAGTCACATAGAGCGTAATCTAACTTTCTAGAAGGCTGAAAGATTCTGTAACATGGGTCTTACTGCAATGGCTGTCAATGGTGATGTGTATAGTGCACAGCTACATAAGGTATGTGACCTTGTTAAAGTTGTGCAGCGCCAAATGTTCACTGTTCCGTTTCCAAGGAAATTGAATCCCGGCAGCACAGGGTCATCCTTACATCGCCAGAGATGTGCCTAGAACATGAAAAGTTCTCCAAGTTGATGCGGACACCCGAATTTAGAAAAGACATTCTTGCAATTGTTGTTGATGAGGCTCACTGTATTTCTCAATGGGGCAACAAATTTCAGAAGACATATGGTGACCTTGGAAAGCTACGATCCTTCGTCCTGTCCTCAGTTCCTTTCTTGGCAACGTCAGCCACATTCCCCTGTCATATTCTTGAGGAAGTCAAACTCAAATTATGCTTCTCTCCTACTCGCACACTCACCATTCATCTTGGAAATGACTGTTCAAATATTACCCCAATTTTTTGCCACATGCGTGGTGGTGCTCATGATCTTTTTGCACTTGATTTTCTAGTCGACGAGGCCAAGGCCGGACAACCTATCATTAAAACAATCATATTTTTCAACACTTGTGAACTCGCGCACAAGGGTGCCCAACATCTTCAGAACCTTCTCCCCAAAAATCTCAGAGGCAGGGTTATGTTTTTGTATGCCAGCCGGACAAAGCGTTCCAGATGAAGGGCTATGAAGGACTTTAGAACTGGAGATGCAGATATTATGTGTGTGACTGAGGCGGCAGGAATGGTGCATCTTTTTGAACCAACATTGTGATATTGTCTTAACTGAATTTACATAGGGCATGGACATTCAAGATATTGTCTGTGCTGTACAATTTATGGTTCCATTGTTGCTATCTGTCTGGACTCAGCGGGTGGGTAGTGCTGGACGCTCTGGCGAGCCGGCAATGGCAATTCTCCTCATTGAGCCATCTGTCTTTCAATTGCAGAAGCCATGCACCAAGAAAAAAGAAACTGGTCATGAAGAGGAGGAGGAGGAGGAGGAGGAGGAGGAGGAAGATGACGATGATGATGATGGAGGTGACAGGGATTTAGATGACATAGGTTTGGAGGTTGGCACTGTGTCATTTGGAGGCGTTGACCCTCGTTACAAGAAGAAAGTTGAGAGAGGAATGCGAGATGTGATTGAGGCAACTCTATGCAGGTGCAAACCAGCAAACAAATATTTCAACAATCCCCCAAGTACAAATGGTGAGTTTGCATGAGTTTTTATTCATACTCTCGCCTGTTTGCTGATCGATTTTAGCCTTGACCGTGCCTTGCTGCGACCTGTGTGTTTTCAAGAAGGCTGCTGATGACTCCGCCAATCTAACATCAGAGGAATCAATAGTCATCACTCTGCATGCACAGATCGAGTCACGGCAGTGTAGAGGGTCGACGTCCCTCTGAGTCTATATCCTCGATCTATCATGAATCTGGACGAACCCGATGCCTCCATTCAACTCGCATTTGAACCCGATGTAACCCGACGTAACCCGACGTGACGTGACCTGACGTATGCTGCTTCATCACAGCCGCTTTTGGACCAAATCTGGCAGCCTCAGAAGCCCTGGAGTTCTAATTATAGGAGACAGATCTCATTGGACTCGATCCCCGACTTCGGACTTGCCATATTTATGCATCCCCTCATCCTTTCGGAGATACGTAGGACTTTTTAGATCTTTTCCTTGCATATTCATTTTCCTCTCCATATTCCTGTCTTCGTCGCTTTGCAACCCCCCTTTCCACATCCCCATTCCATCTTTTCTTTGTAGTTTCTATTGGCCGAAGTAGACATGTCCGAAAGTAGCTACACACACATGTACTATAAAAACGGTCCCCGATGACCGTACAAAAAGAGATACCATTAGTCCCCGTTTGCCTCATAGTCAGAATCATTTTAATCACTTCAAATACTCGTCCTCATAGACCCTTAGCTTTTTATAGTTCACTTCGTCATCTTTATTGTTGTTCCCTTACTCATTCATTGTTTCCGACTCGACCCGACCCGACCCGCCATACCCGACATCGTCGGCATCGTCGGGTTCTTCGTTATTCATCCGTTTTCACTCCGTTCATCGCTGGATTTATTATTATTAGTCCAGTTTTATGCGGCGGCTTTATTTTACTTCCACTTCCATTTCATTTTACTACTACTTCCGACACTGACTTATCCACCGTCACTTCTATGCTGACACCCCCTTGGTTAGGATCTCTTTATAGTTCCAAAGCCACCCCAAACCCGCATCTACATCTGGAGCCCACCGTGAGGATAATTCAGTGTCAAGACACATTCATTCCATAGCCATACATTTCCTTTAGTCATCTCAAAACAAGCCCTGCCACCGCACTCTACACATCTGACACCCCAACCCCTTTACATCCAACATCCGATCCATCGACAATCTGATCTCCAACTATCGCACCATCATTAGGGTTTGATTTTACTACTATATTCTCTTCTCTTATGACCACAAATGTCTAGTTTCGCTAACGACTTTGAACCCGCTCTTGTGCGGCTGACCCAACGGCTGCTTACCGCTTGAGGAAACTTGCACAGCCATGATCCAACACCCTCATTTGTTGTCTTGACGTCTCAAACCCCGTCACATCCACCTTCCACACTCACTTATAGACCCCCAACACTCTCAGAAACCCATGCCCCATCAATTCCAGTCAAAAATCCGCACCCGGAAAGCCCCAAAATGGCCCCAGCAACCGCAACCAACAAACAACGCAACTCGCACGTCAGTCACGAAACACAGACGAACGGAGCCACAAAGTAGAAGGAAAACGCCTACTGTGCAACGGGTTTAGCCTGTGTACGCCCATCCTCGCCTTTCCGTGCTGAAAAACGCGTTCAAACATGGTTTTCGATGCATCCAACCGTATCCATCCCCGTTTCACCCCTGTTTCGCTAGCCGCTTGCATCTACGAACTTGCTCTCGTCCCCAGATACGAGCCCTGACACGCCCCATCGTCTGAGCCTGCGAAGTTACCAGCAAACCACGTCAGTGCCTTCCACGAGTCTGCGTGAGCAGCCCTGCCCCGTTCAAGCCCTCAACATCTTGCTACAGCCCCACGATGCCATTCGCGCACTTTTACGAGTTGTCTTTCCCATTGTCGAAGCCCCAACCACTTGCCATGTCACCCCGCTTCGTGCCCCAGCTAAGTCGACATCTCCGGCCGCTCACACCCTTGTTGGACCTCCCTGTCACCTCGTACTGCTTCCTACGGCCCTACAATGCCAGTCGCAAGCCCTCACGAACCATCCTCGCCATCATCGATGTCCCACACGAGTGCCACGTCACGTCACCCCATGCACCCGCCTATACGACCTCCTCGGCCGCTCACACCTTCATAGGACCCACTGGCGGCTCGTATCACATCCCAGCACCCCACATCGCCCTCGCAAACCCCTACAAGCTGTCCCCGTTATATTAGAGCTTCCAACGCCATGCCACGTCACCGGCTTTGTGCCCCAGCCAAAGTCGACAACTCCGGCTGCTCACACCCTGCATTGAACAGCCTCGTATGGCTTTCAAAAAGTCCCCACAGTGCCCTTCATGAGCTGTCCTGCCATTATCAAGGCCCCATGCGTGTCCCGTGCCAACCTGCCTCTTGCACCCGTCTACTCGACATCCCCATCTTCGCACCTCCTCATTGAACCCACCACTGCCTCGTACCGCATCCCACGGCCACACATCGTCCGTTGTGATGCTGTACAAGCCGTCCCCACTGCCCTTGAGCCATCAATGCTGTGCCACGTCACCCAATGGCCTACCACCACGTTCCCTCATCCAGGACCAATGACCACCGCGTATGACCACTTCCACACCCACATTCACACCTCCGCACCTCAGCATGGCTTCCTACTGTCCCAAAAACATCCGCTCCCATCCCTCGTCATCCCACACAAGTGGCCACGTCACCCCCCATCGACTTGACCCCCACTTCCCAGCCATTCCCATCCTCGTCCACTCCCCTTCGTTGTCATGACCCCAAGTGTTTTTGGGTGTAATGTCATGGGTTTACCATTGGACCACGGACTTAGATATTCAAGTGCAACACTATGGATGCACACCTACACTCATTAGTACCCATTTTATGCCTTTCCACATTATGCATGCTAGTGAACAGACACAAATAGCATATATGCTTACCTTTATATCATTTATTATGGCTTCACTAGCAATGCCCAGACTTAGCCGTTTATATATGGTGCACAGAGGCACATCCCCCACTCATTAGTATTTATTATATATTTCTCTGTATTGCGTGTGCAAGGAGACAAGCCCAACTAGTGTTCTTACCTATATTAGCAGTAATGAATTGATTACAAATCTTATTTACTTGTATTGATCAAAAGCGGCTCAGCTAGATAATGGGAAATGATTAGATAAGATGTGAACAAGAGGATGATAAGATAATGATAAGATAGGATGCATCAGAAAGTGATTGTGATAGGCTTACATAAAGACAATGGTCTATTGTTCTGAGCAGTCTATTGATCTAAACAGTCCAAATGGAGATAGAGCCCATTGTTCACAGCCTCTTTGATGCTATCCATTGTTCTTATGACTCAGTCCTATTGTTCTCACTTTCCCATTGTTCTCAGTCCCCCATTGTTCTCCAACAGTATAAATAGGGCCCCAAATTCCAGTAGTCAGTAGGATTTCCCCCCTCACCACTCAGTAGTCACTCTTAGTTGGGTTCACACAGTGTGATCCCTCATTCTCTTAGTACTAGTAGTTACTCATTGTAGTAGCTAGTGCTTGCAATCCAGTCTAGTTCACTCTTATTCTATCATTCTCTGAGTTCCCCTTGTCATCAAGGAGAATTCACTCAGTTCACTCAGTCCAATCAATTCATTAGTCAGCATTAGTCAGCTAGATACACTTCTAAGGTTAAGGTTTCATCCTAAACAAAACAGAGTATTCAAAAGGTATTAAAGATATCCCTGAACTAGTAGCCAATGTGCGTTTGAAGCTTCGGATTTAAGTCAGATATTATAATACCCAGAGATACTCTTGATTGAATAGGCCCTGTAGCCAAAACTGTCCATATTCAACTGGTGAATATTGTTATCAGTATTCATTAGTTCATATTTTTATATTCCAGTAGTGAATATTAGTATTTTCAGTACATCACACACCCAGTTGCTATTCATACCTACTTAAAGTCTCAATTCTTAATTGAAGAGACCTCACTATTACATTCTATTGATTTATATAGTACATATACTCACAAAACCCCTTCCTGATAGGTTATTTAGATATTAGAAACCCACAAACAACAAGAAGGTACCTGAACAAAGTCAACTCCGGTAATTCTTGGTGAAACAAACATTCACATAACAGAATTGGAGCCCACCACGAGGAGTTTTAAATTTAAATAACCCAAGCATTTCTATACCTCTAATACACAATGTCTACAAGCACCAGTACTCGTACCCCAGACATGATGCCCCTACTAGGGCAGAAGTCTGCCCCAGCTAAATTCAAAGGAAGCTATGAAGAAGTCAAGAGATTCTTAAGGCATTACAATCAAATGTGCAAATCCTATGCTGTTAATGATAAAGAGAAATGTGAAAGGATTGTAGATTACTGCTCCACCAAAGTAGTTAAGCTCATTGAAGCCCTGGAAAGTTACATATCCCAGGACTGGAACACTCTTGAGAAAGATATTACTCGCTACTTTGATGCTGCCCTAAAGGAAACAAGATACATTGTCAGAGATCTTATGACCCTTGCACGCATTTGGAAACTTAAGCAGATCAGAACTCTCACCAAATGGAAGCAATATGAATGCAGGTTCATTACTATTGCAGGATGGTTAGAGAGCAAGAAGAAGATCTCTGCAGATGAAAAGGCTGCATACTTCTGGCATGGAATCAACAAGAACCTCAGATATATCATTGAGACACGTCTCAACACTGGATCAACACCTTTAGATGTCACATCTCCATTCCCTATGAAAGATGTCATTAAAATTGCAGAAACTCTATTTGAAAGGAATCGGTTTGACATGAACCTAGCAGATTCAGATTCAGATATACCAGGAAGACTAGACAACTTTGTTTCAGAAGACTCTGATACAGATGATTCATCAGAGTATGATACAGATAGTGACTATGAAGCCTGCATCAAGAGAAAGAAAGCTAGCAAGAAGAAGAAGGCATTCAAATCCAAGGCATATGATTCAGATGATGAACTATTTAAGAAGACAGTAAGGAAAGAAGCTGAGAAGAAAGATAATGGCAAGAAGGGGACAGACAGGAAGTCTACCTCCACATCATCATCACACCAGAATGAAGTAGAGTCTTTAATCAAGCAAATGGGAAAGCTATCATTGGATGATATAAAGTATGGACTAGCATACTATAGAGCTTTGAAGCTAGACCCAGACATTGCCCACTGTATTAGCCCACCTGAGCTGAAACAACCTCAGCAAAAGCAAGCACAGTCACAGCAAACACAAAGACCTCCCTTCAGAATCTCAGCTGCCAATAGTGTTGGCCTTCCACCAAACCCTTCTACTAGTTCGTTTACTCCTACCAATTCATTTACTCCTTCCAATGAACCAAGAGGACCCATGACCTGCTATGGTTGTGGAGGACAAGGACATGGAATGCAAACATGTTTCCAAATCAATGAATTACTCAAGACAGGCAAGATAACCAAGGATGGTCTTGGAAGGATTGTTTATCCAGATGGCTCAATAATTCACAGAAATATGGGTGAGACATTTGTACAAGCAATTGATAGACATGTAGCTGAAAAGGCCAGCAATGTTCAATCACACTTCTATGTATTACAAGATCAATTCTCTGATTACTATCAATCTGATGCTGAAGAATATTTTGAAGCATATACTATACCTATAATTAAGGAAGAAGAAATACAAAGCCTGCCTGCAGTCAGAGGACCACAGAAAATTGGTGCAGCAAGGAAGGAAGTATTAGATGGAGTATATCCTCCTATAGGTATTAAAGCCAAAGGAAAAGAGAATATAAGGCCCAATACAGTACTGCCACCTATTCCTAAAGGCCCAGTCAAACCCAGCCCTCTTTCAGCACAAAAGCAAGCTCAAGCACATGTACCTGCACCATTACCCTTTGCTCTCAAGAAGACAAACCAATTTCATCCAACAGAAGAACTGCATGCAAAGCAACCTGTTCCAATGGATATAAGAACCCCAATACATATTCCTTCAGACACAGATTCAGATGTGGAGATGATAGATCCTTCTCCAGCAAAGCCAGCAAAGACTCATATACAAGGACATAAGGCAAACATAGATAAGAACAAGATCATGGCTGAAAGACATAATGCCATAACTCATCCAAAGCCCACTCCCAGACAATCTGAAATTTCAGTCAATATTGGAGAAACTCAAGTTGTCAATCAAATCCTTGACACACCAGTTACCCTGCGTGTTCGTGAAGTATTAGCTTCTTCCAAGGAATTATCTGAGCAATTAACAGACATGATCAAGAGAAAGAATGCAAAGGTATCTGCCATTGCAAGCTCATTCATAACCAAGGATCGTGGAGTGTTAATCAGGCTTCAGATGGAATGTGATAGAAGACCTATTGAAGCCATCATTGACACAGGATCCCAGTTAAATGTGATTAGTAAAAGAGTCTGGAAAGAAATTATCCAAAGACCTATGGATGTAGGAAAAATTCTCACAATGAATGATGCTAATAGAGGTGAAGGAACATTAAAAGGATTAGTCTCAGAAGTTCCATTGACTTGTGGTGGTGTCCTCACTTATGCCAATCTTTACATAGGAGAGACAGTGCCATTTGATTTATTACTTGGAAGACCATGGCAAAGAGGCAACTATGTTTCTATTGATGAAAGAATAGATGGTACATATTTAGTATTCAAGAATCCTGAAGATTTGACAAACAGATTTGAACTAATGGTCACACCAAACCATTCTCAAGTTAATCACATCAGAGGAGCTACTACTGCCCATGCCTCAACATCCTATTTATGCACTTTACCTATGGAACTTGAAGAAACCACTACAATTCCTTTAACTAAGTCTTATGAACAAAATAAGGCATTAGTCCGCTATAATCCGCAATTTCAAACTCCGCTTAAACCGAATTATTTTACTGAAATGATCACATGCTTACAGGATAAGCCTTATTTGGATAAGGATAAGTCTGAAGTAAAAGGAGATAAAAGTATCTCATGCTTCAATATCCCCCAAAATGCATATGATGGCTCAAAACTTTTTGCATTGTCCATAGCCCATTGTGATGACATGAACAATGAAGAATCTGATTTTTCTGAAAGGAGAAAGATAAGAAATGGATTTTCACACCAGGGAAATTTAGATAGGAATTGCTATAAAAACTCTGAAGAAATGGGAGAGACAGTAGCCATGTCTGCTGCACAAACCCCCCAGATCCCACCTTTTATGATCAATAACCACCCTCTTCCTCTCCCTGTAGAAGGGATCCACTCCAATGGTCATCCAGATGCTGGCCGACTTATCACTTCCTTTTTGGGAAATTCCCTTGATTACCAATCTCCCCATTTAAGTAAATTTTTGATTGCTGCCACTGTAGGATATAGGCTTTCTCCGGGGATTGATTCCCTTGGTGTTCCTTTTGAGCACGGAATTTTGTTAAATGCTTCCCTAGCTACAATAAATTCTCCAAGTGTCCCCCCCTCTTTAAGGATGGGACATTTAGTTTTTCAATTTTACCCCTTTGCTAACCCTTCTACTGAGGAGAAATTTTCTCCTCCCCCTGTCCCTCCTCCTTACATAGAGGATTTTTATTCATTTCCAGTAACTACTCGTGACCCTCGCATGCACCCCGGAGATATTATTCCGCCCCTAGAAATGCCCTGTAACCCTATTGACTTACCGGTCACGTGGATTCCCATGGTTGGCCCTTCCATCCCCGCTATCAAGCTCACTGGCGAGGACGACCGTGAATCGTCATTGGTCGATGACGAGGCACGCGGTTGGAGCCCAATCGAAGGCTGGGAATGGGACTACGAGGTGGGAAAAATCCCACTCCATCTATTCACTGATAAACGACTTCTGCTACAGTACACGGAGCGTGGCCGTAGACACCCCTCCTCAACCACTACTACGTCTCCGGAATTTGCGTCGACCCTCACAGATTGTATTACGGACCTTTCCACGACTACGGACAACAATTTTTTTCATTTCCAGGGATCCGAAAACCACTCAACAGCCCCCACCAACACCATTCACCATTCCGCCCTCGATATCAGCCGTGACCTATTCAAATGTACGGATCACAACGGATATGAGGCAGGTGATGAATGGGAAGTGGAATGGCAAGGCTGCATGGTGTGTATGACACATCCTGCTCATGAAAAATGCACGGTGTGACAGCGAGTTCTGTTGTAGACCCGAATGGGAATCTACGGAAAGGGTGATCAGCTAAGAAGTGATCAGAGGAGTAAAGTCCTTCTAAGGTGTCTAGTCAATCCAACCCGAATCCAGGGTTCCGGATCAGAGGGGAAGTGAAGGGAGTGGAGTACGAAGACTAATATGGAGACGATACAAAGCGAGGACTAAGAAATAGAACTGAAGGGATGTAATATGATAGGATGCAATGTGATATGATATGGTGTAATATGATAGGATGCAATGTGATATATGATATAGTTGTAGTATAAGGGTACATCTTTTATACTACTGGGTGTGATCCTGTGCTGTAGTAACTATGTACCACAAGCGAAGGCTGTAACTGATAGGAGTGGAGTGGAGTGGAGGAATGCTATGTACTAGGAGACGGGAAACATAGATACATGATATATGACTATATACGTAGTGATTCCGGGTCGTTAGAGACATCGCATCTTGAGTATGAACGATTCCGGAGGGGGATCCGGAGCGGAATTGACGGAGAGGACTGGAATCGGGCGGAATTGACGATACATGAATGGGAATGGATGGGGACAATGTGGGATATGAAGAGGATTTGGGTCCAGACAGCCCAGAGCCTCTACATCCGGTCAGAACTCAGATAAAGACCATCCCTGGTCGATCCATACGAAATAACGAAGATACCGGGGTCGTGGGAATAAATGAGCAGAGGCGATGTCGAAAACGGGTGGAAATGATGGTACAACGTGAACGAGATCGAAGCCAGCGGGTATCGAAGCGTCGGGAAGCAGTGGTCCAGAGCTACTAAAAGAGGGTGGGGCGAAACGGCAAAGGAACAACGGTCACGTGATGGGGCAACAAATACAAACAAGAAAACTTTTCAACGCGACTTTCAACAATCTTGACAACATCCTCAATAAGCCCAACAAACCCAACAAACACCAACACCAGATGTCGACGGAATACAACCATTTCCTCAATACTCTCGATGTGGAAATGCGGCAAGACTTCGAGAGCGCCGTAGCCGAGTCACTAGAAGTCGACGCGGCCGGAATCGATATCGTACGTGACGGATTCGAGAACGAAGCACGGCAATGGGTGGTGAGACAACGACGGGCCATGGTAAGAGATCCCGTTTCCGTAAACAGCGCGAACTAACAATACCCGGTAGCAGAACTACAGGGGAATCTTGACAGAAATCCGGGACAATGGAATCGACGTGATGGAACCGAGGGATTTCTCAATGGGCGGAGAGATGGTGGTGGAGGTCGAGGAGTGGTTGCGGAGCTGGGAGGACTACGAATGGGAACGGAAAGAGGCGAGGCATCGGGAAGCGTTACAGTTGCAGGAGGAAAAGGAGGAGGAAGTGAGGAAACAACGGGTCGAGGAGGCGGAGCAGATTGAGCGGAAACCGGCAGAGGAATCGTGACAATACGAAGAGGAGATGAATAGGAGGGCAGAGGCGGAGAAGCGGATCGAGGAGGCGGAAAGGGCGAAGGCGGCAGAGGCAGCAAAAAGGGATAATGCAGCCGCGGAAAGGGACCGGGAGGAGACCGCACAAGCCAGCAATCACAGAAGCGAGGACGAGGAGGGCACCTGGTCCAATCAGCAACTACGAAAATACAAGAGGCTTCAAGCACTTAACGCGATCAGAAACAAAAAGATCAACTGGGATAAAAGGGTCAACCGGGACAACGAGACCGTTCACGGGGACTACAACAACGACTTTACGAACGCGAGCGGGAACGGGGACATGGGACCAAAGGGAAAGATTCCGGGGGTAAGTAATATCTCGCGGGCTCGTATATCCGTGGTGCCTATCTAATCCATATTACATGCAGTTGTTCCGGATCTGGCAATGCGATGCGTGCGTGACCGCCAATGCGGTTTGTCGCGGAATCGAGGGGTACGCGTGCGATCAATGCAAAAGGCTTAAACGACGTTGCGGATTATTGACGAAGGGACCGGCCACCGGAACTGGGAAAGCGGAACGGAAAGGGAAGGCGAAGGCGGGAAGTCCAAAGAGAAGGATCGTCGCGAAGAGGATTTCGAAGCCGGTGAAGAAGCCCAAGCTACGGGCCGGAGAGGTGTCGACAAGCAAACGGACGTTGACTGATGTCGAACCAGATACGGAATCGGAATGGGACGATGGGAGGCGAGGGAATCCGTTCAAGCACCCGTGGATCGGAGCCGGAATCAACGAGCACGTCTGGGCAGTGCGCAAGATGGCGACGGAAACGCAGAGGGAGATATCGACGATCATGGACGGCCTCTCGGAGTACGTTGCGGAGGTCCAATCAAAGCTAACCCGTTGGACGAAGGAGCTGAACCGACTACGCGCGAACCAAGCCCATATTTTCGGCCAACTCGACATGATCGACACGAAACTCAACAAAAGGAGAAGGGAGTAGAAGGGAAATGGACGAGAAGGGAAGGGAAACGAACCGCAGGACAATGTACATAAAAATAAAATGAGTACTTAATAAAATCTATAACGGAAAGGGAGAAACGGGTAACTACATAAGCCAGAATCTGGAGGTCGAGGTTGAGGGTGGGACTGGAATACAATGGACACGGAATGGGACCGAAACAAACGGGAAACAAAGAGAACTATAAACGGAAACGAAAATATAAATAAGTGAGGGCCGGGAGCGTGAACGGAAAGTGGAACGGAGGACGAAAACGCAAAAATGGGTGATGGAAACGGGTCTATATCCCCACAAGAGTTTCTGAAAGAAGGTCGGAGGTGGAACGACAAGAGGAGGTGGAGAACTTCTTGCAAATATTCGAGCGAGGTGTCGAGGGGGCAGAGGTCCAAAATGCGATGACAAAGTAGAATGAAGACGGAAACGAGGAACAATAAAAATTTGAGAACCAGAGTGCCGACACCAACACGATCCCATATAACGGGTGTGCCGCGTGAGGGGTCTAAAAACAACGGGGTGCCCCAAGTGGGCGGAAACGACAAAGTGCCCCAAGTGGGCGAGGAGGGAACTGGAGACGATATGGGAGCGGGAACGACGAGGGGAACCGGGAATGAAGGGGTCGACATAACGGAATCGGGACCGGAATCAAAATCAAATAAAAGGGGTGGAATGGAGTCCAGAATGGGAACGGGTACGGAATACTCAACCAAAGTTGACGGAATCTCGGTAGACGGTGACGGAGGACAATATGGCAGCAATATCGGGGACGGAATGTCTATTTCTGGAGAATCCAAGGACAATGGGAGCGGGTCCGGTACAAGTTCGTGGACGGAAAGCGGAGGGGTCGAATCTGGAGACGACGTGGACGAAATAGGAAACGAATTGGATAAATCGGTGACCGGCATCGATAAATTGGGAATGGGATCGGACGGGGATGACACGGGATTGGATGACAATACCTGTAAACAAATTACGGTCTCGACAGGCACCTGAATGGATGGGTACGGAATATGTGATGAAGGGGACGGAGTATATGTAGGACCGGAATGAACGTGGGTGACGGAACGAACGACGGTGGGCGGGATTGAGGTTGGAATCGGGACCGGAGATGACAAAGCTATGACGGGTGGGGGACTGGGACCGGAATTGGGACTAGCGATAGTAACGGCAAGGGAAGGGGATTTTGGAACAGAGCGGCAACCGGAAAGCAGGAATAAGGCGGCATCGTGGAAAACATCGAGCGGGTACAGATCGTCATGGTAATGGTCGGGACGAAGGTAATGGAGGCGTTGTTCAATATGTAGACGAAGGCCTGAGTTGAATCCGTTTGCGAAGTATGTGTTCCGTTGCTTATCTGATAGACGGCCGTTGTCAAACAAGACACCGGAAATGCATATGAAATCCCGGAAATATTGTCCTAAGTCCGCTTTGTTCTCTATACCATAAGCCGATTGTCGTCTAATCAATTGATCGAGATGCGCGATCATATACTGAATACTGTCCATGGCACCGGGATAGAAGGCGAAAACGGCACGTCGGAAAGCGATGAAGTCCTTTGCTGAAGCGGTGGGTAGGGTAGACCAAAGTTCGTAATCGTCATTATTGAGGTACCGGAGCGTATAGCGAATCTTCATAGTGTCCGTGAGTCCACAGTCGGAGCCAAGCATGTCGATTTTGTCAAAGAAGCGGGGAAGGTCGTGTTCGTCACCGTGAAACGTCAGGGCTGAACGATCACCTCGGAGAGGCATCAATCCGTGCATCATATCGGGGAATTTCCAAATCAGGAAGCGGGTCGGGTCGGGGAGGTACGAGGAAGGGGTCAAAGTTGTAAGCGGGGCTGAGCGATTAGAGTCGGGAACAAAGGAAAAACGTCATGAAAGTCAAACCCGACAGTGGGGAGGGTATGAAAAGACAAAAGAACTAAACTCCTCGTGGTGGGCTCCAGTTGTGACGGCGAGTTCTGTTGTAGACCCGAATGGGAATCTACGGAAAGGGTGATCAGCTAAGAAGTGATCAGAGGAGTAAAGTCCTTCTAAGGTGTCTAGTCAATCCAACCCGAATCCAGGGTTCCGGATCAGAGGGGAAGTGAAGGGAGTGGAGTACGAAGACTAATATGGAGACGATACAAAGCGAGGACTAAGAAATAGAACTGAAGGGATGTAATATGATAGGATGCAATGTGATATGATATGGTGTAATATGATAGGATGCAATGTGATATATGATATAGTTGTAGTATAAGGGTACATCTTTTATACTACTGGGTGTGATCCTGTGCTGTAGTAACTATGTACCACAAGCGAAGGCTGTAACTGATAGGAGTGGAGTGGAGTGGAGGAATGCTATGTACTAGGAGACGGGAAACATAGATACATGATATATGACTATATATGTAGTGATTCCGGGTCGTTAGAGACATCGCATCTTGAGTATGAACGATTCCGGAGGGGGATCCGGAGCGGAATTGACGGAGAGGACCGGAATCGGGCGGAATCGATGATACATGAATGGGAATGGACGGGGACGATGTGGGATATGAAGAGGATTCGGGTCCAGACAGCCCGGAGCCTCTACAACGGAATCCGCCTTACTCACGAAAAAGCCTTCCCTTGACGAATATATGGCCCCGGCAACCACTGTCCAACTCGTATTATGCACGGAACTCATGAATGAGCATCCCTCTCTCCCTGATAATGATCTCCTTGACGTTGATATCCCTACTTCTCCACGCGCACCTCAAGTTACACCCCTCCTCAAATCCACTAACTATACGCCAGCAAATCATGAACGTAGCGCCCCAGTGGCGCTCGTTTATGACTATGGACTTCCACCCGGCCTCAACATGCCGCCTGATGCTCACTTACATGACACCTCGCCCGGCCTCATCAATCCCTACCCCACTTCCACGAAAACCCCTGAATTTACTTTCCCTTCAGATGATGACTGGGACTGGCCCATTGGCCAGGTCTGGTACATCAATCCTGTCGTTCTCGAGCCGCCCCACATGCTTTACAACCACACAGAGGTAAACTATGCATTTCCACCCCCTCCTCATGCCGAATTGGGATGCGAGCCGATTTCCCAGCCCCCCAGCGATCCGGACCTCTTATCAGACGTCTCCAACCATGCCACCCCTGGTTCCAATGTAGGAGACATTTGGTTTCCTGCTACTACTTATTTGCCTACTCCCCCTTTTACTCCTTTTAATAGTAGTGAAAATTTTGTACCTTTAGTCTCTAGCTCCCCTTCTATGTCTTTTGAAGATTTATATGGTGATTTAGAATATTCTCCTAAGTCTCCCATATTTGAGAACATTTTGCCAGATTTAAATAATAATAGTGATGATTATTTATATTCTTCAAATAAATTAAAGATACTTCTATGTCTGTAGATTCCCAATCAGCTTCTTCTGTTTATTCTGGGAGTGACTCTGAAAATAAGGCTGTCAAGATCCTAAGCCCCAAACCAGATCCACTCACCATCATTATTCCTCATACCACTTCCATAAATTCATCTCTACCTCAGCCTTATCAGGAACCTGGATCTAGGACTAGACCTATCAGTGTGTCCTCTTCTGAGGACATTAATTCATCTTCTGATGAATCCATGGACACAGACTCAGATGAAGAATTAGAATGGTTTGCTTGGACTAGGTCTGATTCCTCAGACTCAGAAGCAATAACAGAATTTAATTCAGACCTCAGTCAGGCCATTGAAGAAGCCCAGCAGCCACTAGATTCCCCTACATCTTGTGACCTCACTGCATTCATGACACCACTGGGATTACTTCGTCTCACATCACTTCCCACTGGATTCACAAATTCACCTGCAGAATTCCAACGTTGTATGTGCTTTATCCTTCAAGATGAAATCCCTCATACTGCAAATAGCTTCATTGATGATTTACCTATAAAAGGACCTTCATCCATTTATCCTGATCAAGATGGAAGACCAGAAGTTTTGCTAGATAATCCAGGAATCAGAAGGTTTATTTGGGAGCACGCTCAAGATGTACATCGCATTATGCATCGCCTTGCTTGTGCAGGAATGACAATATCAGCTAAGAAGACACAACTTTGCCGCTCAAGTGTTGTGATCGTAGGACAGAAATGCACTCCAGAAGGGCATTGTCCTGATGATAGTAGAGTACAAAAGGTTTTGGACTGGCCCCCACTCAAGACACCCAAGGATGTTAGAGGCTTCCTAGGTCTCTGTGGAACAGTTCACATTTGGATAGAAAATTATTCTGCACTAGCCAAGCCACTAGCAGAGTTATTCCATAAAGGAGCAGAGTTTATATGGGATGAAAGACGACAAGCAGCTTTCCAGGCATTGAAAGAGAAGGTTAGTTGGGCTTGTCTCCTTGCACGCGCAGTACAGAGAAATATATAATAAATACTAATGAGTGGGGGATGTGCCTCTGTGCACCATATATAAACGGCTAAGTCTGGGCATTGCTAGTGAAGCCATAATAAATGATATAAAGGTAAGCATATATGCTATTTGTGTCTGTTCACTAGCATGCATAATGTGGAAAGGCATAAAATGGGTACTAATGAGTGTAGGTGTGCATCCATAGTGTTGCACTTGAATATCTAAGTCCGTGGTCCAATGGTAAACCCATGACATTACACCCAAAAACACTTGGGGTCATGACATCCGCACAACACAATTAAATCAACTGTCCCCAGTTGAAACCAAAAGAAAACAACTCTTTAATTTGAGAAGAAGCTTTTACATTATTACTATTCTTTTAACTTCTTCTTCATCTTTCCAAAGAATTCCTCCCAATCTTGTACATCAACTCCTTCTGCCTTTAACCGATCCATGTTCTTTTTCATAGCATTTAATAGCGCCTTGAGGTGGTACTTAGGGCAAGTGTGCTTCTTTCGTAGCAGCTTAGGAAGTAATGCCGGAATTGCAGGGCGTTCAAAACGATTGCGGTGAGAGGAAGTTGGGTGATTACGATTTGTGGAAAATGAAGGAGGCGATTCGAGCCATTCTCTAAACTCCGGGTCTAAGGGTATGGATTGCGAAGGGACAGTGGTTGGTGGCATAGGAAAGTTGGGAAGACTATCCATAAAAAAGTCAAAATTGTCCGGTGGTGGACAATCAACACCTCGTACGTTCACAGATTCGAAATCGATGTATTCGTCAGATTCCGAAGGGGGTAGTTTGTCTGAGTGGGACTAGTTGGTTTGGTAAAGAAGTCCGTATCGTATTTGGTGGGAGTATTGAATAAGCGTGATAAATCGAGACGGCGTAGAGGAATATCCATAGGTGGAGAGGGTGAGGGACTAGAGTATGATGTCATAGTAAGATATGGATTACGGTATATGGGCATCTGGTAATGCTGAAGTGCTGAGTGGAATAGCAGTGCAGTTGATGTAACAGGAGACATTAAGGGAAAATATTTGTGGGGGAACCGGAATGGTGGGTCAAGCAATACTAATGTGGGACGTTGTGTCACAATAGGTCCCTGTGGGTCCAGAACTAAACTAGCCCTGGCCTTGCTATATTGGGATGATGTATTTCAAATTTGATTTAAGGTTGGCTGATTGATCAAATCAGGATTTTACTATTCCCTTGGTTCTCCAGGGTCTTGAAGCTATATCGGGTACAGATCTGCAATAGTATCGATGCTTATTTGGTCTGGACTGTTTACTCAGGTCACATGAGAAAACATGTGCCGGTCACGTGTTCTCCAGGGTCATAGCTGTACATTTGCACGATCCGTCTTTTCTCTCCTCTAGTCTGCCACTATGGGTCTGTAGTGTCCCACTCCTTTTTTCTTGCTATGCCACTATGCAATAAATCGTAAAAAATCTATCCGATGCTATGATTGGTCACTCCCTCCTCCCTTCAACAAAACTCAAGAAAAACCACTAAGTAACTTCTTATATTTATATTCAATTTTCATCATTACTGAATAATTGGCATGTAGATAAGATGGTCTAAATCTAGCCGTTCCTTACTACTATATGCTGCAATTGTTCAACAATGAATTCGTCTGGAGGATGGACAGGCCGGGGGTGATGTTGAGCATCACTCTGTTTCAACTAGGGGCGAGCGCTATATTTTTCAGGTGGGACTCAGTTGCTGGACTACTGGGAGTGGAGGGTCACCGGTCGTTCGTCCATTTCTTTATCTTTCTATTCATACACCAGTTGTATTTCCTTTTATTCTATTTTCTATTTCATTATGTCTTGTCATTTCGTTATGTTTCGTTATGTTTCGTTATGTCTTTCATATATATTATCATTGTATTCATATAATGGGTCCGTCAACTATTAGATGAGAGGGGTTGTATTATCACTTTGTAGCATTATATATATTTTCTTTGTGTGTCTGACTTAAAAAAAAAATGACCAGCAAATCATAAAACAAATAAAATAGTTTAGATAGCATAAAAAAAAGGATGCGTGACAGGAAATCATGTGCATAGGTAAAAATAGCGGCCAATAAAAATGCATGGGGCATAGAAAAAGAGGGTGTGCAGCGGGAAATCACATGAGGGATAGGGGTCTTGGATATAACTGAATATTTAGTCACCAAAGGTGCTAGAATATGGGAATCAATGCAGAAAAAGGAAAATCTTGAATAAATGAGTGTGGGGTTATACAATAGCGGTGAGGAATAATAGTATTGTATCTCTTCTGGAGTAGATCTGCGGATAGTGGTACTGGTAACTGATGAAGATGATATAGGATAACCATATTTTGACAACTTTAAACCTGCATCAAAGTCATCATTGCCAAGACCTGAGGGGTCATTGACTTCCCCTGGTACTTTTACTGAACCAACTGTAATGATGCCTGTAATGGAACTGATTGGCATTGTTTCATAAAGCCACATGTGACAGACAGTGGCTGGAACTTGATATTTTCTAAATTCAAAATTCTTTGTGCGTAATGCAATGTGTGCAGCAAATTCTGGCTTGATGGCAAGAATAATATCTGTGATGTCTCCTGATCCAAGAGGTATTAACTGATTTACTGAGCAATCCTCTAGTTGAGCAGCTTCATCTTCCTGGTCTGCTATTTCATAAAGGATAGGGTCAGTCCGATAAATGTATGGCAAAATCCGAAATGCCGCATAATGCTCAGCATGCACAGCACCATCTAATTCTTTTAAAACATAAGTTCCTCTTCTTGTTTGTCTGACAACCTCATATGGGCCAAGGTAATGAGGGTCTGTCTTGAATTTTCCTATAGTCATCTCCAAGCGACTATTATATACTAGGACTAGTTCTTCTGGCTGATAATCACGTCTTTGCAATCGTCTATGAAATCTCTGATCAAATTGCAATTTAGATATGAAGCAAGCCTGCTTAAGCACAGCTGCTGCTTTATCAATATCTTCTTGATGTCTTCCAAGCTGACCTATGCGGAGTGCTAACGAATCTGATGTAGAAAGTCCTGAGCGAAAACCTTCAACCATAAACGTGGCTTCTGTTAGGTCAAAGGGAAGTATAGGATGGGTGCCATGGAGTAGATAATAAGGTGAGTATCCAGTAACACTGCTGACTGTAATTCGGTCTGCAAATGATGCTAACTCTACATGCTTGTGCCAATTCTTGATTTTTCCAGTCTTATCTTTTTCACAAGACTTGACTATGGCTTCACGTAGAGTAAAATGTCCTCTTTCTACTACACCATTTGCATGCTTATTGTAGGGTGATATGCGAACTTGAGGAATTCCTAGTCTTCTAAGCAGAGACTCAAATGCTCCTTTGACTTCTCCTCCATTATCAGTAACTACATGTTCAATGGCACCATAGCGACAATAGATCTGTTCCCAGAAAATTTTTGCTAAGTTGTGTGAATTGTTTGATCTTAGAGCTTTTACTTCAGTTGCTCCTGATAAATCATCATGTGCTGCAACAATGAAATGGTAGCCTCCTGAAGGTGGCATAAACATCACATCAATGTATACCTTTTGAAAAATTGCTGTAGGGGTAGAAATTGTAGGGGAAATTTCGATTTTCTTCAAGCTCCTAATTTGACACTGATGACATGATGAAATGTGGTAATGGACATCTGCTCTGAGATGAGGCCAAAAAAATCGAAGTTTGACTAAGTCAAACACAGCTTGTTCTCCTTTATGACCTAGGTTTTCATGAGCTTGAGTGAGAATAGCAATTCTTTTCTTTGCATTCATAATCACTAATGAAGGCATTTTCTGGCCATTTCTTCTAAACAGTTTATTATCTTTTAAATAAAATTGTCCAGTTTTCTTCAGAAATCTTCTTCTTGCCTGCAAGGTATCTGTTGAAGGCATTTCCAATGTGGATAAAAAATGTTTTACTTGAATGAGTATCTTGTCCTGTTGTAATTTAATTTCATTATTTGAAGGGAGTGTGGTAGCCTTGTATGGCAATTTGGTAGGGACAGTGAAGCTAAATTTTGTTATTTCATGTGGATCAGGAACATGAACAAGCAAGGCAATATCATCTAGCCATGAATCATCATGCTCTTCAATTTCTTCATTATCTGCAAGCTCTCTGCAAGAAAGTGCATCTGGTCCCCTAAACTGGGTTGCAGGTACATGAATAAGCTTGAAGTCAAATAATAAAATTCCTTGAATCCATCTGTTTATGGCTGCATTGGGCTGTAAATCTGGTTCATTGAGCATGCCTTTTATAAACTTAGCATCTACCTCTATATGTAAATTCTTTATGCCTATTAAATACAGTCTCCAGTGGCGTAATGCGCGGTATAGTCCATATAACTCCAGTTTTGGCTGTGAATATCTGGATTCTCTTTCACTCATTGGTATTGAACCATATCTAGCAGGGCGACGATTTCCATTTTCATCTTCCTGTGATAAAATGAAACCTGCAGCAATATGGCTACTGTCTACTGATAAATATGTGTGTCTATCTGATGTATAATCAATAGAGCAAAGTGCAGGTGCTGAAGAAGTGTTCTTACCTATATTAGCAGTAATGAATTGATTACAAATCTTATTTACTTGTATTGATCAAAAGCGGCTCAGCTAGATAATGGGAAATGATTAGATAAGATGTGAACAAGAGGATGATAAGATAATGATAAGATAGGATGCATCAGAAAGTGATTGTGATAGGCTTACATAAAGACAATGGTCTATTGTTCTGAGCAGTCTATTGATCTAAACAGTCCAAATGGAGATAGAGCCCATTGTTCACAGCCTCTTTGATGCTATCCATTGTTCTTATGACTCAGTCCTATTGTTCTCACTTTCCCATTGTTCTCAGTCCCCCATTGTTCTCCAACAGTATAAATAGGGCCCCAAATTCCAGTAGTCAGTAGGATTTCCCCCCTCACCACTCAGTAGTCACTCTTAGTTGGGTTCACACAGTGTGATCCCTCATTCTCTTAGTACTAGTAGTTACTCATTGTAGTAGCTAGTGCTTGCAATCCAGTCTAGTTCACTCTTATTCTATCATTCTCTGAGTTCCCCTTGTCATCAAGGAGAATTCACTCAGTTCACTCAGTCCAATCAATTCATTAGTCAGCATTAGTCAGCTAGATACACTTCTAAGGTTAAGGTTTCATCCTAAACAAAACAGAGTATTCAAAAGGTATTAAAGATATCCCTGAACTAGTAGCCAATGTGCGTTTGAAGCTTCGGATTTAAGTCAGATATTATAATACCCAGAGATACTCTTGATTGAATAGGCCCTGTAGCCAAAACTGTCCATATTCAACTGGTGAATATTGTTATCAGTATTCATTAGTTCATATTTTTATATTCCAGTAGTGAATATTAGTATTTTCAGTACATCACACACCCAGTTGCTATTCATACCTACTTAAAGTCTCAATTCTTAATTGAAGAGAACTCACTATTACATTCTATTGATTTATGTAGTACATATACTCACAAAACCCCTTCCTGATAGGTTATTTAGATATTAGAAACCCACGAACAACAAGAAGGTACCTGAACAAAGTCAACTCCGGTAATTCTTGGTGAAACAAACATTCACATAACATCGTCCACCTACGCCCTCAACCAACTCCATAACGCCCTCAAGCCCAAACGAAGCCCTGTTGGGTTATGCCCGCAAAACCGTGACCACCGGCCACCTAAACCCGTTCCACGACCCGACGCACCCGTGTCAAAATCCCCATGCATCTATCCGCCATGACAGTATCATGAAACGCCACCCATATCAACCCCCAATCTATCTCCCAGTCCACGTTGTCTCATCTGCCCATGACATCCGCCTCCGTCTCCAACATCAACCATCCGTTGCTGCCTCCTCAACCTCTCGCCATCCTCGAACAACCTCACAAAACCACGATCCACGTCATGCAACCCCATCTTATCCGCCCACGTCATCCACCTCCATCTCCCAACGTCGCCCTATGCCATACCGCCACACCCAACCACCCGCTGTCTGCTCCCCCAACCTTTTGCCACTTCGAACGGCCCTACGTAACCACGGACAATCCCGCGCAGACCCGTGTTCGCATCTGTCGCCCCAAAAACGAGTCCTTCCACTAGTCAAGACACCCACATTGTCAGATCCACCACCCAGATTGCCCAGATCACGTCAATGGCACCTGAAGCACAGACCCACCTGCAATATCCATGCCACACCCATCTGCGATTTAACAGAGTCCAACGTTGTCACCATATGAGCCCGCCGCAGAACTGACACCCATCCTTAGTCCCGTTACACCCGACTACCTGTTCTCGACATAGCCACAACCACATTTCAACAAAGCCAACAGCCAACTACGAATCCGGACGCGTTCCCATCACCCAAACTACGATCCTGCGACATCCGGTTTTGGTTCCAGCTCAATTCGAGCATCTGGTTCCAGTTCCAGTTTCACAACCCGTACCCACCACCTTCGCACCCCGTACCCACTCAACTCAACCCTACGAAAACCCCAATACCGTCCATTGGCATAAGAATTAAATACATAGATAGATTAAATAAATAAAAAGAAAGAAAAACGTCAGAGATAAAAACAAAAACAAAAAGAAATACACCCGTTCCCGACACACCCAGCACCCGCATAATCCACCCGACATACCCAACACACCCGTTCATGAACCCGCCACACCCAACGTACCCGCTTACGAACCCAACACATCGCTTCACTCGTTCCCCACACACCCAACTCATCTGCTCCCCACCGACATTGATCTCCGCTTTCTGTGACCTGGGGGCCCCAATCCGCCACCGTTTCGACCCAGACACAACGTTCCCTGTCTCGGCTTCGATTCCCAAACCACCCGACCTTATTTCTCAGCTCCATGGGGGAGAATGCTTCCCCACAGGTCCAAGCCAGTGCTGAACCGCCTAGTATGAGGCTGATATCACATCCGTTGAGTATTGCCCCCATATTAGTATCGACATATTGAACCTCCATTGTCATCCATCGAACCTCCATTGTCGTCCATCGAACCTCCATTGTCATCATATCATATCGAACCTCCGCCGTCATCATATCATGTTCACCATCGTCATTGTATCTCTATGCCCACGTTGGAGGGGGAATCTCCGGACCTCAGGGAAGAGCTCAGGGGGAGCCGCGGCTGGGAGGGGAAAGCTGAGGAAACCCAAGGATGGATGACTAAGCTACTACAGGAAAGGGAATCTACTGGCTAAGGGTCTCCAGGGTCCTAGGGGCTAGCAGCTACTGCTGCAACGTCACCAAGCTTATTATTTTATGCTTTCCGCAGCCTATGCCACCATTTCCACCACCCGTTGACACAGCCACCAAAGCCGCCGACCCTAAATCGACCTGACTACATCGTCTTTGTCATCCACCTTCGTTTTATGTCGTTTCCGCTTATGCCCTACGTGTTTCCGCTCACGCCTTCATTATTTCTGTCACCTGACTCCACCCCCATTACCTCCTTTCCTTCCTGATCCCCGATATTTATCCCCCTTTATCTATTTAGCATTTCCGCTGCCTTTTTGTTTCACTTTTCTAGTTTTCCACCTCTCGTTTCATTTCCACTTGGTTATTGTCACCACAGTTTCTTTTCCCTCCGGTTTTATGTACTTTGTTTCCTTTCACTCGACACTGACTTCACCCACTTTTGTTCTCTACTCCCCGCTCTCCACCTCCACCCATCCATTGAGCTCCGCTAGTCACCATCCGCTGTCCCTGTTCATGTCATCCATGACCCACCTCGTCCTGTCGAGCCCGCTTCCATGACCACTGCGTCGGCTTCATCTCATGCATCCGAATCCCGAGTCCACATAGTATCGACCAGGGATGGTCTTTATTTAAAGTACCCTGGAGATGTAGAGGGTCGACGTCCCTCTGAGTCCATATCCTCGATATATCACGAATCCGGACGAACCTGATGCCTCCATTCAACTCGCATTCGAACCTGACGTAACCTGACGTAACCCGACATGACGTGACCCGACGTATGCTGCTTCGTCACAGCCGCTTTTGGACCAAATCCGGCAGCCTCAGAAGCCCCGGAGTTCTAATTATAGGAGACAGATCTCATCGGACTCGATCCCCGACTTCGGACTTGCCATATTTATGCATCCCCTCATCCTTTCGGAGATATGTAGGACTTTTTAGATCTTTTCCTTGCATATTCATTTTCCCCTCCATATTCCTGTCTTCGTCGCTTTGCAACCCCCCTTTCCACATCCCCATTCCATCTTTTCTTTGTAGTTTCTATTGGCCGAAGTAGACATGTCCGAAAGTAGCTACACACACATGTACTATAAAAACGGTCCCCGATGACCATACAAAAAGAGATACCATTAGTCCCCGTTTGCCTCATAGTCAGAATCATTTTAATCACTTCAAATACTCGTCCTCATAGACCCTTAGCTTTTTATAGTTCACTTCGTCATCTTTATTGTTGTTCCCTTACTCATTCATTGTTTCCGACTCGACCTGACCCGACCCGCCATACCCGACATCGTCGGCATCGTCGGGTTCTTCGTTATTCATCCGTTTTCACTCCGTTCATCGCTGGATTTATTATTATTAGTCCAGTTTTATGCGGCGGCTTTATTTTACTTCCACTTCCATTTCATTTTACTACTACTTCCGACACTGACTTATCCACCGTCACTTCTACGCTGACACCCCCTTGGTTAGGATCTCTTTATAGTTCCGAAGCCACCCTGAACCTGCATCTACAGCAGACACCTCCAACACTTACAGGGGTGATTCGGCAAGATAAAGTGCAGGATGCCGAGGAGAGTGGTGGAGATGGGGAGGTGCAAGATAACTTGCAAGTTTGCAGCCAGGTGCAAAAACAAGCCCGCCACCCAGGGGGACGTCGGCAAGGAACAGCTTGAGTCATGCAAAAACTTGCTCATTAATTGGCGACTCAGAACATGGACAAGCGACTTCCCGAACGTGTTCTGGGGCCCAACTGTACTTATGCCTGATGCTGTACTCACAAAAATTGCAGCTCGTGCCTGGCTGAAAACCTTGGCGGACATACTCGATGGAATTCCAGAGTGGATCTGGGCTGATGAATACGGTGAGCAAGTTTTGAAGCTACTGGAGCCAATTGATGCAGCATGGCATCAAGAAAACAAGAACAAGAAGGCTGAGAACAAAGCAAAGCAGGTGAAGATTAGTGAAGTAAACCGATCCAAGCATTATGAAGAAAAGCTTTTACAAGCTCGCCAAGCAACGGCTCAACGCAAGGCAACGATGGTGGCGGCAGAAATGGCAGCATCTTCATCTCGAACAGTACCCACACTAGCATATGCACTCCCCCCACCTCCAGCACTGTTTACGTGGGCTCATGGAGGGCTATGCCAATTTGCCAGGATATTTGGAAGTTCATCGCTGACCATGAGTGCTGTTCTGGTGACTCGTACTGTAGGATTCAGGACCAACTCGGGAACATTCCAGCTGATTGCCCAAAGGAATAGTGGTAGGTTGAGATGCAATGATTCCATGAGCTCCAGCACCTGTAAAACACGTTCAGATATGTTGCCAGTTCTCTCTAAAAAAATTCGGCAATTCTCTGTTTGTCTGCGATGTGGGTCTATGCTTGGAGTACGCTGGTGTGTTCTGTAACCATCGTCCTCAGAGCCAGATTCAGAGCTCAAGTCGTCCTCATCATCCTCAGAAAAGGCATGGGAGTTGTAAAAGTCTTGCATTGCTGTAGGGGGTAGAGTACAGAGAGTACAGCAGTTATACATAGCGATCGAGAGTCCACGTGCAGGATACCTACACCCACTGTGTTGAAACTCACCAGACGTTCTACCCCACATTGAGTTCACTGTTTTTGACAGTCCAATTCCAAATCCGACCGGTAAGAATGGCTGGTTCCGAGACTAATATCTAGACATATAAAAGTATTCAAGTGTACACACTTATTGTAACCATTGATCAGTCATAGTCATATTTGCAGAAAATTGAGCATTGGCTATGGGCCATTACAACAATCTTACAATAGTTCCTTTGGAAGGTCATTTTTTGGCAGTTTTGCAGAACCTTTGCCAAGCAATGTAATAGTGTTGCTGCTTGGTCCAGCTTAGTGTTGCCACGGCTCAGTCTGAAACTGTTAGCTGATGGAGCCAAGCCAATGGTTAGCTGTTTTGAGCCATTGCAAATTTCCAAATTAGGAAATATAATAAATCCAATGCGTGTTGCTGGCTCACAACATGTTGTAGAAGCATCAGAACATACATATATGATTTAACAAAGTACTTAAGATCATATTGATAAGCCAAATTTTAATTTTGTACTCTAATGAAACAGTAATGATACATTCATGTCATTCCCATCGCGGTGGCTAGACAGTAATATTATAGATAAAATCATGAAAATATATTGCCATTGAGATATCTCTGTGATGCTTCATCCACCTTCTGAGCTAAGAGCAGAGGTTTCCCCTTTTTTTGGTATGGACTCATACCACTTTGCCGCAATCTTGCACTGGGCCTGATTTGAGTGGATCTCAGCGAGATGCTTTTGGAACCAATCTTCAGCAAATGGCATCCAATACCCAACATTAAAATGGCTCTTCTGCCAAGTGGAATGTTTCGGCCACCATGAGAGATGAGAGACTTGGTTCCCAGACCCTTGAAATCCACAGTCAGGCAGACTCGCAACACAATGATGCATTTAACTTACCAGTATAGACCTTGTATACCCCACAGATGAGGTCAAGTTCATCCTCACTGAGTTCATCATCACAAAAGCAATCCCTGCCATCTGAGAAGCAAACAATTTGACCGTGTGCAGGGGCAACGTTGGAGGGACCTGCCAGAACACAGCTGGGGGAAATGAACTCCATGGTGAGATGCCACACAATACCTCCTTTGAGTAGCACTGAGCGTGCATGTGGGGAACGTAGAAAATTGTCTCGAGCAACCTCGTAGGCAGTGTAATCTGTGTGATTGGGTTTATACCCCACTGCTCGTACACCAAGAATGACAGGGGGGGGTACTCCATAAGATGATGTGGCAGTAATGGAAGAAAGGTATTGAAAACAATACCTCTCTGCACGAAGAAACGAGCCACATCTGCAACACTCAAAGTGCAAAATTGAACACCTTGCAGGACGGCTGCTGGACATTCCACTGCGAGAAGCCAATCAGTCTTGTTCACAGAATGTGTGCCAGGATGGAGGACATAGATAATGCTTTGGATATTTCCTGTGACCTCCTTGACAGCCTGTGGATGGACCAATACATAATGTCCCTCCTTATCTCTCCAGGATGAAGGACTCGACGAACTGAGGTCCCATGACAAAGTGGGAAGTGCATCTACAGCATTGTCTAGTAAGCTCTGGATGAATGTCACTATAGGTATAGGAGCATGGTAAATATTGCCCATGGGAGAAATGGTGTCCTGCAAGATGTTGAGAGTTCAGTCCCATGCATCACATGATACCACAGGGTCTTCAGCATGATGCTCTGGTTCCCAGTCAAATCTGAAATGGAGATAGAGATTGTAGTCGAGAGACCCTGTGAATGTGGGAGCAGCATCGGTGGTATGACCATCCCCTCATCCAAACATGGCAAAGATATCTTCCTGCCAAACTTTGGGGGCAGGTGGATCCAGAGTGGGAAAGCGAGTGGATACCCCATAGACAGGCCCACTACTGATGACCTTGCCTTCCTCCAGAGGGTCGGGATAATCGAAGTCATCATTACCGAAGGGATCTTCGTCATCGACTTCAGCATTGGGATTAAATGCGGTGCAGATGTCCCATTCACAGTCGAAAGCATTATAACACAGTATCTTCCCAGACATTGGACACGTAGAGTGTCCTCGAGCTAATCGCTGGCTCAGAGAATAAGACTAAGACTAAATCGCTACTGACTACTAAACAGGGCTTTCTACTGGCTCGAACCGTGGGAAGGTCACGTGATCATTGGACCAGTGGCCACGATCCACTAGTCCATGCACCTCTCTCCAAAATGGCAGCATCCCTGCTGCCAGTGAGAAAAGAAAGAAAATGAGAGAGAAAAGAAAATGAGATAGAAAAGAAAAAAGGGAAGGGAAAACCAAGAAAAAATGTCATGATAGTGAAACTAGGGTAGGGAAAAGCAATGGAAAAACAAAAAGTGAAAGACAGAAGAAAAAGCACCTATCTTGGTTTCTTCCAACCTAGGGCCTGCAGAGCCCTACTCAAATCTGAAAGATGAGGGTCACTGTCCTAGTCTAGGTAAGGGAATCCTGATGGGGTCGAGTTTGTCACGTAGAATGGTCTGGTGATGATGGGTCGGCCAGGTGCGATGCCAGATGGGTGACTTCGTGTGCAGGCAGGTCCCATGGAGATGGGGAAACATGGCAGGGCTGGACCTGTTGACGCGATCTTCGAGTACGATGTTGTAAAGTAGCAAATGGTCGTCGTGAGCTGGAACGAAGGGCCAAAAGGTCGCGCTGCACATATGTAACTGGGAAAATAGAGCAGAATGGAATAGACGAGGCCTCCTCAGCCCAATCGAATCGCGCAGAGGTTGACATGGGGAATTGGGCACAGTTCATATTCGAGGAGATGTTAGTACACTGCGAGGTGAGCGGGGACATATGAACAGTGTCATCCTCAAGCTCCTGCCGCATCTTTCCTTCACTTCGGCACATCTCATTTGTTTTCATCTTGGTTTCCTCGTTCATCACTGTCTCAATTAGTGTGTCACTTCTCATTTGCACATTCGCCTTTCTTGACCCGCCGGGCCTCACATTCACATTAGCTCGCGTTTCGACGTCGTTTGGCCTCAGCGTTCGCAATTGCGGCGTCTGGATGGTGGCGTCGTGACCTTGAGCTGGCTTGGGAGTGTGTGGGTATGCACTTGGGGTGGGGATGGGGTCTGGGACGCATTTCAATGCGTCTCATTGTATGGGCACGGGGTTTTGCATCCGTGTGGCTGTGAACTGGTGTGGTGTTGATGCTGGCGTGGTGGGACTGTGTGTTGTGATGTGTATGGATGCATTTCTTAGTGGGGTTGGTGTTTCTTCGAAAGGTAGGGTCGTTTGGGCAGGTGCTGGGGTACGGCGAGTCTTGCGGTTGGTGCTGGGTGACAGGGGGTGTGTTGGGATGCGTAGGACCATTCTTGACACGTGTAGGTGGGCCAGTACTGCAATGCATGATGGGTTTGGTGACATGGCACGTTCCGGTGCGGCAGGCATCGTTTTTGGCGTGGGTGGGTGAGCTGGGGCGTGCTGGGATGCATTTTCACATGGGGTTGGATCTGTTTGGGTGATCAACAATGACATGGCACGTTCAGTTGCAGGCGTGGTTGCTTTTGATGAGGGTGGATGCATGGGGACTTGCAGGTACTTCGTCATTGTGCTTTTTGGTGGCGTGGTGCTGTCCGTTGTAGCTGACATCATTTCTGGTGCATGTAAGTGTGGTTGTGGCTCTTCTGTCTGCACTGACGCCAACGCGTAGGCGGATGGGGCTATTTGGGCTAATGCAGAGGTGGTGAATGGTTGGTACTGGGATGCCGCCAAATTGGTGGCCGGCATTTGTGTTGATGCATGTGCGTGGGTAGACGGTTCTGTTTGGGCTGCTGTAGATGTTCTTGCTGGCATCGTGTCCGTCTGTACTGACCTGGATATGTGGGTAGAGAGCATCATTTGGGTTGAGGTGAATGTGTAGATGGGCTGATGATGTTGCATTGGTGGTTCCGTTTGTGTTGCTGCTGATATTTTCACTAACATCGCATCGGTTTGCATGCTGGATGCTGGACAAGTGCCATCCGAGATGGCCAAACAGCCATCTTCATATCCTTCAGTGTAGCCGTCGTGGTAACCAAAACTCTCACCATCTTTGTAGCCCATTTCGTAGCCTGTTAATCGCCCATCATCATAGGCCTTTTGCCAGTCGTCACTGGCTTTTATTGCTCCCATAGACACCTGTTCTTCTGTTGCTAATTGTCCGAGTGTGTATGCTGTATCGAAGAATTCTTTGAGGGCGGCTGCTTTGTCAAATGTTGCATCGAATTGGCTGGTGGCGGCTATGCATATCTTGGTTTTGTAATTGTCTGTATATTTTGTTGTAATTGATGCTGGTGTTTCAAGGGTAGGTTCAGGGCATGGAGCTTTTTTTGCTCGTTTGGGGGCCTTTGCTCTGTTACTAGGGCCTGGCATGTTGAGTGATTAGATTGTGGGAAATGAGATGAAAACATGAAGACGCAGGGACACGGGACACTGAGACGCTGAGACATGGAGGCACGGAGACACTGAGACAAGGATGCAAAATTGCTGAGCTGAACAGTGGAAACTTAGGATGCAGCAAAAAGCAGAAGTAGGCATGTTAAAGGTCAAGTCACACTCTCATCACCACGATGAACACGTAGAGTGTCCTTGAGCTAATCGCTGGCTCGGAGGCTAAGACTAAGACTGAATCTCTACTGACTACTAAACAGGGCTATCTACTGGCTCGAACCGTGGGAAGGTCACGTGATCACTGGACTAGTGGCCACAATCCACTAGTTCAATGTCCTCCAATTCTCTCCAATTGACGGGCATTCTGATGAGGAAGCCATCCACATCTTCCCGTTGAAATACCCTAGCTCCTTTCTTCCCTGGCGTTCGGAAGGTCTCACTATCCTTTTGGCAGGCCGGTTCGCACTCATAATGCTGCAGGGAAATCATCAAAGCATACAAAGAGTAGTTGTTCAACTGCAAGTATTATAAAATTTGGATCATTTTATCACAGACTGATGTCAACCTATATCATCTCTTGACTGACACTTAGCATTTAAGCAGCCTCTTATCAATTTCTGATCTTTTACTGTCACACTGTAGGAAATTTATCCTTAAGCTCCAAGTATTGTGAACTATGGTCATTTTATTGTGATGATCACTAGGTTAACCTACATCATCCTTTACCATGCTTAACCAGCACTCAGCATCTGTACAGCCACTTATCAACTCCGACTGGTCATGCCATGGCCTCAACAATTTCCTGATGATTGAATTACATGTTTATCATCATGGTATTGTATGGCCAAGGCTCCACAAGACTTTGAAAATTTGGTATGTTGCAGGAATAATTAGGAGTATATGGTAACCCCTTATATACAGCAATCAATTTTAAGCAAATATGAATGCAAATGATCAACTATCACAATAATTATATTGTGCTTGAATGCATTTATTTGGCCGGATAAGACATTGCAAACAGCTGCAAGTCTGCTTATCAATTATCAACTCCACCTGGATATATGAATGGGAGTACCAATAGGATGGCTGTTCATCGAGCAGATCGGGTTAGTGGGAGGGCAGCGGATGGGTCACTACTCGAGGTCCAATATCAGGATATCCCTGAACGTTGCCTGGAGGCGCCAAGATTCGCTAACAAAGGAGGACGTGTGGAAAGTATTTCGATGTGGAGAGGATTCATTTAATAATGCCTGCGTCTCGTCCGATCTCGCACTTTAGCTTCTCTCACGTGTGATCATGCGCTCGGCAATGCAGCAGGTAGTGTTCCACTGTCTCGTTATGTCGCTGACAGCATGGACAGAGGGGAGAGTTGGCGCACCGTATTTGATGGAGGTGTTGATTTAGTCCGATATGTCCTGTTCGCAGTTGCATGATTATCGCCGCGTGTTTCTTCGGTAGTGAGGCTGTGGCTCATCGGTACATCGATGGTGTGAATCCTGGGTCAATGCCCCGTATCTGTGCAGAGTGCGCTGAATTGTGCCAGTGCTCTTGCACTCGCCTTCGTAGTTTGTCAAGGAAGGCTCGTCGCCCTGCCGATTTGCTATGCGGTAGTGGTTTGCGAAGGTCAGCCAGTAGTCTCTCTCGCGATGTTACGTTGCCCCCTGTTGTGGCTTGGGCTCTCTCGTCTGCTCGCTCGTTCCCCTCAACTCCTTCATGTCCTGGTATCCATCTCACGGTGAGCTCCATATTCCTATGCTTCTGCCTTGTCATCGCCAGTCTCTTGTGTACAATATCGAATATGTGATGTGATGGTGCTGGTTTTATCAGTTCTAGAGCCTGGATTGATGCCCGGTTGTCCGTGTATATCGATGCGGTTGTGACATTATGCTCTTCCCTCAATAGTTCCATACCTAGAATCATTCCGACACCCTCTCCTTCGTATACCCCATGCTTCTTCATTGAGCCCAGCCTAGTCGCTTTGCTCTTCCACCTTCGCCTTCCTCTCTTGTGTAGCGTCACCGCCGCCCCTATCCCTCTGTTTATTCCTGAGCCATCTGTATATATCTTCACGTCTGCATCATCAGTCCCTTCATCTTCTATTGCTTTCTCCTTCATGTCCCTGATGACTGTCTTCGCCCCAAATTCCCACTTAGTTCCTTGTCATACATTTTGAATCATCTCCATCTTCCCTGGTGTTATGTCGTATGTCCATATGAGATCGTGTAGTGGTGTAGGGTGTCTCTTTACGCGGCGCGCCCTTGTGTTCTTGACGGCTTTTCTGAGTGGGTGCACCGGGGGTAGTGTCGCGAGTCGTACTGCAGCCCGTTGCTGTATTTTGTCTATTAATAGATGCATTGGTAGGACGTCTGCGTGTACATTCAGTACGTCTGTTGCTGTTGTCGATAGTCCTCCTGTAATCATCATCGTTGCCTTTTGCTGGATCGATGCCAGCTTCCTGACGATGGCTTTCCCTTTATCCGCTCTGCCCTCTTCCGCCCCTGGTCTTCGTTTCTGCAGGATGAGGAACACTTCAGCTGCATACAACATTCTCGGCACTGCGATAGCCATGTATAATTGTCAAATGTACTTCACTGCTATGCCACCTGCTGCCCTCGACAGCCGGTTGAATTGTAGTATCCAGTCCTGTCCCTTCTTGATTGCCGCTGCTCCTTGTTCATGCCATCATAGTTCACGGTCAATCGTGACCCCTAGCAATTTTACGTTTGTCTTTGATGGTATCACTATATCGTCGATGGTGATGGGATTTCGTTTGATCGGAATGGGTTTCCTCGGATTATTTGGGTCAACTTGTTTGTGTCGCGACAGGTCCAGTAGTTGGAATTTCTCCATTCCGAATCGCAATTATGTTCTCTCGCCCACTGGAAGACTTCCCCCTCTCGTCTCATTATGTCTCATATTCCCACGTGTGTCTCCTTGAAGTTCTCCCCTACCTTTATGATGTTGGAGTCGTCAATATATATTATGCCGAATTCCCCTCTTTTTTCGTTCATCGTGTCGAGCTGGCTTGAGTTGTATATTATGTAGCATATCTGTGAGAATGGGTCTTCTTGATCCAGCCCATTGTCAATATCAAATGGCATAGAGGTGAAGTCATCGAATGTAAGCACTGTACGTCGTTTCTCCAATCGCCGCTCCATCCACTCCGTAATCTCAATCGGTATGCCTCGCATTTTCATATCATGCATTAGCCGATCGATCCCTGTACTGGGGAAAGCCCCTTTCACGTCCAGCGAGAGTAGTAATGCTACTTTACCTTTCCTCCATGCGTCCTTCACTATTTTGACGAGGTATAGTAGGGCATCGGTCGCACTTCGTCCTGGCCTCCCGCCAAAGTGGCATGGCGAGATCATGCCTGTCTTTTCACACATACATACGATGTCCTCCATTACACATGCATTCAGGAGCCTTGCATACCCGTTTGACAGCACTACGGGTCTCCATGCTCCCGGCACTGCATAATTCGATTTCCCTGGCTTTTTGAGTACTGGCATTTCCATTGCCACCCATTGTTCTGGGTATGTCTTGAGTATGAATGTAGCCCGGAATATTGGGCTCAGGAATGGCACTATCATTTCGCGAGCCTGTATGAAAACCACGTTAGGGATTGTGCCTGCCTTTGTTGCTTTTTTGGGTTTCATTCTTCGGATTGCCCGGTGTATCTGTTCATCGGTGATTAGTTCAAAGTCCCACGCAGGTGGGGGGTATTCTGGCTGGGCTGGGACTGAAGTTGTCAGCGGTTTAGCAGGGAAGAATGTTTCATAGAACCATTTGCTTTTCTCCTCATTGCTTACCGCCTTCCTTGCTTTGCCAGTGGTTGCACTTGTCTCTCGAAGTGTTGGAATTCTCGCCCTTCCTCCATCAGACGCCGGTCCCGTTACCAATCGGCTTGCCGTCCACATGCTTGATTTGCTTATGCCCTCTAGCCACTCGACCCAGTGTTCTGTCTTAGTCCGCCTGATTTGTTCAGAGTATGCATTCCTCGCTTTCCGGTATTCCTCATGCACGGGGTGGTTGTGGTTCTCACGCTGTCTGTACGCTTTCTTTCCTAGGCTCCTCACTCTCATCCTCACAGCCGTTAGTTCTTCATTCCACCACCGCTTACTGTACGGGGACGGTTTGGTTGTTGGGATTACATTTGCTACTGCATGTTGTATTGCACTGTCCAGGTTGGCTAGGGCCCGGTGAAAATTTTCGATGTTCTCGATTTTGCTTGGTGTCATATCCCATGCAGCTCCGCCAGATTCCGACGAACTCCGCTCCGGACTTTTCCGCCGACTTATCTTATCTTATCTTATCTTATCTTCTCGCGTACGTTATTGTTCTTCTCTTGTTAATTACTATTCTTCCCCATCTCCGTTTACTCCGACCTCCTTTTCTCTTCCTCCCCTTTGTTTACTTGTCACCGTACATAGCAACCTTTTATCCCTTTTATTTTCTTCCGAACTCCGGTCCTCTTTCCGGAGTTCATATTGTCTTCACGTCTCCAAGGACATGACAATTAGTCTACCAAGTATATAAACTAGAACTACAATGTCCTGTAACTCCGTTCAGAAAATTAACTTGAGTTCCTTATTTCTTACCCACTCTCAAACTTAAGGCTTTCCCTTAAGCTCATTAGTTATCTTAGTACTTAGTCCGGAACTCCGGACTAACTCCGCTCCGTCCACGTCTTCTCAATACGACTTAAGGAAGTAGTGAACCTACTTCAAGAGTTGACGTCTCCGCTCCTCCGAAGAACTCCGATCCTTCCGGAGTTGCACGCCTCTAACACTTGGTTCCTCTATTCCCGCCAGTTTCTCCCCCAGTACTTCCCGGAACTTTGTCCAATTGGCCTCCTCGTATTTGGGCCTTGGTTTGAACCTGGACCCACATACCATGATGTCGAGCATATACATTATTGGGAGGTGGTCTGATTTCGCCGGCCTGTCCTCAGGCCATGTATCGCAGGTTATGAATCGGTCTAGGAGCGTGTCAGTGCAGAATACGTTGTCCACTCTTGTCATGTTGCCAGTTGCCAGTGCTTGTAGTGTCAGAATCCCTTCCGGCAGTGCCATTCGCATGTTATGTCGCCTGATAAGGTCCAATAGTGTTGTGGCTGCTTCTAAATTGGCCGTAGTGAATAGGTGGGCATTTCTTTCCTCATCCCATAGCGGATGATGTCGGTTGAAGTCCCCCACCCATATGTATTGAACTGGTCTGGCGGGTGCGTTCCATGCCACCTGACTGTTCATATATTCTCCTAGCTTTGTCAGGGTGTCGTCGTTGGTGCAGTCGACGTACGCATTGATGATTTGTATAGTACTGAATGGCCCGACGAGCTGGACCGCGGTGAGGTCAGTGGCTGGTATGATTATGGGTGACCATGTATTGGAGTCGATTAATTTGCTGACAAGTATTACTGATCTTGTCAGGTTAGTACTGTGTGTGTCGTGATGTCAGGGGGGGGTATATAATGGTGTAGTATCCATTGGCCCTTGTGAGGCCTTTGAAGTCGAAGTAGGGCTCTTGTATTAGTATGAATGCGTGTTCTTTCTTTATGGCCTCAAGCATATCCAGCTGGGCTATTAGTGACTTATTTACATTTTGTTGCCATATGGATACCTGCTTCATGCGTACAGGTCCTCGATTGACTGCGCAGATGGCGTTTCCTGTCTACATTGGCTTGGTGGCTCTGTGTCCGTCGCATTCATGGGTGCTTGTCTCGCTGGCGGGGTGATGATGTACACTGGACCCGTCAGCGGTTCGTCTCCCCATCCTCCTGGCATGGACGTCGGCCCAGGTTGTGTTCCCCATATGATGTCCAGGGTCTGTTGTGATGTCCTACTGCTACCCTGCCCTCCCTGACTTGTGCTGTTTTGCGTTGATGACGTTTGGATGCCCGCTCCCCTTGTAAATCCATGTCCTGAGTCTATCTTGGGGCCGCCTCGACCTATGCTCCATCCCTGTCTGTTTCGGGTCTCTATGTTATATCCACCTTTTGTGCTGTCGTGTGCACCTCCTTCCTGTGGTCGTTGTTCCTGTCTCCATCCATCATTTCTCCACACTTGGTCAAAGTTGCCCACTTGGGTGCTGCCCTCATCTGCACGTCCCCATGTCCTGGGCTTGTTTGTTGGAAATAGCCTGTACTTCGCCTCCATGTTATACTCACCCATTTTCTTTACTCTTTCCTGGAATACCCTGCAGTTCCGGTCCGCTGCGCTGTGTCCCGTTTCTTTGCAGTTGGCGCATTTGAGGGGTGTCCCTCCTTCCACTCTGCAGCTGCGGTCGGATGTGCGATGCATCCTGGCGCATGTCACACATACATTGTGTATCAATTTGCACTCCTTTGCAATGTGTCTGAAGCCTTGACATTTCATGCATCAATGTGGCTCTTGTAGTAGCTTCCTAGTCTGGTATTGTTTCCCTTCGATGTACACTCCGTATTCCAGAATGTGATTTGCGGTTTCCCGCGACACAAGACCCAGTATGAGAAACGTGTATCGCTGCCCTTCTGTGCGCAGATGTGCCGGTTTTAGCCATCTCGCTTCGCATATTGACATCTTTGGTAGAGCGCTATCTTGTTCGATTTTTTCGAGGGCCACTTGTCTCTCTGGGTTGAGTGTTGTAGGGACATATTCCACTACTACCTGGCATAGCCCTGTCATCATCATGGACGCCCCGCTGAATTGGGATATGAATTCTTTCATGACGTCTGTCCTGCGCATGTATCGTGCTGCCTCCGTGGTGTTCAATGAGTATATAATCGTGCCCGCCTGGGTACATTGTGCTCCGACGAATGTCATACCATCTGGCTTGTCCGCTGCCATAATTCCCATCATGTCTAGTGCGAGCTTGGCCTTTTCGACCAGTTCTCTCTCGGTTAGCATTCCGAGGGTATTGTTCACAGATTTCAGGTCTTTCTTGACTATAATCTGTCTGTTGATGATGTCTCCTCTTGAGATGGATGCTGCGTGTTCTGGGGTTATTGGTATACGCATTCTGGCAGCGTTGGCGTATGATGTTGGCGTTCCGTTTCTGTTGTCGAGTTCCTGTGTTTCCCCATCTTGGGCCGTCTGGATTTGTAGCGCCACTGCCTTTGCCTCCTCTAGGCTCGACGTGATGCGGTTGACGTCTGCACGCAGCTCCTCCATAGTTTTGGTTAGTGATACTGCTGAGTTCCTTATCTCCTGCTCGCATACTCCCATCTTGTCTTGTGTTTGCTGCATGCTTTCCGTAATTTGCGCTATCCTTGAGAAGACGGGATTACGAGTCCCTATTAGGGAATCATTTTGTATACGGTCAGTTTTCAGTTCAGGGTTGCAAACGCCACAAACGCCAATTCGCCAAGCCGTGGGAATAAATTTAACAAACTGTGGGAATGAATTTGAAATCCTGGGAATAAATATGAAACCGTGTGACTTTTTCCTCCCGCAGCTGTGAGAACTTGTTGTCCTAATCAGTAAGAACAATAAGGTAGCAGGATCACATTTACCAAATTTGTAATAACAAACATGTGTCATCAGAGCTGCTGAATTCGGAATGTGGAATGAGCTCCACTCTCACAACTTGCTTGGTTAAATGAGTGTACGAAGTGTAGTAAGAAGAAACTCCAGAACTCACATGATCAGATGGGATACAGACTTTCAAACAAAGTTGAAGAGTTGTTGCTTTTTTCAGTCTTGAATTACAATGGAGCTTGCTCTGGATTTGACTGATACAACTGTTGTACGGTCATCTGTAGCATATCTAACACATGTGCATGACATTGGTTGTGCTCATTCTCTTATCCACTGGCCACAAAGAAATTCCACGAGCATGGCACAGTTGTGCTGATTCTCTCATCCACTGGCCCCAGATAAATTCCACAACCATTGACAGCATATTGGATGGATGCTGACGACGTCTGTAGCATTTATTTAATTTTTTATGACTGGGAAACCCCTGCCGAACAGTTGACGAACGGATCGAATGGCGTTCGACAAGCCTTTGTAAGCTCATACAGAATTTGTTTATATTTATTTCCTTACCAACAAGTCATACAACTGTTGTACAACCATCTATAGCATATTTACTACATGGGCATGGCACGGTTGTATTGATTCTCTCATCCACTGGCCACAAATAAATTTCAGAGCCATGTACAGCCCATGATTGGGATGGATGTTGAAGGTTTTTGATAACATTATTTTCTGGAATATTTTCACAAGTAAGATAACAACACAAATACTTCCAAAATTTGACTGGATATCTGCGTAATATTTGCTGGCAAAAAATCCTCATCCCTCTCCTGTGTCACATGATGCATATGTGCCCTGAATGAAGTTGAAGAATGTTTGTTCGCTATGATCCTGAATTGCAATTGAGCTTCGTCCAGTTTGGAAACATCTGTCTTCAACAGAATGCCCTGTGTTTTGAATCATCTTGGACAGCATGATGTATTATTAAGATTCATGGTATGAGGGCATGTGCACTTACACTTACCTCACATCATCCAAAATTGTTCTGACAATGTCCAACATCCATGAGTTGTGTCATGGTGGCAATATGTGTGGACATGTCTTTTCCACTCAGCAAAAAAGACAAGTGACTCAATGTCAGTCTGACCAAACCAGATTATGGGCCTGACATTGGTTGTATTGATTCTCTTGCGCACTGGCCATAACTCAATTATACAATTATCTACAGCGTTTTTGACAGATGTTGAAGATATTTCTTGTATTTATTTAATTTTTTGTGACTGGGAAACCTTTGCCGAATGGCTGATGAACAGATCGAACGCCGTCTGTCAGGGGTCTGGGAGCTGTGACACATTTTATTTTCCTACAAACTACCATACAACAGTTGTACGATCGTTTACAGCATATTTGACACATGGGCTTGATGTTGGTTGTGTTGATTCTCTTTACCCACTGACCACAAAAGAATTCCACAGCCATATTGTAGATGGCTGTGGAATTATATTATTATGGCCAGTGGGCAAGATAATCAACCTAACCAATGTCATGGCCATGTGTCAAGTATGCTGTAGTGGGTCGTACAACCGTTGTACGGTAGTTTGTAGGAAAACAAAATGTGTCACAGCTCTCAGACCCCTGATGAACAGCGTTCGATCTGTTCGTCACCCGTTCGGCAGAGGTTTCTCAGTCACAAAATTTAAATAAATACAAGAAATGTCGTCGACATCTGTCGAATACGCTGTAGATAATTGTATAATTGAGTTATGGCCAATGTGCAAGAGAATCAATACAACCAATGTCAGGCCCATGCATCAAATATGGTTGCGGAATTTTCTTACGGTCAGTGGACAAGACAATAAATACAACCGATGCAATAATGTTCAATTAAATCGTGGTTAGTGACATATTTAAAGATACAGATATGGATTTGTAATGTCTACAAGGTACTTGTAGAATATACTTGAAAACGTGTCCGCAAAAGATCCGAGTGGAGCACGAACAGACTTCGCACCTTGCTTCATGTTGGACCACAAGCTTGTGGTATGATACCTTTCAACCTCGTTCACAAAATAGCAAACATGGTTGGTTTGTGAATCAACAATGAGTGAGATGTCTATCCAACAAAATACACTCATTGAAGGCTTTCCACCAATCATGCTTGACTCAATAGCATATAGACCCTCGTATGTGCTTGAAACGAAGTCGAAGAATTGTTGTTTGCCTTGGTCTCGAATCGCAATGGAGCCTTGGTCCAGATTGCAGACATCTGTTTTCAACAAAATCCCTTGTGATTGGAACGATCTTAAACGAGATGAGGGATTAAGGTTTATGGTGTGAGAGAGGGCATTTGTACTTACCTCAATTCCTCCAACATATAAAATGTTGTCACAATGTCCCACTTCCATGATTTCGTTTCCTTGTTGCAATGTGTGTGGACCATATAGATGACCCTTCCACCCACCAAAAACACCTGCCATTCTCCAATTTTGGCTAGCGGCTCAACATAGGTTTGACCGAACCAACGTGAACCGGGCACCTCACTATTCTGATGCATATAATCCCAATTACGTCTTGGATCACCCGGGAATAAAACATGGTGGCTGGTGTCGCTATGTGTTCTTTTCAACACAATATTTGCCGGAAATGGTTCTCCATCCATCAACAATCTCGCTTGCGGGTGTATTGTGTTTGTCTTCGTAAGGGCTATGTGGAGCAGGTTCTGCATCTGCGTCCATTTCAGATGAACGGTATTCATTTGTTTCGGTGGTGGCCACACATGGACCGTTTGACAAAGCTCCTTGATTCCAGCCAAGAAGCTTGACACATTTTCCAGCGTTATACCATATTGATTACCGCTATGAATTCTTCCATCAATCAAAGCCCGGATGGCAATTATTTAAATCCTCACATGTATGACATTCCCATGTCGACTCCACCAAAGACACAATCAGCTGATTTGAACTTTTCCCATGTTTCGTTTTTTCGATTGTATTGGAGCATCGCATGATGGAATTCTGGCCAAAACATGTATTTAACCTGGAATCGTTGTGCTGGTGTATTGGGATCATCGCATTGCCAATGCTGCATTCGCATGGCCACATAAACCTATTGATTATAGATTGCATCACATATAAACTTATCTAGATCACCAAGGCAAAATACATACCCATTCCTGAATGCAAACCCCATAACGAGACTTGTGGTTCTTGATGCTATGTATAAACCCCTCAAGGTGTGAAATGGTATCGTATTCCTTCTTTGATATTGTGGTTGTAACAAATGCCAGGTCGTTTGTTGCGGCGGCTTTGCTGACAACGCATGTCATAGGATCAAGAACAAAGATAATTCAGAAGACTCGGTTGTTGTTGGCAGTTGGCGCTATTGTATTCATTGGAGTATAATCCATTTCGACATCGGAGGGAGACAGTGAGCGTGATGGTGGCAATAGTGAACACTCCTCATCCATAGGATTTTGGACGCCTTGAGAGTTCTCTATGAACCTCCGGCCAAGACACACAGACTGTGGGCAGATTCCAGATGAGATACAATTCGGGTGTTTCAATGCTGATCCACAATGTCACTGACAGGAGCTCCCTTCTTTGTTCCAAAGGATGGTTCGTGTCTGTACTGATGTGCATTTTCGTCCTGTGTCATATCCCATGCAGCTCCGCCGGATTCCGACGAACTCCGCTCCGGACTTTTCCGCCGACTTATCTTATCTTATCTTATCTTATCTTCTCGCGTACGTTATTGTTCTTCTCTTGTTAATTACTATTCTTCCCCATCTCCGTTTACTCCGACCTCCTTTTCTCTTCCTCCCCTTTGTTTACTTGTCACCGTACATAGCAACCTTTTATCCCTTTTATTTTCTTCCGAACTCCGGTCCTCTTTCCGGAGTTCATATTGTCTTCACGTCTCCAAGGACATGACAATTAGTCTACCAAGTATATAACTAGAACTACAATGTTCTGTAACTCCGTTCAGAAAATCAACTTGAGTTCCTTATTTCTTACCCACTCTCAAACTTAAGGCTTTCCCTTAAGCTCATTAGTTATCTTAATACTTAGTCCGGAACTCCGGACTAACTCCGCTCCGTCCACGTCTTCTCAATACGACTTAAGGAAGTAGTGAACCTACTTCAAGAGTTGACGTCTCCGCTCCTCCGAAGAACTCCGATCCTTCCGGAGTTGCACGCCTCTAACAGTATTTTCTGAACAACTCTTGAGTCGTATTCCCTTTACATTTGATCATGTCTTTCCAAGGCTTCTCCCAACGAAGAACCCCCACACGTTATCGACTTACACGACCGGCAATCACCTCATCCCAACGCCCAACGATAACCCCGGTCTCTCCGTTAGAAGAAACTCACACTCCGAGACACGAACCGTTTCCGCGCCCAGTCTTCGAAGAGAACAATCCTCTCGGACCGGGCAATCCTAATCGCGATGATACCAACCTTGCTGAGGCCATCGCTCTTCTAGCCACTACTCTCCGAAACAAAGGAGACGACAAGCAACGCACCAAAGTCCGAGAACCGGACACGTTTGACGCCTCCGATCCGACAAAACTCCGCCCTTTCCTGGTTCAGTGTCAACTGAACTTCAATGATCGACCAACCGCTTTCCAAACGGACGGCGCCAAAGTCAACTTCGCCCTCTCCTACCTCAAAGGGATCGCACTTGCGTGGTTCGAGCCTTACCTTTTGGAGAACCCAGATATCGATACCTATCCGCCGGACTTCATGTCCGATTACGGAGATTTCTGCACGGAGTTGCAGAATAATTTCGGACCTCTGGACCCTAAAGGTAGCGCCGAGAGCGAGTTGGAAAACCTTGTAATGAAGGATAACCAACGAATTGCGAAGTATATCGTCAACTTCAATCGTCTCGCTACGCAGACTGGCTGGGACATCGGTGCCTTACGGCATTCTTTTTACCGAGGACTTCCGGATCGCCTCAAAGATCAACTTGCCCAATCCGAGAAACCAAAGAACCTCTACGAGCTGAAGGATAAGGCTCAACTCCTTGACGCCCGGTATTGGGAACGGAAATCGGAGATTTCCCGCGCTTCGGGATCCTCTTCTGCTAAAGCCTCTACTTCCGAGGCCAAGTCTTCAACCGAAAAAGCTTCTGAGAAGAAGTCCCCTGCCAAAACTACCAACTCCGGTAGTACCTCCTCCACCACTCCGAAAACCCCTCCTGTCTACGCCGATAAGCTAGGCAAGGATGGTAAACTCAAGCCCGCGGAACGTCAACGCCGCATCGACAATAAACTCTGCATTATATGCGGAGGAGCCGGACACATGGCCAAGGATTGCACCAAGGCCAAATATTCGTCCACTCGCGTTGCCGCCCGCGCCGCCTCCACTTCCTCCGCACCTCCGGTCTCTAGTTCCGATTCTCTAGAGGAGCCGGAAAAATAGAGAGCAGTCTGCATACTCCGGCACAGGATGTAGGCTGCGTTGAACCTGACTGTGCGCTACCGGAAGTAAAACTCAACGCGTCCGCTCTTTCTAACGATTCCTTGACGATTTCTCTTTATCATTCTACTACGCTTATCGTTACCCTTGTGGATTGTGGATCGACGCATTGTTTCATTGACCCGGAATTTTGTTCCCTTCACAATCTTCCTATTTTTCCTACTGCTCCGAAACGCCTCCGCTTGTTTGATGGTTCCTCCGGTGGAATCATCGACAAATGTGTATCTATCTCTGTCCGTTTTTCTACTGGTGAAATTCTAATCTTAGAATTTTTGGTCACTCCGTTGGATCCGTCTGTTTCCGCAGTTCTTGGATATAGCTGGCTCGCCAAATACAATCCGTTGATTGACTGGGTCGAGCATAGCGTTAAATTCCGTTCTTCTGATTCCGCGCCTCCGTTGTCGACTCCGGTGCCTAGCGAGGCACCACTTCCGGACCCTCCAGTACGACCTCCGTCCCCTCCGTCCTCTCCGTCTACTCCGCCTGGACCTTCTTCACCATCCGCCTCGAAGCCTGACATCTCCTTTGTCAGCGCTCAAGCCTTTTTGCGTGGTTGCAAAGTACCCGGCACTCAGGTCTTCCGTATGGAAGTCCGATTACCTGACACCACCGGTCGCTCTGCAAGCTACGGCCCTCCGGAGTCCTCCGAACCCTCCGTGGACCTTCACAATATCCCTGAAGAGTATCACGAATTCGCTGACGTCTTTAGCAAAACGAAGGCTTGGAACCTCCCTGAACACCGTCCTTACGACCTCAAAATTAATTTGGAGGATGGTGCAAAACCTCCTTTTGGCCCGATTTACTCTATTTCACCCTTAGAGCTCGAGACCCTTCGGGAATTCCTTGACAAGAATCTCCGGGCGGGTTTCGTCCGCTCCTCCCGTTCTCCCTGCGGAGCTCCCATTCTTTTCTCTCGGAAGAAAAATGGAAGTCTTCGACTTTGCGTGGATTTCCGAGGACTCAATCGTATCACGAGGAAGGACCACTATCCTATCCCTCTTACGGCGGACCTTCTCGACGCTCCCCGGACTGCGCGCATTTACACTAAAATCGACCTTAAACACGCCTACCATTTAGTCCGGATTGCCGAAGGTGATGAGTGGAAAACAGCTTTCCGCACTCGCTATGGCTCGTTTGAATGGTTGGTAATTCCGGAAGGTCTTACTAACGCCCCGGCGGCCTTCCAACACTTCGTCAACGATATTTTTTCCGACCTCCTTGACGTCTCTGTCATTGTTTACCTTGACGACATCCTTATTTATTCCGATGACCCCGCTGATCATGTAGACCATGTCCGCGAAGTCCTCCGACGACTCCGGAAACACGGCCTCTATGCCAACGCCGAGAAGTGCTCTTTTGGCGTTGACACGGTGGAATACTTGGGTTACATTCTTTCCCCCCAAGGCCTTTCTATGGATCCTGCCAAGGTCCAAACTATCCAGGATTGGCCGGAACCCCGGAAGATCAAAGATGTTCAATCCTTCCTTGGATTCGCCAATTTTTACCGGCGTTTCATTCCGGACTATTCCTCCATCACTATTCCACTTACCCGGCTCACTCGTAAAGGGTTACAATGGAATTTCGATGATAAGTGTCGTTCCGCCTTCAATGACTTGAAATCCGCTTTCATTTCCGCCCCAATCCTTTCCCATTGGTCACCCGAGTTTGACACTCTGGTGGAGACTGATGCTTCCGATTACGCCGTTGCTTCCATTCTCTCCGTACGCCATCCTGACGGTGAAATTCATCCGGTTGCTTTCCGGTCTCGTACCCTTTCGGACTCGGAGTTGAACTACGATACCCATGACAAGGAACTCCTTGCCATCTTCGACGCTTTCACTGCCTGGCGGCATTATTTGGAAGGTACTGCTACTCCGGTCGACGTTATCACCGATCACAAAAATTTGGAGTACTTCTCCACCGTCCGCTTGCTTACCCGCCGTCAAGCCCGCTGGTCGGAGTTCCTTTCCCGCTTCAACTTTGTTATCCGCTTTCGCCCAGGCAAGCTTGGCACTAAGCCCGATACCCTTACTCGACGCTGGGACGTCTACGCTAAAGGGGGAGATAGCGACTACGCCAAAGCCAATCCTCACAATTTCCGCCCTGTTTTTGGGCCGGAACAATTGGCTTCGTCCCTCCGAGCGACTTCCCTCGAAGATGTAGTCCTTGGCGCCGGATTCACCATAGACGTCGATTCCCTTCACTCCGATATCATCTCCAGACTACAGGTTGATCCTATTGCCTCCGGACATGTTTCCCGTACCACCTCCGGCCCAGATCCTCGATGGTCTATCGACGATTTAGGTTTTCTACGCCTCGATAATCGTATCTATGTCCCCGATGTCAATGACCTACGACTCCGGATTTTGCGTTCCAAACATGATCATCCTACTGCAGGACACTTCGGGCAAAATAAGACTCTCGAAATCATCCGGCAGGAATACACCTGGCCCGGACTCCGGACTTTTGTCCGTGATTACTGCAAGTCTTGCACAACCTGCGCGAGATCCAAAACCCCTCGGCATCGTCCTTATGGATTGCTTAAGCAGCTCCCTATTCCGGAGAAACCATGGAATTCAATTTCCATGGATTTCATCGAACAACTTCCGGACTCCGAAGGATTTACGGCCATCCTAGTTGTGGTTGACCGTCTTTCCAAGCAAGGGATCTTTATTCCAACTTACGATACGATTACTTCCCCCCAACTCGCACATCTTTTCCTTATTCACGTTTTTTCTAAGCACGGAGTTCCTAGTCACGTCACCTCCGATAGAGGCACGGAATTTGTTTCCCATTTTTTCCGGTCTCTCGGAAAGGCCCTCGACATGAAACTCCACTTTACCTCCGGTTATCATCCTGAAGGCAATGGCCAAACGGAACGCGTCAATCAAACCCTTGAGCAATATCTCCGCGTTTATTGCAATTATCAGCAAGATAATTGGTCGTCCCTCCTTCCTCTTGTGGAATTTGCTTACAACAACGCTCCAAACGCCACTACCGGAGTTTCTCCTTTCTTTGCCAATAAAGGTTACCACCCTAACCTTTCCGTTCACCCGGAGCGCGACCTCTCCTCCGCCCACACACGAAAATTCGCTGTGGACCTCGATGAGTTACATCAACAACTTCGACAAACCATCTCTGAGGCACAACAACGTTATCAACACTACGCGGACTTGAAGCGCGCTCCGCCTCCGAACTTCAAGGTTTCGGATTCCGTCTACGTCAAAGCTGAGCATTTCCGGACTACTAGACCCTCCAAGAAACTTTCTGAGAAGAACTTGGGGCCTTTTGAAGTTATTGCTAAGGCCGGTACTCACTCATATACCCTCCGTCTTCCGGAGGCTCTCCGCTCTGTTCACCCGGTCTATCATGTCTCTCAGCTCGAACCGGCGACTCCGAATACCATTCCTAACCGTGTCCAACCTCTGCCTCCTCCGATCGTTGTCGACGGAGAACCGGAGTTTGAGATCTCCGAAATACTCGATTCCAAGATCGACAACCGCCGTCGTGCTTGCAAGCTACTGTACCTTGTACGTTGGGAGGGCTACGAAGGCACTGACGAAGAAACTTCTTGGATCTTGGCCTCCGAACTTGGACATGCTACTGAGCTTGTTTCGGACTTTCACTCCGCTTATCCTTTGAAACCGGGCCCGTCCTATTAATTCTGTCTATTTACGATTTTCGCGGACTAATTTCAAGGTTTCCTCCTTTCCCCAAAAAATCCCCCTCTTCCCACTCCGTTTCCGTCTCCTCCGGCGCGATGTCCTCGGACTCCGGAGTGTACTTCCGGAGCTCGTATGAATTATCTCTGAGGAACTCTAAGTTCCTCAGATGGTCGGCCCATTGAACCGCATGTTCGCGGAGATCCTCCACGGTGTCCCATACCCCCTCGCATGCCTCCGCGACCCGTCCCAACATCGCCGTGTTTTCTTCTGTCGCCCGGAGCAGCTTGTGAAGAAGCTGCTCCGTCCTCGTCAGCGGTTTCTTTACCGCGGGCTCCACTCCGCGGTACTCCGATCCGGATTCCTCCTTTTCCTCCTTTTTCTTTTTCTTCTTCACTCCACCCTCTTCACCATCTACCTCGCATCGCGCTTTTCTCTTCTTGCATGCATCGCAACTCCGCGCCTTTCCGGACGCGGGCCACACGCAGTTTTCCCGGCGTTCCGCGCACGCCTTGCATTGTACGGCCCTGCTTCTGTAGTCAACTCCGGTCTTTCATTTATGTGCCTTTGCTTACCCGTCTCTTTTTCTCTTCCCCTTCTCCGCACTTGAGGGCCCCTCCTCCGCCGCCTCCACTTTCTTTTTCTCCTCCTCCGCCGCCGTTTTCTTCTTCATTTCCTCCTCCACCCTTTTCATCGCCTCCGCCTGGATCTTCTGTCTCCTCTCCTCTTCCGCCTTCTTCCTCTCGTCCTCCGCTTTTCTCCGTTCTTCTGCCTCCTCTTTCGCCCTCATTTCGGCGAATTCGCGCTCCATCTCCTTGATGCGCGCGGCTATCTCTTGCGAGGACGATAATTGTGAGGACGACATTTTTTGGATTGTCTCCTGGCCAGGAGTTTGTTTTATACCATAGGCCCTCCGCTTTGAACTCCGCTGCGGTTCTCCCTTTGTTCCACAGGCGTCTCAAGGGTTCGACGCTAAGGGGGAGATACTGTCATATCCCATGCAGCTCCGCCGGATTCCGACGAACTCCGCTCCGGACTTTTCCGCCGACTTATCTTATCTTATCTTATCTTATCTTCTCGCGTACGTTATTGTTCTTCTCTTGTTAATTACTATTCTTCCCCATCTCCGTTTACTCCGACCTCCTTTTCTCTTCCTCCCCTTTGTTTACTTGTCACCGTACATAGCAACCTTTTATCCCTTTTATTTTCTTCCGAACTCCGGTCCTCTTTCCGGAGTTCATATTGTCTTCACGTCTCCAAGGACATGACAATTAGTCTACCAAGTATATAACTAGAACTACAATGTTCTGTAACTCCGTTCAGAAAATCAACTTGAGTTCCTTATTTCTTACCCACTCTCAAACTTAAGGCTTTCCCTTAAGCTCATTAGTTATCTTAATACTTAGTCCGGAACTCCGGACTAACTCCGCTCCGTCCACGTCTTCTCAATACGACTTAAGGAAGTAGTGAACCTACTTCAAGAGTTGACGTCTCCGCTCCTCCGAAGAACTCCGATCCTTCCGGAGTTGCACGCCTCTAACATCCTGGACAGATATGGGCGCAAACTTCGTAGCCAAATTCTTGAGCTCTAGGCATATTTCAAAACTACAGAAATGAAGGTGTGTAAATGATTTGATAATGTGAACTATGAAAGGTACTAGATACGGGTATTTGTTGCTGGAGTTGGTCACGAGGAAGTGGGTTATCCAAGTTTAAGTTAAAGTTGCTGACTATATAATGATCGGAACCAGGTCACGTGACAATAACATATAACAGGTAATGTGCTTAAATAGGTAAAGTATGGTGAATCAAGATTTAATTGCTTGAAAAATGCATGTTGAGCAATATTTGGTAGGTTTCAAGTGTTTTCAACCATCTCAGTGAAAGTTTTCTCAACTATCTCATGCAAGGGCATGTCAAGAGAAATCTGTTGGATTTGCCGTAAATGAATATTATTATTCTGATCTTTGATATGTCATCTAGTGCTATCAATATGAATATCAAGAGGAATGCTAATGTTGGAATTATACTTTATATGGGCTATAAATGATAGACATAACAATATTCACCTATTGTAGCTGATACACATGAATGAATGCTTATTGGACAAGCAGAATACTGTTAAGTTAGCTATGTAGATGTTGTTTCAGGACTTAGCATTGTTATTCATATTGGATTGGCCCGCTGAAAACATCTTGAACAGTATATTCTGGCATTCACTGCAGAGACAGGCAAGTTTCTTTTAGTATGATCAGGAGAGTGTTCAAATGTAGTGTAACATCAGATGTAGCACGAATTCTGAGAGCTTGATTGTTTCTGTGTAATTTCAATCGTTTCTGTGTAATTTCAATCTGTAGTCTTCATACGTTTACTCAATTTACACTTTATATCATCTCAACTTCTAAACTCACTCGGTGCAACCTGAACGACATTGCGGGTGATCAGATAAACATAAGTAAGTTTACTAACCATTTATGGCATTGTATTAACATATTTATAGCAATTACCGAATTATCAAATGACCATTCCAAGGTGAGGTGGGAAAGAAGATTGCGAAAGGCGGCACAACGGCATGAAAGGGCTTTGCAACAAGAGATCGAGAGGTATGTCGTAACAAACATTCCAAGACCACGGTTGACGCTTCCCGATAGTGTTACCGTGATGGTCCTGGCATTTGTTTTAGGGTTCCTCGTTGCTGTATGGAAATTGAAGCAGGAGTAAACTACTGGAAATTCCATCACAATGTCAGCTTTACTCTTCATTGTACATAATTTTACAATAGCCTATAAAACGATACTAAGCAACTATTGTAGCAATAACAAAGAAAACTGACAATGCCTTGTCGATCGGTCCGGACCTTTTGAAAGTTAAGTATGTGTCAATCCATTCTGCATGGAATTTGGGCAGCAACATTTTTTTTACAGTTCTTGCGGCTTGCCGAACGGTTGACGAACGAATCGAACGCCGTTCGGCAAGTGCTTGTAAAGCCATCTAAGCAGTCAGAAATATATTATGCCTAAGTCTTGTCTTACATGTCTGAGTAGATACTTGTCAAATGTGTATTGCTTAGTATACAGTACCATTGACACAATGATTGCCATAAATCTTCACCCAGGTGTGTGATAACCCATAAGAAATGTAAGACAAGATTTTGGAATTAACACATATTTGTAATTGTTTATATGACTTAACAAGCACTTGCCGAACGGCGTTCGATTCGTTCGTCAACCATTTGGCAAGCCACAACAACTTCAAAAAAATTGTTCCTGCCCAAATACCAGACATAATACATCGGATTATATTATCCAGCAATGATTGCGCAATAGTACTGCATACCGAGCAATACCCATTTTGCAATCGTTCACCAAGCCATTTAGCATGCATTAGTGTACTTGTGCTTAATGAAAATCTGCCAAATGGTGCTTTCATGACCTGTTCGTCAACCGTTCGGCAAACCACAACCATTCTCAGAAAGATGTTGCTGCCCAAATCCCATATAGAATACATTCTCATACAATTGGTGATAAGATTCAGCAACAAACAATTTTAATAAGGTTGCCGCTGCACTAACAGTTTTAAATATGCTTTGTCATATGTCTGGATGCTGCTATGCATGTTCTGTGACCATTATACAACTCCCTACTTGACATATGTCTGACAAGCCATGTACAATGGGATTTTCAGAATTTCGCCTGCCGACATCGTGTGTATAATAGAATATTACAAATCGCTGAAGGCATTACGTGTTAATGAGGAGTACCACAAAGGTTTTAAGTACTGCTACACATCTATATAAGCTGCATAACAAAACCCATGAACCTGTACAATTTTTGAAAACTGCTACAAATATCTTGCGGTATTACAAATACCTGAAGAAGCACTCCAACAAATTCTTTCACGTACATTCCGTGTTCCTTTTATGGACTTCTACAAATGTTTTAAACTACTGTTAGGAATACTTTGACATCCTATTACAAAAATCTCGTCACAGTAAGTATTTCAAAAATTTCGGTGGTAGTACAAAATATATTGTGAGATAGTCTTCACAGATACGAATACCAAAGGCCTGTGGATGTTGGAACAGAATACATATACCACATTAATCCCTTTGATCAATATTCATATTTTTGAGATGCCTCCTTGTCTCCACGATATCATCCACATTATCGTCTAGATAGTCGTACTCTGCGTTTGATTGAAATTCTGGATAATGGAGTGGGAGCGTATACATTTGTGTTCCTTCGATCCATGGCCGCATCCTGAGAGAGTGTACAAATTAGTGGACATCTGAAATACAGCAAAGATATGAACGATACCTCTGTAAAGTCACTTTCAACCAACGCCAATGATCGCAGGCATAAAATCATCTTGAACTTTCTCCCTTCACAGGAACCGCCGATACGGTGAATTGAACCTCAACGATATCACCAACTCTGAAGCAAATAGGATTTCCAGGCACAAAGCTAATATGTTTTTTCTTTTAATCCGGGTATTTGTATCATAATGATCAAACCCTCACTGAGATTGATTCCCACTTGACTCCAACTTGAAATAAAGGACCCGGTTGTCCATTCCATGGAAATATCGTGCATTGGCCATGGATGTTAGGATGCCTTTGGGATCAACATTGCGGTCGAATGGGATTTCATGGGAGGTGTCATTGGATCGGCGATCGGTAAAATATCGGGTTCCTATTGCTAATGCGGTGTATTCCATGTAGGTAGCTGGCATAAAGTCCTGTATCGCATGTTCGGGGAAATAACGAGCTAGCTTCCAATGCAGAATATGAAGGTTATCAATAAAGGAATTGAAGCCTGTGGTATTAAGACCTGTAATGATAACGCTTTGACGGATAAATGGGATTTGGTGTTCGGGTGGACTATTGGAGTTCTATAAAGTATTCTTGTAATATAAGATATATTACCCTTACATTGTTGTGATGGGTGGTAGATCCTTCTTTGCCAATATTGCTTGCAGGCTTAAGACCAATTCTTCTGGTTCTGTTGTATCTGTCGCCGGCAATATAAATCTCCAGCAGTTTGGGCAATTGTTATGTATGACATTGATATTCGAAATCTGTGCATATGATCAACATGATAATCTTTTCAGTGTGATTACTGATGTTTGCGGAATTCGCTAGTTGAGTATCATCGTCATTTAATCATGTGGCTATGAGGCTTTCCAAGTATTTGGCTGTCAATGTCATATCGGGCATGGGTGAATGTATGCGTATGTATGGCTCACATGCGTCTGCGAAATTATAATGGTTGTCCATCATTCAATATGAAAGAAAAGGTTGATTGATATAGAGAAATACTTTTCTCGGAATGTATGATTATATCCTGATCACATGCTTCAGCACAAAATGCACATGTGACATTTTCATTCTCAATTTTCTAATTATAGGTATTGTGTGGATGTCGTTGAGCGTTTCTGCATTTGCGTTTGAAACAGAATACGTTTGCACAGCCAGCTACGGTGCTGCAATATCTTGATCCTTTTGTTGTTGTAGCCCCTGTATCGATTTGATTGTATTTGTCAGCCAAGCCGATATGTATCGAACTGGCAATATCTCCTTTTGGTTAGCGAATTTCTATTTATGAATGAACTTAGTCATCCCAGCATTGATCGAGCTCATCCATCATTTCTTTCGCCAAAGAGGTTGCTGTTTCATCGAAGTCTGGTCATCCTGGCATTGGTTAACAGCCTATCCATCATTTCTCCCGCTCAGACTGTTTCCGGTTCATTGAGACCTGGTTATCCCAACATTGATCAGGAGCTAACGCACCCTCTGCCCGCTCAAGATATTCCGCGTTTATTGAGACCCGGCCACCATGACATTGATCACATGTTAATCCATCATTTCCTTTAGTCAACGATATCCGGTTTTCATGAATCCCAGTTATCCCGGCCTTGATAACATGTCCATCCATCATTTCTTCAACTCAAAAGGTTCCATATTTGTGGTGTTGTAGGATACACCAGCATATCATGTGATTGGTCATCGGGATGTCATATGTCCTATTGTTCATCTTCCATGCAGGTGGATTTAAAGTCAAGGAAACATTCGGGTATGCGTTAGTTCCTCTTGTTTCAATGCCTCCCAAGAAGTCTGCAACCGCTAAACCGAATTCAAAGCTCAGATCAAGGGCTCCTATGTAACCTCATGTGTTTCCTGTCTGTTCCGTCACTGATCCGTTTAAATAACAGGCGTGCGGCAGTGGGGAAGAAGGGGAAAAATGCCCCTGCCAAATGGGTCGATGATGATGTGTATGTACTCACATATGAATTGTGTTACATTCTCCTAACGTTTGGACAGTGTCGCTCTATCAGAGGCAGAGAATGATATTATTAGCATTCGAAGCATTGGCAGTGTTGTAGTTTCCAAAGCGCCTAAAACGTTTGTAGAATTCTTCATTTCTACTTTGCTTTGTTAATATATTCCATTAATTAGGCCTACCAAAACATTGTCCGAAACCAAAGCGAAGTAAGTCATTTAATATGACTTGTATGTCTTATGGTGCTAATTGCTTTTCTTTTTTTTTCAGAGGAAAACGACGCTATCTTTCACCATCGCCCAATATTATAGACATCGACAATGATGTGTAAATATCATGTTATTATCCATCTGTCTTGTTCATCATTCAGATCTCATCATTAGTAATACATATTCTCCCTCCAAGAAGCGGAAATCCATTCAGCATAAATTGGTCGACCTTGAAAACGCTGATGATGATGAAGATGGTGATTCCAAGTGAGTTTACTGGTCTGCCTTTGATGATGTCTAGCTTATGCTGGACATTCTAGGATTCGTACCAAGGTCAAATTTGGTTTGACCAACAAGTCTGATGATGTGTTCCGGTATGTATTGTGAAATTATCTATGCATTGGTATGGGCGTTCCTTACACGTGAATGATGTCAGCACCTCTAGAGCTACGACATCTACCTTTACCAAGACTGCGGTGGTTGGTGACAGTGATGATAACAAAGAGTCTAGTAGCAATGATGGAGAGGCGAATTATTTTCAGCACCGGATCACCAGGTGTGTTTGACCTAGTCTTAACATGATCTTTTCATGTTGAACATCCTTTATTAAGTTTACCATCTCCGGATGTTGATGAGTCTGATATTGGAAATCGAGATGCACAGCTTGTCGATACCTATCAGGAGTGTGAAAACATCAAGTATGTATATGTACTTCATTCAATATATCCATGATATACTGAAGTGAATTCAGGGCGGCGGCAATGGTATCTTGGTCAAGTGCCATTGGAAATGGCAATCTGGAGTTTAGCCAAATCCTTTCCAACGTTTATAAGATCAACAGAGAGTCAGTTGTTTCGATATCTTCACAATGATTGTAGTGATTAAATTTTGTATAATGCAGTTTGTTGTTTTCCGCCATCACTTTCATTCGCTCTGGCAAATATTCGAATCTTTCTCGTGATGATCCAGCCCGAATCTCTACAGGTGGATTTGGGCGAAACTTCTTCCATGCTGTTGGAGGAGGTGATCCAACCATCTTCACATCTGTCATCATGGTAGAATCTTGTTACCTGGATGAACCAAAGGTTGGTAGTAACACAAAACCTGTCAAGGTTATCCAGGGCGCACTGCTCCAAGGTGAGTGGGAGCGATATATTGGTGCAATTGGAATGGTAATCAGTGAGGCGGAATTTCGAGCACAACTATTCAAGGACTTTGTGTCCTTCGCAACCACTTCTGCAAGTGCAATGGACATATCTCTGAGTAGTACGTCTAATATTAACTCTTAATGACCAACTTAAATCAGGTTGTACAGAGGCATCACCTTCCAAATTGGGGAAACTCAGCCCCTTCACTCGTCGGGCAGCGCCATCCTATCAAAAGGCAGCGCTTTCTTTTCATGATATTGGTAAGTGCTCATGGATACCGAATAGCTGTGTTTTAAAGAAATGATAGTGCCCATGTTCGATGGACGAAAGGTCAAAACGGACTTTGCTACAACGCTGAAGACTCTCCAACAGCTTCCACGTTTCCGCACGACATTCCAGCTGATTCCTGCGTCCTTGTTGGGCATACGATTAGTACTTTCAAGCGTGTGGAGGACTTGATAAAGAGCATCTCCCTCAATGTTCAATGGGTCATGGTGTTGGGAGTGCCGAAATGATGTCCTGGTGACATCAAATATCATTGCTTTGTAATCTGTAACACTCGTAAATGTCGATATATGCCTTCTGGATCACCTGAAAGCCTAGAAAATTGTACTGAAGTCAACAACGTATTCTGGCTGCTCAACCTAGTCAAGGTAGTCTTGATGTCATGTACAGTGGTGGTTAAGGATTAGCATGGTTGCTAATATATTGCTTAGGTGGCTCACCATATACTTATTGCATGGTGTTTGGTCTGTTTGCTGACTATTCTGCAAGCCACAACAATTGTAAAGAAAGTGCTGCTTCCCAACTATGAGGCAGAATGGACTGTCCTATATCCAGCAACAAATGTGGCCATAGTGCTGCGTACCGAGCAATACTTGTTCAACAATTGTGTACTAGCACTGGATTATATTTGTGAGTGCTTATATGGCTTACCAAACACTTGTCGAATGGCGTTTGATTCGTTCGTCAACCATTCGGTAAGTCATAACAATTGTAACAAAAATGCTGCTGCCCAAATTCCAGGCAGAACGGATTGTCCTATATTGAATGACAATGTCTAGCAAGTCATTGTACTGCATGCCGAGCAATACTTATATAACAATAATCTACTAGCACTGGATTATGTTTGATTGCTTATATGGCTTACCAAACACTTGCCGAACGGCGTTCGATTCGTTCGTCAACCGTTCGGCAAGCCACAACAATTGTAAAAAAGATGCTGCTACCCAAATTCCATGCAGAATGGATTGCCGAACACCTGTTTTGGCCTGTTCGACAAGCCGGGTATTGAGTAATAGATTTGCCCAGTCTTAAATTCCAATATAAGTAATTTTAAAATACCTCTATAATATTGATATGGCGATGATACTACATCCTTCAAAAGTTGTAATACAGAGCGGGTTCAACTAACGTTTGATGAACTATATCAATCTAAATTTAGTAATTGTTCAACTAAATTCCATATTTTCTACTACCTTTGTGATATCTGAATCACATCAGCATCAATGTTCTATACCTAAAGAGGATTTATCCATCACCATAACGTTGCCAGATGGCTTTGAATTGTAATGATAAATTTTAGTATTTTAGTGAGGTTCACATAAAGGTAACTGAAACCAGTACCCATGTTATGATACTGGTAAACGCCAAATATTTCTGAAGCATATGGTGATCAGATATTCTTATTCGTTTACTCTAGCCTCATCCGCCACATCGCCAATGCAAACCCTAATGCAAAACCAACGACAACTAAAATAACCCTGTTGTGAATTATTAGCCATCGACCTACAACAATTCTCTAGACCATACCCTTCAATTTCGTATCTCAAATGCGCCTCACGCTGTTCCACGGCCCATCTCAACCATCTCTCTTGCCTTGCCTCGGACCGGTCATTTGATCAGTCGACAATCACTACTAACATATTAATTTGAATTCATATCAAATAATAAAACTTACGTATATTGATTTGGTCTTCTCTGATGTCATTTAGTTGGCATTCATGCAACTTCGGGTGCTGAGCTTCGTTGAAGAACATAGTATATGTATAAGATATTATATGTTTACAATCGAGTAATAAGATGTAAATTAAGTAATTGTATCAAACAACTATTAAGAACACAGTGGTGCAATGCTAATATTTCAGACGATTGGAATACATATTACCATTCAATAGTTTTATTCACTGAAAATCTGTTGGATATTGCGTAAAAGATATATTTAGCTTGTGTAATGTAGTTAGTGACAATATCAACAAAGGGATCACTTAGACAGACATCAAACTGCCCAAATACATTCGATAGGTGTAATTCTAAATTTGTACAACATCAGGAAAACACCTTTCCACTTAACGTGACTTAATGTGACTTAAAATGTGACTTAAGACATTGCCCAGTATTAATATCCGATGTCACTGACTCTCAAATACCTCTATAATGATAGTCTGGAAGGAATGAACCAAAGAAAATTCAACTAACCTTTCGGCTGCGTTCAGATATATGAGATGAGAATACCGCGATACATAGATACATTGTCGATGCGTGTGAGCCTTAGGTCACAACAGTTTATGTCAGACTGAAAATATCACGAACACAGGAAAATCTTTAAGACTGAGTATCCATCCTGATATATTTCATAATGGTGTGTTCAACACCCCTTGTATATCCGTCTTGTGTTCAAAACCATAATAAAAACAGAAAGCAAAGTATGTTTGGCTATGTTTTCTTTGATGTACGGCTGTATTCTGCATGTCATCCACAATGCGGCGAACACATGCCCTAAAACGTTGTCAAATTGGATCAGGTGATTCCGGTTGTTATTTATGTCTCCATTTGGCACACGAAGGCTTGCCCTTTTCCACTTACCTGAAATTTTTTCTCCATTCTGCCAAGCATTAAACTCTGCTCCTCCAATGGCTGTTCCTGTCATCAAAGTCTCCACCCCTGCCATAAACCCATCTGCCTTCAAATACTGGCCTGATACCATGCCAAAAAAGATGCAGGAACTCCACGCGATTTTCCAGATTCAATATATGGTTCCTGATGAGATACCAGCGGAATACAAGACTTCTAGTACTGTTCCAGTCTTATCACGCAATCTATATATGATCAAAGCTCATCCTCACAATGTCGCCGCTCGAGGTGAATTATGGTGCGAACTGCCATCTCAATATGAGGAAGCACTTAGTGTTGCCGTAGTTCAGTTCCAAACCTAGCTGAACCCGGTTCAAACCCCGAACCGAACCCTAGGTTCAGTCTAAGTTCAGCCAAGTGCTGAACCGGACCGCGGGTTCAGTTCCGGGTTTCGAGGCCTGCCGGATTTCCTGAATGGCTCCAAACCGTGTCCAAACCGCGAACGCGGATATTTTTAAGGTATTTATTTCATTTGTTTTTCGTATTTCTTTACTTACTTTTTCGTGGTAAACAGTATCATGTGACCATTACATGTTCACCAACACCGCAACAACGCAAGGCCAATGAACGCAACACATTGTCGCGTTCATGAACACAGGTAAGTCTCATAAAATTTCTTAACTTTACTAATATTATCTGCCACAGGCAACTTGACCGCGACGCACATGACCCAGCACAACATGGATCCCAGCGCCAACGCAATGCCAACGGACGCGGGACGGCCGCAACACCACCACCACCACCACCACCACCACCACCAGCGGCAGCATGGCAATGACGATGGTGACAGCCAGCAGCAGCAGCAGCAACAGCGGCAGCGGCAACGGCGACAACAGCAGCAGCGGCAGCAGCGCCGGCAATGCCACGCAGGGACCACGGGACAAGACCCCATCCCTCCACATCCCTTGGGGACACCGGAGGGCTCCCCCGCACCCATCTACCTCGCGAAGTGCAGCGCCGTATCTATTGATACGTGCCTGCCATTCGTGAGGAGAACGGATGGGGTGAGCCGAACGCGAAGAGACGGTTCGACGCCGTCTGGGTCCGGGTTTGGCCATGCGCCAAACCGGACCTGAAGTTCAGTTCGCGGTTCCACCAAAAAGGGTCGGAACCGGACCGAACTGAACTTCGGCAACACTAGAAGCACTACGACGCATCATATATCGCATGAACATGTATACATATGTAACAATGGCCATCGCTGACAAGAAGGCACCTCACTATTCACCAGAATATGTTAAACGAGATCAAGAGGCTACCAATATTCTTCGATGTTATCTGAAATACACCGACGTCGTGATGGATGAAATATGGGATGAGGTGCTGAAAGCAACAGAGGCAAAGGAGATGAATAGCGATTGGCGCAGTCCAGTTTTCGATGAGTGGCTTCTCAAAGCATATCATGTGAAGAAACATTCCCCTGCGGCGTTGATACAACATGGTGCGATCAATACAGACATAATGCCAGAGGATCTTGGTATGTGTTCATCCGCATCACAACAGATAAATTGAATATAGCTTTTGATAGACTGGGGCGAATACGATGACTCCGTTCCATCATGGCACAATGGTACCGTTGTCGGATGGAAGTTCAATGGACAGGACGATGCCACCAAGCGTGCAATTGTCCCTCGGGTCATCACATGGTGTAGAGAACACGATATCTCCATTAAAAATGATAGGATCCACAATAGAGATTGCATTTTAGCAGTACCTTCATATAACCTACAGAGGATTCGGTCCCATCTGGTAAGGGAAAAGGAAAAGCAAAGGCGGTTTCGGACGACAAGAAGAAGGATCGAGTAACTGGTCTGCATTACCATTTTCCACTTTATATATATATAATGACATTGATCTTTGCCCTGTCCAGATGAAATGATGACAAAGGGGAAGAGCAAACCCAAACCCAAACCAAAGTCAAGTAAGCCACGTTTCTTTGACCATGCTAATAATATCCAAGCTTCATCACTATAGAGCACACAAGAGCATCAGAGATCGCAGAGGACGATGGTGGTAAGTGATTGAACGCAATATATGAGATTTATAATTTACAATGTCCATTCATAGAGGACATAAAGATGGAGAAAATCAAAACAGAGGTGGAGGACCATGATTCCAAGTTTTGAAAACGTAAGTTCCATTATCCAACGTAATATATCCATTAAGGTATGGACAGCCATTGTTGAAGTCCCGAAGGTCTCCAAGAAATTGAAGACCAAAAATTCGAAGTTGGAAACCATGACGCTGGACTCCTCGGAACAGGAGATCAGGACATCTGGACCGCTGGATTCGAATGATAAGACCAAGGACTCCGAGAGTGAGGTGCGGGATGAGCTCATGTCTGATGAATGCCCGAAAACATCTCCAGGTGGTGGTGACCAAATTGAGGATAGTGTTTTGGAGACGGAAAGGCAAAGACTTGCCAAAGCTGCACATGCATTGGATCTTGACATCGACATGGAGGATCACAATAAGCCGGCAAAAAAGAAGAAAAAATTGTCAACTATAGGTAACTTGTTCAGCATCACGTCATTATATACATTAATATATCTCCCATCTACGTCTAGCTTTGCGTCCTGGCACGTGTGCGTCTTCGCAAAACACGTCAGCAACCCCAACGGAGCCAAGCATCTCACCTATGGAGATGGATTGGGGCAATATTGTCCCGCCACAAATTCACACCTCGGCCACTCCAGTGCAATCCGCGACGCCACCCCCTAAGCTGTCCTCATCCAAATTGGATCCAGGATTGTAATTTGAAGTGAGTCCATAGGTTGATATGATCTGTGTCATATTTTACTAATGGTTTCTTCTGTCAGATGTTGGTTGGTTGTGGTTTTAGGAACTGGGTCTTTCGTGCGCCTCTTCATATGTTTTTACCATCGCGAAATTTGTAGTTCTTGTTATATTCGTAAATCGATCGGTTCCCTGCTGTGATTAATGCATGAACTGAGAGAGAATATCCCAAGTCAAAGAACCAAGAATGACAGTCACTAGTGATTGGTAAGTTGATTCAAATATTCTGTATTCTATGTGAGTATATGCATCATTGATCGAATGCTAGTATGAAATCAACAGGCTAAGATTAACCTTACAGTTCATCTGTGGTGGCAATTGTCTGGCTATGTAGCATGTATCAGTATGTTTGTGACAGGTTAACAAGCACTTGCTGAACGGCATTTATAAATAGTGCTTATATGGCTTACCAAACACTTGCCAAACGGCGTTCGATTCGTTCGTCAACCGTTCGGCAAGCCACAACAACTTCAAAAAAAAATGTTGCTGCCCAAATACCAGGCAGAATGAAATGTCCTACATTGCATTATATTATCCAGCAACGATTATACTCAAATTCTTTCATGCTCCTTTCTACATGCTTCTACCATCGTCTTTGAATTCTACATTTTTTGTACTTGTATTAAAACAAATTTATCTGTTGCTTTGAATAATGTACGACTAAAATAAGGAGAGAATTCGACAATACAATAAATGTTATCAATTAAAACATATATGCAAGTTCAGGCTCAAATTCTTTCTTGTAGATTATTAATTATAATCTCAGTCAAACGTCACATACAAAACACACCACTGCAGCCTATACCAATGCTATCTTGTTAATTTTCTAATTTGCTAATGGTAATGACGAAATCATTGCATCACAGGAAGCAACCAAATGGGAATAAACACAGCCTTCGGGCACAATATACAGTTTCAGAGAGCCATACAAATGGAGCAATATCATATGATCAAACTCGGCATGTTAATTGTTGTGATTCATGATCCGAACCACTAAACAAGTTAAATAGATATCACCAGATTTACTCTTGCTCTCACAAATCCACATGTATCTCGACAATATCATCTACACATGCTTTCTTGTCACTTCTTTACACATTCTTGCCAATGTAATACAATTTCCACAACTATGCCCAGGCCAACTCACATACATCTCTGCTGAATCAATCGTCTTGCCTTTGGTATCAAGTTTGGTCCAGGAACCGAACATGTTTCAAGGTAAAGTCATAGGACATGAGCACTCTACCCAAGAACTGGGTGATTTTAAAGAAGAACTCATAGAACATGAGTTTGCCCCAGATCAGGGCGGTCCAGCGATACTGATACAAATAAATGCTTCACGACTTCTAAAGTTCCATCAGACAACAAAAGATAATTTGAAACTTGATCTGTTACTCTTTTCGACAACAGTTAAGAATTCCACTTTTGAAATACGGATATATTCTATTGAATATGCCACATCATACTACTTACCTTCTAAATATCTTTTTGCTTTGTATTGTTTTATGAAACCTATCACCATTCAATATCGTTGTCGGATTATCAAGTCGTTACTCATGCAATGTCTCCTGAGATGACATGACTTCAAATTATATTTATTTCGATGTAATGCTATTGCTATGTCACAAGCAACCTTGCTGTGGATCACACTACAATTTGCAATCGCATATAGAAGATCATGCATGACTACGTTCAATTTGAATTTATTCAGAAACATGATGACATGTTTATATACAAAGTCTTTTAATAGGTTCCACTATATTGGAGGTGGTAAATGACTGCCAACATTTAACTTTAATTTTCTCCAACCATTTATGCTGCCATTCAATAATATCAACCATGATTCTAGCTTATTATTCAAATACATCGGTCATATTGATCAACACACAGCCAGAATTTTGTACGGAAATAACAATGAATATATATGCGTTCAAATGCCTTTACATGAATATCTCCCACAATTGACAGTGAAGAATATTATAGAAATAGCAACAATACATAAGATATATTTGTCAAAAACAATGCAAAGGTTACATGGACAGGATCTACTTTCCATATTGACCGAGCATACATGTTCGGCTTGTAAAACGCATGTTTCTAGTTTCCATATTCATGATGTTAAATCAAGTACAGAGCGATACATAAAATGGGCCAACAAGATTTCCTCACATTTGGAAAAACAGCAAAGCGGATTACACTTTTGCCACAAAGAACAGTGTTATACTAAGCCAGAGCATGGAGTAAAACAAAACAAGGAAAAAGATTGTGACAAATATTCCTTTCCTCCTCCTCCGCCATCTATTGAGTTGAAGGAAACAATAATCCGCAACTGGTGTAAAGATTCATCACCTGAATGCCTCCAAGAAAGTGGCTGTGCTGTGTGTGGTCAATTAGTTTTGTTGAAAAATATGTCTTTATTGTCCACAACAAAAGTCAATCTGAAGACATTGATCAGAGAACATATAGGAATCACAAGACAGGAATGATATCATTGTTCTGATCCAATACAGGATATCAAAGGTCCAGTACTGGATGACACATGTAAATGGATATGCAAGCCATGTGTGGTCAGCCTGAACAAAGGTAGAACTCCCAAATATGCTTTAGCAAATGGCCTTTGGATAGGCACTATTCCTGCACAACTTTGAAATCTGACATTTGCTGAGCAACTGTTGATTGCTCGTGTTCGTCACAACAAATGTATTGTACGTGTGTCATCTGGGATGCATAAAATGAAAGCAAATGCCATCATGTTTCAAAATCCAACACCAAAGATATATCAACGATTACCTCCAACAGTTAAAGAACTTGATGAAGTGTTAGCTTTCATTTTCACTGGTCCTGCCCAACCAACTCCAGAAGACATGGAGCGAACCCCTTTATTGGTTTGCAGGAAGAGGGTTTTTGCAGCTTTAGAATGGCTGAAATTGAACCACATAGACTACTATGATTTAGACATATCCTATGAAAACCTAGAACAATATCCAGATCATGGAATTCCTGTTGTGGTTGCATATCAACCAGCAGACACAAATAAGGAACCGGAAGCTACTAGTGCATTCGACAATGAAGAGGAAGATGGTGTGGAAGATGGGCCTTATCCTTTTGTTGTGAGTGGAGTAACTGGTGATAATCTAGATATTATGAGTCCAAAAGCATTAATAGCTAGAGCGACAAAACATTTGATAAATGATCATGGTGGTGTTCTTGCCATAAGCCATGCTAGAAATCCAGAGTCCTTCTTCAATAATCCTCAGTTATATCCTATGATGTTTCCTTGCCTCTTTTCATATGGCTTGGGTGGCATTGGTAGCGTTGACAAAGATGTTTTAATTATTAGTGATATGATGCACAAAAGACACCTCCTAATGTACCATGACAAAAGATTTCAAACTGATCCCTATTTTCCACTGATTGCATTCAATCAGGAACAGATTAAGGACAGTACAACAGGTGGATATTTGTTGACTAACAAACATAATTTCAATGATATTGCAGATTGCTTGTTGAATATCAATACTGCTGTTTTAGATGATCTCTCTAAAAGATTGTCCAGAGGTGATAGAGTAAAACCGGAAACACCTGAGGAGAAAGCATGCTATAAGCTCATTTCAGACTTGGACCATGTAGCTGGTCAGGTAAAAGGTTCAATTACTAACAAGAAATACATGCGAAATGAGATTTGGTCTCTGATATCCTATATTGGTGCACCAACTTGGTTTATCACTTTTGCACCTGCAGACATCAATCACCCACTATGCCTATATTATGCTGACAACAAATAAAAGTTTTATCCTAAGTTACGTCTACCCCAGGATTGTTACAAACTAATTGCAAATAATCCAGTGGCTGGAGCCCGCTTCTTTCACTTTACTACTGAAATGTTCATCAAACATATATTAGGAATAAATGAATCTCATCCTGGTCTGTATGGAAGTACATCAGGTTATTATGGAACAGTAGAGGAACAAGGACGTCTTACCTTGCATCTTCACATGCTGCTATGGATAAAGGGATGCCTTACACCTCAGGAAATACGTGACAAAATTATGGATGAAAATTCTGATTTTCAGAAGAGATTAGTAGAGTACTTGGAATGTTTGTGCATAGGACAATTCTTGACAGGTTCTAAAGAAGAGGTATCCCAGAAAATGGAACAGATGATGGCAATACCTGAATATCAACCTGCAACATGCGTTCTCCCAGATCCACCTTCATATACATGTTCTATGAATTGTCAATATCATGACAAAAGATCAACATGGTGGCAAAGATTCACAGAGGTTGTCGATTCTCTTTTATTGCAATTAAATTTACATAACAGACATGATGGAAAAAGAAAACCATACTGTCTTAATTCTAAAGGTGAATGTAAAAGACGATTTCCAAGAGATATCTTTCACCAAACCTTTGTAGAACCTAATACTGGTGCTCTGAACCTCAAGCACGGTGAGCCTTGGATGAACACAGTAACACCTGAAGTAACTTATATGCTGCGATGTAATTCTGATGTGACTAGTTTGTTATCTGGTACTGCTATAAAGGCAATAGTTGCATATATAACAGATTATATTACAAAGATGTCTTTGAAAACCTATAGCATTTTTGAAGTAATAAAAAGTGTTTTTGATAGGAATTCCAAAATGATTGGTGGAGATTTAAACAGGAAAAACAAAGTCAGAAAATTATTTACACAAATAGTCAATTCCCTCACCTCCAAAATGGAGATTGGTGCTCCAATGGCTTCATTATACGTGCTCAGAAATCCTGATCACTATGCCAGTCATAAATTTGTACCATTCTTTTGGAGATCTTATGTTAAAGAGGTCATCAGTGCATGGTCTGATGAAGAAATTGCTAATACATGTGAAGATGAAAATCACGCTCAAAAAGTTGTGATTGGTAAGCAAAATGGATCATACATAGGACTTTCCAAAGTAAATGATTATATGTTCAGACCGACTTTGTATAATGATGTATCACTGTATAACTGGATACGTCTTGCCACTATGGAACCAAATAAAAGTGGTACAAAAAGAAAAACCCAAATGACTAGCAAAGAATCAACACAAAGCCAACTTTTTGATGAGGTAGAATTTGATGATGTGTCTGACACCTTTATTGAACATACTGATATTGACTATTCTAATGATGATAGCTTGTCTGAGGTTAGTGATGATGATATGTTCATGCAAATCGATGAAATTCAGAAGCCTGACAGCTTAAATAAAAAGAACAAGAATGATAATACAAGCACAGACATAGGTGATGAATCAGATGAAGTTGATGAAATAGAAATGGATATATCGACAAAAAATAAAAAAGATTATACTTTGCAATGCAATCATGCACAATATCTGACCCACCATGCAAAAATGAAAGAAAATGATCCCTTCATAGTTCCTAATTTCATTCCAAACAATTTACCAAGGGCTGACCGTGGTGATCGAGAATATTATTGTTGTACAATGTTAACTTTTTTCAAGCCATGGAGAAATGGCAAAGAACTCAAAAATAAATTACAAACATGGGACAATGCTTTCACAAATTATAAGTTTTCTAAAAGACAGCTTGAAATCATGAAATACTTTGGTCTGCGATATGAGTGTCTTGATGCAAGAGATGATTTCTTTGCTAAATGTCAAAAGATTAATACTGAAGATATCAAATATTCATGGACCACTTCAAACAATTTTGACGAAATGGATGACATGCACAATGCTGAGCTAGCATGTAACGGAGATGATTTCAACGATACTCTTGATGAAAATACAGACACAGAATTACTTGTGACACTTGGTTATAAGGGAAAAAAAAGAAAGGATGAAATGCTAATAGCTGAAAGAACGATGAAAAGAGCAGGATGGCTTGATAACTGTATTGATGGTATCCCAGATATAGGACCATTAATACCTGTAGAACCCTCTGTAACACAATCAGCAAAATTATGGAGATCCACAGTCCTTGCCAAGAAAAAGGAAATCATTGAAGAACAAAATAAAAATTTGCCATCAAAGACAGGGACCATAACTAAATTGTCAAATTTTCAATATAATAATGTCAAAATAGTCGATGCAGCATACATCCACCACATGTTTATTCCTGCCAACAAAGCTGATCTTCATCTAATTGACTTGTTTAGTGGGCCAGTGCTGCGCATAGCATGAACGAGTTCTTTTTTTCTCCTCCTCACTTTCATTATAGCAACCTCTTACCATAGCAGCATAAAAAGTAGAAACAATAAAACTGCATAGCGTGTTATTTGCTTCATCATTATGTACTATTCTCAGCCAAAAGAGAGAGTAACACATCAACTGTCAAATACAACTGTCTTTAAACAGTATAATAACAATTGACTTACATTTGCTCCACCCTACTTCTCCATAATCTTGCTGCACAACCAATGATAACATGAAGATAGCTAGCTGTGCTTGAGTGGGCTAAAGTTGCATATGGCATGAACAAAGTCTTGTTTCTGTCATTAGATATTTATTCATATGATTATTATGAACATGAATAAGTGATTTTGCTTGAAATATATAATTGGCATATAATATATACAGCGATATCACATTGAATTATATGTTTTAAGTAAATATAACATTATATCATCTGAGTTACACTGATTTCTGCTTATATGGCTGATATTTCCATATATAGTAATAGCGGTCACATGTGACTATGACTCCTGTGATCACCTCAAAATTTAGCATGTATGGTATAAAATTGCCTTATATGGTTAGACTGGTCACATGTGACTGTCATCGTTATAATCAGCAAAAAATTTGCTATATAATATCAAAAATTGCCTTATATGGTTAGATTGGTCACATGTCACTGTCACACCCAACCCGAAATGATAATATTAGTCAGCAGTTCAAATTTCAGCTGATTCTGATGAGAATTAAGACCAGTATGAATATTTTGAATATAATTGGAAGGTAATTTGTCTTTTTTGCAACAACCTATATTTGGATGCTTATGTAAGCTTGTCCACACATGGCCCCAACTGTATCTGATTTTCCAGTATCAGAAGTAGAATCATATCTCTTGCCCAAAAAAATTTTCTCTATAGGCGATGCATGAACATTAATTAATTAATTAATTAATTACGAACCCTCACTGAACCAGGTCTCATAAAGAACGAGTCTTTTAATAAATTAAAAGAACTCGTAATATAACTATCAATGATTTCAAGTTGAATACAGACCAAAAAAGAGCATTTCATATCATTGCCAATCACTCTACCTTGATTAACAGTTCAGAGAAGCTACGCATGTATCTTGGTGGTATGGCAGGCATGGGAAAATCACAAGTAATCAAAGCATTGATTTGTTTTTTTGGTAAACACAACCAGAGTCATCGGTTTTTGGTTCTTGCTCCAACTGGTGGTACTGCTGCCCTTGTAAATGGATCTACATATCACTCCATTCTTGGAATTAATCACGGAGGATCATCTCATTCCCTTGCACAAGTCCGTGCCAATCTTGATGGTGTGGATTACATTTTCATTGATGAAGTATCAATGTTATCCTGCAGAGATATGTATAAAATCAGTGCTCAATGTGCAAAAGCACGTGCCATTTATGATGAACCCTTTGGTGGCATTAATATGATATTTTCTGGGGATTTTGCCCAACTCCCACCAGCTATGAGTGGTGCTCCTTTGTATTCTGGAACCGTTGGAGTCCAAATCAATTCCAGTCAAACTATAGCAAATCAGGAAGCTGCCATAGGCAAAGCTCTTTGGCATCAGATTATAACGGTTGTGATATTATGTGAAAATATGAGACAAACCAATCAGTCAAAAGAAGATGTCCAACTGAGACAGGCGTTGGAAAACATGAGATACAAAGCATGTACTTCCGAAGATATTGCATTTCTTCATACTCTTATTGCAGGAAAAGGTCCAAATGATCCAAAATTAGCCCAAAAGAAGTTCAGGAATGTATCAGTTGTTACTGCATTGAATTCACAAAAAGACAAAATCAATGAACTTGGTGTCCAATGTTTTGCTGCTGAGAATAAAAGACTATTAACATTATTTTATTCAATAGACAGATGGAATGATCATACTAATTTCAAGAACAAAAGAAAGTCTCATTACGGATCAACAATTGCAGATCCTGTTCGATACACAAGAATATTTGAACCTTCACTCCAGAAATTACTATGACACCAACCACATGCATCATCCTCGGATCATATACCAGGAAAATTGGAGTTATGTATAGGCATGCCAGTGATGCTGAGAAACAATGATGCAACAGAGTGCTGCATTATCAAAGGAGCTGAGGCGGTTGTTGTAGGTTGGCAGAGTGCAACAGGCCCAGAACAACAAATTGTACTGGACACTTTATTTGTCAGATTAATAAATCCTCCAAAAAAAATATACATAGATGGCCTTCCTGAAAATGTGGTGCCAATTACAAAACATATCACTTCCACTATGTGCTCATTACCCAATGATGATGTAATATCCTTGTCAAGAGAACAAGTGTTGGTACTCCCTAATTTTGCCATGACTGATTATGCATGTCAAGGGCGTACCCGTCCTAACAATGTAGTTGATCTCAGTAGTTGTAGAAACCACCAATCTTATTATACTTGCTTGTCTAGAAGTGCAACTGCTGCAGGAACCATCATTGTTCAAGGCTTTGATCCTAAAGTAATTACTGGTGGTGCTTCTGGATATCTAAGACAAGAATTCAGAGAATTAGAAATTTTAGATGAAATAACCAAACTCAAGTATCAAGGACTTTTACCAAGCCATATTAATGGAGATCAACGAAATTCTATCATTGATCAATTTAGAAGATGGAAAGGAAAGTCATATGTTCCAAAACATGTTCATTCTGCTATTGCATGGAAAGCCATGGAGCAACTAAACCAATACACAGCACAGCCCTCTCCATGGCAATTAATTAAACCTATGAACAAAAATCAAAAGGCAGATTTCAGAAACCTCAACTTTGTTCCTGCAAAAGGAACTGTTCCAGTCACTGTTGCTCATAAAAATTCCACAGCCAATATATTGCAAAATAAAAAATGAAAATTAGAACAGGTTGTAAGTTCATCTTCCATAGTGAAAAAAAGACAAAAAACAAGTACTATTGAATTAAATGAACCAAAAGGGTTTACATAGGATGCGCAAGATTGGAGCTGTGCTTATGATTCACTCTTTACAATATTACTAGCAATATGGAATGAAGATGCATCAAGTTGGAAAAAAAGATTCAATAGCATCAATGAAATATTAAAGATTGTGAGCTTAGGATTCAAAGGATCAAAGAATAACACAACAGATTTAGAAACAGTTAGAAATACAATCAGACATTTATTGCATCAAGATAAACCCGAAATATTTCCTTATGGTCAAATTGGTATTGCCATCAGTGATTTAGCTCATTATATATTGAAAGCAAATGAACCAATAACTTCAACTTGTCTTAAATGTATGAATTGTGAAAACATAATCCTTCTGGAAAATGATAGATGTGATACTACTTTTCATTGTCCATATTCATTTTCTGGAACAATCTCAGCATATCTTGCTCAAATCATAGTCAATAGACAACGACATAAATGTCAATTGTGTCAGGGAGAGGTTATAAAATTTATTACATTCAATAAAATTCCTCCTCTGATCATGTTTACAATTGACTCTATTGAAAATTTAATAGTGAGTCGAATTATAAACATGTCAATTGATGAGATATTCACCACCTATACACTGAGAGGAATTGTGTACTTTGGTCATGCACATTTTACTGTTCGCTTATTTGTTAACGGTATGGTATGGTTTCATGATGGTATGTTAACAAAATCAATTTGTATTAATGAAGGAAACATAGATAACTTCTCAAACATGGATTTATTGTCACGAAATGGTAATAATGCTGTACTATTTGTGTATGCACAATTTTAATATTTGTTTTTATTGTGAAAAAGGGACGAGTAACATGCCATGCAAAGCAATGGCCCACACCCCACTAGTCCTCCAATTTGTTGCATATTGTCTCAGCAATATTCCCTGCTACCTCTTCCGTTCGGATGCTTTCCAGCACGAAGGCTACTGCTCTCAGGACATTTGTGCACGATCTCGGCATTCTGGTCGTTGCAGCCACCACTCTTAGTACGGCAATTGCTAGGGTCTGTGGAGTTATGGGCTCTCCGTTGACGATGTATGCCTCGCGTTCGAGTAGTGTTTTTCCTTCCTCTGCGTTGTGAACGTCTGATGATATACTACTGTCCTTGATTACTTCTGCTCTCATAGGTCTCCGTGTCGCATCCGTACTGTCCGTATTCTCTGTTTGTCGTATTTGGCTTGGTGTTAGAGTACCTGACTTGCCTTTTGGTGGCATTTCTCTCGGGAGCTACAGGATTTTGTTTTGTTTATCTCGTGTGTGTGTCCTCACAGTACGATGTACAGTGTTCCCCAATGAAATAATAGTTCATGCGACCTGTATTTTCCGTTTTTTGTGCACCGGCCACCACTCGTTCCATCCGGGGTCCCAGTCGGGGTGCCGCGTGGTAGCTAGTCAAGAGAGTCAATGGTCTATATTGTATGGCCAAGGCTCCACAAGACTTTGAAAATTTGGTATGTTGCAGGAATAATTAGGAGTATATGGTAACCCCTTATATACAGCAATCAATTTTAAGCAAATATGAATGCAAATGATCAACTATCACAATAATTATATTGTGCTTGAATGCATTTATTTGGCCAGATAAGACATTGCAAACAGCTGCAAGTCTGCTTATCAATTATCAACTCTGCCTGGATATACCGGGGCCTCCCTGATTTCCTGATGACTATACAAGAAGTATCCACAGCTGGAACGTACCTTCAGCAACAGCATCTGGTCGACGAGCACCTTCAATTTTGGACCTCAGACTGTATGTTTCGATCACATCGACTTCAAGAACCTCGCATTCAGAATATGTTCCATTACAGGGAGCTCTTTACCCTTTACCACTGATTCCCAGTGGGACAATGTGGATTCCAGGTGGATTCCACATGAATTCCACCCCAGCCAAATGGACATTTTACCACTCAAAATTTCAGTCCCACTCCAGGTAAATTCCATGTGGATTCCATGTGGATATGTGGAATCCACGTGGAATCCATGTGGAATCCACATGAACTATGTCCCATTTTTGTCCACCTGGAGTCCATGTGGAATCTACACAAAGATCATTATTAAATAATAAGTGTAAACTCATGATTTTTATAACCTATTTATCTTATTGTTAAGTACTAAAGGGGGAATGCCCCGAAGTAAATATGTGAGGTTTCAGAGCCTTATATACATTTGTTTGGTGCACGGACCAATTTGGGAACGCGTGAACGTCACATGACAGTCAACAAGCCGCGTCAACCAAACATGACCACCAGCCACGCCCGGAAGTCAATTCCAGTGCATCTACTCTCTCCTGTAGATCCTTCATGTAGGAAACAATGAAAGCTGCTGTTCTCCCCTCTGGAAACCAACCCTCAGTTAAGTTGATTGTAGGGCATAGCAGGGCCAAACCCCTGGGTACCTGAGGCCTGACCTGTACCTGTACCCACCAGTACCCATACCCACATACCCGCTAGTGCTACCAAAGTTCAGTTCAGTCCAGTTCAGACCCATTTTGGCTGAACTCTGAACTGAACTCCGGGTTCAGTTCAGGATTTTATGTGAACTGAACCTGAACCGCTGTGAACCATTCGGATTTTCTTTTCAGAGCCTGAACCAAGTTCATGAACTTCGGACACTTAATTTTAGTATTATCACACATTTTACCAAAAAAAATCACAATATATTGTAGCTATCTACTGTGGTCAGTTGGGTACTTGGTCACACCAGGTACCTGGTCAATGTCAAATTTTGTAACCAGCATATTGTTGCTGTCTTCAACTGCAGTTGGCCATGATTAAACATATGTCTATCTATGATATGGCCACAATAGTGATAGATATAACTCATAAGAACATTATGCACAACTGTCATTCTTTCCAACAAGTGCCCACTTGTATAAAAACACAGGTAGTTGAACTTGAAAGGCATCAAGTACTATAGTTTGGGTTAATAGAATCATAAATTCAGATTTCATATGTAAAAAGAGATATAGTAGAATAGATTTTACTGCAGCATAAGGTTGAAATGTTACTGTATCTTATAGCATAGCAGGTATGACCCACTTCCTGGTCAGGGTCAAAAATGGACACTCCTGTACTATTCTCACTCCTGCAGGATTCTTAGCCTTGTAACTCTCATTCAAATTATATGGATATCTTCCTGAGACAAATGTCTATCACCTTGAAAAGATAATTTATGAATATCTTTGAAGTTGTAGGAGAATGACACCAAAACAGTTAGTGTGACCAAGTAGTGGATCATGCACAGTAATCTATCGCGGGTTTTTTTCCGCAAACCGTACCCATACCCGTACCCATACCCGTACCCGTTGCCACGGGTACAGGTTTGCGGGCGTTAATCCGCGGGTCCTCAGATGTGACCGGGTGGTGTTGGGCACACCACCATCCTCACGGTTACCTCGCGGTTGCAGCGCCGACATCAATTGACGGGGCAGTGCGCATCCGCGAGGTACATTGGTGGTGGGATGTGCGGTGGCCTTCGTCACGCTCGCGGTCGCAGTCGCGGTCGTGGTCGTGGTCATGGTCGTGTTCATGGTCGCGGTCGTGCTAGTGGTCGTGGTCGTGGTCGTGGTCGTGGTCGCTGTGGTCGTTGTGGTGGTCATTGTTGATGTTGTTGTTGTTGTTGTTGTTGTTGTATTTGGAGGGCTGTGGGTTGTCATTGTCATAGTGGTGGTGGTGGCCACCGTTGTCACCGTTGTCCTCGCCGCCTGTCATCCTTGTTGGGTGTGTGGTGTTTGTGTTGTTGGTACTGCTCTCATTGTCGTTTGTTTAATTAGTAGCTAACAAAAAAAAACAAAGACAAAACATACCTACTGCAACGGGGGGTGGGTGCACCACCCTCCCGCTGCCCTTCTCCCCATGTCCCATGTCCCATCGTTGTCCATCATCGTTGTTGCTGTTGTCCATCGCCGTTGTTGTTGTTGTTGTTGCCGTTGCTGTTGGTGGTTGAGAGCAAACTGTGTCATGGACTTAAAACAAATGATAATAAAAGTAAAAGACTTACCGAATGCTTGCGTTCGAGGGTCACTCTTGTGGTGATTTGTCAGGGTGTTGTCATGGCTGAGACTAAACTTTGGTGACTAAAAACGGACATTTGCTGAAATCGGCATGTGAGTACAACTTTCGTGTGAGCAAAATATACATGCCTGCGGACATTGGTTCAGCAGTTCTGAACCGCTCGTGAACCGTTTAGACAACCTGGGGGTTGCCTGAACCCCGAACTGGACCCGGGGTTCAGTTCAGTCCAAGGTGCTGGACTGAACCGAACTTCCGATTCAATTCGGAGTTCGAACCGGGTTCGGTTCGGTTCTGAACCGAAATTTGGCAGCACTAATACCCGCACAGGCTTATCCGTCATTTGAAGCCAAAGATCATCCAAAATGGTGAAGTATTGAGTGAGATATGAGTAAAACACTTGATTTCAGTGTTTTACTCATATCTCACTCAATACTTGACCATTTTGGACAATCCTTGGCTCAAATGAAAGCTGATGGGTAGGGGAATCGTGACCCATACCCACACCTGCCCCTTACCTGACCCGTTTACCCATCCAGGTTCCCCTTACCCTTGTTATGCCCTAGTTGATTGTTGCCAGAGCCTGCTGTAGAAGTGTACCGTAACAAGTCCCTAGGGATGCCTGTGGGAGCTTAGGGAATCCCAGGTAGAGTGAAAAGTACTGGCACATGTAGTGATAACACAGACTTTCCAAAACTTTCAGGTGCATGACAAGATTAGAATAAAATGAGCATTCCTGGCAGTATCTGATCATAGAGGGATCAGCAGAGGGACCAGCAGAGTTTCTCAAACAGTTCAATTCCCTGACTTTCTGAAAGTGCAATGACATTACATTCTAACTTCACTGTAACTCAATGAAAACATGACTTTGATATTTCATCTTTCATAGAAACCTTTGACACAGAACTGCCAAGGCAAGCCAGCACTCCCTAGTTGACAATCCTGTAATTTAAGATGAATACCTCAAACAACACATATGGATCACTCCATTGCATCATCATTTCTGTACCATGCCCTATTTGGCTCTGTTAAGTCACCTGTCACCTTCTTTGCTTGAAATTGAGCCTCAATAATCGGGTGCTTCCATGGGTGTGCATCCCAGAGGTCATATTTTGACCGATTAACAAGAGTCTTTGCACATATTAGTGCAGGGGTCTCTTCTAAGCCATCGTGTGACACAAACTCCTTGTAGTGGTTTTGGTAGAGGTGCAATTCGAAACGAGGGCCATCGCCAACCTCCGGGTTGGTGCATGGAGATACCCGCTCAGGTGAGAGAGGGACATGCCCACTCGCTGGCTGGAAGCCGACGTGACTGTAGATTGCAATGTAAGCTTTTGGCTCGGCATCTGCCCAGATGCCGAGGTCGGATGCAACAATGGGAGGTATAACTTCGTTTGTTCGTCCTGCCTTGTCCTGCCGAATAATGACGCTCATGGTGTGGCGGTTGACAGTTTCATCTTCGTGTGTTGGCATATGAATGAACTGGATGGCATCCGCCATTTTCTGGCCGTGCACCGTTTGCAATGCGGCTCCGCGTAGATAATATGCCCAACCGTGTTCAACAGAGTAGATCTGCGAATCTCCAGCACGCATATAGTGAGAAAGGTGAACCCACGCTTCTTTGAACGTCTGGCTAAAATTCTCGTCGTGCAGGCCCGAGTTGACGGCCTTGCACTTCAATACCGCCTCATACGCTTCGTCTGTAAGGAGCTGCTTGAAAAAGTCCAGTAGCTCGACTCGCTGGAGGAATCGAAGATCGAGGGAGTCCTTCGGCAACGAGGGCAACTTCATGATCGCTCGATCCACGGCAAGTATATCGAGCGTACGACTAACCAGTTCCCCACATTCACCTTGGTCACCATAACCGTATTGAAAGAAAATTTGAAGGAGGTTCCAGACATCCATGCGTGGATTTGTCTCGTTCATGATCGTCGCTGATGCGTGAGCCAATAGCGGTTCGGTAGAGTAACCAGCTCGGGCGAATTCGAGATGATCAGGCACGTAGTATACCGTTTGCATATGCGAACCAATGAGCCTCTCATTCAGTTCTCGAGCGTTGAGATGATAGGGGTAGACTTCGATGAGAAGTCGCACTGCGAGAACAGCGGTGGCTTCTTCGTTTAGCTCCGTAATTGGTTTGGACACAACATCAGTACCACGGAGTTTCGCCTGGGCGAGTCGGGCGATGCGTTCGACACATGCACCAGGGGATGTCAGCCTGTCCTCGTCATGATGATACAGTGTGTAGAACCTTGGAAAACCATCAGTTCTGAGTGTGTGGGCATAAAAGCTGTGTAAAACTCACAAGGGTCTTCCGAGTGCTACAGCAAAAGGCAGCGAGGCGAAATCATAATTCCGGCCAGCCGTTAGTGGCTCAACCGTCGCAAACGGGTCATATGTGAGATCGGTAAAAGGTGGTGGAAGTTTCACACCGGGTCTGATAGCGCGCGCCGAATTGCGAAAACGGCGAGAAGGGGCAATCTCGAACAAGATCGATGATGTGGAGAGTAAAAAGGCCAAGAAGTTGGAGTTGCTTTTCTTGAAGTTAGCAAGGACAGAACCCAGCTCCTCCAGTTTCGATCGTTCGCCACTGGGTCTCGATACGGCACGGTCATCCTCAGCAGCGGTGAGAATATCAATTTCATCCAGTGCCCAGAAAACTATAGAGTCGTCCTTCCAGTCACAAACTCGCTTGCGGAGTTTGGTTTGAAATGAGGAAAAGGCGGCATCTGGTGATTCTGTGACGCCTTGGCGTGCGGTCTGAATCACATTTCCATAAAAATTCTGACGCGTAGAGCTGCCAATCGCGAAATGCTTGTACCACAAATCAACGAGATGAAGAGTTGGATAGGTTCCCGAGTCTGGTACAAGCTCGGGCGTTCTTGCGGCAGTATAGAAGAGAGCAGCTAAAAACGATGACAGACCCTTCGCTTGTGTTTCAGTTGGGAGGTTACTCATGTAGTCCCGAACGACAACGTCTGGAGGTGGATACCCTAAGACGCAGTGAGCACTCAAGGTTGTCAAACCATATGAAACTCACCGGCTTCCGTTTCTGGATCAATGCGGAGACACATTGGAAACAAGAAGTGTGACTTGGATATCTCATCGACGAGACGTGACTTCCCAGTGCCTGATGACTGCAGAATGGGGAGAGCATTGTGATACATGTCTTTGTCAGTGCAGATTGCTCGCACAACATGCATGAGTGCTTCTGTGCCTTTACCGTGAAAGGGGCGATTCCAACTCCGTTCCAAAGCTAATTGTACACGGTGAGCACTTTTCTGCAATTTAAACTCATGGAGACATACTTTTTTCCACTGGATTATAATATCAGATGAGGTTAGCCATGTCTGTCAATTCAGGAGAATCCCATCATACAATTTGACTTCGCTTCGACCTCCAGCAGAGTGAGTCGAAATGGCAAGTGGAGATCGGCTATATGCATGGTCAAATCCCATAAGAGAACAAGGGAGCGGGCACAAACCATCATAAACAATCGCTGCCCACTCGTTTTTCTGTCCTAGTTGAAGCAACTTTGTAACTTGGGTCGGATTAAGCTTCTGGTATTGTCTGGTGATAGTATCTTTGTCAGTCTTAAGCTTCCGTCGCCCTGGAAGATCGTTGTAGAGCGCCGCAGCTTTAAATATGCCATTACAGATAAGAGATTCGACTGATTCTGTACCGAGGGACGCTATGATGGATTCCCCAAAAGCAAATGGCCCGACGTGGACTGCAAGTGCGGCATTTATTTCAGAAATTTCCTCTTTACTGAGGCATAAAGCATGCTCCTCCGATGTATCGCTCGAGAACGAGTTGTCAATTTCGCAATCAATGTCCATGTCGCGGCTGTCTGATAGTCGTGAGGAAAGGATTGCTGTTTGCATTTATTTTGGCAGTCGCGCCACACTTGCTATTTTCGGGAACTGACTAGATCAAATTCATATTTTACAAGGTACAGTGAATGGTACCATAATTGACTGATGAAAACTGCGTAATCATCCCTCACAAAGAGCCTTGGAAAGGAACAGAGAAAGGTAGTGTGGTGCAACCGGCCCTGATGACAGCGGTGTGGCCCAAAAAAATATGTATTGGAGAAAAGAGTACATAAACGAGTCGAGGTGGGAGGGCAGACCAAAAAAGAAAATACAGTCAATGATGATAGGAAGAAAGTTGAAGGCCAACAATCTCTCTCTATCCTTGAAAAAGGGGAAAGGGGGGCGTGCATACACAGGGACCGAAGGACCTTATGACAAGGTCATCAGGTCAGTGAGGAATAGACTGTGTAAAGATCTGGGGACTCTAAAGTTGTCTGGGACTGTAGAGTCCAGGCTCTCAGAGAGCAGTGCCAGATGGAGTGGCAAGGGTAAGGTCAGATGATTAGACTGATGTGAACATAGTTTAAAAATGATAAATAAAAAGCTGAATTTTCACCTCACAATAGTGATGGACAGGTCTGGCTCGGTTGAGTTTTCAGCCAAATTTAGTGGATCTTGGACCAAACCTTAGGTCTGGTTCTACTTGGGCACAGGACCTTGGACCAAACCTTGGGTTGGTTGTTCTTTTAGATCCAGTTCAGGTTCAGGAGTTCAAGAACTAAGAACAAAACCTTGTCAACAGTATTCTCATAGTTTTTTTTTGGCTTACAGGTCGGGTGGTATCAAGAGGGTGTTACATCAGGAAATGAAGGACAAAATGATAATGGCTTAGCAAACAATATATTGCTCACCAGCTTCAACAGATCTGCAATAATTCCAGATCTTCAGGTAACCCCAGATAAGGGACAATACAATTTCTACCCCATGTTTGAAGGCATCTAATTTGTATCCAATGGATGTCGATGAGCTGTAGAAGGCCCGATTGATGACCTTGGTAACGACTTGATGGTCAAAGAGCCCTGTAATCCTGCCGTTATGGAAAGTATGTGCAAAATGGTTTCTCTTCAGTAGTCGGTGTATTCTGCGTTGGACCCGATTTTTACGAGGTAGTCTCCCATGCCTATCGACTTTGAGGTAACCGTAGGCCTTAACCCACTCTTCCATGGTCCATTCCTTATGCTGCTGTGGATTAGAGGGTTCTAACACATGCATCGCAGCATTCACAACGCGATTGCAGATGCTCCCTTGTTCCAGAAGAAACTAAAGAACAGATTTCAGCTTAATGACTGCTCAGCTTAATTGTTACTTACAATATCTTGCCTGAGGGTGTGTGACTCATCAGAAAGCGATTTCTCATGCGCTAAGACATGAAACAAGAGCATGGAATAGAGAAATGAGGTTAAATGACTTACCGATCGCCTCCTCATTACTACACAAAGGGTTTGATTTAGCCAAGACTTGCGATATGAGTTGAGAATATACTCCCCATCTGCTTTCTCAGAAAAGGCACCATGCTCAAACAAATGGTTGGAAAAGTATGTCTTTCCGCGTTGAATAGTTGTCCTACATATTTCGTCTTGAATGACGCTCTGCCATCGGATACCTTCTTGGGTTTGACATCGTTCATCGACCAGTCCGAACCCTCGCTTAGCTCTTCTTCGCTGTCGGTAGATTCACTGAGGGTTTCAGAGTGCGATGCTGCCATAGTGGTACTGGGAAGTGCGGGAGTTCTAAAAAAAGGCTCCAACAAGACGTTTGAATCATTTTCCGGGAACCATACTTCAAAAGGTTAGCAAAACGGGTTTCGAAGAGATGAAATTTTACTTACATACGGTTTGAACAGGTCGGTAGCCTGGGTATGGAGCGCCATCGTTGATGGGTGGTGCTGGACACAAAATGTTGACGGGCTGAGTAGTACCTCTGAAGAAAGGAGGTCTGCTACCAATGGATGGCGCAGGATGCAAGAGGTTGACGGGTTGGACAGTACCCCCAGGGAACGGAGGATCGCCGCCAGTGGATGGTGCGGGACGCAAGAGGTCGACGGGTTGGACAGTACTGCCAGGGAACAGAGGATCGCCACCAGTGGATGGCGCAGGATGCAAGAGGTCGACGGGTTGGTAGTACCTCCAGGGAATGGATGATCATCGGGGCCAGTGAATGGACCGTCACTGATGTATAGTGCGGGAGTCGAATGATCAACGGGTTGGACAAAGGGAGTCCCCATGTCTGGTGCAACGCCTGGCGAATGTCACAGTCAAGATAAAGAACAGTAAGTGGTTGGGATGTGAACGTACAGAAGACAGAATCCTTATATTGCTGAAATAGGTGATCTAAGGACTGATCCGTCTGACCCACGTTGGAGCCATCATTGTGCTGGTTGAAGTTGTTATCAAGGAATGTATTATACTCATTGACATCGAAGTACTGGGGAAAGGTTTGGTCCAGGGGACCAGGCGAATAGTCCATCATAATACCAAGAGCGCCAGGAAGCGAGAATATATATATAATGAGAACATTTGCCCATTCCTTGGCCTTGAGGTAAGTAACAAGACATTTGTATACGTTGACAAAACAGTGGGGATGGGCTGCCTGCTTGCCCTGAAGGAGTTAACGTCACTCAAGAGCCTGGAACTCGGATGTGAGGAGGCTTGCCTGCTTGGGAGAAGCAGTCGACCTATGGCATTGGATTTGTGGGTAGGGCATCACATCAACTAAAGGCCAGCCTAGTGACCTGGCTATTTATAGGTTGACCGTGCAGGCAGCCTGTAGACTACGTAACAATGGCAATATAAAATTTATATATAAAATGCTGACCCTACCATTTGGTCAGAAAGACCACATGTTACCTAACTGCCACATCGAAGTAGACAAAGACATTCAAAGCATTTTAGACAGTGTCTCCACTGTGTTCTCTCACCTTACCATCATACTGACCCATTCGGGTGAACGGCCTGGTCCAGTATGTTATTACTACTACTAGCACTGCAGTGTCTATAAATTTATATATATTTTACTTTAACTTCCAGGTCACTGCAGTTCATTGCCCATCATGCACATGCACTCTGGCGATTGCACAACCATTTCATCTTCTGCAGCTTGCATTTGCTTGTCAAGAAGAATGTCTAGCAGAGCGTAGAGCAGCCAAGCAGAGAGTCAAGTGTTGTATGAAGCAGTTGGAGATGTACCAGCAAGATTTTACACAAGCCTGCAAACATGTGGACAAGGTTGCAAAGGGTTTACAAACAATACGAGCATATGTCGAGATGGAAGGGACGAGTGTAGCACAAATGGTTATTTAAGTCGAAGCTAGTACATGTATACATCATGTATCAACAGTCCGGAATGTGAACGATATCTTGGAATCTGCCATGTACGACATAATTGGCATTCTCTGATCATTCATCTAGTCCTGGCATATTCACAGCAGGCTTGAGCAACATTGTAACTGTAGATAATGCATACAACAATTCATGTTCTGCTCAAGTCCCAGCAATCTTGTAATTTTGTAACTGAAGTATTAGCAAAGATAACGGACAATGGGGTTTGCGAGAATCATCAGTTATCCAATCCCGATTCAGAGTGATCGGTGCGCAGCAGATTGACAAACGGTTGTGGGGATCATCACTTGTCCAATCCTGGTTTGGAGTGATCAGCATGCAGCAGGATGGCAACGGTTGTCGGGTATCCAATTCTAATTTGTGCATGTCAGGATGATAATACTTGACTGATTTCTGAACAAACTTCATCAAGATGTTGAATCTTTGTCGGTACTTATAGTTGGGGTAAGACTTGAAAGCAGGTGTAAATCTTATTTGAAGACGACACCATTGTAGAGCTCTCCATAACAAACAGCAGCCTTGTCAAAATTTCAATCCTGCATTCAATACAGAAAAGTAGTACCAGGTAGTTAAATTTTAACACAAAAAAAGGTCCGAATCGCATGTCTATGCCACTGAATTGATTGCTGCTGCTTTGAGAACTGCCCGCCTCTCCTTGATCTGTGCCAGGGCACTATGCTTGGTGATAGCAGGCCTGGCAGATGAATGACTAGGAAAAATCTGGCTGCCAAGATATAAGACTTAAGAAACTGGAGAGGAAAAGAGTTTACCGGTTCCACCACAACAAAAGCTCTTGAACCTCCCCTTGCTCCTCAGCGTCACTAAAAAGGTCCAGCAAACTGTTATAAAATCGCTCAGAATCGGTGACAGTATCCATTCGTGTAAAGACAGGTGAGGAGGAGAGCGCAAATCAGACCTATAAATTGATCATGTATACAGTAATAAATGACGAATTGTTCTGACCTGAGTAGCAATATATGCAATGGAAGGCTCAGTCACCCGCGTCATTCCGTGGATGCGTGCATTACCCGATCGCGTTGCCTTGGGTTCTTTATCAACGGAACTCAGAGACGTAAAAACATTTTTGTAAGCCTGCACTCACAAACAAAGTATGGTCAGCATCCGAAAATCACAGTGGAATGGAAACTGACCGCGACCAAGATTGAGCTCCGGAACAAACCGTTCCATGGATCGTCAGGTGATCCACAACTATCAGTTAACAGCAATGCTGGTGTGTCCCTGCACCTGCACTCCAGGGACAATTGTGTGCTACCACCTTGCAATTATAGCGTGCACACTATCCAGTGAGCGGACGGTCATTGTTAAGTTGTTATTACACTAAAAAGGGCACGTATGACGAGTTACTCTACAACGTCAGCTTGAATAAGATCCCATAGGTAAGTGATCTCTGTCCACGCCATCCCTTGAGGATGAAGATAGGCCAGGAATTCTTGAAGATCGGCGCTACTGGAGAGAGCGTGCTCGATATGATGGATAGTGGAAACATTATACCCATGGGCCAAAAGATATTTGTCAGCAGCAGGTGAAATTGAGGTAACCAATCTGTCTGCTTCGGAATGGATAGCCGGTTGTCTTGTAATAGAGGTGACAATGTGGCTGAGGGATCGGACATGTCAGTAGACAGGAGTAACAATAATTGATGTCGATGGTGTAGGCGTTGTTGGCTGGGTTGGCACATTTATGGTAACTGTGCCGACCAAACCACTACTGGCCACGTGACTATGTGGAAGCGGAAGTGCGTCTTACACATCATTAGCAGTTACATCTCAAATAAGTGGAAACATAAATGTCACTTACAAGAAGGTGTAAAACAGATGGGAACACTTCTTTGGCTACTATCATTGACTAGCTGGCGTTGGTAATCTTCCAAAAGCGAAGTTGCAGTGAAAAAACGGCCTTCAGTCAACATATATGTCACAGCGTTCAGAAAAGAGTCTAATTTCTTCAGTTTTCAGGTGTTTTTTGTGCAAAATATCCATTTGATATCGTCGCTGTAAATTTTGAGGAAGAACAACAAATGAAAAGGAAGAGTTAGAACATACTAGTCCAAATAGATACCTGCTGGCATCCCAATCAAAACCCCATAGAACCTAGTAACATTCCTAAGCACTGCTGTACCTTCCTCCAACTGAACGAGAGCAGCCAGTATTGTTGTAGTGTCCTGAGATAGATTAACCTGTCCAATTGCACCTTGAAATCTGTAAACGTCCTCTGCCTCTTGGAGGGTTGTGCAGGTGACAACGATAGGGAATGCACCATTCACGTTAGCCAGAAGGTTGGGTCTGTCAGATCTAGCAGTTATAATCGAGATTCTTAGAGTGTCAGTGGAATTTTTACCATTTATCATATATTCCCAGGTCATGTCCGCCTAGAACGCAATGATAGCGACGACCTTGCATTGTAAGAGGTGTTATGCGGTGTCAATAGAGTTGGGGCATAAGTAGAACTGAAAAATGCATACTGCGACTGAAGTGTAGGCATGCCCAGTACTTTCTCAGTGACGGTATTGTTTGCCTTGGCAGGCTAGCCTCTTGACCTCAAATTTCCCACACGTGGATGTCGCCGCACTATCATGATACAACCGGGGCAAAAGGTCTTGTGGTGCAGGACGCTGAGTTTGTCCAATACTTGTCCAATACTCTACCGTATCACTAATGGACTCAGTTGCTTATTTTTCAAGCTTCCTTTGACTATGGACGCCCAAGCATCTTTCTGTCAGACCTGTTCCTGTGGTTGGTCGTTCTCGCATCCAAGCGCATTTAGTAATCATAAGCGCACCTGTCGGGATTCCAAGAAGAGGCTCTCAGGAGCGATCATGAAGGCCAAGGAGTTCTGGACTGTGAGGAAGAAGCAAAGGCTTGAGCAACAGCCTGCTGGTGAGACTTCGGTATTGTTGGGTCCAGCAGAGCAAGAAGGGCCAGTTCCCAGTCAGGTACTAGTAAGTTCAACCAGTTGATCTACTGTATCAAATGCTTGATACTCATTTTTCACTCGCACAGGCACCAGAAATTTCTACTCCCTTACCAACAGTCAATGAAGACATATTTCTTTCCTTGGCGGAACGCCAGACACGTCGCCAAAATTGTCAGCTCCCCCTAAGATACCGTGATGTCATTCCTGAGCCTTCAGCAGCTTTACCTCCCACTCTGGAAGTACCAAATAATAACCATCAGGCAAATACCCCAGTAACAGGCATTTTTCTGCGCCTTCGCAGGTTGTTGAGGTCTCCCAAGAACATTTTTGGTCTATTCCGACAGTATCACGTGGAAGACTTCTTTTCACATGATCCGGAGGATAATGTGACATTAGAGGATTTATCTGATATCCCCAACATCGGTACAGACAACCCCAAACTTTCGTACCCTGCCCAGCCTTCGTTGTGGCCTTACCCCAACCTCAGTTCTTTTCTTTTGGGAGAATGGTATTGGAACAATGGCACGCAGAAATCGCAGACGAGCTTCAAGGAGCTAGTGGACATCGTCGGTGACCCTAATTTCGACTGCTCTGAAATTCGTGGAACACGATGGGATCTGATCAATCAGCGGTTGGGTTGCAATGATGGCGAGGAGGAAGATTGGGCTGAGGATGATGCAGGCTGGACGCGATCGCCAGTGACCATTTCTGTGCCATTCCATAGGTTTACTGAAGACCCTGGCCCCCGGCCATACGTCATCGCCGACTTTCACCACCACAGTCTCATCAAGATCATCAAGGAAAGACTGACTGGCAATCACCGACATTTTCATTTCGAGCCATACGAGCTTCACTGGGAGCGAGGGAAGGGAGATGCGACTTGTGTTCATGGGGAAATTTATACTTCTCCTGCATTCATTGATGCTAACAATGAACTTCAAGATTCTCCACCAGAACCAGGGTGTAAGTTGCCTCGGGTTGTAGTGGCCCTGATGTTTGCATCAGATGCGACTCACCTCACCTCCTTTGGGGACACCAAGTTGTGGCTAGTGTTGCCACGGCTATAGCCGATGTTTTTTGAAAAATTGCCTTTTTAGGCTAGTAAAATTAGGCAAAATTATGAAAATATTTGAGGAGATGGGCAAAGCCAAAAGCTGAGGGGTCACTTAAGGGTGCTAAGGATTTGGGGCTCAATTCTCAGGGTTCTTCAGGGATAGCTGTTGGATGGTAGCTGGCTAGGCTAAACAGCTATGGTTGAATAACTCTGAAGATTGGGCACCAAATTCTTAGCACCCTTAAGTGACCCCCCAGCTTTTGGCTCTGCCCATCTCCTCAAATATTTTCATAATTTTGCCTAATTTTACTAGCCTAAAAAGGCAATTTTTCAAAAAACATCGGCTATAGCCGTGGCAACACTAGTTGTGGCCACTGTATCTTTTCTTCGGGAATGAATCAAAATATCTCCGTTGCAAACCTTCTTGTCACCTATGCCACCATGTTGCCTATTTCCAAAAGGTTCATGGGATTTGAAGACTGAAGCTTCTTTGCTAACTTGTCCCAGCTTCCCGACTCTTTTAAAGACTTCGCTGCTTCGCACTTCGGGCGGAAATGCCCAAGCGATGCCTTCCTGACTCATTGTCACAGAGAGCTGTTACACATGCAATGGAAAATTTTGTTAGATGACGATTTTCTGGAAGCATATAGACATGGCATCGTTATCACATGTTGTGACAGGATTCAATGGCGCTTTTACCCACGAATATTCACATATTCTGCCGATTACCCAGAGAAGTGTGTTTTTTCTAGGCCGTCAACTACTCAGCGAGATTTATACTTCTTGTATAGAATTCTTCTGGCTAGTATCAGAAATCTGGGAGTGTGTCCTTGCCCGTGCTGTCTTATACCATTATCTCGTGCCCATAACATCAGCATGCGAAGGGACATGTTACAGTGTTCCCAACTAGCCCATGTGGATGATATTTGCCACCAGTTGAAGGTTAACACAGCTCGACAACATCAGGAAAAACACTAATGCTCTGAGGCACTCTGAGAGAGTCTCAGAGCTGCTCAGAGTGAGGAAAGCACCAAAGCTGCCAGAGCACTCTGAGTGGCTCTGAGAGCAACCTGCTTGAGGCTCTCTGCTCTGAGAGCACTTTAGAGCACTTTAGAGCCGCGTTTGAGCAGTACAGAGTGCTCTGAAAGCCTGGTTTTTCTGCTTTTATTTACTCTGATTTACTCCGAGTCAAATTCACAATTCATGGAGTTATTATGAAGAGTTGTTGGTCAACTTGCCCATAACAGAAATATTTGAAATATGAAATTATCATTTGTTTGAATAAATATTTGATCTACAATCAGTATTAACTATCAATGATTAAATCATATTTCATTCTAAAATTATTACTAATTAAGTAACGACAATAAAGCTGGTTGACTTAAGAAGTACCATTAAGTTAAGTGAGCCAGAGAATACGCAAAGCATGTGAGTTATATAGTGTTTGAAGATGTGCACGGACCATTTGTCTGTGTTTGATAGAAATGCATGCCAAACATTGCCAATGTAGCGGTCAGGTGTCCAAAAAAGGCAATCATTTTATTGCCATAAAATTGACAACTTTTTAGGAAACAGTTTTCAAAGGGTCAGAGTCCCCAGGTTAGTAATGCCAAATGGAACTGATCCAACCCCAGTTCAAACTGCCAACCACAATCTCTATTTAGCTATGTAGATACTAAAATATATATTTTCATGTCTGAAATCGCGTATCATGTGATCATTACACGACTTTGAGGTTTCTTCACCAACAACAACAACGCAAGGCCAATGAACGCGTCATCGTGTCGCGTTCATGGACACACTGTGGTAAGTCTCATCATTTATCTTAACTTTACTATCTGTTACAGGAAACTCGACCGCGACCACATCGCGAGCCCACGCCAACGCCAATGCAATCCAACACCAACCCAATGCCAACGGACACAGGCCAGCAGCAGCGCCAGCAGCAGCAGCGCCGGAAATAGCACACCGGCAACAGCAGCAACACCGGCAACAGCAGCAACGCCGGCAACAGCAGCAACGCCGGCAGCAGCAGCAATGCCAGCAGCAGCCGTGGCAGCAACACCACCCACGCCGTGGACAGCTGCAACATCACCACCACCACCACCACCAGCGGTGGCAATGGCAACGGCAACAGCCAGCAGCAGCGCCGGCAGCAGCAGCAGCAGCAGCAACGCTGGCAGCAGCCGTGGCAGCAACACCACCCATGCCGTGGACAGCTGCAACATCACCACCACCACCACCACCAGCGGCAGCAATGGCAACGGCAACGGCCAGCAGCAGCACCGGCAGCAGCAGCGGCAGCGGCAGCAGCAGCAGCAGCAGCAGCAGCAGCAGTTGCAGCAGCAATGGCCATGGCAGCAATGGCCATGGCAGTGGCAGCAGCACCGGCAGCACTGGCAGCGGCAGCAACGGCGACAGTGGCAACGGCAATGGCAGCAGCAGCAGCGCTGGATGGCTCCCCCACAGCCCAACTACCTCGCGAAGTGCAGTGCCGTATCAATTGATACGTGCCTGCCATTCGCGAGGAGAACAGAGCTATGAGGGGGTGAGCCCACCTCGGTCCTGGGTTCAGACCTGAACCCAGACCGAACGTGGAGAGATGGTTCGATGCCGTCTGGGTCTGGGTTTGGCCCTGCGCCAAACCGGACCCGAAGTGCAGTTCGCGGTTCCACCAAAAAGGGTCAGAACCGGACCAAATTGAACTTCGGCAACACTAGTACTGTGGGTACAGTGTTCAGAATGTATTCTCTAACATGTAAACTCTATGGGACTCTATGGGACTCTGAGGTAGTCTGCAGCACTCTCAGACACTCTCAGACACTCCTGTGACACCCTGGGAAAATGAAACATTCCCAGGATACTGTGAGAGCCAAAGTGTTTTTCCTGATGAACTTATATACAATCAAAATTATGGCGTGGACAGCGCACCTATTAAACGACTACTTAAGGAAGAATCTCTGGTTCCCACAGTAAGTACTACATGGATAATTTCGGTTGGGTAATCAGACATACCGTGATAGAATTCCTTTTCTGAGAGACTTGGCCCACTTGGCTTCAACATGTTTCCCATCTTTGTAGTGGACCTTATGCATGAAATCGAGATAGGCTCTTGGCGTTCATTATTTATTCATCTCCTTAGGATCCTGCATTGCGCGGACAAGACTCTCATCAATGAATTGGACCAGCGGTAAGGTCTGCTTATTTTATTTGATGGTGTAAAATTCTTAGAAACCCGAAATTTAGCTTTAGAGAAATCCCAACATTCAGAGAGACCATCAGAAAGTTCTCCACTAATTGCTCTGAGCTGAAACAAATGGCTGCTAGAAATTTTGAGGACATCTTGCAGGTATGTATTCTCCCACTTCGGTTGCATGAACTATAATCATTTTCAGTGCGCCATTCCCATATTTGATGGCCTTTTGCCCGAGCCTCATAATGGAAACATTCTAAGACTGCTCTTCACTGTCGCACATTGGCATGGCATGGCTAAACTTTGCTTGCACACTGATCTGACACTTGACATCCTGGATGCTCTCACAACTTCCTTGGGTAAAGAACTTCGTCAATTTGTCAAGACAACCTGTTCTGCCTACAAAACTCGAGAGCTTCCGAAAGAGGCTGATGCTCGAAATCGCCGTCAAGCCAAGGCTGAATCTACTCATCGCAAGCTCCAGTATGTATTCGAAAGAGGCTGATGCTCGAAATCGCCGTCAAGCCAAGGCTGAATCTACTCATCGCAAGCTCCAGTATGTATGCCATTTAGGTGATCAGCCTGACACTTGTTAATGAATTACTAGCAGTACCACACAACCAGACCTTGCGAAGAGTGGTAACTTCAACATGAGCAAGGCTCATCCGCAATTGAAAAGCTTGAACCTCAACACATTTAAGAACCACTCCATCGGAGACTATACTGCAACCATATGATGCTTAGGTACAACAGATTCATACTCGACAGAACCTGTTGGTCCTTCTTCATGACTTATACCTGCCGCTTGCTGATCATAACTGATGGGAGAGCTTGAGCATCGCACTCCTAAGGCAAGATACAAACGCACGAGCCGCAAGCTTTTCAATAGGCAAATGGCACAAATTGAGCGACAAGAAGCTCGTATTCGTCGTATCAGAGAACATTTAAACTCTAATAGGGTTTTAAATACTCGGGATAATTGGCTTGCATCTACACACCATTCGTCTTATCATATCGGCAAAAATCAAAACAATCCAGAAGATATCCGAAGCTTTCTACAACAGAACTTGGGAGACCCGGCAGTCAAGGTAACAAAAAACATTCTTTGTTTTGAGCACAGGACTGACCCGTTGTGCTGCAAAGGATTTTGTCCGTGACCTTAAGTCACATCTTCTTCCACGAATAAATGCAATGTTAAGAAAGGAAAGATCGTTGTCCCCTGAGATGGAGTCTATTCCCTCACCTGCCAACCTGCTCAATGTCACTGATGATCCTGATGATTACAAGGCAGTATTGTTCAAGAATGACCGCTTATACAAGCACAAGGTGATGCGGTTCAATTATACCACCTATGATATGCATCGAGCTCAGGACCCGATTAACGCCAACACTTCTCGCTGTAACATCATGTTGCTCGCTAATGACGCAAACATTACATCTGAGTCCTCTCACCCTTTCTGCTATGCTCGTGTCCTCAGTATATATCATGTGAATGTGATTTACACCGGACGTGGAATGCTGGACTACTGTGCTCGCCGATTGGACTTCTTATGGGTATGATGGTACTGCTCCACTGATGATAAGCCAACTGGATGGCACGCTGGAGTGGTACCGAGGTACCACTCCGGGGGCTCACGCAGGACTCGAGGGAAAGGTCGACTGGATAGGAAGGATGGACTGACTACTACATCTGGAAGGCTACTAACTAGGTCAAACCGTGGGAACCTGATCACGTGACTGACCAGGCACAACTACTACAACGCTCTCTGCTTAAACCGTCTGGTCTTTCCACCAATGGCCAATAAAGAATCCTTTGGTTTTGTGGATCCTACAGATGTCTTGCATGGATGTCATATTATACCTGTGTTTGCCAAAGGAAAGCGCCATCTGGATGGAGTAGGGTTGTCTCGGTGTGCAAAAGATAGCAAAGATTGGAAATCTTATTATGTTAACCAGTATGTCTCGGTCTTCACTTGTGATTTCCCTAGCTCAGGCTTCTTGCCCAGATTTGTGGATCGCGATATGATCATGCGTTACTACTGGGGCCTCAGCATAGGCCATGTATATTCTCATGCACCCCGAAGAAATGCGGATAAAGGTGGAGCTGCTCAGCAACAAACCGATCTCGAAGAAACTGAGGATACTGTTGTGATTCAGGAGAATATGTCTGACAATCTGGAGTTTAGCTTGGGAGATCGTGAGAATGAGGATCTTTGGGATTCTGCATTGGAAACTGATCACACCGAGGGACAGAGTGATGAGGATGAAGATCTGCTCATGGACATTGACCACGATGAATAGTTGTACCATCATCGCAGTGATGTTGCTCGGCATCTCAAAACTGGAATACGCACCTTTCAATGTCTTCATAATTACTCACTTTATGTTGTTAATTAGGTCAGCTTGGATGAATAGACAATAAATACTAGCAGACTTGGTTATCCACTGAGAAAAACATGCGACCTAACCAATACACTTGTTCATTCTATATTGACACTATCGACGATCTGATTAACTGTCCTGATATCAGAGAGGTGTTGTATCATGGTGAGGTCTTTGTTGCCCACACCTGTGAGTCTCTATCGCTCTTGTTGTCATAAACAAACCACACTTGACGCATTGGGACAACAGATCATTAAGTTGCGCTTCACTCAATCCTGGATAAAATAAGTCATCGAGTTTCCAAAGTTGATCAAAAACATCTGTGTTGTCATTTTTGACACCATCATGACACATCGGGTTAATGAGTGGATCCATGTTTTCCCTGGTATATTCTACAGGATTCCAGATACAATCAATATTGATGCCACGGACAAGGAAATCTGAAATGACTGACTGCGATATTTGTCCAGGAAGATTCGCTCGATTTTCCATTTGATCATGGCAACCATTGCCAAAGGAGTAGGTCCTTCCGAATCTTTTGATCAACCAATAGTCAAATCTAGATACTGATGACTGAGCCAGAAGCATGGACTCACCTCGACGTGGATAACTTTTGATTGGCACTCCATTCTGATCGTAAATACGCTCCACAAGAACTGAACCATGTCAAATCACCATTGTGAGCATGAAAAAAGAGGGCTTGGCCCTACCAAGGTATTCACATTCTCCAGTGCTACAAGCCGCAACATATTCACCCGCAAGAGTTCCTTTGGTAACTCGCAGGATAACGGCTTCTTTGGCGATATTATCGGACTTGGAACGTGTCGACATCATGGGACACAGGCAACAAGGTCCCGGACACTGATGTGACGCATGGTGAGCGAGGAGTTCTGTGGGACTTACTCGTTCACCACTCTCTGTCACTGGCCTGATTAGAACATCCTCAAGATTAGAAAGCATGGAGTATGTGTATGTGCTGCACATACCAAAACCAGACATTGAGCCGTTTTGTATGACAGTCATATCCTAAAACAACATTCTTGGCCATTTTGAGCTGGCGTATGAACGATTGTATTTTGAGACGTGTACCAGGTTTTACTGGCGGACACCGTGGCATGCTTCAGATCTTCAGAATTGATGATTGCGCGAATTGATTATTGCACCTTATGAATGTGAGCATGATACCAGGCATGCCCTCTATTCTGCTGGGATGGCAGGCCAATTGTCGATACTACAACAGCCAGATGGCTGTGACCATGTGACGTCAACCAGCTAACCTGCCAACAGGCTAGCCTACTACTAGCTCAGCTTGCTCTCATGCTACCTATATAAAGACAACTGGTTCCTTGCACATTTCACCCTCAGCCTTCCTGCAATGGACGAATCTGAGAATTTACCCCCAACGATGAATCACCGCAAACAGGACTCCGCCCTGCAGTTTGGCCCTCAGAAAAAACCGTGAGTGCAATCTTGCACCATGTTCCTTCTCTCACTGGCAATCTATCCAAGTTGTACGACAGATCCACTGGTCCACCACGGTCGTCACTTCGGATGCACGGTGCACGCTCTTTGTAGTATCAATGTCTTACTCATGAATGGGATCATTTGCATTGGCATGCTGGCGGATCGACCTGACGAAGATTTTACCGCTGAGTATGTCCACCACTTGATTTACGGATTCTTTCTGTGTCCTTTGTTGATCATTTCCATCAGGGAGCAGCAAGAGCATAAAGTCTTTCAAGCGCTTCTCCATATGATCCCTGGTCTTGAAGAGCGACTTATGAACAGATGCGAAGAGGACATAATGCATGTCGCAGAACTGGTGGGAACAATGGCGTTTCCCTTGCTGACGACACTTACTGGCCATTAGATACAGAAAGGAGCATTGAGTGCCCGATCCAATGACACCAAGAGCCTCAAAGGCGCCATTCTCGACTGGATTACGCCGCGTGGCCAGTCTCTTAACCCCCCCCTTTCTCACAATATCAAGGTAGACCATGGGTTTCACCACAAAAGGACGGGAGCTCTTTTATGCCCTGCCGGTCTAGATTGGAACAATACAGAGTAGGTCATTGAAATCAGCTGGTGCACTTGTTAACGTCTCACATAGGATCAAAGACAAACTCTGGCTTGGAGAACTGACGGTACAGGGAGATCAGTGGCCAATTTTTATATATCAAGGATTCAACTTTGATCCAAAACATGCTACTTTCTTGGTAGCCACGGCTGTGAGTTACTTACAATGTTGGGATATCTATTCATCTGAATATTTCTTTTAGATCAAATCGGTATTAAACCATCATTTGCACATGGGCTGATATATTGCATCCGAATTCTCTGGTCAGCGTTGCAAACGCTGGTGTGATGACCTTGAAAAAGAGTTCGATAGGGAAGTCAAGAAAAATACAGCTCTTGGCGCTGCCTTTGACATCCTTTCAAGGGATCGGTTTGTCTTTTCTCCTTCAATACATTATCTACTATCTTACTCTTTCTACAAGGGCCACGAACGCCAAATCGAAATAAACGTTGGAATTTCTTCATAGCTTTTTTACCATGGAGGTCACATGATGGATTGTTCGTTTGTTGTCTCAAGTTGTAAATATATCCGAGTCTCTCTGAGTTATAAACATGGATTCAGCCTAATTGATGAATCGTATCTTTGGCAAGGTCAAGCGACAGTGTGGTCCTGGGTACGTCTCTACCTCTTTGCTCACATGGAGCTGCCATGTCAGACCTGGGAAATGAAGGTTTGAATCATCTTAGAGTATCCTAACCGAGACCAGCCAGACTGAGAAGCTAGTCTGTACTGAAAGAAAGTTGGCCACAGACCCAACTACGCTGCGTTACTGCGACACTTGTGCACAAACCTAGCAAAGACTTTGCTTGGAGAGTGGTGAAACCCCTTTGTTCCGGACAGCCCCAGCCTTGTTCTAGGAATTCCAATGACGTTGAAAAATGCTCAGTGTAAAATTGGCTACTGCGATGCACTGACCACTTACAGGTTTGACCCTCTTATATGAACCTTATTCATGCGATTCTGCATCTACATGTGCCTAGCTAAAATCGACCAGGCGACAATCAAAAGACTGTTGGCATTGATCAAGATTACCTGATTGACGAATTAGTTCATGAAATAGAACAAAGGGATAGGCTCAAGGTGATTCTTCCACAGTTAGTGGCTCGCATTCAGGATGGTAGCCAGGATTCAGCTAAGATCACGCCATCGAAAGGTTCCGCGACTTTGGTGGAGGAGGGCAGCAATGGAAGATTCTGTTGCCCTGGATTGCGGGGATGTCCTGCTTGCATTGCCAACGTCCTGCGACTGACTGAGAGTCTGCATGGCTATGTGCGGTTGCGGTGTAAAATTGGAAAAGAAGGATGCGGGCACACAGTTGCGGACGTGGACATGCAAAACGTCGAGAAGAAGTTTTGGGGGACAGAGGGTAGCAGGAGGAGGCGATAGAGGTGGAACTGAGATGGGGTTGTTTGAAGACGGGGCACCCACTGCACCAGACAGGATACCTGCTGCCCAAGCCATGCTGCCCAAGCCATGCTGCCGGCTGAACCATTGCTTACCCTCTGCACAGGCGAAACAGTTGATTTCATGGTAAAAGATGTCGTCGTCCCCATCACCCAGTTCTCAAGACCAGTTGCAGATCTAGTGTGAATGGATGGTGGTGCACAGGGATCGTCATGGCTAGTTGAGGACAGGTTCTATGTCCCTGGTGCGGTCTCTTGCTTGGCTGTTGGTTCATAACACGGATGCATCTTTGTTTGGACGCGTTTTATTTCGTCCATACTCTTTGTGATTGTTTTGTCTCCTCCACAACTTCCTCATGAACCCCATGCATCTTGACCATTCCTATTTCAACAATGTTGCCAGAAACCAATACAATCACTATACAAGCCATGTGCACATCCAGGCGCCCTGTGGCTGCCGCCGTCGCCGGGAGCGGGGGAATAACAATGTACTCAAGTGCATTCTAGCCATAATGATTGCTGCCATGGCCTTCTCGTGCGCTCGGTAAGCGAATCTTCGTCTAAATATTTCTTATTCGCAAAAAACTTCACAAAATACGGTGTTTTCTACATGATTTTCACAGCCAAATGAGCGGCTTGCTTTGCGGCGGTTAGAAGCTGCTTGAAGGTGTGGTAAGTATCACTATTTATAATGTCCATTGTCCAAATTTTCCTGATGCTTGCAGGATTTGCAGGATTAAATTATGTTATTTTAGTGATACTCTGCTTTGACTTTCCCCCATGTTTGTCTCCGTTAATGTTTGTTATCTTGACCATTTCATACTAATATTGACAGTGTGCACGCTGATGGTCATGCGAGGACCACTGCACACAAACAACGCGGTGGTAGGAAGAACAATTACACTAAAGTAAGTATGACAATACCCGCAACCATTCCAAAATATTCATTTGCACCATCTAGCTTATTGGTGGTGAATTCGGCCCTGTACGACTTGATTTCACAAACGCTCTGCCTAGACTGAGATAAAGGACTTTGTTAAGGAGGCCAAACTTTCAGACCAGCTGCCCCTCACGATCGGTTCGATTTCGTTCATGATGTTGTGCTCTACCTGTATCAGAACGGTCTCATGAAATTCATCAAAGTTTATGTGCAATGGGTCAATTCAGTTCGCACCCCTCAGGTTGTTGGAGGGCTGCTCGACGTCAACTGCAACAAAGCAACTATCAAAAGCTTGTTGGTTTCAGTCAATGGAAATTCCCAATCGATGAACCATCACCATTCAGCAACAACAAAAACGGAATCTTCTCTTACTGAAGGCGATTCATGTGGACAAAGGGAAGGTCGTTGGATACATCAACAAGTTGCAGAACTATGATGTTGGGGAGATTGTGAAGATTGTGACAGAACATGGGCTGTATGAGAAAGCACTCACGATATACAAGAAGTATGGCCAACACACAATGGCTATCAATGGACTCATCGAGTATATTGTATTGATTGATCATGGCCTGGACTTCATGGGCAAAGTCAACAAGCACGAGGTTTGGAGCAGGCTCGCGAAGGCACAACTAGATGGTCTGTGTATTAAAGACTCAATCGGTCCGTGGTTGGCTTTTATTTTTGCTAAGACCAGCTCAGTTATCATGAATACGGCAAGGAACGAGGTGTCAGCCAGTCCATAAAAGGCCATGCCACTGCATTCGCAAAGCTTTGACCCATCATTTGCCGGCAATCAAGAATAAAGGTAGGCGCTGTATCAAATTCTGGGCTGACACTCATGCAAGAGCCGCATGGACACTCCTGGTCCTGGTGCTGCACCACCACCTCCGCCACCCCCAAGTGCTGATGACACAAAGGAGGATGGGGTCCCTGCTCCTGCACGGTGATAAACAAGAAATTGCGACTTGAACGTACAGGCACAGAAGGGACTTGGTACCCTATGTGATGATTGTCGATCTCAAGGCAGCAAGTTGAGCACATGAGTCTTGCAATGCTGAAAACAGGCTTGTTGGGCCGCCAAGTGACCACTGAAAGCGTGTCTGGTGGTGGCAAATCATCGAGGCAAGTCCATTATTATCAAGTTTATCAGAATCAATGTCCTAATTTTCACCACCAGCCTACATGCATCCTGTAACACTTAGTATATGGGTGGCCCTCTCATGTATCTTTATTCAGTTCATGCACTGGTGGCCTGACGTCTCCCAGCATGGGTGGTTTTCTTATCTGAGGCACCTGCTCGCTTTTGCAAGCATGGCTGTCCCGATACTAGCCTTGATGGATTGGTGAGTTGTGTCCAAAGTTATCATAACATTTCTAACTATCATGGCAGGATCCATATGGAGGCGATGAGCGACTGTACACGCGTGGACTGCAATTCAATAATTTATAATTTTCATCCAAAATTAAGTGAAATTTTAAGGTAGACACATACCCCCAAAAACAGTACTGTTGTAGAGGGTCGACGTCCCCCTGAGACTGTATCGTCAATATATCACGAATCCGGACGAACCCGCCGCCTCCATTCAACTCGCATTCGAACCCAATGTAACCCGACGTGACGTGACCCGACGTGACCGACGTAACCCGACGTATGCCGCTTCGTCACAGCCACTTTCGGACTAAATCCGGCAGCCTCAAACGCCTCGGAGTTCCAATTCCAGGAGATGGATCTCTTCAGACTCAATCTCCGACTTCGGATTTACCTTATTTATGCATCCCCTCATCCTTTCGGAGATATGTAGGACTTTTCCAATCTTTTTCATGGATATTCGTTTTCCCCTCCACTTTCCTGTCTTCGTTGCTTTGCAACCCCCCTTTCCACTTCCCCATTCCAGTGTTTCTTTGTAGTTTCTATCGGCCGAAGTAGACATGTCCGAAAGTAGCTACACACTCATGTACTATAAAAACGGTCCCCGACGACCGTACAAAAAAGAGATACCATTAGTCCCCGTTTCCCTCATAGTCAGAACCATTTTAATCCCTTCAAATGCTCGTCCATGTAGACCCTTAGCTTTTTATAGTCCACTTCATCGTTTTTATCGTTGTTCCCGTATATTCGTTCATTGTTTCCGACCCGACCCGACCCGACCCGCCGTACCCGACATCGTCGGCATCGTCGGGTTCTTCATTATTTGTCCGTTTTCACTCCGTTCATCACCGGATTCGTCGTTATTAGTCCAGTTTTACGCGGCGGCTTTACTTTTACTAACAATCCCTTTCTTTTACTACTATTCCTGACACTGACTTATCCAGTCACTTCTACGCTGACACCCACAGGTTAGGATCTTTATATATTTCTTTATATAGTTCCGAAGCCACCAAGAACCCGCATCTACACCGTCCTTGATCAGCGGTTTGCACTCATAATGCTGCAGGGAAATTATCAAAGCATACAAAGAGTAGTTGTTCAACTGCAAGTATTATAAAATTTGGATCATTTTATCACAGACTGATGTCAACCTATATCATTTCTTGACTGACACTTAGCGTTTAAGCAGCCTCTTATCAACTTCTGATCTTTTACTGTCACACTGTAGGAAATTTATCCTTAAGCTCCAAGTATTTTGAACTATGGTCATTTTATTGTGATGATCACTAGGTTAACCTACATCATCCTTTACCATGCTTGACCAGTACTCAGCATCTGTACAGCCACTTATCAACTCCGACTGGTCATGCCATGGCCTCAACAATTTCCTGATGGTTGAATTACATGTTTATCATCATGGTATTGTATGGCCAAGGCTCCACAAGACTTTGAAAATTTGGTATGTTGCAGGAATAATTAGGAGTATATGGTAACCCCTTATATACAGCAATCAATTTTAAGCAAATATGAATGCAAATGATCAACTATCACAATAATTATATTGTGCTTGAATGCATTTATTTGGCCAGATAAGACATTGCAAACAGCTGCAAGTCCGCTTATCAATTATCAACTCCACCTGGATATACCGGGGCCTCCCCGATTTCCTGATGTAGGGGTAGCATGACAACCCCACATATTCAGATAGTAGTAATATATTTTTACAGAAAAGTTAAACAGAAGATGGGGCACTATGCCCACCCTGTACTTCCACAGTCACCTCCTGCTGTTTGCTTGCAGTTGCAACCCACCATTCTGCCTGCCACCATTCACCATCCATTCATGTCATAGGGCATCAATGATGGCCACCTGTGCCTGAGCAAGGGATATGGTTGGTTGCTGTGGTGGTGGTGGTGGTTGCTGCTGCTTGGCTTTTGTTTGGCAATTGAACCATGGGTCTAGCTGGCTCCTATTGGCTGGGTGGCAGTTAGTGCATGATTTAATATATGTCCAACAATATGGCCATGAGCTTTCCAGAGGTATTTGACATGCTATAAGAAAATGCCAAAAAGAATCATTGGTTTTGCAGTTGAATAATGGGTCTGGCCAGCCAATGTTGGCTGAGTAACAGTTAGTCCATGATTTAATCTATGTCCACCAATATTGTTGGGCTTTCTGAAGCTATTCGCCATGTTATAAGCAAATGCTGCAAAACATTAGCCTTAGCCTTGGCATGGGTATTGTATGAACCATTGGTTCAGCCAGCTAATATTGGCTCAGTGAAACTTACTACATGCTGGAATCTGTGATCACACATAAATCCAGTTGTTTATAGTTAATGGCATGGGTATGCCTGGTTACCTGGGGGTATCCCACCACAATGTGGTGGGGTGCTGGTGAGGCGTCACCGGTGAGGTCTCGAACCTAGTGCTGCCAAAGTTTGGTTCAGAACCGATCCGAACCCGGTTCGAACTCCGAACTGAACCAGAAGTTCGGTTCAGTCCAGCACCTTGGGCTGAACTGAACCCCAGGTCCAGTTCGGGGTTCACGCAACCCCCGGGTTGTCTAAACGGTTCATGAGCGGTTCAGAACCGCCAAACCGATGTCTGTAGGTAAGTATTTTGCACTCCAAATGAAAGTTTTACTCACATGCCGATCCGGCAAATTTCCATTTTAGTCACTAAACTTTATTTTCAGCCACCAACAACCACCAGCCTCGAACGCAAGCGTTCGAGGCAAATAGGTACATTGTACATTCATTATCATTTATAACTCATTCACTATTACCTTTGTAGGCTCTACTACCAACCACCACCAAGTCAGCGGCCACCAGATGGACGACAACAACGATGACCATGCAAGGCAGCACCAGCACCAGCACCAGCACCACCATCAATGAACCGCCCCCAAACGAGAGAAAGAGAGCGGCGGGGTTGGTGCACCCAACCCCGCTGCCAATTGTAAGTGTTTATTTATTAATCAGTAACAACTAACACTACCATCCCCACCAGCCCAACGACACCCACACCCACACCCATGCCAACACCAACACCAACACCAACACCAACACCAACACCAACACCAACACCAACACCAACACCAACACCAACACCAACACCAACACCAACACCAACACCAACACCAATGCAACACCACGCCAATGCAACGCCACGCCAATGCCCACACCCACGCCAATGCCAATGCCCACACCCATGCCAACGCCAATGCCAATGCCAATGCCAATGCCAATGCCAACTTCCACGGCAACGGCAATGGCAATGGCAACGGAAACGGAAACGGAAACGGCAACAGAAACAGCAACAGAAACAGCAACAGAAACGGAAACGGCAACGCAACAACAACAACTCGGATAATGGATCACGACGGAAGCAAGGGGAGCAGCGGGAGCCACCCCCGCTGCACTAGGTACGCTCCAAATTAATTTGATTTATGTTCTAGTTCTAACTACTCAGAAAACAATGACCAGCGAAGTCGCGGGATCACCGCCAGGGTCTAGGTCCCCACCCCCAGCGAACACCTCGCGAACATGCAGCCCGGCGTCAATTGACGTTGGGGCTATGTTCACGAGGTTACAGGGAGGTGGGTGCCTCACCAGCGCCAAGTGATACCCATGGGTAAACCCACACAAACCCATACCAGCATGTATATAATGTATATAATAATATATTGAGTTTCTGGGATGGTTAGAATATATAGAATAATAAATTGTGAATTTTTTACATGTAGAATGCATGATAATACTAAAATTGAAAGTCCGAACCGTTCATGAACTCAGTTCGGGCCCCGAAAAAAAAAAGTGAACAGTTCAGGGCGGTTCAGGTTCAGTTCACATGAAATCCTGAACTGAACCTGGAGTTCAGTTCAGGGTTCAGCCAAAATGGGTCTGAACTGGACTGAACTGAACTTTGGTAGCACTACTCGAACCCCCTGCAACCTCGTGAATGCAGCCCAACGTCAATTGACGTTGGGGTTGTGTACTCGCGAGGTGTTGGCCAGGGGGGTGGGGACCTGGGCACTGGTTTTAGTGGGGGGTGGGGGCGTGCAATTGTGGTTCCTGTAACCTCGCAAACAGCACACCAATGTTGGTGTGCCATTTGCGAGGTGTTAGCGGGGGTGTGAACGAGACATGGGGGTGGGGACCTGCTGTTGTGGTTTGCCGTTATTGTCGTTGAATTAGTTTGTATAATATAAAAAGTAAAGAAATTGACATACCTGGTGCAGCGGGGGTGGGTGCACCACTCCCCGCTGCTGTTCCCATCATCTCCTACCTGTGTCTACCGCCGTTTCATTGTCGTTTCATTGTGCTCGTCATTGTTGTTGAAGGAAATCATATGTCACAGGACCGTGACAGTACCTGTGAGCTAATGAAAACCCATACCTGGCGGCATGGGTACGGGTTTGTCATGGGTCCCGATGTGGCTACCTGTACCCGTACCTGGGCCTACCCGTAGGAAAAACCCGCATGGGTTCATGTACCCATGCAATACACTAGGTGTTTATCCATTGTATTAGGTAGTGTTGCCACGGCTTGGCTAGCTGGTCAGCTGGCTACACAAGCTGCAGCTACGGCTACATTAGCTGGCCATTTTTTGTCATAGCCGTAGCCATAGCTGCGGCTCAAGCCACTAGCTGCAGCTCAAGCTGACTAGCCACAGCTCAAGCCGGTTAGTCGGTGTCGTCAATCACCAGGGGGGGGGGATGGTCACCACACCATCAACCTCGCAAAGGCCATGTCCATGTCAATTTACATGGCATTGCCATTTGCAAGGTGAATGGGGCTGCAGACAAAGTGGGGGGGACATCTGACGTAATTTGTGGGCTGCTGGAGGCGCGTTGTCCAGGTATTCCCTGCCAGATACCTCACGAACGTCATCTGCCCATTAGTTGATGCGGTTTGTGTTGGAAGTTGATTGCCGGATACGAGTTGATTAGACTCTAGATGAATAGCTATGAAGGTAGCTTAGACGAATCGGAGGGTGGAAGTCCGGTGTATGGCTGGGGTAATCAATGTTCGACTAACCAGAACGTTGATACGCTAGTTATATACATAAAAGCATAGAACAAACCAAATAGAATGGTACAGAATAAGCCAAATAACTGACTAAACAGTCTGGACCAATGACGAAGAGAGATGACTAATCGAATCGAATAAACACATACTTTGTACGAGATTACTATTTCTCACAGTTTGTGCACATTTGCGAGGTGTGATGGCTTGGTAGGGTAGGGGGCTGGCAGCAGGGAGAGGGGAGAGACTCCCTGGCCCCTGCTGTTCTTGCTGGAGGTGCATCGACCAGATATTTCTTGCCAGATACCTCACAAATTTCGTCCACACGTCAATTGACGCAGTCTGTGCGCATTTGCAAGGTGTCATGGCTTGGGGGGGCTTGCAACAGGGAGAGGGGAGAGACTCCCTGCCCCTGCTGTTCTCACCCCATCCGTTGTCCTCGTTGCCCTCGTTGTCGCCTGCTATTGGTCAAGGGGTTGGTGTTGATGTGGTTGTGGTCATGATCTAGGTGGTTAGTGGATGTCAATGGGAATATATGTTGGGCATGTATTGTGGGCACACCACCCTCCAAGCCTAGCTCTCCGCCATCATTGCCTGGTTGTTGGGTTGTTGCCATGTGGGTGGTGGCGACATGGGCATTGGTCATGGTCATGGTCGTGTCATGGCTAGTGTTGCCACAGCTAAGCTAGCCTAGCCACAGCTAAATTAGCTGCAGCTAAAGCTAAGCTAATTCATGAAAAATGTCTTAGCCTTAGCCACTAGCCAAGTACTAGCTGCAGCTATGGCTAAGCTAAAGTCAGCTAAGCTAATGACTATTAGTCAGGTATGATATCCTTTTTAGGTATTTCTAGGCTGTTCTGAGATGATATTATTTTTATCTTCCCTTAGCTTCAGCTACAGCTAAGCTAACTTTCTGAAATACTTTAGCCTTAGCCTTTAGCTGGAGATTAGCCATTAGCTGAGCTGGCATCAGCTAAGCTAAAATCAGCTAAGCTAATGGCTAGTAGCCAGCTATTAGCCTTAGCTGTGGCAACACTAAGTCGTGGCACCTTTCGCTGGTCCAATTTCCATGGTTCTTGCATGGATATGCGAGAGGTGGTGGGAGATGGGGAGATGGTGGGAGATGGTGGTGGTGGGTTGTGTTGTTCGTCCTTGTCGTTGCCGGTGCTGTAAGAAAGTAAGCTGTCAGCATATTTTGAAGCCAGTCGATCTCAGCTGATGCAGATTTCAAACTCAGTTTTAAAATTATTTTGCACGGAATGTAGATATATCATTTAATTTGAGAGCAAATACATGTACTGGACTTGCGGGCCAGCCGGCTGAATAGCCGTGGCTAACAGCTACAGAAAATACTGTAGCTGCAGCCATAGCCAGTTTGTAGCTGAGCCGGTCACAAGCCAAGCCGATTTGGTGGCTTGGCTATGGCTAGTAGCCGGCTTCTAGCTGTAGCCATGGCAACACTAGTATTAGGTGCATTATAAGCAGGTCCAATTACAGTATCAGCCTCAACATTGGCATCAGCATCAGCATCAGCATCAGCATCAGCATTGGCATTGGCATTGGTATCAGTATTGGCATCAGCATTGGGTGAGTCCAGTGTTGGTTGGTTGGACAATGCGAAAGTTGGCGACGTTCCATGGAGGAATTTCACTGTTTGTTATGATGGTGAAGTTCCTGTTGAGCCCCCTTTGTGGATGGTAAAAGATTTCAATGTATGGTATTGAAACCCTCATCATGTTGTGAAGAATATGCTTGGCAATGTGGATTTTCTTGGGGAGATGGACACTGCCCCATTTCAGGAGTATAATGCCAATGGAGATCAACAATACCAAAACTTTATGTCTGGCGACTGGGCATGGGATCAAGCAGTAAGTGGCCGGTTCATGTTAACATTTTATACTCATATTTTGACAGGACATTATTGCTGAGGATCCAGAGACTCATGGCTCAGTGTTTGTGCCTATAATCCTCGGCAGTGATAAAACTACTGTCTCGGTTACAACCGGTGACACAGGGTATTACCCACTCTATGCTGCTATAGGTAACACACACAATGGCCTATGGCATGCTCACCAAAATGCTCTTGTTCTTCTTGGTTTTCTTGCTATTCCGCAAGGTTTCTTATATTTTCTATATATTTGATGTCAATTCATTTCAGTTCACAGTTGCAAGTGCTGAGGCTGATACAAATGAATTTTGTGAATTTAAACAACAAATTTTTCACACTTCAATGGCCAAGATCCTCAATCCCCTCAAACCAGCCATAACAGTTCCTGAAGTTGTCTGCTGCTATGATGGCCACTTCCGCCACTGCAATCTATGGTATCAGTCCATATATTGCTGACTACCAAGAGCAAGTACCTGTTACCTGTATTGTACAGGGGTGGTGTCCCAAGTATAGACATTTTTTGCTAGTACTCAATGTTATTCATATGGTTTACAGGTGCACTGCCTCCCCTGAAAATTTAGATGGTGGTGATGGCCATTCTCACACATCCGAGCATGCAAATTTTATAATCGATTCATTTGGGCTAGGTGTGGCATGGCATGATTATGGAATAGCAGGAAAATATCAAGTAATTTATTCCCCACTGTGTTCTGATTCTCTCTCATTCCACCACTATGTAGCCATTGACCCACAGTCTTCCACAAGCAGATATTTATGAATTTCTTGCCCCTGACCTGCTTCACCAGCTCATCAAAGGTGTATTTAAAGATCACCTTGTGCAGTGGGTGCAAGATTATCTGCTTGCAACTCATGGAAAGAAGCATGGCAATGAAATTTTGGATGACATTGATCGCTGGTAAGTCTTTTGGACTGAGTTGGTCAGTTAGACTAACAGGTACTGTAGTATTGCAATTGCTGCACCATTTGCAAACCTCTGTCGGTTCCCTGAAGGGCGAGGATTTAAGCAGTGGACAGGGGATGATTCAAAAGCTCTGATGAAGGTAAGACACCATGATGAGCTCTATTTATTGGTATTAATAATGATACCACAGGTATACCTTCCTGCCATTGAAGGTTATGTCCCTGTTGAGGTGGTCCGCTGCTTTCAAGCATTTCTGGAATTTTGTTACATTGCATGACAGGATGTTCATGATGAGAAAACGCTCAGTCAGCTCACTGAGGCGATAAATCGTTTCCACCACTACCAAGAGATTTTTGTGGCCATTGGTGTTCACCCAGATGGGTTTAATCTTCCTCGTCAACATTCCATGCTTCATTACCTTGGCCTGATTCGAGCTTTTGGAAGCCCAAATGGCTTGTGCTCATCAATTATCAAGTCAAAGCACATCAAAGCTGTCAAAGAACCTTGGCATCAATCTAGCCACCATGAGGCTTTGGGCCAGATGCTATTGGCTAATCAGCGACTCAATAAGCTGACAGCTCTTTGTGTAGACTTCACTCACCATGGAATGCTTGAAGGGACATGTTATACAGACATCCTCAAGGAAATTGGTATGTCTTGGGGTCTTCACAATTAGATATTTCTGAGTAATATTATCCTTAGGGGATGGTGATGGTTGTGGAGGTGTTAATGTCCCTGATGAGAATGACAGTGAAGATGAGCATGAAGATGATAGTGGTGCTGTTGAAGGTCCTCCCATCACATCTTATGTTGATCTTGCACGAACTGTTGGTATGTGTTTTATTAACCTTTTGGACATCAAATTAATAACATGTGTACATTGTGTAGTTTGAACTCGGAACGTTCACTCTCTTGCAGCTGAGATTCAGCAACCTACATTTCCCATGCTTCTTGCTCATTTTCTCTATGATCAACGATATCCCAATAAAGTTCTCTCTGCATCCAAAGTTCCTCTCAGTGCATGTCCATCATACACAGGCAAGATCAGGGTGCACAATTCAGCTGTTACCACCTTCCATGCTCCAAGTGATTCCAGTGGAATTGGTGGCATGCGTCATGGCATATCAGAGCTGTTCCATCATGGAGAAAGGGTCCCAGTCGGTATGATTGTGTCTTTCTCAACCACAATCCTGAATTGCCTGGAATGCGTGGATTTGATGTTGTTCGTGTCCTTCTCTTATTTTCTTTTGACTTCAGTGGTACAACATATCCTTGTGCATTGGTCCATTGGTTTAAAGTTGTTGGTGATGATGCAGATGAGGACACAGGGATGTGGATTGTTCAGCCAGAAGTTGATGCTGATGAGTCTCCAGTCCTTTCTATTATTCATCTTGAATGTGTGTGCGTGCTGCTCATCTGCTTTGTGTGTTTGGGAATGTTGTCATTCCTAGAGCTCTACACTTTCACCAATCCCTTGACACCTTCAAAGCTTTCTACGTAAATAGATTTATTGACCATCATGCTTTCAAAACAATATAATCTTTGCCTTATCAATTTTAAAAATGAGGATATTTGCTAGTTGAATAGGGATGCAATGTAGATATGAATTGGATGAGTATAACAGTATATCAATATTGAAAGGAAAGCTCATCATTCTGTATCACTCTATTAACCTACCTCTACCCTGCATCTTTCTTTTCTCATCTCCATTCACATTCACATCCCCCTCCCCCTCCCCCTCCCCCTCCTCATCTTGCCCTTGATTGCCATGCCCAACCCCCTCCCCAGTTCTGTTCTCATCCCATTCACATCCCCCTTCCCTCCAATGCCCCAACCCCTTCCCAACCCCCTGCCTCATCTGATGCTCATCCCTATTTGCATCCACATCTGCATCCTCCTTTCTCTCCTCATCTGCATCCCCCCCTCTATCTCACTGCCCTACACCAACCCCCTCCCTCTTCCTGTTCTCATCTTCATTCACATCCACATCCTGCTCCTCCTTCTTATCCCCATCTCATCATCCTGCCCCTGCCCAACCTCCTCCCCTTCCTGTTCTCATCCCAATTTGCATTTGCATTCCTCTCCCCTCTCCTTAGTCTCATCTCCCCCTTCATTTCCCTCCCTCATCCTGTTCTTATCCCATTGGCATTTGCACCGCCCCTTCCCCCTTCCCCATCCTCTCTTCATCCCCATCTCCCACTCCATCTACCAATCCTTACTCCAGCCCTTACTAAATGGTTGAAAACATGAAACATACCACATTTTCTGACTAAGAACTTACAGTTGAGAAATGCAATAATTTCTCTGTCACTGGCCATCTCTACCTTTTCCGCCTTCAACCAGAAAATCCCATTGTCCTGCTGCTTGTAATTTTCAGAGTGTTGGCAATCCTCAATTTTATTAGCCCTTGTCTTCTGCTCTCAGTCTGAAACTTCTTTCTTGGGTCATCTTGTGAGAAAGATGGAAAAGGAGCTGAGGATAAAGAGGAGGAGGGTGAAGGAATTCAACACTCCACATGAAAGTTGTAAAGCACATTCCTGGTCATATCAATTATTTATGTTCAAGTTATCATAGATTTTCCATAGAGCATATAACATTATTCTTAACTGTAACACTACACTCTCATGCCCCTCCCTCTCCTCCGATTAGTAATCTGTATCACGTGACCCCAGAACTCAAACACACCCATCCAATGAATAATGCTGAAGCACAGCATATATTCTACTCACCACAGGAAACTTCTAGTAGATTTAGCTAGTAGTATAAAAGCCCTCTCAGAGAGAGGCAAATATAATTCATTCCACACAAAATAACTTAGCAGTCAACAACCACTGCCAACTATATATTCCAATAAGTTATGAGCCCTGAATGGCTTTAACGGAAACACGATCACACACCTCCAAACATCGCATTACTACCTCGCATACTAGCCAATTATGACAGACGAAGTCATGCACACATCAGCATCATACTGGATCGAGTTATTGAAGGGAAACAATTGGATGCCGTTGATACGCTATATGTAGCTATAAGAAGGGAAATCCTACAACTACTAAAGGTGAAAAGGTGCAAGGAAGCTTCGGAAAGCCTACACTAGTATAGGAAAGGGAAGAGAAGTAATATAAGTGGATGAGAAACTCTGGAGAAGTGCTGCGATCAAAACTGGAGTGGTGCGATCAAAATCGAAGAGTTGCGATAAAATCAAAAGTTGCAGTGGGATCAAAGGGTCGGATGGTGAGAGAACGTGATAGAATATGAAGAGAATGGAACTAGGATGAAGGGGAAGCTCTGAGATGAAGGGGGAATGATGGTCTGTCTTGATTCTCCCTGGGGGTTCTCTGTCTAGTGGCTCATACAGGCAGGTATATAAAGCTATAAGGACAAAGGAAGAGAGATGAAAGGATGATACTAAAAGGAGATATGTGAAGTAAAGGGCATATAAAAGAAAGGATAGGTAGAGAGAACGATAAATGAATACAAGGGGGGCCCGGCATTCAAACCCTGCACCCGAGGTGGGGGGGGGGGGGTCACAGGCCACACAAAAAAAAAAAAGGAATACTTTAATATGTAGCCTTATATAGTAATTTTTGACTTTCCTGCCACCCCTGAGTGCATGGAACACTTGCGCCATGGTGAAATCAAATAAAACGGCACGTAATGAATCATCCATAGATACAGGAAACTAATACAAATGACAGGCAGCACCAAAATTCCAAGCTGGTGACAAGCTCGAGTGCCCAGAATGCCATGAGATGATATTGGTGGGGACTGGTGGACAGGCAAGTCTGGGGCAACACACTAGCAAGTCCAAATGTCATCAAACCATGAAGAGGAACCAGCAAACAAAAGGACTATGTACGCTCTTCAATGTCGGTCTCACCCGCTGTATAGCGGGTCCAGTGCCACAGCCTCTGCAAACACACATCCCTCCTCTCGTTCAAGCCAACTTAATTCCTGAAGATGTAGAGCTGGATCTTTTGGATGAAGACATGAACACCATAGAGTCCAGAGAACTAGGGGATGCTCATACTATCACAGATGCGACCACTGTCCAAGAAACCTGTGATGATGCTGCCACTGCCCGAGCAACCTGTCCTGTCGACTCGGAGCGCAATGTCATCGATGTTGATGCTGCCGGTGATATTCACCCCGCGGAGCACAATGTCATTGACGATCTTCCTGTGAAACCAAATCAATCACTTGTCAGTACGCCATCGGCCCATCTCAAGCAGGTGTGCCACGGAATATACATACCAATTCCATCCCAAATGTCCCCGTATACCGCCTATCCATTCGGACTGCATGAACGCAGCGCACTTCCATGGATTATCCATATCAACAATAAGGGACTGCACTTGCAATCGACTGGGTGTCGTGGTTCCACTAATAGTGGTCAGCCGTGCTGCTTCATCTGTCAAAAATTACAATCGAACCAAACATTAGAAGGTATCCTCGATCGCATGGAGAATGGAATCCACGAAAACGCACCGTACGCGTACCAACCGATAGCGGGTCTCCGAAAGATCCTCGAGTGGAAAAACAACAGCCTTGACCTGATGAGAGTGGGGAAGATGAATGCGGCTCGAAAATTGAAGGGGAAGCTGGGTGTCTTGGACGACCAGAAGAAGTTACTCATGGCAGTCGCATATGGAGGAGTCAACCAGATCGACGCTTTGCTGAGAGCAGGGTTAAGAAATAGAGCTGGCAAAGGGGATGATGAAGCAGTAGACCCAGTCGTTTTGGTTAACCCGATCGCAGATATAGTTGCAAAAGGTAGGTACACATAGCGCAGTTGCTTGCTGGGGGGGTAGGTTAACCCAAAAGACAGCTCTTGCTGGGGAAATGTGGTGTGGTAGGTTGACCCAGGTACAGATCTTGCTGGTCAAGGGCGCCTGGGTGGGTCAACCCGGTGTCAGCTCTGCCATGGGGTAGGTTAACCCAGGGCAGCTATTCCAGGATGGATGGGTTGACCCAGGTCCAGCTGTTCAAGCCATGTGGGTTTACCTGGCTTCAGTTATTGCTGCAGCACTGGGTTGACCCTAGACCAGTTCTTGCTGCACACTGGGGTTGACCTGGACCCAGCTGTTGCTGCGGCATTGGGTTGACCAGGGCCCAGCACATGCTGGAGGGGGTGACTGGGGTCCAGCAATTGCTGGGTTGACCTGGCCCCAGCTCTTGCTGCAGGATTGGGTCAACCCAGGTCCAGCTCTTGTTGCAGCATCGGGTCAACCCAGGTCCAGCTCTTACTGCTGCACCGGGTGGACCCAGGGCCATCTTTTGCTGCAGCACTGGGTCAACCCAGGGCCAGCTATTGCTGGAGCATTGGGTTGACCTGGTCCCAGCTCTTGCTGCAGCACTGGGTTGACCCAGGTCCAGCACCTCCTGCAGGGCTTGGGTTGACCAGGGTCCAGCTATTGATGCAGCACTTGGTTGACCCAGGTCCAGCAATTACTGTGGCATTGGGTTGACCTGGTCCCAGCTCTTGCTGCAGCACTGGGTTGACCCGGGTCCAGCACTTCCTGCAGGGCTTGGGTTGACCGGGGTCCAGCTATTGCTGCAGCATTTGGTTGACCCTGGCCCAGCACTGGCTGCAGGGTAGGTTGACCTGGTCCCAGCTCTTGCTGCAGCACTGGGTTGACCCAGGTCCAGCACCTCCTGCAGGGCTTGGGTTGACCGGGTCCAGCTATTTCTGCAGCACTGGGTTGACCCTGGCCCAGCACTTGCTGCAGGGTAGGTTGACCAGGGTCCAGCTATTGCTGCAGCACTGGGTTGACCAGGGTCCAGCACTTGCTGCAGGGCTTGGGTTGACTGGGTCCAGCTATTTCTGCAGCACTGGGTTGACCCTGGCCCAGCACTTGCTGCAGGGTAGGTTGACCAGGGTCCAGCACTTGCTGCAGGGCTTGGGTTGACCAGGGTCCAGCTATTGCTGCTGCACTAGGTTGACCCTGGCCCAGCACTTGCTGCAGGGTAGGTTGACCTGGTCCCAGCTCTTGCTGCAGCACTGGGTTGACCCAGGTCCAGCACTTCCTGCAGGGCTTGGGTTGACCGGGTCCAGCTATTTCTGCAGCACTGGGTTGACCCTGGCCCAGCACTTGCTGCAGGGTAGGTTGACCAGGGTCCAGCTATTGCTGCAGCACTGGGTTGACCAGGGTCCAGCACTTGCTGCAGGGCTTGGGTTGACCAGGGTCCAGCTATTGCTGCTGCACTAGGTTGACCCTGGCCCAGCACTTGCTGCAGGGTAGGTTGACTGGGGTCCAGCTATTGCTGCAGCACTTGGTTGACCCAGGTCCAGCAATTACTGCAGCATTGGGTTGACCTGGTCCCAGCTCTTGCTGCCATGTGGGCTCATGTTGGTCCACAGGCTTGAGCCACACCCCAGTCTGCCTGCAATTATTTCATGTTCACAACATTGACAGAGCTCACACCAGCTCAAGCCAATATTTACTCAGAAACTGCCATATAAAGTCATCAAAAATTTTCAATCTGTACATGACACACAATGTACCACGTAATATAATTTGAATGCACTTATTAAAAGCACAGGGAATAGCAAAATTAAAACATTATTATTTTGACAATGCACAATATCTTACTTTCACTATCCGCTATCAGCCGTTACAGGAGCTATTTATTCCCAATGACAATCTATGACAAAATCAGAACTTACCACACTTCAAATATTGTGCTTTTCTATTTAATATTGCTCAATTCTCCATTGGAATCAATATATATAACCTCACTATTACTTAAAATAGACACATAAATTTAATGATTATTTTATCCAAATACATAATTATATAGTGAAGGGCAGAAGGCAGGTGAGAGGAAGATAGGGGAGTGGGAGAGGGAGGAAGGTGGGAGTAGGAGAGGGAGGAAGGTGGGAGTGGGAGAAGGGAGTGGGAGTGGGAGAAGGGGGAAGGTGGGAAGGCAGCAGGGACGGGAGGGAGACAGAGATGGAGACGGAGAGGGAGAGGGAGAGGGAGAGGGAGAGGGAGGAGGAGAGGGAGGAGAGTCGGAAGTACATACCGGTTGCGTTCCCGTTGTCCTCGTCGTCTTTGTCTACGTCTCCGCCGTCCTCGTCCTCGTCGTTCCCGTCCCAGTCGTCCCCGTCCCCATCGTCCACGTTTCCGCCGTTCCAGTCCCTGTCGTTCCCGTTCCCGTCGTTCCTCTCGGTGTCGTCATCGTCCTCGTTGTCGTTGTCATCGCCCGTAGTCCTCGTCGTCCGCCAGATCGTCGTCGTCGTCTGCGTCGTCCTATCGTCCCCTCGCTAGCCGTCCCCGTCGTTCCCGTCCCCGTCGTTCCCGTTCCCGTCGTCCCCGTTCCCATCGTCCTCCTTGTCATCGTCATCGTCATCGTCATCGTCGTCGTCATCGTCGTCGTCCTCTCGTCCTCGTTGTCGTCATCCCCGTCTCCGTCCCCGTCGTCGTCGTCGTCGTTCCCTGGATGCTCCCGTCGTCCTGTTGTCTCTTCGCTGGCCGTCTCCGTCCCCGTCGTCTTCCCTGGCTGGCCGTCTGTGCCCTCGTCGCCTCTGTCCCCGTCGTTGCCTGCCATCCGCCGTTTCGGCCCTTCAGTTGGGTGTTGACGTGACATGGCGTGGGCATGCCTGTTGCGGTTAATTTCAGGCGCGGCAGTGAGAAAGTCCTTCATAAAAACAATAATATTATCTAGCATAGTAATAGTAATAAATTTTGAGAAATCTACTTACCTTCTACTTGATTTTGCTGCTGTTGCTGTTCTCGTGGACGCATCGTGGAGTACGCGACGATTTGAACCCACGCCGGAGGTTGCCGATAATCTGCCCAAACGGGCGCGAGTTGCCTTATATGTAACCAAGATCTTACTTTTCTCAGTGTAATTGCATGGAGCACAACGACTGTGTAGCACATTTAAGACCATGTAGAGATAGAATTAGCCTCTAACTACATCCTCCCCAAATTTTGTATTTTATTATGGCATACATAGAGAGATATCCATGATTCATTGATACCTCCCTGCCAATTCCGGACCCTTAAAGTGCTACATTACCAATATTGCTCTGAAAAATATGAGAATAATTTGGAAACTACTATGTAAAGTATCTATTGTATTGATGATCAGTGCCTGGCACTTGGTGGTCCCGGAATCTGTTGTAGCCAAGAAATGAAAGGTTCAAAGTAAAGCTGAACTTGAAGTTCGGACTCGGTTGATGGGTCAGCCACAATGCACAATTCTGTGCATTTGCTTGGCTGAAACAAAGGTCCTGGTCCACCCACAATCAGGCACTTATGTGTACCACAATGAGTACTCATTAAAGTACTCCTTAGATTAATTTCAGATTTTTAAGACAAAGTTAGATCATTAAGGGTCCAATTCTGGCAGAGGAATGGAATAAATTGTGAATAGCTCTTGATGCAGGGCCGAATAAAATACAAATTTTGGTATGAGGGTAGATATACCATATTTACACCTTTTGAGCATCTCACTTCGGGTATGCATGCATTGTTGTGCATGCTAGAAGATTCAAAAGCGTCAGCGACACTTCCATGTTTGGCAACTCGAACCCGTTTGGGAAATCGGCAACAGCCGGTTGGCTTTCCCACGCGAGTTCAAAGCTTCGACTCGTTGATTTCAACAAGTCAACGCGTCAGACGGGTGCAGAGGAACACCCAAGGTAAATTTCTGATTTGAACATTTTTGTCTTCTTTGCTAATTGTTGACCTTTTGCAGCTACACCACGCCAAACACAGGCGAATCCAAAAACCCATCACCAGAACACAACGCACCAGCAAACAGAACGGTGGAGTAGTGGGACCTGCCAGTCACGTGACCAGGCTCCCACGGTTGACCTAGTTAGTAGCCTTCCCGATGTAGTAGTCAGTCCATCATAATCCTATCCATCCCGTCTTACCTCTCGAGTCCTGCGTGAGCCCCCGGAGAGGTACCTCGGTACCTCTCCATCGTGGTGATGAGAGTGCGATCGACCCACGGATCTCTTTTCTTTGGTCTCTCAGCTTTTTTTTTTTTTTCTCCACCTTTTCTGGAGAGACGACTTTTTTTGGCCTCACCAACCCGCTGCAGCGCAACGGACATTCACCATTCATACCACAGGCTCTCGCGTCACCTCTGATGCTCATGTTTGGTCCACCAGTGCCCCGCGTCGACCCTCGTTGACCCTAAGACACGGCCACGAGCCTCTTTGAGTGCCCCAGCCCCAGGACACGTCAATCTTTTTTTCGACCCCGTTGTACACCCTCGATAGACCCAAAACGACCTCTCAACGATATGTCTGACGTTCTACGGCCCCACCCTGCCCCACGTCGTCCCACAGACACCGTCGACGTCCGTTTTTGACACCCAACGGCCACCCGCGTACAGCCACGTCACCATTCTTCGACCCCCCGTTTTTCGTGCACCCCAGACCCACGCGTGTTGATCCAAAACCTCGCATCCACGCTCGACGACCCAACACCCCGGTTCTACCCAAACGAACCCCCGTCGCCGTCTATTTTGGACACAACGCGTCCCGCCATGTCGACCCTTCGACCCCATCCTTTCGTGGATTCCGGCCCCAACCGCATTCATCCAACCCCCTGCGCCCTCGTTCCACTCGCCAGAACCCACGTTACCCCTACGTTACACCAAACGAGCCCCCACCGTCGTTCCCAGGCACCCCCAACGCGTGCCACGTCACCATGCGGCAACCCCCGCGTTTCCACTATCCAAGGCCCCACACAGACGCCAGACCCCCCATAGCCACACGCAACCCACGGAATCCCCATCCCCACCCCCCGTTGGCCCCAGACGAGCCCCCACCGTCGTTCTCGGACACCCAAGCCACGCGCCACGTCACCATCGCGCGGCCCCGTTCTGCCAGCACAACCGGCCCAGACCAACTCACCAAACTCGCGGCCCACCCCCCAGAACACCCTGCGTCTCGTTAACGCCCCGAACGAGCCCCCACTGCCGTTTTTGGTCGCACCACGGATCCGTCACGCCCACCCGTTGGACTCCCGTTCTTTCGTGTACCCCAGCACCACACGGACCCATTCGACCACCCGTGCCCTCGTTCCACCGGCCAGGACCCCCCGTTCATCTCCATTGCGCCAAACGAGCCCCCGCCGTCGTTTTCAGACACCCGCGCCGCGCGCCACGTCACCACCCCCCGGCCAGTTCCTAACACCCTACCTGGCCCCACGAACCCTCGTTCAGCTCCCTGTGGCATCGTTCTCGACCTGGACGAGCCACCCGATCCCTTCGCGTGATACGCCAACCCCCTTCGCGTCGGGATACTATGCCTTGTTAAGTACAACCCTATGCCCCATCAGTATTATAGCTTTTATTATAGCCTCGTCCCCCGTTCCCCCCATACTGGATGTCAATCACAGTCTACCTACAAGCCGTCACTACACTACGTTCACGCACCCGTTTACCCGATCTCCACCAATACAGTTATATTTTGGACCACCTGAACCTTCACACTGCGCTAAGTACTTGCTAGGACGATTCAAGGGATCTTTGGCCTTGTGTTGTGAGCCCGAACCCTTGCGAGGGAGGCATTCAAAGAGTATTGAGTTTGAGGAGAGTCTTGTATAGTCTGGTCATCTACCGCCCCCTGCGCGAGGACGACTTCCCGCTTCACGATATAAGGCCCCGGCCTTGATTCGAGGCATTCTGAGGGACTGGGAGTTGTGGCTTGAGAGTTTTTTGGTCAGTTTTGTTTGTTTTGTGTTCTTTTCTGTAGCAGTTGGCGACGAGGGCGTCGCCATGAGGAAAAGGGGCACTTGGAGTAGTGGGACCTGCCAGTCACGTGACCAGGCTCCCACGGTTGACCTAGTTAGTAGCCTTCCCGATGTAGTAGTCAGTCCATCATAATCCTATCCATCCCGTCTTACCTCTCGAGTCCTGCGTGAGCCCCTGGAGAGGTACCTTGGTACCTCTCCAACGGAAGCCGACGAAAACGGCCACCGTGAGGATGGCGGAAACGAGGCCGTGAGGCCGGGTACGAGGATGCGCCAACGACCAGGACGGACGGCCGAGACAACCACGACGGCAACGACGAGGACAGTCGACGAGGTCACAGACGGCCGGCGACGGGACAATGGGACGGAGAAGGATAGCGACGGGATGACAGGACGACGGAGACGACGACAACCATCCGGGGGACGACGACAACCATCCAGGTGGCGACGAGGACGACGACGGGGACGGAGACGCGGATGACGACGACAACGAGGACGATGACGAGGACGACGGGAACGACGGGAACGGGAACGACAGCGATGGGGACGACGGGGACGAGGACGGCGGAGATGCAGACGAGGACGACGGGACGAGGACGGCGGAGACGTAGACGAAGACGACGAGGACAACGGGAACATATGTACATTCCACTCTCCTCCCTCTCCCTCTCCCGCTCCCTCTCCCTCTCCCTCTCCCTCTCCCTCTCCCTCTCCCTCTCCCTCTCCCTCTCCCTCTCCATCTCTGTCTCCCTCCCGTCCCTGCTGCCTTCCCACCTTCCCCCTTCTCCCACTCCCACTCCCTTCTCCCACTCCCACCTTCCTCCCTCTCCTACTCCCACCTTCCTCCCTCTCCCACTCCCCTATCTTCCTCTCACCTGCCTTCTGCCCTTCACTATATAATTATGTATTTGGATAAAATAATCATTAAATTTATGTGTCTATTTTAAGTAATAGTGAGGTTATATATATTGATTCCAATGGAGAATTGAGCAATATTAAATAGAAAAGCACAATATTTGAAGTGTGGTAAGTTCTGATTTTGTCATAGATTGTCATTGGGAATAAATAGCTCCTGTAACGGCTGATAGCGGATAGTGAAAGTAAGATATTGTGCATTGTCAAAATAATAATGTTTTAATTTTGCTATTCCCTGTGCTTTTAATAAGTGCATTCAAATTATATTACGTGGTACATTGTGTGTCATGTACAGATTGAAAATTTTTGATGACTTTATATGGCAGTTTCTGAGTAAATATTGGCTTGAGCTGGTGTGAGCTCTGTCAATGTTGTGAACATGAAATAATTGCAGGCAGACTGGGGTGTGGCTCAAGCCTGTGGACCAACATGAGCCCACATGGCAGCAAGAGCTGGATCCTGGTCAACCCAATCCTGCAGCGAGAGCTAGGCCAGGGTCAACCCAATTCTGCAGCAAGAGCTGAGCATGGCAACCCAGTGCTGGAGCAATAGCCGGGCCATGGTGAACCCAATCCTGCCGATTGGGTGGGTCCAGGATCAACCCAACGCTACAGAACGGGCTGGACCCCAGTCAACCTACCCTGCAGCAATAGCTGGACCCTGGTCAACCCAGTGCTGCAGCAAGAGCTGGGACCAGGTCAACCCAATGCTGCAGTAATTGCTGGACCCTGGTCAACCCAGTGCTGCAGCAATAGCTGGACCCTGGTCAACCTACCCTGCAGCAAGTGCTGGGCCAGGGTCAACCCAGTGCTGCAGAAATAGCTGGACCCGGTCAACCCAAGCCCTGCAGGAAGTGCTGGACCTGGGTCAACCCAAGCCCTGCAGCAAGTGCTGGACCCTGGTCAACCTACCCTGCAGCAAGTGCTGGGCCAGGGTCAACCCAGTGCTGCAGAAATAGCTGGACCCGGTCAACCCAAGCCCTGCAGCAAGTGCTGGACCCTGGTCAACCCAGTGCTGCAGCAATAGCTGGACCCTGGTCAACCTACCCTGCAGCAAGTGCTGGGCCAGGGTCAACCCAGTGCTGCAGAAATAGCTGGACCCGGTCAACCCAAGCCCTGCAGGAGGTGCTGGACCTGGGTCAACCCAGTGCTGCAGCAAGAGCTGGGACCAGGTCAACCTACCCTGCAGCAAGTGCTGGGCCAGGGTCAACCAAATGCTGCAGCAATAGCTGGACCCAGTCAACCCAAGCCCTGCAGGAGGTGCTGGACCCGGGTCAACCCAGTGCTGCAGCAAGAGCTGGGACCAGGTCAACCCAATGCCACAGTAATTGCTGGACCTGGGTCAACCAAGTGCTGCATCAATAGCTGGACCCTGGTCAACCCAAGCCCTGCAGGAGGTGCTGGACCTGGGTCAACCCAGTGCTGCAGCAAGAGCTGGGACCAGGTCAACCCAATGCTCCAGCAATAGCTGGCCCTGGGTTGACCCAGTGCTGCAGCAAAAGATGGCCCTGGGTCCACCCAGTGCAGCAGTAAGAGCTGGACCTGGGTTGACCCGATGCTGCAACAAGAGCTGGACCTGGGTTGACCCAATCCTGCAGCAAGAGCTGGGGCCAGGTCAACCCAGCAATTGCTGGACCCCAGTCACCCCCTCCAGCATGTGCTGGGCCCTGGTCAACCCAATGCCGCAGCAACAGCTGGGTCCAGGTCAACCCCAGTGTGCAGCAAGAACTGGTCCAGGGTCAACCCAGTGCTGCAGCAATAACTGAAGCCAGCTAAACCCACATGGCTTGAACAGCTGGACCTGGGTCAACCCATCCATCCTGGAATAGCTGCCCTGGGTTAACCTACCCCATGGCAGAGCTGACACCGGGTTGACCCACCCAGGCGCCCTTGACCAGCAAGATCTGTACCTGGGTCAACCTACCACACCACATTTCCCCAGCAAGAGCTGTCTTTTGGGTTAACCTACCCCCCCAGCAAGCAACTGCGCTATGTGTACCTACCTTTTGCAACTATATCTGCGATCGGGTTAACCAAAACGACTGGGTCTACTGGATGAAGTTAGTGGACAGGGCGATGCTTGGGTTGTACAAGCCTAAGAACTTTACTGAGGAGGAGATGCTGTGAAATTTGTTGTTCCTCAAGCTCGGTGGTTCGCATGTAGCTGAGATCGCCCACCGTGCTCTGGGAGGTCCTGGAGTCAGCACACGCTGAAGACATTCTGTAAACCGACCGCTGCGCACTGTGTCTCTGTTTCCAATGACAGCCGATATCTGCTACAATCTAGACGCCTCGTTCAGCGTCAGCGTCAACAGCGGCAAAGAAGGCACAAGCAACAACGCAACAGGATACGTATTGATGTTTGATGAGATCACTGTTGAATGTCGTCCTCGATGGGACGACACGATGAATCAGTTCCTTGGGGTTTGTCGAGAACACGGCCAGAGTCTTGGTCTTGAGTTCTGTTCGCTGGAGGAGGTTGAGGCGTTGTGTGAGGCAGTTGGTTGCAACGAGGTACACCTCGCTTCGGAGGTATGTGGCATTCCGTTTTGAGCTTCTCTTTTCCCACCGTTCCGTTGCACCACTGTAGCCTACTGTTGCTGCTATCGGGACTTTATTGGATGCGTCAAGAGTCTACGGAGCACGACCAATTATGATATCGGGGACTTGTAAACATGAGAACGCCGTTCGCCACGCCTCTTTAATCTCCACCGTCGTCGTTGCTTGCACTTCGAGAGCTGCGATGATACCTGGGTCCCGCCTAATATCTCTTGCATCTGACGGCAAAACCCGACGCGGTGCTGCTCTCGCACAATTAACTCAGAAGAAATCGCTTCCCCAGTCGTCCAACATCTTTCATTTACTCGACCATCTCAAATTATTCAATACGCTCATAGGCGACGACGATATTACGTGCGACAAAGACTACAAGCACGTTTTCAAGCGGCTGCGCAATCTCTTACTTTGTGACAAGGGTACTATGGTCAACGGTATCCACATCACTCCCTCCGTGCTTAGCTGGCACTTACGAGCTGATGGAATGCCAGCGCACAAGATTAATTACCTTCTCAATCCTGCTGACAAGCAAGACGTCACACTCGTTTTTACTCTCCTGCACGCCATCTGGTCTCTACGCTGTCCCAAACCCACAGATCGCCCAGGTTTTGCAGCCGCACACGAAGCGCTGAAGACCCTCGGCTCACTTTTCCGTCACCTCATGCTTCCATATGTGCAAGTCACCATGTCCTTACACCATCAATTGGTCAACTTGAGTGCCGCCTCACATCTTGCCACCTTCCTTTATACCACGCATTCTGGCGGCAAACAATTCCTCCCAACGATCCTCTATGATGACATTCAAATTATGATCAAGAACATCTATTTTTGTGTTGCGAAAACCAAGGTCGATCACCCAGATGCTCGATTTTGGACAATCTTACTAGGAACAGATCGACTTGAGATTTCGTTTGGAATCTATTGGACGATGATCGGCAACGATGCCAATGCCGATATTCTTCAGCTCGCTAACCGTATTTCTAGTGTTACAGAAGTCTCCAAGATTCTGAGCGAGCACCCGGAATGGGACTGTGGCCCTCAGTGGCTCAAGCTCCCTACGTTCAACAAGAAGGAAGAGGTTATAGCCAAGACTGATCACATCAATCCCGTGTCGTGGATGGGTGATGTTCGAGTCTCCCAAGTCCTTCCCGTCACCTGCTGGAACAATGGACGTCGTTTAATCGAGAACTGCCACAAGAATGCTTGGGATATGTTCATGAAAATGGAAGAAAACGGTGTCGACGTACTCTTCCCATTTGCAGGCAGGCTTGAAGATAATCGGTCGGACGGAGTCGGCGAAGAAGGCAATGATGAGGAGAGCGAGATGCCTGCCCCGCCACAGGGGAGTGCTTCCCCAGAGGCTGTATCTGCAGAGGACCTTGATCTTGAAGACCAAGTGGCTATCGAGGAGAGTGGGGCAAATCCGACTTCATTCGAGCCCTTTGTCGAGGTGCAGGGGAAACCAGTCTACAAAGCTCATATTCTGCGAGAATCCTTCAAGTTCAAGACAAATTCGGGCTCCACTGATCGACTAAAATGGGTTGCCGGCCTCTCACGTTACGCTATCTCACCAAACGCCTCTTCCGACATCCTCAATTTCGACTCGGTTTTTGGTGGACAAACTCTGTTCATCAATGAACCAGTAGCAACGCTCGTGAAATGCAACGACCTCATCTTTCTTGCACTCGGTCACATCACCAGTATTGCTGTAGATCATCGATCTGTACCACAAATTGCCCTCGAACTTGTAGCCGAGAAGACAGTCTCCCTCTCCATTCAGCTTCTGCGTCTCGCTTATCAGAATCCATCCTCCAACCCTGCCAGTGCGGATTGGGAGTGGACGCGCAAGTTGGACACCACCCACAAATTACCAGGCCATTTGGTTGAAACAATCAATCCCACCGTTTCCATGCAGACCACAGGAAATCCCACGTACATGTTTCGTAGTGAGGAATTGAGGTTGCTGGCAGCAAGTCTGTATGCTCGTTTATCTTCTGGTGATGCTCTTGTGCTGCCGGTGGTGAACCAATCAGAATATTCCCCATACCGAGCATCAGGTGTGTGTCATCTGTTGGATATATAGAACAGACCTAACCACAATACAGGACGTGCAGCATTTCTGTGCGAGTCTGATCATGGAGATTCGCAATTGCGTGATTCGGATATTTGTCCGAAGTGTAGGCCTGCCTACGAGTGGGACAGGACACAAGCCCAGCGCGTCTTAGAGCATGTCGGCACCCATATCCTCTTCGACTCGACCGTCAGTCATCTCAGTGAGACCTGCGGATTCTGCTTGCAGTCAGGATCGACGTGTGTCTTCTATTTGCGCAAGGGCAAAGGTTCGGGCAGTGGACCTCAAGTCGATCTGATGAGATCTCGTTGCCCAAACCTCGTCAAGTTTTCATACCAGTCTGCTTCGACATCCACCAACTCAGCTCCCTGCAGCAACGTTCCAATCCCATGCCCCCTCTGTCCCGCCAAAGACCCTGCAATCTGGCGATACAATATGAAGATGCACTTTCACAACAACCACCTGACGGTGCCATTGGTGACCTACGAGGCACAATTCAAGATATCGGATGCTGAGAATGTCATGACTAGCGGTTGTGTGATGGTTCGGCGGGTCAAACGGTTGCACGATGTCGGCGATAATAGAGTTTTTACGTTTTGAGGGTCTTTTTATGAGAGTGATGGTATGATTCGTAAAGGTAGGGTCTTCAGGGATAAGGTTCAAGTGATGTGGTTGAGTGAAGTTTGTTACGTCTAGTACAACTGCTAGGAGAAATACAAGAGGTCAAAGTTAGGGTAGGCTACATGTAGTACGATGTCTTTTATACCATTCCTCCCCTTCCGCAGTATCAGTGACGCATCGTAAAGGCGACTCGCTCCGTCGTGTTGGTGGGTCTACGTCTCCCCCGGCATTGAGGTGATTTGTGATCGTGCCGGGCTGGCGTGCGGATTCGTCACCAGATCCGTAAGCATCCGGGTACGCGTCACCACGGCTGTCTAGTTCTTCGCGTGAGGATTCATTGCCATGTGACATGTCGTTGCTGCGGATTGTGGGGGGCCGGAACACTTCGAACATTGATAGGGGGATCTCGGGATCAGCGGTGATGGGGATTCGTTGTACCCCCCGGCATATCGCGATGAGGATGAATGTGTATACGATGATGATGGCAATGATAATGGCGATAACGGATTGGGTCATGATTGGAGGGAGTTTGTGCGTGGGTAGTGAAAGTGGGTGTCTTATTGTCCCGGCGTGAGTGATGGGAGTGGTCTGTGGTGTTCTTGTGGGAGTCGGGGGTTTCAACCTCCGGTCACGTGCCGTTCTCACGGGTTCATTGATGAAGTGGTAGAGGTTCCTTCCTGATCGGGAGTGGGCCTCCATTCGGTATAAAGCTTGGTGGTTTCTGCATGCTTGTCCTGCAGAAATGCGATGTGTCTCCACCCTTATCACCAAGTCACTTTCTTCAAGGCTTCTTCGCTCTTCTCCCCAACCTCAGTTATTAAGGTTAATTGTTATACGTTCCACCACCTCATTCAGCTCTCGGCTTCTGATCGGGATCTCTATTGGGCTCTGGGTCGGTGTTTCACTTGCGGGAAGGCGAGGCATCGCACGGAGTGTTGCCTGCTGGTTAAGGTACACAAGGTCCTTTTGTGCCAGCTACTGGCCGACCCATATCGTGAGTGTCCCGGTCGGTGGATCATCTAGAGTCTTCTGACCAAGTCTTTGTTTTAGAATTGGATGATGCGTGGAGGTCGGAGGAGTCGTCCCCCGAGATACCGCCGTTAGTCACAGTGAGCTGGGGCTCATCATCCGAGGACCTGAGGGGTCCTTCTCCGGAGCCGGTTGGAGACTTGACTTATCGTGAGTCTGGTTTCCCACTGCCATTCGGGGTAGCATCGAGGTTTATGGTCGTTTGTTGCACAGCGATCGAGAGATCTTTGGAAAGGGAGGTTGAGCGGTTCCTGGATGACATGCGCGTCCAGTTGCAAGAGTCGGGGTCGTCGGTCTCGGATGCGATTACTGTAGAATAGTGTAATCGCGTCATTTGTACTTGTATCTGGTCTGGTGCCCCTTCCAGGGGTTTGTGAATGTAATGTCTCCCCCGCTCTGCAGGGTGTGTGAATCGTAAGGGTTTGTCTGACAATCTGTCACAGATCGTCATGAAAATAAGTGGTATCTGAGGAAAAATGTATGGGGGTGATGTATTTTCATGACAGAGAAGGCGGGAATGGAATTGCTTCGGTGGAAAAAGCCCAGGATGGGGAAGAAGAAGGCTCAGACACATCACACGGCCTTAGCCATCTCGGATGCACATAGTTCACGGCTCATCATCAGGTAATGCTCACATGGCCGTTGTCTTGAGATCTAGTCCTGAATGGCATTTGCAGCGACTCATCTGTTGATGGAACACCTCAAGATGATGTCCTCAATGAAGAAACCACTTGCACAGAACCGCACATGTCTGAGGAAGGATCAGTTAGGAGTGAGTTAACAGACAACGACGAGGAGCTCCCTGAAGCTATCATTCCGACCGATTCCTCAACATTGGGCATCGGCCGATTCGGGATGGGGATGTACTTGGTCTTGTTCTTCTTCATCTCTTCCTTTCGCACATCCTCTCGTTCTTGGGCGGCTAGGAGAGTGTGTTGTTCCGCGGCTGCTTGGGCCTGTAAAAACTCTTCTGCTTGCTCCGCAGCGTCATTGTGTAGCTGATCTTGCCATAGTTGCTTTTCTAGGTTGTTGCCTGCTGTCCAGACGTTGGTGAGCAGTTGTACCGCTTGGGCCTCTGTTGTGGCGGCATTGACAAAGGGTGCTTGGGTTGGGGCATAAAAGAGAGATGCGTAGTCGGGGCATTGGAGTTGCGCAGGGTCAAAGAGAACATCAGCAAACCCTGTTTTCAGGTCATAGCAAACTGAAATTTCCGTAACAGTCATAGCACATCCATAGCACTTATAGCATCAAAGGCACCCTACATAGCACTCCATAGCATTACATAGAATGCCCTCCTCACTACATATGGTGATCATAGTACATAGTTCTATTTTACATTGCCCCGCTAACCCAATATATACCTCTGAGTGAACTTGAAATGAATTTCTCTAAGTCCTCACATTGCAGCTGTTTGTCCACGGTTCATTTTCCTCCACCCACCTTTCTCTTTCTTCCTGCCACCTCGCTCTTGTCTCTCCATGCCACCCCCGCCCACTCTCTCTCTCACTCTCCTGCTCCCCCACTCTCACCCCCCACACCTCGTTTCCATCGCCAACGAGGCGCGGATTGCCACAAAACACGGTCATTGCTGAGGTGAGTCCCACACTCACCCTCACTTGTTGCTGACCGCTCCCTCGCTGTTTCCTCTCACACACCCTCCACAGCTTCCTGCCCTCCCGCACCCTCTGCGCCTTCCCATACTCGTCCTGGGCCCTCCTGCACCTATCCCGGGCCATCCCAGGCCCTCCTATGCCTCCCGGGCCCTCCCATACCTCCCATACCTCCCACAACCCTATACCCCCCACTTCCCCCCGCTTTGTTTCCCGACCACAGCCCTCGCAAACTGACTGCCACACTTTTGCTCTCCCGCTCTCCACTCACCCCTTCCTATTCCTGTTCCCTCGGTAAGTTTCTCCTCCCCCTGTTCTCTCACTTTCCCTCTCGCTCCGCCCCCTCTCTTGCCAGCACCGGCACCAGTACCAGTACCAGCACCACGCCAGCCACAATGCCGGCACCAACACACAAAAGGGACGGCAACGAACATGCAAACGCAAACGCAAATGGGGCGCAAATGGGACGCAAAAGGAACACCAACGCAAACGGAAACGACAACGTAAGACCACCAGATCATAGGACGACGACAACAAGGCAAATAAGGTACGTCTGCGAGGGCCGAAGCCCTCACATGTCTTTCTTTTTGATTGGTTCTAATCTTTTTTTCACTGCTTTGCATCTATATAATGACGACTATGGAAACTCGCATGGCCACGAAAAAGGCACGGAAATGACAACGGTGACTACACGAAAGCGACCATGACATTGGGGCAGGAATGTGGATGACAAACGACGATGCAATGGCAGCAGCTCCACCAGCAGCAGCACTGGCAGGGACCCGGCGGCGGCAGTGGGGATGCAACAGCAGCAGCACCACCACCATCACCAGTAGTGGCAATGGCGGGGCACAATGGCAGCGGCACCACCAACACCACCACCACCTGTAGTGGCAGTGGCAGCAGCTCCACCAGCAGGAGCGCTGGCGGGAACCCAGTGGGACCAACACGGGTACCAGCACCAGCACTGACACTGGCGCCAGTACCAATGCGACGCCAGCGCCAACGCAGGCACCAACACCACAGCACAGCCGGCACCGACATGGGCACCAGTACCAGCACCAACGCCAATGTGGGTGCCAGCACAGGCACCACAGCTCTGACATGGGCACTAGCACCAACGCCGGCACCAACACTGACACCAGCACCAGCACTGGCACCAGCGCCAACACGGGCATCACAAGCACCAGCACTAGTACCAACATCAGGACCAGCAGCGCCAGCACCTACACTAGCACAGTACTGGCGGGCACCAACAGCGGCATAGTACCAGTCAGTGATGGCAGTAGTGCGGTGAGAGCATAATGGTGGGATGGGGCAGCGTAGATATGAAAGTATTAGCATATCTGCTGTTGTATATAGGTCATCGTATCAATGCAATTCATTTTATCCTAACGAAATGGAATCCTAAATAATAAATAAGCAATATAAATGGTGTGTTTACAGGCAGGGGCAGCAGGCTATACACTCCTATATCGTATTCTATAGGGAGCAGGCAAAGCTATGTAATGCTACATAGAGCCCAGGCGACGCTACATAGGGCTATCATCAGGAAAACGTGGAGACACAGGGATTTCCAGACAGATCTTATCAACAGATAGCTGACTGATATCATGTGATCTAGTGATATATAAGCTTATCACAATTTAGAACTCTGATAACAATATTGTCATACTATTCCTGTAGCTATCACATTGATATTTTAAGATAAAGTCATGTAATTCTGATAACAATATTGTCACACTATTCCTGTAGCTATCACATTGATATTTTAAGATAAAGTCATGTAATTCTGATAAGAATATTGTCACACTATTCCTGTAGCTATCACACTGATATTCTAAGATCATGTCATGTAATTCTGATGTTAAGATGGTGAATTCTTCTCAGAGGTATTGCAAGACTGGAATCATTTTGTATGTGGTGATATATTAAAATCTATGCATGGTCACACTGTTAAGATTTGGCATTCCATTGGCAAGTAACTATCTTTCTTGTACCTGGAGTCTGTATAAATATGTACACATATGTTGGCACTATTTGGCTGCACACCTGTGGGTTGAACAAAATACAAAATCTTGTTCATGTCTCAATTTTTCATCCTTACACTTATATTAAGCATTCAAACTGGACAATAAGACAATAAGTGAGATAAGATAAACTTTCAAGACCTTGAGATAAGATTAGATAAAATTAATTCTAAGACCTTGAGATAACATCAGATAAATTCCAAGAAGATTTAACATGAGACCATTATAAGATAAGTGAATGAGAAAGACAATGGTTAAAAGGCAGAATTTTTTCCCCTCCTATTACTCAATAACAGATATTCTAATATCATTGGTTACCAATGAATACCAGAATTAGTGGTCAAGACATTGTTGGCAACTAATGCTACATTGACATCAATATGCTTGATGTGATGTATTTTCATCTAGGTAACCATAAATTATCTGAGTTGACCTGGCTGTCATCATAGTGATACTGGATGTTACTTATGATGTATCAGATCAGGTCTTATAAGACTTTCTCATTTCATGTTCAATTTCCTGATGATATATCGGGGACCTCCCTAGTATGCTATGAGTGCTATGGTTGCTATGACTAAGCTACATAGCACTGGCTCTCGGATCAGGGTTTGCTGATGAAGTCGAGGCATCAGAAAGTTGGTGTGTGATTTCGGAGAGAAATGAAAGAGATAATCTGCTCTATTGAGCAGGGAAGATCTTTTGGAGTGGCAAGTGGGAGTGGCACAAGCTGAGAGGCAACGCGCCACAACTTGCCAGATTCGTACATAGACTTAATTCTAATTTACACTCATTCTTCGTGTTTGTTAGAAGACAATATCGAGCCTGAATTGTGATGGCTTTGAAGTCTGCTTGTCACTTATCAACTCCGCCTGGATATATCAGCGCCTCTCCGATTTCCTGATGACCTTTCGCCATCTTCTGAACCGGCATTTGTAGGCCAACGAGAGGCCCCTCGTCCTCCCAGACAAAATCGCATGCCTGTCGCGACAAAAAGAGAACATGAGTTTTCTTTCTGACTATTTTGACCACTTACGCTGCAATCTTCCGTGGTCGACTAGAGTAGACTTCGCCGCGCTTCTCCAAAGATCCCTGGTGATCTTCGCACTCCCAATAACTGGCTCTGCATAAACAGAAGCATCGCGAGAAAAACAAATACCTATCAGTGGAGTCCTTCAACTGTTCAACAAAGCAACGGTCCTGAGAATTTTCGATATTTCACTGGCAATCGAGTTTAGAAAGCATGTGAAGGGGGATACCCACCGTCGACTTCTATCTAATGGGTAAATAGTTCCCAAGGAGGAGGCAGTTCGGTATGAAAGGCAAGGAAAAGGCCAGGAGAAACACGAATATTGATTGTAGACTCCATGTCGTCGCAGTGGTAGGAGACGACAAACGAACGTAAATTGAAAGTCTAGATCGTACAAAATTTGAACGATTCCAGCCAGTTTTATTATTGAGCTTGAATATATAATGACAAGGAAAACACAAATTCCACATCGCGCCTTCTAGATATCGCATGATTATTACTCGGATGTCATGCACACATTGGTAGAATCACACCAAGGGTTACTACATCCAAATGCCATAGACCACAATAAAATATGTGGGGGAGGGGGGGCCTTTAATACAGTCGGTCGCGGAAACTGAGAACTAACAAAGACAATTGTGAGGTTGTGAGGCAGCGAATCAGACGAAAGCTACGAGGTGCACGCACGCACGCACTCAGTTGACCCATCGCGTTTCCCCGACTGTCATCATCGGACATTTGTGGTGTGCCAAAGTCTTTTTCAGGGAGAAAAAACGTCCGCAATGCTCACACAACCATTCGCAAACCTTTCCATGCTTTGCAACTTCGTGACGAAGCCTATCGTGTTGCCTCGTAAACCGCTCGGAGCAGCCTAGAGTGCATGGAAACGATGTCGGACGTTTGGATCTATGCGTCCCCATGTGTGATCTGAGTGTGTGTTGGTTTTTGAAGCTTCGGGAGCAGCCAAATTCATTACATGCAAATGGCCTCTCCCCAGTTTCTTCACCCTCGCTCCAAATTGACGGTGCCAAAAGTTCACCGCTTGAAGTAGCAACGTTATCGGTGTCAATGTTATAACGCGCAGACTGACAGGAGGGAGGCGATGAGTTCGCTCTCGAACCACTTTGAGGAGCAATCGGTTCATTTGTTGCATGCACCGACGTTTCGGAACTATGGGCGGGGCGGGAATATGATGTTGTGGGCGTCATGTTATTGGCTGGAAAGTACGGAGAATTATCCAAGATGGGAGTGGAAATAATATCTATATGCGGTGCGATGTGAATGAGCCGCAAGCTCTGCAGTCGCCAAATAATGTACCTTTTTCATTTCCCAAGTCATCGATCAATATTTCGGAGGTCCACAACTGGAGATTATCATCGTTCACAGCGGTGGAGAATTCACCATTCATGGAACTCTCATCCGAAAAAGAACGGGACGAAGTCGACGGGGCAGAGGGAAAATGGTCGGATGTCCACGGATATAAATTTTTGGGTAGTAGTTCCTCTGCAACAGATTGTGAGATCCAAGAGGGACGAGTGATAACAAGAAACCGTGTTACCTGGCGAGGAAAAGTTATTGAATGCTGAGAGGGCTGATAGTGAATAAGGCGCGTCTCTGTCAGCTGGTTCCCCGTTGGGAACGCGAGGTGTGTTCAAATTATCCGAGTATGCCATAAAATTATCTGGATGTCTGCGGTGAGCGATGGAACGGGGGGGGGGATCGGAGTAATGTTCAAACCATGTCCGAATGGAACCAGATCGTCGCAGTTTCTTGGACAGGGAAGAATTTTGTATTGCGCACCGAGAGTCTTGGAGGTGAAGATGTGGAGGAGAGGACCTAGACTGTCGTGTACTACTTGGAAGTGAAGATAGTCAGGACCCGTGTCTAGGTCAAGCCTTTAGCAAGTTACTCCTGATATGAATTAGACGGACGACGGGCGTACCGGTAGGAGGGATGGGTGAGGTGTCGCTAGAAGACATTTTGTAGCTAAGAGGCAGCAAATCAAGGAGAAATGTTCCATTTTTGAGCCTGACATCGACTTGCAGCGTACGAAGCTCGTCGAAAGAAAGGGAGAGAGATGACAGGGACATGACGGAGTAAATCTGGAAGAGATGAGGAGTGGAATTCCATGGTTTATGAAACACCAGGGAGCCGTATATAAGACCGGGGTAGACAGGCTAACGGACTCGGAGGGATTTGGGGCGCGGGTGGGATGATCTGGTTACGTAATTTAAGCTTTGCGCGCCGACGGTGTTGAACACGGTGTCGACATGTCGTTCAAGGGGCTTGTTTCGTCTCGACCAAGTGTCTCATCATATATACTTGTGGTCCCGAGAGCTGGGTTGCCTTGGGGGCTGCAATGATTGGATCTGTAAGTGCTCGGTGTGTGCCTGTCGGCTCACAGGCGTCCGCTCTTTCTTGAAGGCCGACTCCGTTTGCGCTGCGTTGAGACTGGCCTGAGGTACTGTATCATAGGCCAATATTAATCCCAGTACTAACTCGAATCAGCGGTCGGATGTAAAACAGCTGCCCGATACATATATCGGTGTGTGCGGAACCCATAAGGAAACCAGCCCAAGAGCCTGGCTATCACAGCGGACTCAAATTTTAGTTCATTTCAGCGTCGCGACCGATATACATACCCTTGCTGTATCTACCTTGTGTTTTAAAACATTTGCGCACAGACCATGTCCGGAATTGAAACTCCGATGCTGAAGTAATCGCACTATACCAAGAGTTCATCGTTAGCGACAGTGAGCCCGGCCTTCCCTCCACCTCCTAACGGGCCCTGACGACTGCCAGTCGACCGTGGGTAATACTTCCAAGCGTTGAGCCGGGTGGCACATCGACATTACGCAGATTCACGACCTCCAATTAGCCAATAAACTAGTATCACTCAAAAAGAAATGTCTATTGCGAGTCGGACACCGTCGTTGACACCATCGCGGTCGCCTTCTCCTGTACCTCCTGTACAACCCGATCACTTTTACGGGTCTGACAATATTCACCTCCCGCCTTCACCCGCTTCTGATGGCAAAACATGGCTCGATCCGGATGACGATCCTCTCGCTCATCGCGGGATCCCCGTTTTCAAACCAACCATGGACGAGTTTGATGATTTTGAAGATTTTGTGTCAAAGATTGAATGTTGGGGAACACGGAGTGGCATTGTGAAGGTCATACCGCCGAAGGAATGGTGGGTCTCTGTGACATTGTCAATTTGGTGCACTCACTCGTATGGTCAAGGACGGATGTTTTGCCAGCTCTGAAGGACCAGTTGTCCATGGTGAAAATCAAGAGTCCCATCGAGCAGCACATGCTTGGGCGGAGCGGCCTGTTCCGGCAGGAGAATCTTGAAAAGCGTCGCATCCTGAGTGTCCGTGAGTGGGTGGAGTTATGCGGCAAGGACGAATTCAAGGCTCCTGGCGTTGAAGACATTGGCCTCCACGCGCGAAGCGCAACCACCAAAACTAAATCCACATCCAATGCCACGGCGAGACGGAGGGTGGCAACAAGGAAATCGGAAACTGCCGAGCTTGATGACACTTTGCAGATCAAGCAGGAATCAGTCGACCAGGATCACTTGGAACAACCAGATGACGATCCCGCTCAGAGTTATCTTTTGGCATCTCCTCCGGACAGTGCAACCGTTCCGGCTACACCTTTCGACGTTGCTGATGGCGATCATCTGAATGACACCAACAGCCTCGCTTACGCCCAGTCGGCCAAAACAGAGACTGGGTCTATTCAGTCACGATCAGCTGAAGAAGACAAATTGAAGCCCAAGGCGAAACGTTCCACACAGACACGCGAGGCCAAGGAAGCCGGTTCCGCAGAACGCGCTGCCCGCGACATCGCTTTTCTTGAGACCTTTGATCCCCGTTCTCATTGGCTGCCTTCTAATACCAAGTCTTCTGACTACACCCCAGAATTCTGTCAAAAGCTGGAGAGGCAATATTGGCGAAACTGTGGCTTAGGTAAACCCGCTTGGTATGGAGCGGATACGCAAGGTGCATATATATCTTCTGTCGATCAACTCCAATCTGATTACACGTCATAGGTTCTCTCTACACGAACGACGTCAAGTCTTGGAATGTCGCTCATCTTTCTTCAGCGTTATCACGCCTTCTACCGACTTCGCAAGGTCTACCCGGGGTCAACACACCGTACCTCTATTTTGGCATGTGGCGCGCAACGTTTGCATGGCATGTTGAGGATATGGATCTATTTAGCATTAATTTCATCCACTTCGGTGCGCCTAAGTTCTGGTACTCTGTCCCACAAGCTAGAGCGGCCGCTCTGGAACAAACCATGAGAGGTACTATCAATGTTTTCCGCCATTTACCTTTATATTAAAGATTGGAATGACTTGAAATAGGCTACTTTCCCAAGGACACATCACAATGTCCTCAATTCCTTCGACACAAGTCATTCCTCGCTTCGCCTACTCTCCTTGCCCAATCAGCTTGCCGACCTAATGTGCTAGTACAACACGCTGGCGAGTTTGTAATTACATTTCCCCGGGGGTACCATGCCGGCTTCAATCTCGGTCTCAATTGCGCTGAAAGTGTGAACTTCGCTTTGGATAGTTGGCTAGAGCTAGGGAAAAAAGCTCAGGCATGCCAGTGCGTTACGGATAGGTGCGTCTTAATCACTGCTTCGCCCTTTGTAAAACCATATCCACACCTTGGCCCATCCACAGCGTTCGTATAGATGTCAATCAACTCTTGCTCGATCGGGAGATGGAACGGTTGAACCCGGCCGTTGATTCTAAAACCGGGCGATCAAACAAGCCAACCGTAGACCAGGATGGCAAACCACGAGTAGCTCGCAAGCGAAAATCAGCCGGAGGTGACGATTTACCGAAAGCGAAAAAGATCAAGCCGACGGACAGTTCCACCAGCAAGGCATCGAGTTCGAAGATGACATTGACATTGAAACTCGGTCCGAGGCCTGCCGAACCGGAAGCTTTCCCATGCTGCTTGTGCGTTTCCACGGGTCGAGAAGACTTACTCCGGGTTCATGACCCCCCCATTGGTCGGAAGGATGCCATTGATGGCATGGGCCATCCCAAGGTATTGTTGGCACATGAAGAATGCGCAAATATTGTTCCAGAAACTTGGGTGGACGAAATTGATGTAGAGGAGGATGGACGTAAGGTGAAGGAGAGGGTCGTATTCGGTGTCGACGGCATTGTTAAAGATCGGTGGAATTTAGTACGTACCCTCTGATCCAAAGAGTCTCAGACTGGTGTTTGACTTTATTATAGAAATGTTCCGCATGTTCGAAGTCTCGATACAAAGCGCATGGAGCTCCCATACAATGCACTAAGGGCAAATGCCCCAAAGCATTTCATGTCTCCTGTGCGCGAGATGGAGAGGACAATGGGATCGTATTCTGTGTACTGCGGGAAGTGGAGAAAGAGGTTGTGCTTCTGGATCAAAATTCTGGGACCGGGACGAACTGCGACCAGGTTTTGGGACAAGTGCCAGCACCATCCAGTACTGAACCGGAACATGTCTCTCACACATCTACTGATTCATCGACCGTTATATGCCATACATCCGGTCCCCGTGTTCTGAAAGTCATTCGGAAAGTCGAGGTGCAAGTTCTATGCAATCAACATAATCCGGTTCGTACTTATCATTGTCTCAGAATTGTAGCCAATGTTGATGATGTATTGCTGCCACTCACATAGGCGATTGCAGCTGCAAAGAAGGCTTCCAAGCAAGATCGGATTCGGAATGATCTGGTCGCTTTGCCGCCAATGACGCGGATCAAAATCCGTGTCAGCGCAGGGGTCTTTGAAGTGTCACTTATCCGAGTTATCGAGGCTTCCAAGTCTGTCGAGGTTTTGTGGGACAGGGGAATTAAGCGGGAGTTCAAATGGGGCAGTGTCGTGTTCGGCAGTACAGATGGTCAGACTGTGCTTCAGAAGCCTTCGGAAATTGCACCGGAACCGGGGCGTAAGTTACTCACCTCATAATAATGTCTCGGGCTGACGTACCGTCTATTTTTTTTCTTTTGGAAAAAAAAAAAAACCGCTCCGCTTCTAAAGCGTCGCATCCCGTGATGACCTTCCCATCCGTATCTGCTGCCACTCAGCGCGTTCCTGCCCCTGGAACGCCGTCTCTCACTCATGGAACTTTGTCGCCATACACCCCTTACCAACCGCGCCGCGACTACAGGACTTGGGCGTATCAAGTTGAGACAAGCGAAAATCGGTTCTCAAACACCCTCCGGCTGCCGCCAGATTCATACAATGGCTACTACCGTGACTCTCCCTCTGCAACTATATCCTCCAAGCCGTACAATCAAACCGCAACTCAATACCGTGCTCATTTGCAATGGCAGCAACCTTACACGGGCCCTCGGCCAGGTTCCGTCTTGTGTCCATCCGAATCCTCCGTAGGGCATCCGTCACATAGCGCAGACGGCGTATCACATATCGGTCGAATAGACCAGGTATCTACATCCGACCAGTCCTCTGATCTGGGCGGAGCTACCTCGCAAGCCTCGCCATGGAGTTATTCCTCGTACAATGGTAGTCCACTTGCACAGCCTGCAGCAAATCCGCGTGTACTCTTGGACGCGCAATCTGCCGAACAGTCCACGCCCTCTGCTAATAGCCACGTTCTAGATCTAGCTGCGTTCAAAGACCTCTCGTCATTACCTGCTCTTCAGCCTGCCCAGATCGCAAGCATATTGCGCACCAACCCAGAACTTCGAGACGCTGTGTGGGCGGCGGTTGATAGGCAGAGAACAACTAGTTCATGATTATCGTTTAGAATTTTTTTTATCTCATAAAGTTACTGTTATTACATAATAAAGGGTTATCATGTTTCCAACGCATCACGTGCGTCGAATACAGTTGGTTGCATAACTGCACGCTGCTAGTATGTGGCTAATTTCTGGGCCCTTTGACGGTGAAGAAACAGGAGAAGTCGGTTTCCAAAGTAAGGTCTGCATATTCATCCGAGAATTTATTCAACTCAACCAATATAGAGGTGAAACTCCTGAAAGCAAGTACGAAGTATGTGCTTGGCAGAAAGGAACGCCAGTTAGTGGTCAATCACAAGAAGGTCTCCCATGATCATGCCGAATTTTTGGTTGGAAATTACTCCCAAGACGATGTGGTATGTCCGCCATGCCTTCCTCTGCGATGTCATTCAAGTTATTATGCTAGAACAACCCCTTGAGCATTCCAAAACTCGAGGTGCTTAATAGCAAGAGCAAGGCAATGAAGCTCTCACGAGGGTCAGAGACCCTTATCGTAAATCCGTCGGCGACCCAAGAGTTGCGAGATGGTGATACGCTCGAGATCGTTGCTGGAATCCCCCTGTTGTGAGTCGCTACTGCAAAGGTTCATCACAATTATGATGATTTTTTGTTTCAGAGTACGATGGCTGCGAGTTTGCTGTTACATCCAAGCTAGTCGAGGAAAACCCATCTTCTCTCTAGACGCATGTGCTCAGCTTGGTGCGTGACGAGTCTTTTAAAAATCATTTGCATATTCGTTCGAGAGCTCATGTGAGTCTTTACATCAGGCGTAAACATGGTCCATACCCTGGGTCCTCATATCACACATCATCTTACCCAGACATTTCTTGTAGGTCTCTCCATCGCTCATTCTCTCCTTTTGGCCGCGCAATTCGTGAAGTCGGACTGGTTAGGCGAGGTCATCCGTCTAGGCACTCTCCCTATGGACAACGAGCTCTCAAATGGAACCTCACTGGAGAAATCTTTCGTGCTACCGCCTGTCGCGAAGTTCCGCCCCTCCTTCACGCCTTCCCTTCCACCGCATTTGAAAGTATTCAAGGTCTGGGAACCAAACGAGGAACGATTGAGCATGTTTATGGGATATAGATTTTTATTCATTGGTGAGAAGGGAAGGGAGGTGGATCCGGAATTGAGGGAGATTGTCGTGGGTGGTGGAGGGGAATATGAGGGATTCAATGTTAATGGAGGGAGTCCCAAATTTCATCAGCTACTCTTAAAAGGGAAAAGGCGAGTGACAGAGATGGCTGAACGTGGCAAGGGTTTGGTCATTGTTGCAGAGGAGAAGGCTATGATAGCTGGAGTCGGGCAGGACGTCTGGAAAGAGTTGGTTGATGAGGCGCGAAGGTTGTCATGTCTACTGCTGTTTTATGCCTGGTGCCTGACCGAACACTTGAAGCTTCCAGTTGCGCTTCACCTCAGCCGACACTATTGTCCAATCTGTCGTCAACCTGGACGTCTCCAATTTTGCGGATGTCGCTGAAAGTGAATGTCTTAAGGTTATGCTCCGTGCTTACTTGCTGACATGCGATTATTTTCTCTATCCCATCTGAATTAGCTGTCCACGAGTCTTCATCCTCTCTACCAGAATACGTTCCGAACACACACCCAGATGAACTATCAATTTCACGGGACGAACTGCCCTCTTCTGAGATTGCTGGTCCTTCGCGTAAATCAAGACGATTAGCCACGCCATCTATTTCCCGCGCATCGTCCAGGGGCAACTCAGTCGATCTATCGGCGAGGGCATCAGCGGAGCCAGAGGTTCCTCGCAGGGTACGAACACGATTGCTGTTATCAATACGGGGGAACTACTGAATCTTCGAGGTCACATTCAGGCATTAACCAGGCGCGCCAAAGCAGGCAGGCCGGTAATCATTGGGATCGACGACCCATCGGCAATCCTCGATGCGGAACCTGATGTTTCTGACGCCCTCCCATTAGTTGCTGGAAATGTAACGATTTCCGCCGTAGCCGACTATACTGTTAGTCTTTTTGATTTACGCATCTATTCCGTTTTACACTAAAATGATGATTTTTGTGGGAATTTAGGCACCAGCACCTCGCTCGTCACGACTGAAGCGTCGTGCAGGGACGACCGCCAAGTCGGCTACCTCACAGCCTTTCTCCATTAGCGATAGGACGGAGGATGAGCCACCGCTGAAAAAGTTTAAAGCGTTATTCGAAGCGAGCGACCCGGATCGCATTGTTGGAGACAGACTTCAAAGCCACGAAGGGTCAAGCCAAAGTTTTGCTCAGACTCAAGCGATGGCGGAAACCACATGCGGTGGCAGCAACTCATTAGCACCACATGTTGTGAGAGAGGAGGTAGAAAGTCAAGCGTTGAGATCCTTGTCCGACCGTCAACGGACAAAACGCAAGGCAGATGTTCTGAGTAGCGACGATCCAGAGGTTCAAGCGGTTCAAGCGTCGCATGTAGAGAGGGTAGTTCAGACCATTTCAAGGCCGAACACAAAGAAGCGCGCCGTCGAGAACTTGAATGCAGTGGCGCCGACCACTATCGCGGGGAAACCAGCCAAGGGAACGAAAACCATTTCGGGCGCTGCTACCGGAAAACCCGACAGAGACGAAGCATTTCTTCAAGCACTCGCTTCAACTAAAAAGGGTAAAAAAACTGAAGATTCTTTCGATCGCGAGTTCAACAAACTCAAAATATCGAAGCCCGATTTGAATCAAGAGGAACAGCAGGCAATGTGGTCATTGTTAGAAGATTTCGAAGATGAGAGAAATGTTCGAGGTAATTTTATGGTGATAATGGAGATGGATGTGTACAAAAAGGAGAAAGAACCTAGAGCAGCGAGGGAAAATAGTTCGAAGCTGGATTGGCAGCTCAGGGCCAACTTCAAGAAGTTCAAGGTATGTTTGTCAACCATGAGATCGTGCCAGCAGTTTCTTACAGTTCGTGTAGAAGGCGGTTGTTGCATCTCGGCCATCTATTGAACTAGTTGTCACAGAAGAGAATGATTATGGCACGGGCTCCAGTAAGCCGCTGAACATCTTTTGATTTCCATTGAAATGCTCATGGGATCGCATCAGCCTACTGGAAAGGAAAGTACTCTCTGCCTCCGAACGATGCTCTTCCTCTGAATTCGGGAAGGAGTCAAAAGTCAGCACAGCCATGTTCCAAATCACAGACTGATCGTGCACGACCCAAGAAAGCTCGAGCCGCGGTTGTCCATGACTCCGACATGGAGGTCGAACAAACTGTTCTTGCCGAAGGTTTTCGAGATAAATCTCCAGCTCGGAATTCTCAATCTCTCTTTTTGGATTCTGAAGAGGAGATCAAAATCCAAGAGGTCAACTTCGATAACCGCCCGAGCCCAACTACCGATGAGATACTTACCCTGCAATCAAGTGGGCAAGTTGGCTCACATGCTTCTGCTCCTCACAGGGCGAAAGCCAAGAAGCCGGTTGCCGCGATCATCGTAGATGATGATTCAGATGATGGGGCCACTTTCAAAGGATTCCAGCGTAAGAAGCGAGGCAATAAGCGCTGATAGTGGGGTTTTCTCGTCAAGCCGCATGCTTAACCTTTGTGTCTAGAGGTTCCGAAAGCAAAAACATGACATTCCTTCAAGGAGTAATAATATACAATGCTCTACGTTTCCTGCGCCTCCCGCTCCAGTTCTTCATGGATAGAAAAACTAAGGCGTCTCTGAGTTTTTGTTGCTTGCCTTCCCCCAGTTTGTCTGCAAAAGATTGTCTGGTTATTTATTATTCTTCACAAGTCAGCCAAAGGACCTTCACCGTTGCTCCTGACAGACAAAACTCTCCGGAGCGCCTTCCCAATCCTCCAAGACATACTTACCAATTCCTCCTTCCGGACCTGCGATCTCTGTCTCGGGACCAAATAAGTCGAGGGCCAGCTGTGTATGGCTTACCCCTGCGTATGTTGTTACACAGCGAGGGTTGACGAGTATCCGCGCTGGTTGAAAGTCCGAATTAGGGATGGAAATGCGTGGTGGGACTTCGGCCAGGGGTTCATCGGAGTCGGGCATTGCATCATAGTCAGAACCAGCATTGGCGTCGGCATCAATTTCAGGAGCCTGACGGCGGATAACAACATGCGAACCTCTCAGTTCACGTTTTCTTGTCGGAGCTTCATTGACCGAGTCGAGCTCTTTCATCGCTTGTTTTGCGGTGTTAACCCATACGTCTCTACAAAACCAGGCCTGGCTGCTGTCTAGACACGGTGCCTCCGGACCTCTGGTGGGAGCAGTGTTGGGTATGGAGACATTATGGAAGTCAGTGCCAGCACGATACGTGATACCCTGATAGTAAGACTGCTCTGGATCTATGACATGTGTCCCAGATTCACAGCAGAATACCTGGAAAGGCAGGTGCTGACCGTACCGAGCGGAGCCAGCTTTGTTACGGGGAGGGACAGCGTCCGGCTTAGAAGACGACTTGGATTGGCGAAATTGGTCGCCGTCGATATCTCGTGTACGCCATCTTGGCACATATGGGTTATCAAAATGGTCGACCCAATCCAATACCGCTTACCGGTCTGAAAATATGAAAAAGCCGTCATGCTCGGCCCAATCCATGCCGCAAACCATCACAGCCTCATTGGCGATGCTGACCTTGATCGTTTCCAGGATGTCATTGGGACAAGTAAATCCCTTGAGCCAGATGACACGGTGGAATTTGATTTTACGTTTTTGGTATAGCTCCCGGAGTGGTTCGAGAGCAAGGTTGCGCATGTGTGCTTCCTCAACGGGGTAATATGCGGCGGCGGGATCCTCTGTCATGGCAGGTACGCGACGAATCCTGAATGGGACACTCAATAGAGTAAGAACTGCCTCGCAAAGATCCGTAAGCGTAGCAGTAGAGTCTGTCGAATCATAATCGAGCATTGAAACGAAAAGGTTGAAAGTACCGAGTCGTTTTGCCATCTGGACGATAACTGCGAGTTGGTCAACTAGAAAATGGTCGGCGGAATGGATGACTATGGCTATGTAGTATAAGTGGTCCTCTCGAGCGAGGTCGTCGTAAGCGTGTTCGTATTTATTTTGCCCAAACGGCCGAGTGAGAGTTGGACACAGCGCAGCAACCCAGCCATTAAGGGAGAGAAGCTGATCGATGGCGCTCAAGACGCTTTGCGCATCCATACGCGACGTGTCCTTCGTGACAATGCTGTTGATGGTAAAAATCGCATCGTGTGGGGCAGGCAAGTCCACTTACTATGGTTTCTGAAATCGATCCCAGTAGTCTCGCACCCCATTCCTCACAATATCTCCGAGTAGGTCATCCCTTTCATCTCGGCCCATTCGAACTTGCAGGAACTTATGTTTTTGAACATTCAAAGTCTTGTCGGGGCGTGTAACACGTTCCAGAACATTGCGCTCCAGAATATCATTATGTTTAGCATGATGGAAAGAGGATACTGTGGAAGACGTTGAAGCTGAAGAAAAAAAAAATAGACGGACGCAAAGGCCAAGACCTAGAATGATGAGCAAACGAGTAAGGCTTCGCCGGCGTAGGGAAATTGCCATCGAGTCTTTTGAAATCGTTGTCGGTCAGGCTCCCTGCCGTGATTTTGTAGCGTACCTTTTGGCAGGCTGCCGGCAGTTACACTATAACACAGGAGACGGATGAGGATTTTTTGCCACCAAATAATATTGATATCCACTCAAATATTGAAATAATTTTTGTTGTTATCATAAGTCCGAAAATGTTGGAAATACTAGGCCCAGTACTTTGATACCGAACAGGCTCTAAGTTAGCTTCCCATCAATCTGGGCTGCCATGGGATCCTGCACATGGTCTCAACATTGATGAGCATACTCGGCCTGTGTGGGAGGAGTATATTAAGGTATTTGTCCAGTTTTTTTACCGTATAATGTTGTATCGAGTTATTTCCCAGAAAAACCCAAAGTTGGCCGCTTTTCGTACTTCAGGCTGGAAGTATTATCAGGATATGCTCACTCTCATGCCATCCCAAGCAAAAGGAAAGAGTGTCTACCGAGAGAACAGTCAGACAAGCCATGAAGTGCTGCAGATGAGCTCCAATAGCTCATCGTCGTCTTCAGGAGCTACTGATGATGCCCGTCTCTCAGATGGCGATGTGAATGCTGGTGGATCTAGGGTCAATAGTGGGAACGGGTTTCCCATTGACAGCGACGGCCCTCTCCCACCCTCTTCCCGCCCTGTCTCACCATCCCATTCTGTCCCGTCTGCCAAACGTAAATCACCAGCCGAATCCCTCATCTTACCCTCACAATCATCCTTACGGGAATCTCGCAGTAGCAAGCGTTCACAGATAACAGGGCCAACTGCCCTGAATCGTATTGGAGAGGAATTGTCCTCCATCAATGCAACTATCCGCACTGCCTCTGAGTCAAAGGCAAAATTCACTCAGCAACGACTCACCAAGGTGGATGACGATGACATCAAGAGTGAGGCACGGCGTAAGGTGCAGGTGGAAAAATACCTCGATGACGATTAGGGTTGACCACGGGTGTGGTATGGGTTGGGTTTGCCAATACCATACCCGCACCTGTGAAGACCGTACCCGTGACGGGTAGCACCCGCCACGAACCGTACGACCCGCGGGTGCTACAGGTCTGTGGTGGGAGCTCGTTCCGTCCTGGTCATTGTCAGCCTCGCGAATGCCTCACCATGTCAATTGACATGTGGCTGACGCGGTTCACGAGGTCATTTGAGGGGGGGTCATGGTTCTGTCAACATTGTTGACAGTCCCCATGGCCCTTCATTCCCTGGCCCATCCTTGTCCCACGTCGCGTCGTTGCTGACCTCGTCACCGTTGGCCAATCGGCTGGTGTCATTGTGGCCGTCGTCACCCCGGCCGTCATTGTCCTGGCCGTTGTCGTCCCGGCTGTCATGGTCCTGGCCGTTGTCGTCCCAGCCGCCATCATTGTGGCCATCGTCGTCCTGGCCATCATCGTTCTGGCTGTCATCATCATGGCCGTCGTCCATTGTCATCCTGGCCCTGGCCCTCGTCGTCATAATCTCGGGCCCTCGTCGTCCACGTCCACCTCGTCCTATCCGCGTTGTCGTCCCCATCACCGTCACCGTCCTTGCTATGGTATTCCACGTCGTTTGCGTTGCCACAGGCCGCTTGACTGCTGCCGCCATCTTCGCATACACATTGGCCCGCGTTTCGACGCCGTTAGGCTGCAGGCTCGCACTTGCGACTTCTTGGCAGTGGCATCGTGGCTTTGAGCTGGTATTGGTGCCCGATTGGCTGGGCGTTGGTGCCGGCGTTGTGGGATTGCGGTCTGGGATGCGTTTAGACGCGTCCTCTTGTGGGCGTGGGGTTTTGGGTTGGGGTTTTCGTGGTGGTATGGTAATTCAATATTATCTAAGAAAAGATAGTCAGTTTAATGTCAAATACAAAAGAAATGTACCTGAGGGCACGTAGCCCTGTTGTTGTCACCAACCCATCGAAAACCGCGGTGTCGCGGGTACGGGTCACGGTTTGGTTGCGGGTGCCAAATTTGGCAACCGTACCCGTACCCGCGCCACCCGTGACCTAAAAACCATGGGTAAACCTGTACCCGTGGTCAACCTTAATGACGATTCAATACTTGCTATATTTGACGTTGTGGCTGATATACAGATGGCACGAACATACCTTGATATCAAGAGGGAGAGCCTTCGCAAGCGCTGGATTCAGAAGGAGCTGGAGAAAATGCACCGTCGTATGCCTGACTTTTCCCAAATGGACACGTAACTTACCATCCTTCCTGCCGTTCCTTCATATGTATTTTATGTATACCCTCAATTTATGTCTTTGAAGAACAGGATGTCATTGAACGGAACTAAGAACAAAACACAAAAAAAAACATGATGAGTACATAAAAATTTACATGGCGCCCCTCCTCTCCATAGCTTCCCACCAGGCAAGGTAATCTCCCCACATCTGCTGTGCAATCGTGTCCCGCTTTGCGCTTGCATTTGCATGGCTTCGATGGGTTGAGCTAATTTGCCAAAGGGGGTGGCATCAGAAGAGTCATCAGAATCGGTGATGTATGTCTCGATTTCATCAGGGTCATAGCGACGGATGAAATTGTGGAGTGCACAGAGTGCAGGGGGGATTCTTGCCTGTACCTTCATGCTGTACTCAGGTGGAATGAGGAGAATACGGAAGCGGCGTTTGATGACCCCGAAAATGCGCTCAACAATGTTGCGTAAAGAAGAGTGTCGTAGGTTAAACAACTCTTCTTTATTTTCAGGTCTGAAACTTAAGTCAGTATTTTTTTGTGGTTGTAAATAGGTAAAATATACCAGTGTTCACCTCGGAACCATTCATCAAGGTGATAGCGAGTTGCACGATATGGAACCTGGAGTTCCTTGATAAGGGGGAACCCAGCATCAGCTAGGTAGAATTTCCCTTCTGGTACAAAGAAGTCGTGGAAGCGCACATTGTTGAACATTGCTGCATCAGCAGCTGTGCCGTCCCAGCCACTCACGACATAGAGAAACTGGAGGTCGAAGCTCCAGGCCATCAAACAGTTCTGTGACAAAAAACCCTTTCGATTCCGAGAATACTGCCTTTCAGCAGCTGAAGGTGAGCAGTGGATGTGGGTGCCATCAATGGCACCCAATGCATCTGCAAAATAGGGGAAAAATTTGGAGTTGTTGGCGATTTTCGAAGGGATCGGATCGGAAGCTTTTGGTTGCTTCACATATTTGGTATAAAATGGCAGCAAGGAAAAGGCGAGTAACATGCGATAGAAACACCTGCAGATTCTTAATTAAATAGCACTAGGACAAAAATAAAAACATACTTGGATATTGTATCATTTGAATGTTGAAAGCACTCCCCGACATGTCGAATGGTTAAACCGGTGACACAAGTGTAGAGGAAGATAGCAAGCTGTTCTCGAGGGGTGACATGTTTGGAATCCCCATAACCCATCTTTCGCAGCACGCTGAGGAGACGCTTGAAAACGTGTAGGTGGACGCCAAGCTCACACCTGATATGTTCAGGATGTCCTGTCATCAACTCATCGACCCATTCATCACCAGAAAGCGCTGAAGTGTGGTAAGGTAATTTCTGATAGTAAGATTGAGCCCAGAGGTACACAGCACTGCCAAGGGCATTGACAATAAATGCAATTATGGCAAGTTCATCGTCAATCCCAAGGCCCAAGATGTCGTTGTCAGTGTCAGAGTCCATGCTGATGGCAATGATAGCGGCAGCCTGAAGTTGGTTTGAACTCAATTCAAACTCAGCATCAACCTCCGTTGATTGCTTTGCCAAATAAGGGAAATACTAGGCCCAGTACTTTGATACCGAACAGGCTCTAAGGTTTTCTAAATGTGGTATTCACACCGAAGATAGTGCAGGCAGAATTTTAAACTATTTGGTCTCCAGATATCCAGGCACGAAGCCGTGTGCCTGAATATCTGGAGACCGAATAATCTAAAAATTTGCCTGCACTAGTTTGGTGTGAATACTGCATTTAGATAACCTTATTGTTTACAACATTTTCGGACTTATGATAACAACAAAAATTATTTCAATATTTGAGTGGATATCTCAATATTATTTGGTGGCAAAAATCCTCACACAGGGTGTGCAGTAGCATACCATGTCACACAGTATCTTGAAAGTACTTGACAAGTATACTAAATATCATTACCAGAACTTTCAGCATGGTATTGTAACAGTATTCAGATATAAACTACAATACTTGTGCTCAAATTCATCTGAAAGTACTTGTTTAGAGGGCCAGTGCTGCGCATGGCATGAACAAGTTCTTTTTTCTCCCTTCCAACTTCCATGATGAAGTAAGCAATAAGATTAAGTTGCATAAAGCATTTTACATATGATATGAGACATATATATTGTATATTGCAAATTGTTCTAATGAGTCCACCTCATACCTCAGCAACATAAAAAGTAGACAAAATAAAACTACCTAGTGGGTCTTCAGTCTTCATCAACCTCCTCGCTTACTGTCATGTCTGCTGTGCTGCATCATCATGTAATATTCCCAGCCATAAAAGAAATGTTCAAGGAGCAACAGAACAACTACCAAACATAACTGTCTCCTAAACAGTATAAGAACAATTGACTTACATTTTTTCAACCCTACTTCTCTATGACCTTGAATGCTGTACAACAGATGAGTCATCAATATGAAGACAGCTGTGCTTGTTGAGTGGGCTAATGTTGCACATGGCATAAACAAGTCTGTTTTCTTTCATTTTATTTGTATGATTGTTACTAACATCAATAAGTGATTAAAATACAATTAACATATAACACAGGGTGCACAGTAGCATACCATGTCACACAGTATCTTGAAAGTACTTGACAAGTATACTAAATATCATTACCATAACATTCAACATGGTATTGTAACAGTATTCAGACATAAACTACAATACTTGTGCTCAAATTCATCTGAAGGTATGAAGGCAAATGAGACTTATACCTTTTCAATAACATCAAGCCTTTTGTTTCACTACTTTCACTGTATTTACAGCAAAGTACTGTATAGTTTGGATAGAATACTTGCAGCCTAAGATGAATCAAAGTATTAAACCAGTAAGGAAGTTGGGCCACTTTTACTATTAGGATACCTTTTGAATCCTTTCAAGATACAGTGTGAAATAGTATAGTACTGTTGCCATATTGTGGATTTAAGATACTGTGTCAATACTTTTAAGATACTTTTATTATAATAAAAGTACTGAAACAGTATCTTAAAAGTATTGACACAGTATCTTAAATCCACAATATGGCAACAGTACTATACTATTTCACACTGTATCTTGAAAGGATTCAAAAGGTATCCTAGTAGTGAAAGTGGCACAACTTCCTTACTAGTTTAATACTTTGATTCATCTTAGGCTGCAAGTATTCTATCTGAACTATACAGTACTTTGCTGTAGATACAGTAAAAGTAGTGAAACAAAAGGCTTGATGTTATTGAAAAGGTATAAGTCTCATTTGCCTTCATACCTTCAGATGAATTTGGGCACAAGTATTGTAGTTTATGTCTGAATACTGTTACAATACCATGTTGAATGTTATGGTAATGATATTTAGTATACTTGTCAAGTACTTTCAAGATACTGTGTGACATGGTATGCTACTGCGCACCCTGTGTAAGATAATGTGCGATATCACATTGAATTTTATGTTTAAAGTAAAAATAATAGTAGATGATCAGAAATAAGCTCATTTCTGCTTATATGGCTGATATTTCCATATATAGTAACAGTGGTCACATGTGACTATGACTCATGTGATCAGCTCAAAATTTGGGATATATGGTGTAAAATTGCCTTACATGGTTAGACTGGTCACATGTGACTATCACCAATGCAATCAGCAACAAATTTGTTGTACAATATCAAAAATTACCTTATATGGTTAGATTGGTCACATGTGACTGTCACAACCTGCCCGAAATGGTTATATTAGTCAGCAGTTCGATTTTCAGCTGGTTCTGACAAGAATTGAGACTGGTACAAATATTTTGAATATAATTTAAAGGTAATTTGTCTTTTGTGAGACAACCCATATTTGGATGCTTATGTAAGCTTGTCCACACATGGCCCCAACGGTATCTGATTTTCCATTGTCAGAAGTAGAATCATATCTCTTCCCCAAAAAGATTTTCTCTATAGGCGATGCATGAACATTAATTAATTAATTAATCAATCAATTAATTAATTACGAATCCTCACTGAACCATGTCTGATAAAGAACGAGTCTTTTAATAGATTAAAAGAACTCGTAATCAAGGAAAATGAGACTTATACCTTTTCAATAACATTAAGCCTTTTGTTTCACTACTTTTACTATCTACAGCAAGGTACTATATAGTTTGGATAGAATACTTGCAGCCTAAGATGAATCAAAGTATCAAACCAGTAAGGAAGTTGTGCCACTTTCACTACTAGGATACCTTTTGAATCCTATCAAGATACAGTATGAAATAGTATGGTACTGTTGCCATATTTTGGATTTAAGATACTGTGTCAATACTTTTAAGATACTGTTTCAATACTTTTAAGGTACTGTTTCAATAGTTCTAAGTTACTGTTTCAATACTCTTAAAGAACTTTGCAAAATAGTATAGTACTGCTTCAATACTGGTCAGATACTTTGCAAAATGGTATTGGATAGTTATTTAATGCTAAAACCCTGGGAAATATAGGGCTGGGAATTAGGATTCTGAAGTTCTGGGAATTCTGAGAATTGGAATTCCAATACTGGGAATGCTAGGAATGGGCATTTCAAAGTGCAGGCTTTGGGATTCTGAGAATTCTAAAAAGACAATTCCGTGCAAATTCCAACCAATCGGTACACCCAGTCATTTTGGTTAACCCAATCACAGATAAAGCTGCGCTTGGTAGGTACACATAGCATAGTTATTGTTGCAGGGGTAGGTTGACCCAAATTACAGCTCTTGCGGTGGAACTGTGTTAGGTTGACCCAGGTACAGCTCTTGCTGGTAAATGGCTGCTGGGGAGGTCAACCCACTGTGAGCTCTGCCATGCAGTGGGTTAACCTGGAACAGATATTGCTAGATATATGGGTTGACCCAGGGCCAGCTGTTCATGGAGGGTAGGTTGACCTGGCTTCAGCTGTCGCTGCAGGACTGGGTAGACCATGTTCCAGCTCTTGCTGCAGAATCGGGTTGACCTGGGTCCAGCTCTTGCTGCAGGGTAGGTTGACCCACATCCAGCTGTTGCTGCTGGATTTGGTTGACCAGGTTCCAGCTATTGCTGCAGGATCAGGTTGACCAGGGTCCAGCTATTGCTGCAGGATCAGGTTGACCCGGGCCCAGCTATTACTGCAGCACCGGGTTGACCTTGGTCCAGCTCTTGCTGTGGGGTAGGTTGACCCGGGTCCAGCTCTTACTGCAGCACTAGGTTGGCCTGGGTCCAGCTCTTGCTGCAGGGTAGGTTGACCAGGGTCCAGCTATTGCTGTGGGATGGGGTTGACTGGGTTCCAGCTCTTGCTGCAGGATCAGGTTGACCAGGGTCCAGGTATTGCCGCAGCACTACATTGACCTGTGTCCAGCTCTGGTCACAGCATCAGGTTGACTGGGGTCCCACTCTTGCTGCAACTGGGTGCCATGTTGGTCCACAGGCTTGCACCAGCCATCACTCTGCGTGTTTGTATTTAATGTTGACAACATTGACAGTGCTCACAACAGCTCAAGCCAATATTTATTCAGTCACTGTGATATCAAGTCAAGAACATGTGTGTCAGTCTGTTCATTACCCAAATGTAATATAATTTGAAATGCAATTATGCAATGCGAAGGGAATACACAAATTACACAATATCTCATTCTTAGCTTCATCCCTCACAGGAGCTACTTCTTCCCAAACAACATATATACCACAATCAGACATTACCCCACTTGGAATTTTGTCCCTTTTTTATGTAATATTACTCCACTCTCAATTGGAATCATTACATATCCACTCACTATTACTGAGAATGGAAATATCAATTTATTGTGTATTGCACGTGACCTTGTATAACGCCACAGTCACAACTTCATCCAAGGCCCTACAATTGGATGGCCATATCTCAGCAAGTTTTGCACATATCAACTAGTGGTTTGAAATCCCCATTCCCATACCCATAACCAAGGTGTTGACCACTTATTTTTGTTCTAATATAGCCATTTCCAAATTCAAAAATTTGGCAATGGGTATGGAAGTCGGTTGGACCTTGCAGGCCACAGAGGGCATCAGCCATTGTCAAACTATGTATGTACACTCCAGTGCTTATTTGCTGGGTGCTAAAGACATTTTTGACAGCTCACATGAGAACATGCATGGAAGTACGGTTGCACAGATTGGCACAAGGCTTTCCCATCTGCAGTACATTTACTAGCATTTACTGTGGTTTCAGCTGTCCCCCCCTGGTACTCATCTGTTTTAGATCCACAGGGAGCTATCTTGCTTTCATTCTTCTCCACATCTGCATATTCTTACATGACATGAATTCACCTTCTGGAAATTTACATAGGGTATCAGATATCATACATAACCACAATGGCGGAACCATCCAAATACATCAGCCTCAGTAGTCTGATAAAGAGCTTCAAGCAGTGTACAATATATCTCCATATTGGACAACTCAGTCATTGCCAAACGCATATATTCACCACGACGATGTAAGCGATATTTCATTGCTGAGAAGGCTAGTTCGATGGGGTTGTAGTCAGGGGAGTATGGTGGCAAGAATTCATAATGCATGCCACTAAATATATTTTAGTAGAGATCAATCTGGGCAAATGATTGCTTACTGTGACTCAATGAGCTCCAAAATCTCTGGATGTTTATGAATACGACAGTTGTCCATAACAATGACTGATTTTGGAGCAGGAAATGGTTCCATTTGGTCCAGCAGACGTCCAATAAAGGTATAGAAAAGTTGTGAGTCAAAAGCACCTTCCACAATGTCGCAATGTATAATTCCATCGTTGAGTGATAATCCAGGTAACACTGAGAATCTGTGATCATAAAAGTTAGAAGAGAAGCTGTCAGTGAATAGGCAATACTTGCCGTCGTCCACGGCAGAAGAAGGCTTTGCGTGACGCTTTTCTACCACGTATTGCCCATGCATGTCCACGATAGGTCGTCCAGCGATCCACAGCACTCTCATGAATGAAAACAAGCTGCTCTGCATCATATGTTCCAATACGTGCAGCAAATTCTGCACGTTTCTCAGCACTTCGCTCCATTGCGACACGAGAAAGCTATCAATGATGACCACAGGTTTTGTGAATGAGAATGTCAACTACACACCTTCTTTATGGTATACCCACCTTTTATAAGGGTACGCCATATTGTCGATGTTGATACCAATACACCACACACATCCTCCAACTCTGTCCGAAGCTCATCCAGATAAAGATCTGGAGTTTGATTCAACGTTGCAAACATGTGCTAGACAATTTGCTTAAGCAGAGTATAGTTGACTGAAGAAACAAGCCCACAAACCTGTATATCATAGTCACATAGTGAACGATGTATTTGAGGCCTCAATCGTTTTGGTACATTGACATTGCCTGTTTTTCTGAAATGCGCAAGTATCTTCCAGACAGAGCACAATCCTAGATCAGTGTACATGGAAATCTCCTTGGGCCCCATGGATATACTAAGACGAATGACAATCCAATGGACTTCCTCAGGGATCGGTTTGCCAGCAACCATGGCGTAGGTGGTTGATCCAAGTCAACAAGTTGAATTGATTCTTTTGGTAATTTGGACCTTATCTCACAAGAAAGATAATGACATCACTTTCCGATACCTAATACATATAATGATGGCCTATCCAATGATTATGATGCTCCACCCAACTCTGCCCTGCATGGTCTGAATGGAGAACAATTGATGCCCTGATGCCTTTGTAGTGGAGATTGAAGTGAGTAATGTGGGCAGAGGGAAAGAGAGCTATGTCTCCGTTCCTCAAGCGTACCACCAAGCCCAGCTCAAGCAAACAAAGCTCACCACCAGAATGGTCACCTATCACCAAAACAAGACAAACACGTCGATCCTTTACATCCCTGTGGCAACGTGTGATGACATTGATGTTCAGAACAAAGCCACTGAATGGATGAACGGGGGATGCTTCCTTCCCTGGGAGCACATCCACGAACATAAACAGGTCCTCGTACATTTCAGGCAGATGCTCAATAAGCTGAGAGGAATGTATGAGCACACCAAATGAATGACCTTGATTCGACACCGACCTTTCCTTCCACCCACAAAAAAAAATCCTCAAAAGTATTGCAAAGGTTTGTATATTCACACGCATGTTCCTTGAGTTCCTCAGAGACGCGTGGCATGAGTTGATAGTAATTGGTCTTTGAGCACCCTTTGCGACGTAGCAGATATGGGTGCACATCATGGGGTGCACCATCTCCCTGTTCCAACGTATTAGTAACTGTGTGATAACTGTCAGCCATGAACGCATGCGCGGTCCATTTCTCATATACACATCAAAGTGAATAGCAGGAAACTTGACGCCACTTGAAGCCTCAGAACTATCAGTATAAACCAGGGAAGGGCCACTCTCCACAAGCAAAGCATTGCGTATGTTCCGTTCGAGGGACGAGCGCATGTTCTGTGGCATATCTCCCCAGATGAATGCAGCCAGTGATCCATCAGAGCAATTGAGACGGACATCTTTGCTGCAACCATGCCGATGTCGGCGGCCAATATAACACAAGGAGAAACAAAACTCACCCATCAAAAATATTTTCATCCATCAAAACATATCTATTTGGGCCCTTGACACCGCTCTCATCATATAGCTCAGAAATCTATCAAGGTCACATCAAATCTGCCCCACTCTCAAGTTCATATAACCCTTACCATACAGGCAAAATCATCACTACCCTTGGGAACCTGGGCATTGAGAGCGTACAGTCTTTGCTGATCTGTATATGCTTTCCTTGCCTCATGTTCTCTTGGGTATGGGACTGTCTTGTTCTGTCTAGCATCCATAACAAATCTAGTGTTAAGAACCATGTAGTTCAGGGACACGGGGTCAGGAACCAGAAAACTGCACAGCGGAGGGGCCTGTATGACGCTACCCAAGCTGAGCTGATGCTGAACATGGTTCTGAATGTCACTGCCTGCATCTGAGAATGGCGACAATGGCTGTTCGTCCATGTTCAATTGCCTTGAGGACATGTAAGAATGGAGTAGGTTTTGATTCATAATATGGAGTTGTGCAGGCACCACCAAACGTCCCATTAGAGGCTCCAGACACTGCGCCCAGATTTCATGGTTCCACGTGAGGGACAGAAAAGAGCTGACAAAATATTATTACTATTACACCTATTAAACCCTGATCACTTACTTTTTTTGGATGCTGTCGAAGAAATGATCAGACACATCCAAGTCTGAGCAGTCTATGTCTCCCTTCAAATCCATATCATGAAGCAAACTTGGTGAGAACATAGTGGAAAGTCTCAAAGGGATGTGACGTCGTAGGTAGTCTATGAGAGGAATTAGACGTTCACAAACATCCTTCCCTGCATCCGTTTCTGAAGCGTTTGGTAGGTCGAACTCTATGAGATAAACAGTTGTGCACAGAGGGAGCTACTCACCAGGATCAGGCCAGCGAAGAGTATTTGATATGGCATAAATCTCATCAAACTTCATCTGCGAAATCTCAGCCCTGCAGTTGTTCGCTGCAATAATCATCAGAAAGTATATAGATCCTGTGAGACAACCTTAGCATGGACCGTGCATGACAGTAAGAGGAAGCTCACCAGCACCGGCAATGGAAGCAAACTTTGTACCGATTCCTACCGATGTGCGAAAGGTTGATAATGTTGGGCCACCATCCATCCCCATTAAGTGAAGATTGTAGACATTAGCCACTGACTTATACCTGTTCGTCCTCAAGATGCTACAGGAAGCTGATAAGACACAGCGTGTCAACATAAGAAGGACCCACCAGTCTGCTTTTGCTGCTAGCTGCAGCATATTAATCATAGTAATGAATTCCAGCCCAGTGGCCATTTCCAGGCTGCGTTGGCAACGCCAGACCACAGACTGCAGAGAGTCCATCACGAAAGCACCATTCTCACCCTCCCATGCCCCACCTGCCACCAAAGCTCGCATTGACTGCATCCATTTCTGGGTTGATGCATTCGACAAATTGCTGATAGCACCCTGCGATAAATTGGAGATAGCCTCTGTGGCACGTCCTCCCAAAGTGCTGACAGGCTTCTCAATGACCTCCCAAGCTTTCTGCTGCTTCTTCCCTTTGTTCTTTTTCTTGTGCTTCATACCACCACGATTGCATTCCCCAACCCTGTGAACTGCATACGCGCCCGCCCCAGCACCACAACCTTCCTGCTCCCCAATACGGTTTGAACGGCATCGCTCCCTTCAATCCAATTGGTTTTGGGCAGTGTAAGAATGCGCGTGGTCGGTGTGGATCTGGATGTATGGAGGAAGAACTTAGAAAAAAAGGGAAACGGGGAATGTTGCTCACCATATTGGCACTGGCATTCTGCAGGGAGTCCAGCGCGATGTGTGAAGGTTCAGGCGTCGAAGGAAAAACTCCAAACGGTGAGGAGACACCCTGGGTGGGTGAAGGAAGGCTACCACAAAATGGACTCCCTGGACTGGCAGAATGCGCATGGTTGGTGTGGATCTGGATCTGGATGTATGGAAGGTTGGACAATGAAGGAAGAACTTAGAAAACAAGGGAAATGGGGAATGTTGCTCACCGTATTGGCACTGGCATTCTGCAGGGAGTCCAGCGCGATGTGTGAAGGTTCAGGCATCGAAGGAAAAACTCCAAACGCTGAGGAGACGACCTGGGTGGGTGAAGGAAAGCTACCACAAAATGGACTCCCTGGACTGGCAGAATGTGTGCGGTCACCGTCTGCATTCTGTGAGAAGGACTTGAGCCTGATGTGTGAAGGGAATGGTTGCAAAGGCTGCGTCCACATGGACATGGACTCACTACACTGGCAGAATGTGTGTGGTCAGCATCCCATGAGAAGGACCGGAGCTGGACATGTGAAAGTTCAGCCGTGGAAGGCAGTCATGGTCCAGTGGACTCACCAGAGTGGCAGAATGTGTTGGGTCTGTGTCATTCCGAGAGACCGGACTTGCAGAATGCACATGGTTACCGAAGGCGTTGAGCTTTTGGTATATGGCAAATATACCTGGTGGCAGACTGTCGGCAGATTGATGGAGGAACTGGAGCATGTCCAAGAGCTCCTTCAGCAAAAAGTCCATCAGTACCGGAAGCAGTCCCAAAAAGGTGCACGTTTTATTGCCATAAAACGTGCACCTTTTTGGGACACCCCCTGATGCATCAGCCACTCCACTGGGCCCACGAGACTGAAAGTGTTCAACAGAATGCTCAAAATACTTATCATACGCTGTCATCCCACATAAAAGGATCTTGGCTGCAAGACCGACAAAGGTGAAAGAGCCAGTAGGTAAGAGTGAATGCTAAACCTTCTATGTACTGTAAACTTGAACTCACCTATCTCCATGGAAAAGGCAAAGGCACCATGTCAACCCTGGCGACTTTCATCCCCAGTATGATCTTTCCTCTGCCCTCAGAGCATGAATTCACCAAGGTACCGACTTCAACCTCCACGGCCCCGTACCAGGTCGGCATACCACCCCCCAATCAGGAAGGCTGTCCTGCTTTCATCATATGTGATCCATCTTTACCCCATCGCATGCTGGTGTCGCTTCAAGCCTACCTGCAAACTGCACCTGGCAGACAGCTAGCCCCCTCTGCAGTGCTCATTTAAGCCATTGCAGGACTGGAGAGGTCCCTGAGGGGTTATGTCCTAGACCATGAAACATCATCCAACCTCCTTTTCCATTGCGCTTTCAACCCCATCAGCTGTGCAGTGGAGGAGGTGGACAGTAATCCGTTGCAGCCTGTGACTACCACACGTAACACACTGTTCAACCAGATTCCCGATGGAACCTATCGCCCACACCGAGACGCGGACGCACAGCTTCATGTCAAGTTCAAGAGCTGGACAGCATTTTCACATCATGCGACGAATATATTACAGCTTGGTCGTAACAGTACAGTTCTGGAGCTGAGCCCTAGTGAGACAGGGCATCGCTCCATAATATTTAAGGTGTGCTGATCTGAACCTACAGGAATCGCTCACCTCACCATTTGTACCCCCAGATTGGGATATCTATGTTGTCAGATCTGAAAAAGATACCATATGCTCTGCTCTTTGGAGGTGATCGGTACATGCTCTTCACTCTTTGCCCAATCCCTGGAGGGCCCCTGCACGGCCTTCTGTGCTCAGATATTCTGCATATCCTGGATGCGACAACGCCATTTATGCCCCTAATCATTTACTGTCTGTTGGGTGTGGGTGCCAAGGTCTTGGACGTGCCGCAGCATGTCCAAGTTCCTACAATCTCATTGGTAACATCATTAGGCCGTACACGACATGCAACGAAAACAGCTCACGCAAACGTCCATGCAAGTGCTGCTAAGCTGGCAACAATATTTCCTGGTGTAACTTTACAGGTGCTTTTCTTTCCATCAATCACTTCTACTCAATCAAAGGTCATTTTAGGCTGAAAATTTAGGGCTAACATTCGATCTCGATCGATGTCAACAGGAGACGTACGTGCTGAGTCTTTGCAACATCATGTCTTCTTTGCACATGCGTGGGCCTCCTCCCTCCACCTTCAAGCAGTGGCTGCACAAGGTGACGCGAGTTCTGAAGTCACTTCCTTGGCAACGTCAGCAATGCCGAAAACTTATTCTTACAACATATCTGGAGAGGGGATCAGTTGGGAATGTATTCAGAGGGCATTACACTGATATGCAACAGGAAGACATTGTCGGAAAGGTTGTGGTGGATGGGCCGACTCAGGAACTGCTATATCACGAAGCGAGAATATATGCAAATCTCACAGCGCTTCAGGGCTCCGCAATACCATCTGTGCATGGTCTCTATGTCAGTGGGCATCTTCTTGTGCTGGTCATGCAATATGCAGGAGAGAAATTTAGGTCCTTCTCTGACCTTACGTTGCGTCAGTGGTATGTCCCCACCTATACTAGACTATCACATCTACTTTACTCTTTTTAGGTCAGATCTTTGGGCTACTCTCCTGTTACTTCATCAGGCAGGAGTTTGCCACCACGACTTATGACCTGACAATGTGGTCTTATCTCCCACAGGTGCCGTCCGTGTACTGGACTTCTCACATGCGACTCTCCATAACTGCAGGGGAATAGGTGAATGTTCAGAGCTTCAGGATGCCAGGCTGATGCTGCAGTTCCCTCCATCTGAACCCCATGATTCATATTATTAAAATGTGCAGTATTTCAGTGACGTTTTGTTTTGTCAAATGGTACAAATAAAAATAGGCGAGAAACTAAATATGTGTTAGTACACAAGTTTTTCTCTCGTGTCTCACGTAGGCTCGCTCGCATCTCTCTCTAAGCTCTCTCGCATCTCTTTCTCTTTGCTGATATGGGACGGAAAGCTGTGAAACAACGTAAGGAGGAAACCAAAGCAAAACGACGGCGCACCACCCAAGGGCCTGCCACTTCTGTGCCAGATGGACCCACAATGGTGTCCGATGAAGAGACGGAGACGGAGCCTGTGGTAAAGACAACGAACGACAATATGAATGGGGTCAAGGCCATTGCAGAGCTGGGGAAAAGAGTGAGATTTGTTACCACTACACACACAACCCAATCACGTTCCTCCATCGCTTCAAAATCTGGAGATACCCTTTCCACACAGGCACATTCCAATGCAGAAGCATCAAAGCTGCAAAGCCAGGAAAAAACCTCAGTCAACCAAGTCCAGCGTCCTGGGCGTAAGGCGTCAAGTGGAGTCGCTGCCTTGCTTCAAAGGTTAGCCATGGATGATGTTTCCAAGGAATCTGGTGAGGAATCTGGTGAGGAATTTGATGTCAATGAGTATGAGGAAGAGGAAAACTCCCAGGAAAGAGTTGATGAGGAGGAAGAGCTCAAGAGGTGGCGCGTGACCGATGATAACGATGTCATCAAGTTCAAGCCAAAGCTGAAGACCACAACTAGCAATAAGGTAGCAAAAGGGAAGATTACAGTGGAATTGAGTGAAAGTGATGATGATGACGACGGTGAGTTGCTTCTCCGCAACAGAATGGGAATGATCTTACATTATCACATTTAATAGAACCATTCAACTTCACCATTGAAATAAATGATAGATCGAAAGGGTCACGCACTGTGGAAATTCTGTCATCAATGCTGTCTTGGGGCGATTTCCAGCAAAAACTAGCAGAGGCACTCAACATATATCCGACATCACTATGGGCACAGTATCGATTCAGCTCTGAGAATAAAGACTCACTGCCATGTGATCTCACCTCACAGCAACAATCTACCACTATGCTGCTACGTCTTCGTCCTCTGGTAGTCCCAGCAACGCTCACCAACAGTCAGCGTTCTGCAAGAAAAATGAAAGCTGTGGCAGTGCAAATCTTCAACAAAGGTGACGATCCTGTGCAAAATAATATAAAGGTCTGTAGCACTTTTGCTCGCGGCCATAACTAAATTAGTATCAACAGAAAAATCCTGGGGCTTCAAAGACGTCGACTGTCGGTGACAAGGAAATTGTAAAGTCCAATGGGGATTTGTTCCATGAGCAAAAAGTTGCAGCTAGAAGGGCACTTATTGAAGCGCATTCGTGTGACATTCATAGCCTTCCTGACAAGCCTGTCCTATGTTGGAAAGATTCCCAGAACTCCTGCTACCCCATTACCGGAAGTAACCTCAATTTATGGGCCACCAAGATCGTGTGTTTGGTTGTTTTATTCCAGTCAAATGACGCTGACCTTTCACTGAAGGTCAGAGATCCTGGGAACAATACTATTGACGTGAAACCTGCGGAACTCAACTTCTACAGCAATGCACCACATTCCAGGAATCCCAGCCATCCAATAGCATAGACACAGGCACAGGCACCGCTGCCCAACCCAGGTTTTCCATACGGCTATTACCCCCCACCATATCCTCCAACATGGCCCGGCTACAGTCAAGGCCCACCATCCACTCTCAATCCAGCACAAACTGCAGCAGTCGCGCCTATCAAAGTCAACTATCCCATGATAATTCCTTGGTTGAACTATTGCGACCAACATCCTGATCGCTGTGGAGAAGATTTCAGTGCACATGCTGATAAATTCAATAAAGAAGGTTATCGCCGTCTCCACCAGCTTACTGGAGAACGTGTTTCTGTGGAAAAGTTGTCTGATTGGCTTGGAATTGGTAAAGGTACAGCAGATTTGTTAATACGTTATGCGGAAGAGGACTTGGAGTTGGTGAAGGCTGGAACATTCACAATGACAGTTGAAGAGGACTTGTATGCGTAGAAACATGGATATTGTGACTTGGAAACCCTTTGTTGAGGAGATATGCTTTGAAACATAGATTTTTTTGTTAGTGGGAAGAACATATGAAGTATTCTGAATTAAATAGTTCTATGCCAGTAACAGTACACCCCACTACAATAAAGGTATTAGTGAGAGGGGGACAGCTACAGTAAATGCTAGTAAATGTACTGCAGATGGGAAAGCCGTGTGCCGATCTGTGCAAACGTACTTCCATGCATGTTCTCATGTGAGCTGTCAAAAATGTCTTTAGCACCTAGCAAATAAGCACTGGAGTGTACATACATAGTTTGACAATGGCTGATGCCCTCTGTGGCCTGCAAGGTCCAACTGACTTCCATACCCATTGCCAAATTTTCGAATTTGGAAATGGCTATATTAGAACAAAAATAAGTGGTCAACACCTTGGTTATGGGTATGGGAATGGGGATTTCAAACCACTAGTTGATATGTGCAAAACTTGCTGAGATATGGCCATCCGATTGTAGGGCCTTGGATGAAGTTGTGACTGTGGCATTATACAAGGTCATGTGCAATACACAATAATTATTATTTTATCCAAATACATAATTAAACAATACATGGACTGGGACTGGGACTGGAGTGGAAGTGGAAGTGGCAGCTTTCAGATTATTCGCTGATTGTTTGCTGTGGCAATTGGCCGATTTGATGTGACTAGTGTGACCATTGGACCAAATCAAGGTAAGGTCTTAAGTCATCAAATCACATGTTGGTTGGTTGTCATCAAGGCTGGTGATGTGGCATTGTTTTCACAGTAAGGAACTCATGCTACAATGTACAAAAATGCATTATAAAATAATAGCATACATCACAGGACTAATGAAGCTCATCTAGCATAGTTCAAGTAGTGAGGTTGAGTGAGGAATTCTTCATTGATTTCCTTGTTGCTACTTTTGGATTATTTGGCCTAATTGGGTTAGAGACAGTCTATTCTTAGTACTAGCTTAGTCAGCATGACTGCTCATCCAGTAGTTATTAATCTTCCATACAAATCTACTACAAAACTTGGTGTAGCCTTGGTTAGTGCAAACTAATATAGATAACTCTTTTTTTCATCCAAAAGCCTGTGGTATGTGGAGTTTAAAGTATTGACAGAATGATTACTAAGCTACCAGAATAGTCATGTCGATTTCAGCTTTACGGTCAGCTGATCAGCAAGATCCAAAAGAGGAAGTGTGACTTTGCACAAGTTTGGATAGTGTAAGTAATCTCGTGAATAATTTGAATAATATCAGATTATAATCCCAGCCGAACAGGGCCTTAGGATATTGATAATTGTACTTTTGTTCTTCCTCAAAACATCTTCCCATACCTTTCAAAATATTTTCTCAGTTTGTTAGACCTTTTTTAAAATAAATGAATTCTGAAATAAATAATGTACAGTAATTGTTCATCTTCGTTGTGATTGTTGTCATCTCATTGCTGCTGCCAGTGGGTTGTTGTTGTTGTTGTTGTTGTCATCCTGCTGCTGCTGCTGCCAGTCAGTGGTGGTGACAGCTGATGATGATGACCTTGTCGTCATTGTCATCCTGCTTGCTGTTGGCAGTGCCAATGGCTGTTGTTGTTGTCCTGCTGCTGCTGCCAGTTGGTGGTGATGGCAGCCATCATCGTCGCCATCGTCCTGCTTGCTGTTGGTAGCACCAATGGTGGTCATTGTCATCCTGCTCGCTGTAGGCAGCACAAATGGTGGTCATTGTCATTGTCCAGCTTGCTGTTGGCAGTGCCAATAGCCCTCATCATCATCCTGTTGTTGCTGCCAGTTGGCAGTAGTGAAAGCCAATGTCATCGTCATTGTCTTGCTTGCTGCTGCCAGTTGGCAGTGGTGGCTGTTGTTGTTGTTCTGCTTGCTGCTGTTAGTTGGCAGTGGTGGTGCTTGTTGTCACCATTGTCTTGCTTGCTGCTGCCAGTTGGCAGTGGTGGTAGTCATCATCGTTGTCCTGCTTGCTGCTACCAGCTGGCGGTGGTGGTAACCATCACTGCCGTCCTGCTTGCTGCTGCCAGTTGGCGGTGGTGGTGGTTGTGGTCATCGTCCTGTTACTGCCAGACAGTGCTGGTTGGTGGTCATGGTCACCTCACTGCTGCTGCCGTCATCGACCTGGTTAGTGGGGGTTGGAGGTGTTGGGTACTTACCTTGGCAGCCTAGTGTCCTCACACCCCTCCTTGTTGTTGTGCTGGTCATTGTCATGGTTGTGGTCATTGATGTTGTCATGTCTGTGGTCAAAGGTCAGTGACACAAATACTAAGTCAAAACTTACCGAAAGTGGCAAATCAGACAATGTTTGGCACTGCATTTTGCCAAACATCGGCAAATGGTCCATGTGCGACCTCCAAACATATATAAGTCCTGTACATAAGTCATGTACAGTCATTTGGTAGCTTCTATCTGAGTATCGCTTCAATTCCTATATTGACTTATATGCTTACAGAACAACTATAATAGTTTATTATGTAAATATATGTATTGTAATTTTAATTAATTAATTAATTATTATATAATAATATTGTCCTTATATGGTTATACAATCAATGAAGATTTGAACACCCCAAGCAATTTATAAAACTATTTTTGTGCCTTTTTCTGAGCTTTTCATGAGCAGTTTGACCTTTTGCAAGGGAACCTAGCTTTAAAAAAGTGAAAAATCTTGTGGAAAAGAGTAGTCCTTTTGAACCTTTTTGCAAGAGAAATCCTCTTTTTCAAGAGAATCATCTTTTCTAAGCAAAGGGACATAGCTTAGAAAAGGTGAACATCTTGAGAGCCTTTGAGAGCTTGCACCTCTTGCAAAAGGGTCTCAAGGTGTGGAAAAAGGACCCTGGAATTTGCTGATGTGTTCACATTGACTCACTCCTTGAGACACCACTTTGAAATTTGGCTCTCTCTCCCTCAAATGCTCATCTACTTCTAAATCAAGTACTCAGATATGTTGTAAAGTTACTTATCCCAAAATATTGAGAGCTTCTAAGCAATTCTATGTGAGTCTATCTATACAACATGATTGAGTGTCATTTGTCACATCAACCCCATGAGACACATGTGACATGTCACTTGTGTTATCGAATTATTGGTGATCCAAGTCACATTTCATCCTATCATTCACTTTTTAAGCCTAAAACATCACTGGAGCTACTGTCTACATCCTCTGGCACTGCCAGCTTGCATTTTTTTGGTCAAACACAACTTGTATCATGTGCCTTGAGTTGCATAATGTCACACTCCAAAATCAGAAAATCTAGACATGAGATTTTCTCAGTCAATTCTCCATAAAATCTTTTAATTCTGAAGACAAACTAAGCCACTAATATGTCACAAATAAGTCTTTGGTGGTAAAACAACACACTCTGGGCCCCATTTTGCAGTGTTGGATTATTAACCCTGGATTTTTTGATTAAGGGTTAACTCTTAATTACTACCCTTAATAAGACTTGATTCTGAGGGGTTATTAAGACTCCATCCAAATATGGTATCACCCATCGAAGTTGTCGCCTGATTCCTCCAATTCTCCATCATCTGGTATCTTCTCCCCATCCGCTTCCTCATCTGCAAGCAACTCTATTAGTCTTGCCTCCTCTGTGTATGCCTGCTGCCTGCGGATCTGCCTCACTTGCTTTTCGATGTCCATTTTCTTTCACCCCCCAAACAGCAGTTCCAGTGACCATGGCAACCATTTAGAGTGCTGGCCACAGTACAACCTGTCTGCTAAGTCATTTTCATCATCCTCATCTCGATCTTGTTCCTGATCAACCCATTTTTCAATCTCCTTTCGCCAACATGTATGTGATTTTACCCCTGAGTGTGGCTTCTCGGGTGCCACTCCATTGTTGTCACTAATGTCACCATCATCATCCAAGACATCTGCATATCAGGGTACTGCAAGAAGCTCAGCAACCTTTGCCTTATTGTGGTTTTGCTGCTTCATCCAGTCATCTACAAATCCGGCATCCTTCTGTGATGCATGAAAGTTGGCACCAACCTGCACATGCATGTGAGAACAACACGGTGAGTTTTTTGTACTGTGGCATGAACCTTGGACATCTTCTCAAGCATTGGCAGTTTTATATGATTCTGCAAGCAAGTTTTCTTGATCTTAAGGTCAGAAAAACTATGCTCTAACCCAGCCTGGTTTACTGATATACCAAGCAGGAGCATTGCAAAGTCAGCAAGCTCAGAGACAGACAGCATTTGGAGAAATGTTCTCCACATGGCAAAGGGATTAGCTCCCTGGATTTGGTGAGTTGTAGATCAGTGATATGAGATGAATGACTGACATAGACTCATTGGAAGATGTCCTTGTTTTTCTCCCAGTCGCTAAATACTCCTTTTGAGCTAAAGTAGCTCAGGAAGGCCTCTGAGACATCCTTCTCCTTCCTCTCACATGTAGATTTATATTGTTGCTCTTCCTTCTCAGAATAGGGAACTTTGGATGGTTGAGAATGACATGGCAGTAAGTCTGTGTATGTATGAAGTAACCAGTGATATATATAGAAACAAATGAGAATAACCTTACCTCTAATAGAATAGTGTGCAGGGTGAATGGACTGATGGTGGCTTTGTCCCCAAATCATGCAATGCCCTCAAATGGATTGAGCACGAGTGCCAGCACGAAGATTGGCCGATTAAGGCTGAACACAGGTCCAGGTTACTTGTGGATCACCCACAGGTTGAGCTGTGGGAAACCTGTGGGTACAGGTCTATTTTGTTTCCAAAAATGTAAGATCTGAACCTGTGCAGATCCAGGTCACGAAACTCAAATTTTACATACACCTGTCAGTATATGGACTTTTACAAATGCTGAACTAGTCTATGTCTACTAATGCAGGCATGTCCTTGTCACTCCCATCATCCAGAATGCCATCCTCTAATTCCAATTGAAACATCTCTCGTGTCTTTTGTGCTGCCTCCAACACAACAGCTGCAATTTCTTGATGCCTGGGTGCTAGTCAAGTAAGAAACTGATATAAAAATGAGAATGGAAATGCATGAGAAAATGAGAACACAATCTCAACTCTCTTGTGAAAGTTTTCAACTGAATTGAGAACACCGCTGATACTTGCAATCTTCTCATTCATGCATCACGAAATCATTTGGAAGCTGGTAGCAGTTAGTGGAGTTTGTCATCGGTAAAACAACACTGACAGTGCCGATCAGGCATTATCCAATTCCATTAGAAATATGCAATTAGACCAGCAGTTGTAATATAATATCTTGCTGTAGCATTTTGACAGATTTGCAGCAAGATACATATTAATGACAGGCAATGGCACATTCATGGCCCAATCTCAGCAGCATAACATGTCACAGGTAGTGTGTGGGCCAGCATTTATAATATAATATCTTTTATTAGCATTTTGACAGATTTGCAGCAATATTATCATCACACATCGGACAGGCCCAGCTTTCGGCCACTTCGAATTTCTCGCTCGATTTTAACTCAATCCACAGTAAACTTGATACAAGACATATAATACATCATATTGTTATTTTAGAAGTGTTTTCTAGGTGTAAAATGCAGTTTGTGGTGAGGAGAAAAAAAGGAAATTCGTCAGGCAGGGTTCAAATATGCCACTGTTAGTGATGCTGAAGTTCGGTTTGGAACCGATCCGAACCTGGTTTGTGGTTCTGGCACTAACATGCGGTTCAAACTGCGAACCGTAATGTATAGTTACCTACGTAGATACTCATTTAGATACTTAATTTTTCACATTTTTTTCTATGCAGTCGTGTGAACTTAGGTCATGTGACCTTAAACATACTTGCGCGGCACCCCAATTTCGACTCAACACTAACGTTACTCAACAACCACAGTAAGTAATGGCTTCGTACTATATTTTACTGACATTTTCTTACATAGAACAGCCCCCCATGGCCCACCTTGACTGCATAAAGAAGGCGCCCGCAGTCAACTCCACCCAACAACCTCCCTCGCGTTCCAACGTGAGTCGGAGTGAATCAATGGCAGCAGTGGCAGCAGCAGCAGCAACGGCAGTGGCAACACCACCAATGCCACCACCCCGACGATGACGACAGCGATGACGACGATGACAGCCAAATGATCCCCAGCAACAACAACCGCAACAGCAGCAGCAGCAACCACAACTGCAACCACAACAGCAGCAGCAGCAGTGGCAACCGCAACCGCAGCAGAAGCAGCAGCAGAGCAACACTGGCGGCAGCAGCCACCTGCCGCGTCAAACGCAGATGATCGTGACCATTGTCGCCTCCACCACCACTTACAACACCAACACCAACACGACGACGACGACGACGACAATGACAATGACAGGGAGTTGAAGGCTGGGAGGGTGGTGCGCCCACCTACCGGCCCAGGTATGTCCCCCAAATCCAGTCCCAATGACATTGGCTAATGAGGGGAATGGATGAGGCGACGACGAACACCCACCTCACAAACATGCCCTAGCCACGTCAATTGACGTGCGGACGCCCACAGGAAGTCCCCAGCCCCATCCAACCTCGCGAAAACAGACGGAGCGCGTCAATTGACATGTCCCCGTTCTTCGCGAGGTAGGTAGCATGCACAGACGCCCATGGAATGTCCCTGGCCCCAACCCAACCTTGCGAAAACAGACAGAGTGCATCAATTGACATGGCCCCGTTCTTCGCAAGATTGTTAGGATGGATCACAGCGGGTATGGGTTCCGCGGGTATGGTAACGACTCTCCGGACCTCAAGGGGAAAGGCTCAGGAGGAGCTGTGGCTGGGAGGGAGAAGCTGAGAAAACCCTGGATGATGACTAAGCTACTAACAGGAAAGGGAAAGACTATCTAAGGGTCCTCGGGGTCCTAGGGGCTCGCAGCACCTGGTGCAACAGGTGCCACACCTACCTCGTGAAGAGCAGCAGATGTCATTCGCGAGGTATTTACGCAACCCCACCGTGGAGAGTGGGCTGCCGTGGACCACATGAATGGTCTAGGCCCCCTCCCTGCCATGGTTCAGCGGTTTGAACGCGTTTAAACGCGAACTGAACGCCATGAAACTGTTCTGCACGGTTTCAGTTCAGGTTCAGCAAATGGCTGAACCGAACCGGCGGTTTCGGTTCAGGTTTTCCAAAAAACTCAAAAAACCGGACCGAACCGAACTTCGGCAACACTGGCCACTGTGACATTGTGTGACTGGCCGAAAGCTGGGCCTGTCCGATGTGTGGGGTGATGATAGTATATATATTGTAATAGCACAATGGGGAAGGAGCTCGTGACAAGGGACTTAATGTGAGCATGCAAGCACAACCAATCTCGGCGTTTGCTGCGAGAATAGATGGCATATTTTTTATTTAGATGAAATGGAGCTCCCAAATAAATTTAGGACTTGGAATAATCTTGTATTACGAGTCCCTATAAGGGAATCGTTCTATACAGTGGATTCTCAAACTCAGGGTCAGACTCTAATTTGCCAAGCTGTGGGAACAATTTTGTGAAACTGTGGGAACAATTTTGAAGCCCTGGGAATAATTATGAAACCGTGTGACTGAGCGGAGCTGACTGTGAGAATTTCTTGTCCCAATCAGAAAGAACAATAATGCAGCCAGATCACAGGTTCCAAATTGGGAATGGGTAGTGCTATAGGTTGACAGTTTTATTACACTACTCAACTGCATCGTTAGGGCAATGTGCACCTTGTGAAATAGGGATGAGTGGAAGGCACTGAACATTGCTCTGTGTCATGTTCAATGAGTGTCCCATCTGGATTCTGAGGAACTGCCAGTGTAATTGACAACCATACATAAAATGTGTCTACAAATACATATATTGTGCAATATGTATTAGAAGTATTTACAGGAGGAGCATCAGACACTGGTCAGACAGGCCAAACAGTGTTTGACAAGGTGTTCAACATGTGTTCCAGGTGTACTCTGAGGCAATGCAATTACATACAGTATGTACCTTATATAGAATGTAGCTATATTTGCAATGCACATTGTATTTATTAATGAGGCACTTGTCAAACACTTGTCAAACAGGCCGAACAGTGTTCGACAACTGTTCGACAAGTGTCCCAGCATTAATCTGGGGCATTGCACAAGCACAAACACGTTTACGAATGATATATGGCATGTATCTTGACTGTAGCCACATGTACTGAGTATATTAGAATTGTTAATAATATGAACAGTGCACCCTCGTCAAATATGGCAAATAGTATTCGACAAGTGTTCGGCAGGTGTCCCAGCTTTACTCTCAGGCATTGTGTTTGCACAAACTGTTGTAAAAACAATATATTCAACATATATGTGATTTAGCAAATTTACTATATGCATTGAAATTATTATTAATAACCATACAAACAGTGAGTACCCAATATTGAGCATTTCGAGATATAATGAATACACTTTACCTTGAATACATTTGCTCTTCACCACACTATACCGATGTCATAATTGAAATTCTGTCCTCAATAAATTCAACATTGAAAGTGAACATATCAACAATTGACATCATAAATCTGAACAGAGAGTGATAATGACCTGTTTTGTGTAAAGTCAAAGTATAACCTCTGTGCTATGTTAGCAAACTTGTGCAATTCAAACTATGACATGTATGTGAAGTCGGTGAACATGGTGATATCAATAACTATGCAAAATGAACTGGATGTGAGGTAAATTACACAGTAACTATTACTAATGATAAAGTAGTGAAGTAGTTATATATATGCCAACATGAACACAGTTCAGACTGTCCATGGGTCAGCCCAGGCTGCCCCTCAGCTGATTTTACTGGCCCTGACCCTGGCCCTTGAGGTCCGGTCCACCTTCAGCTGGCCCTGGCCCTGGGTCATAAGGGCCCTCTATCTCAAAAATTTGTACATGCTCAAAAATCTGTCTCTATGTGCTCTCCAATAACAGTATTTTAATCTACATTGTCATTATTAAAATCAAAATCTCCAATATATTTCTTCATAATTTCTCCTTCCACATCAAGCCTTTTATCTGCATACCCAACTTGTAGCTTTTGCAGTCTGCTAAATTTGAATTTCTTGATTTTGAATTATCAAGAATCATCAGTGCATGTGCTCAACTATACAGGTTCAAGTTGTAGGTATAGCTAGATAGTTATGAGCCATTTTGGTAGCCTTTGATACTGTGGAGTTATGAACCTGTCGGGGACCCTAAGGCTAAAAGGATCTCCAACTATTGGAACTAACTATATAAGCTTGGTGGTTTAGGAAATAATGGTTCTCAAGGCTCGGCTAGTGACTCGGCTAGTGGATGACAAATATGTAGTTATTTCTATATACAGTAGTAATTTAACACTCAGCAAACCTTCGTGTCCGGTTAGCCCTCCCCGATCATCCCAGAATCTCCATCCCGGGATTGCCTCCCTGCCCCCGAATTTGCCGGGATGCTCTACACCCATCTCCATACTGCCCTTTGGCTATGTTTAAGATAATATTACCATTTTCAGTAGCCTACATTTTGCCTATAAATACAGGGTTCTTTTGACTCAATTAATCCAGACTCTTTTGTAATGCCTCAGGTTTCTCAACGCCAGCAGCTGAGAAATGCTATCAAAGAAGCACAAAATAACCTTATCCTAGCCAGATACCATCACCTTATGGGATTGGTGCTGGATGATATGTTGTCTGATGCTGATTCTGACTCTGACTCTGACTCTGCTATGGACTTCCAAATTCCTTCATCTGATCCTATTTCTGATGAATCCATGACAGACTCTCTATCTTCTGATGGTGATGATGAAATTCTTGCAGGTAATTTATTTGAGACTATCTGACTTTGACCCTAATTTGATGATAATTTCATAGGTCTTGTATTTGAGGAACTACACAAGACTCTTGCTGCCCTAGATGATGAAGTCCAAACAGCTCGGGTTCTCAATCATCGTCCACCACCTCCTCGAGCCCCTCAAATTCAGCTTCTTGCTGAATGGGCTACTGCACACCCCAATCGTTTTCACCGCAAAGTCCATGTCCTTCCTGCTGTGTTTGATGAACTTGTCAGGAGGATCCAGGATCATCCGATTTTCTCAACTCGGGGTCAGCTCCCTGCATACTTCCAGCTTGCCATTTTTCTCAATTGTGCTGGGCACTATGGCAATGCTGCAACTACTGAAGATGTGGGTGAGTGGGCTGGGGTTTCAGTTGGCACAGTTTACAATTGCAGCTCTCGTGTTATGATTGCACTTGTCTCTTTACATGATGAAGTTATGCATTGGAACATCCAAGATCCAGCTTGTATGGAGGAGAAAAACAGAGCCAAGGCATGGGTTGAAGCAAAAACTTGTAAAGGTTGGAGAAATGGATACCTCTCCTGTGATGGGTCATGCTTCAACCTCTTTCAAAAACCTGGATACCATGGAGAAACTTTCTATGACCAAAAGAGCAATTATTCTCTTAATTGTCAAGTTGAGTTCTTCTTTGTAATATTTATATGATATTGACATTTATTTTTAGGTCATTTGTCTTCCCCACAATTTGCAGATTGTGGACTATGTGGCTGGTGTGGTTGGAAGCATTCATGATTCAGCTGTTTTCGATACTACCCGCATTGCTCGACAGCCAGAAGCATTCTTTGCACCTGGTGAGTGGATGTGGGCTGATTCTGCATATCCATGCCATCCATGGTGTGTCCCACCCTTCATCAAGCCACGACGTGGACAGCTCAATGCTTGGCAAGGAACCTTCAACTACCACCTCTCAAAGGTTTGTTTGATGTTGCAATCCCAGAAATTCAGTTCAAACTCCATACATTTCAGATTCGTGTACGGTCTGAACACTTGTTTGGTGCTTTAAAAGGTCGCTTTCAGTCACTCCGGGAACTTCGGTTTAAGATCCAGAACGAGAAGGATATGGCTCTTGTCACCCTCTGGATTCGTTGCTGCCTAATACTACACAACATGATAATCAAGATTGAGGAGACATTTGGCTCAAGGGATACATGGGAGTGGGCTAAGGATGATGGAGAGTACACCAGTGATGAAGAAGACTTTGAGGAGGAGGAGCAGGACGGTGAAGAGGGTGAAGCAGTTCAAATTGGTAGCCTAGATGGGCAGGCATTTTGGGAAAGGCTTATGAGGATTTTGTTGTGATCTGCTGGTTAAATTTCTCTGTATTTACAATGCAGGCATGATGGTATATTTATTATACAAAAACCACAAAAAAAATACAACATGGGCCACCGTAAGAATTATTCAGAAATCGGAGGGAAATTCACTGCTGGTATATCCCTAACAAGCTCCATCTCTCTCACCTTGAGTGCTTGCCTTTGGGTTTTTTCCCTCTCCATCTCCAGCTCAATCCTCAACCGCTCGATTTGAAACTGTGCCAAGGACAACTCGTGATCATGCTTTCGATCCACCTCGGTCTTTGCCAAATCGATTTTTGCTAAATTGAGCTCATGCTCGCGTTGGGCTTTCCGATCCTCCGTCTCCTTAGACTTGGCCTCCTCCCGAATAAAACGTAGATCCATTTTTCGTTTTTTGTTTGAGACGCTGGTGTGATAGGTGGATGTGAGTGATTGGATTGAAGAAAGGCTGTCTGAGACATTGCCTGCCGAATCCGTGGCACGTTTACGTCTTTTTTCAGGTGAGGGACTGGGACCAGATCCAGATGATTGTGACCACAGAGTAGGCATATTTACCTGGGACATGTGTGGCATGGATTGTTGTCGACGGAAAGGCGTACGGAGAGACATGGATTGTGTCTGCAAAGAAAGGTCTTCTGATCCGGATCCAGACGCCCAACTGATAGGGCTCTCACTCTGGGAGGGGGGGTTGGATGAACGGGGTAGCAGGTATTGGTGGGAAGGGCCGAAAGGCGGAAGACGCGGACTCCTTTCCGGCGTCGTCCGTGACATCCATGTACCGTCCCCACTGCCAACTGGGCTTTCCACGGTGTTGGTGCCAAATGCGGGATCCGGACACTCGTCAAAAATGAAATTCGGAGGCGTAAGGGGGGCTAGAATATGATTGGTGGGAAGCCGGGTTGAAAAGGGGTGAGGGCTGGCGTTGATGGGGATTTCCGGGATATGTTGGGTGGTATTGGAAGTGGAGGATGCTATGGGTGAATGTGTCCAAATCATCGAGTGATTGCGGCTGTGAGTGTTGAACATCGGCAGGTACTTGGCTGGATGATGGGATAGCCGGAATGGTGGCCGTTTGCATCCTTGGGTTGCGAAAGAGCGCGGCAGCTTGCTGGTCGAGGTTTTGACCAGTATCAGAAGTGGCCAGACTTGGATTGTGACTCGGAAGTTGCTTCCAGAGCCCATGTAGATCCTGGAACCACGGAAATTCATGCATGGCACGATCTGCTGGCTTTTTGAGCAAATGCAACGGTAATAAAAAAATAACAAACTTACCGATGGGGTTAACATGACCCGATTCATCCTCAGCACGAATTCCAGCACCGGTTTGATTGAGACCACGCATAATATCGCGATATTTCGTTTTCAGGCTATATAGTTGTAAATCAGTATGATCCCGGTACACACGAAACAAAACTTACGTCTGTAAGCGGTTTTCAATGGTCTTCGCATACTTTTCGATGTTGGTTTCATATGTAGCAAGAACTTGAGGATCTTCATCAACCGAAAAGATAGCCCGAGCAATGCGGTTGTAAATCACATTCCGCGATTCCTTTCCAACTTTCTTCTTCCGGTTGTCGGCCTTAGCATCCTGAGTAGAGTCAGAAAACAGGAGCAATCGGTCGGCAGGGTGGTCCTTCAACCAGCAAACAAGTCGATCTGTTCGAGCACTGTGTTTGCCCTCCCAATAGACTTTGATTTTCGCAACATCGGCGCTGATATCTGGAGACGGACCAGGAGCACGACCTTCTACTCCTTTGCCCTTGTAGCTTGCTTGCATTGTGGTGGACCTTTTAGATTTACGTCTCGGAGTCGTGTAATGTCGGGCAGGCATGAAGGTTTGCTGAGTGTTAAATTACTACTGTATATAGAAATAACTACATATTTGTCATCCACTAGCCGAGTCACTAGCCGAGCCTTGAGAACCATTAATGCTAAAGTATCCATGGTTAGAGTAGGCTAAACCACATACTTGTACCCCTAATATCTAAGAGGGCTGGGCCGGCTGTTTACTGACTTAGCCCTTTGCCCTTGAATGGAGGGCAGGGCCAGCTAATCACTGGCCCTGCCCTGGCCCTAAAGGGCCAGGCCAGGGTTGATCTTGGGCCAGAGAGTCATGGCCCTGCCCATGGACAGTCTATGAACACTGTAAACTTGATATGAAAGATGCCAATGTGGGATCTGATATTGGGTTATGAAAAATTGGAAGGAACAGGATATAATCAATTATGAAATGTATATCATTGTAGTGTGGTTCAGAATGGTATCTGAATAGCATCAGTATGTAATAATACAAGAAATATCAATAACTTTGCAAATATTTATTATCATAGCAAGGTAATAATGCCATATGATTTGTATATACTTATGCTCTCATTGCTGAAAAGGGACAAGTAACCTGCCATGCAAAGCAATGGCCCATACCCCACTAGTTAGCATTTTCAGATCAGAGTACAATTAATGAGTCTCAGCAATGTAAAGTGTCGGGCCACTTCTAAGAAACCCGGAGAAGTAGTTGCTTTGAAGCACCCTTCCTAATAAACAGTCTCAGGATGAACTAAGCAGGGGATGGAACTAGACTGTGTACCCTGTTATCTGAACCACTGTACATGTTGCGGTGGTGGGGGCGCATAGCAACTAAGCAAGCTGTTTTAGTTCTCTGACTTCACCATTTATCCTGCCTCTCTCACCCATCTCTATCTGCATGACCACTCCCACTTCTAAATTGCTTCCTTGCCTCCATCATTACCGTGTGACAGAATGAAAGTTAAACCCAATGTGAGTCTGATTTGTTATACTAGTATACCTATTCAATCATCCTAGTCGTTACGACTTGCCCGACGTGCAGCCGCCACCCCCACCACCACAAACGGTCAGTTCCAGGTATGTGATCAAGCCGATCAGACACGCGGTGTACTGATGTCGACTATGGCAGATGGGGGACTCCATCAGAGTTCGTTATGGCAACGAATGGCTTTCGGGGACATACTTGAAGCCTCTGAATTGGGTCAGTTTTTTTCGTGATACCTCATGCTGATGCTCACTGCTGCCAGGGCAATCACCGTGTTGAACTTCAGGTGGAGACTTTAGGTGATATCACAGTTGACGTTTCGTGCTATGATGTGAAGAAGTAGTGGTTATTTGAGTGTAAATACAATATCAAGACAATTTATTAACTGGATGGACAGCTGCATGAGGCCTTTTCGTCCGGTGCTGTCCGAGTCATGAAGGTTGGATGATAGTGTTCAGGGTTTTATGGAGCAGGGAGTTGCAGAAACGCAACGTATTAACAGCTGGTGGGGTTCGGGGTCGAATCAATGTGAATTATCACCAAAGTTGCCAGCAGGAGGAGCAACCGCAGTTGAAATGATGTTCACATCGGAGACACACGCACCCCAATAAATCTCATTAATGATCACCAAATTGACCAGAGGAACAAACCAACCATTTATATCTAAAATTAATTCGTTGCAGTCGGAGTCGCGGCTTCGACCAATCAAGCGACTGAGTCCTCCACATCCCAAGAAATCTGGCGAACAATGCATTCAGGCATGACAGCCTGTGTCGCTCCATCAATCTGGTATCCCCTGTTTAAAAATAAATATTTTTATCACAGAAGCTATACAGGCACCTGAGGACTACATATCTCAATTGCGTAGACACAATTCCCAATTGATGTCTCACTGCAATGTCCCAAGAAAATTCGCCGAGTCAGCAGTGCGGCAAAGATTTCAAGAATCCCAATACTTGAGAAACCAGGTTAAAAACATGAGGACGAGCAGATGGAGGAACAAAAATAATGGAGCCAACAGACTTATAATTTGGCGAGAATTGGCTCTCCTAAGTTTTCAGGTGCAGCATGCCGCAAAACCATGAGTATTCAGCTGATCCTGGCGCTTGCCAGACTTCGACCATGCAGAAACGGGTCGCAGAGTCTACTCTTGAAATGGTACGTCATGGTACGAGAGGACATGTCAGTGTGAAAGGTTGGTGGATGGGGGTTGATCCTGGCGAAAAGCTTCTTTTTTCTCATTTCCTTCTGTTGCCCGTAAGTTGTCTGCCAATCAGAATCATAAACTTTTTGTCCGTCGACCCTCCACCGAGTGTCCCATCATCTGTACCAGAAGAATCTCTGACATGCAACTCTGTCTATGGCAACAAATACATCCCCACTCATGGGTGTTATCGTTCGCGGCTGGTGATCGAGGGTTTATTTGTGTATCAAAGCAATGACAACCCCAGATATCAAGGTTCAATCCTAGACTTCATCGTGCTGACAAAAAGGTACATTACAATAGTGACAACCTTATGGAAAAACAGCAGTAACGAGGCCGTTGTAGATGACAGGCAGTCAGCAGGTGCGGGAAAATGGCAAGAGACTTATATCGAGAGGCAACGGAATTGAAGACGTTGAGTAAGCAGTTTGTAAGAGTGAATAAAATAAAGCAAGGAAATAAAAAAACATACCCCATCAGTATTGACCAGATCAATCATACACTTCATAGTTTTGGAAGTCACCGTACATCTCGTCAAATGCCAAAGCATCTACATCATCGTAAGCTTCCTCGATGTCCTCAGAATCACTGCTGTCCCAGTTGGACTGGAAGACAACATCTCTTTTGTCATCTGAGCCGACATTGTGCTCCTTGTGGGGTATATCTTCTTCCTGGTATTGGTAAACCTCATCATCTGCAGAGTCATCGTTCGTAACTTCCACTATGTTACTCATAAAAGGTGGATTGACTCCGCTTCCGTCTTGTGGTTCCAATGGCTGCTGAGCATAAACATGACCCACTGCAAAGCCCCAGTGGTAGCACATCACCATATCTCGGTCAACAAAGCTGGGGGGGGATAAGACTTTGTTGTTTTGTTTGACGACTACTCACCGGCCCACATAGTATTGACACCAGTCCTGGGAATCCCGAGCACACTCTGAGATCCCCTTGCCATTTGTATGTTGTCTTCCTTTTGCAAAGTGGGGCATCAAGTAAGCTCCACGCAATACATTGGCAGGATCAACAAACCCAAAAGCATCCGGATGATTTACGGGTAGAAGTTGTCAGCAATCAAGTTGCCATCTGACCCAGCTTCTCTGTTCTGGCTCGTCAATTGTGTTTGCGAACCACCGGACCCATAGAAACTCCATTTGTTGAGGCTGAAAATTCAACACACCGGATCCAATATATATAACATTCACGTGGTAGATTCCAAGGACACAAGCATACGTGTACTGATGATTGGGGGTGTCGGCATCTTTGGCAGAGAGCAATATAATGTCTTTATGATCTGTGTTGGGGTTGATGGTATCTTGAGCACGCCGTACATCATATGTGGTGTAATTGAGCCTCATGATGTTGTGCTTATACATGGAATCTTTTTTGAAGAAAAGTCTGTCAAGATCTGTGGTGGAATTGGTCTCAGAGACATTTCCGAGGCCAGTAGATGACGATGGATCAAGATCTGCCTGTGCAGCTTTGATGCGCAATAATAGATGTTTCTTGAGCTTCATCCAGAAGTCCTGCTGGGTGGTTGGTACGTGATTATTCTATTTGAATGGGACGAGCCTACCAATACAGCTGGATTGCCATCGTGTGATCGTAAAAATAAACCAAAATGCTGCGGACAATTTTCTGCAATACCAATATGGTGGTGGGCCTCAGGATTGTTCAAGACATGTTCACTTCCCACGATAGGGGATGACGGCTCGACCATCTTCCTTCAAATAAGTCTGATCCGCACTTGTCGATGCTCAATTTGAGTTAATTGCCTCACAAAGTTTTTTTTGCTTGTCCTCTTGAATCTCCCTTTGGAATTTCGGAGCTCCAGCTCACCCTGCAGTTCAAATGACAGTTGGCATTTTATAGCACTTGAAATCGGTGGATAACTCACGATTGCTGATGTAAAGGAATCACTAGTACCAAGATGCATTATGGTGGATACATAGTCTCCGAATGCGTGGACCTTGTAAGTCTGCAGATTAAAACCCTTGGGTCGGCGGCCTCCAGCTGTCTGCCAGTGGGTGGATGAGCCGGTTTTCTTATTTTCCCGGCATTCCCTGGTGCTTCATCTCATGCATGAGTTCGTGGGTCTTATAAGTGGAACAGGTAGTTGATTGAAAATCACGAAGCTGATTTCCTAGCACTGTCGTTTTGTTGTCGAGTATTGCAAGCGTGGAATCGGTATGCATCCGCAACTTCGCTAGGCCATGCCAGTGGGCGAACGTGAACAAAAGTCGAAGGACTCTTCTGTTGTGTGGTTCTGGCAGGAGGCCTTCAAAAACAGGGATGGCACACTTCCGAATAATTAGCAACTTCTCCAAGCAAGATAACAAAGTCGGGAAATATGGCATGACTTACTTGTGGAAAATCCTCATAATTTCCGGCTGCCAATTGCTTTAATTCTGAAGTATTGGATGAGAAGTGCCGGATGGTATCTCTGCCAAAGGTCGGTACCAACCGAAAGCCACTAGACATGATAAGGCATCGGAAGAACAATAAGAATTTCGGTAAACTAACCACCTGTCAAGTTCGTGCAAAAGATTCTCATCAAGAGCCTCTAGAATCCGGAGAAGATGGATGAACAAGGCCTTCCATACACCAAGTTCAACTTTGTGCAAGAAATCAACCACAAATAACTGGAAAAAGTTGAACAGGAATTTGAAGAGCCGATCAGAAAAAGCATTCTACAAAAGACCAATAATGGATATTGTAATTCTTATATCAGGCGATGGCTTACAGAAGTAGGCACAAGAGATTGAGGTTTCTGCATGTGTTCTACAGGTGCACTGTCAACATCGAAATTATGCTGATAAATAGCCTTTCGTGCTGCAGAAACCGAGTGTCTGCGCTGGTGATCATCAATACAAGCCAATGTAGTCCTGGCCATTTGGTCACATTTTGTGCCAACTAAGTGGGTTTTTGATAATGGAATAATGCATTGAGGGCATGGACATAATCCCTTGTTTCGAATAGTAGCCATGAGAATCCTGGCACCATCACTATGTTAGAAAGCAATGTAAATTGCAGGATTGTATTTTTCACTTTTCAGGGTAATCTGCCGAATACGTAAAGATTTGAGGATAAAACCTGCGCCATTCACCGTCGCAGCACTTGATCACAATGCCATGTTCATATGCATTTAGGAAGCCATCATCTAGAAGTATCACCCACTGAGCGTGAGTAAGTTCACGATGACAGTGGGCCATGAACTGCAATTTCAGCTTTTTGTTGCCCATGTACATGGTTGCAAAGTCTTTGAAAGAATCAGGTAGCTGCATACACAATGAGAACGAAAGCTTTGAGGAAACGGAAACGCATACGGTTTCAAAATACGCTACATGTTCACACAGGTTGCACGACGGTTTTCCCCACCGGTATTTTGATTCGTTACCAAAGAACATGTACAGCGGCCACAGTTTGGCTTTTCCGAAGTTCGTTAAGTGAGTACTGTCCGACCAGAACATTAGAGTGACAATGACGCAAGGGAGTTCACAGCCTGGTTCACCGGGAGACTCCTGCAAGGTATTATGGGCTTCGATAAATGCTGGTGAGGTGTATAATTCGCCATAGATGCGAACAGGATCCTGCCTGTCGTGAGGCTGCCAGAGGAGTTCGTATGGGTCGAAGTGAAAATGAGTGGTATCATTTTCATTAGAGAGTTTCTCCTGAATGACGGAAACCAAAGAACGATGGTGGAGATGGGTGGCCATGAAATCTTGGGGGCCAGGATTCGGTGTATAGCAGTGAAATGGTACCGATATATTTATAGGTGAGATCACCCATCTGGCATCTTCATCTACCCATTCTTCGCTGCAACCTCCTTCCGCTAACTGGTGGTTGATTTTGTCCCAGTTTGTAGATCGGATTTCCAAAGGTTGAAAATCAACCTCACCAACGATGTTCACCAGCTCCTTAAAGTCTGCCTGAGATTTCTGAGCGCCATGATTCCAATACCATTCACCTAAGCGGAACGAGTTCTTGTTAAGATACGGGCCATAAGTCTGGATCAGCGGTTCCGTTTCGGGTCCAATGATGTTCGACAGGCTTGAGATATCCACCTCGCTTTCAGGGTCATGAGTTGGGAATTGTTGGGAAAAATAATGTCGAAATAAACCAAATGAATTACGAGTTGTCTCCAGCATCCTACGAAGTCTGTTGATCAACCCAGTAGGTGGACCCCAATATGACTTGTTTAGTGGGCCAGTGCTGCGCATGGCATGAACGAGTTCTTTTTTCCCCCTCCCCACTTCTTTGCTGAATTAAGAAAATTGCATAAAGCATGTTACATATGGCATAAGATACATAGCATGTGTTGCATATTGCATATTGATCTACTAAGCCCACCTCCCACCTCTGCAACACATAAATTAGCATAAAATACAACTACATAGAGTGTCTTGAGTCTTCATCAACCTCCTCTCTACCTGCCATCTCCCCTGTGTTGCACCATCATGCAACACTCTCAGCCATGAAGCAATTGCTCAGGGAGCAACAGGTCAACTGCCAAACACAACTGCCCCCCAAACAGTGTGCTGACAATTAACTCGCATTTGCTCAACCCTACTTCTCAATGACCTTGAATGCTACACAACAGATTACCACATGAAGAAAGCCATGCTTGACCTCAAGGAGGATGCTCAAAGACTCTGAGCATAAATAGCTAGTACAAGGTTTCTATTTTTACAGTGTCTGATATCATGGTCTGAAAGTTGTGTAAGGACAGTGTCTCTGGAACAAGAGTTGCCTGTAATCATTCCATCATGATACCACACTTGTTTCTGTGCAGTAATAATACGTGAGGTGAAATGATATTGACCATGATATACAATGCCTCTAAGTTCTAATGTCTTTGTGCCAGTCTCTGAAACAAATTCTAGTCTATGACTGGTTTCAATGTTTTTAAATGGATACTCTAGAACAAGAATGTGTGGTGCTTCATTATAAAATACAAGTTGTTTCATTCTGCTGTTGCAATCAGGACATCTTCTATTGGTTTTTTGTGACAAGGTATCAACCCACTTCATGGTAGACTCTTTAATGGTGTCATCAGCATGTAACACATAGCCTAGTCTGTCATCAATAGGTTCTTCTGCAAAGTCACATTGAGAACATTCATGTTGAGAAGAGGCTACAATATCATTGACTTTAAACAACTCCATAGCCAGATTGGCAACACTGATGCCCACAGTGCCTCTAGGAAAGTCTGTAGGATTCATGTTATGCAGTGTAGTTCTAAGGTGATCTCTGAGCTGTTCAAATGCCACATTTTTGTGCAATACCTGTGGAAAACCATGAGACAATGTGGTCAAATGATCATTCATGCTTCTGAATACTGTAGACCACTCTGCATGATTGTCTTTTCACAGTTCAAACAGAATGACCAACAATGAGTCATATGCACAGCTGTAGTCATTTCTATCCCAGATAAGTCCAGCTGGAGAGTTAATGACCTGTTGCTTGCTTGTGGATGATTGGTTGACATGGTTTTTGGTGATCCGAGGCCTTTTAGCTACTGGTTCATTGTTTGTGTCAAGTGAATGTTTTTGGGTTGAACCAATAGCAACTGAGCCTTTTGCTGGAACAAATGAAGTTGCAACTACAGCTGCATTCTGTTTGCCTTTGCCTTTTTCAACCAATTGCCATGGGCTGTCAGGGATTCTATGAGCCAATAGTAGTGGATCAGTTGGTGACCATTTAATAGCAGTATCAGTTTTGGCAGGAACATAGTGAATTCCCTTCCACTGCTGAAAATTTCGAAGCATAACAGAGCGTGTACCAGCATCAATGTGGTCAGGTAAAGTGCCTTCATATCTGATCCTGGTAATCTCATCAAGCAATTCTAGTTCTCTAAATTCTTGTCTAAGATATCCAGAACAACCTCTAGTGATCACTTTAGTGTCAAAGCCTTGAATGATAACAGTTCCAGCAGCAGATGCACTTCTAGACAATGAAGAATAATATGACATGTGGTTGAAGCAACTGTTTAAATGCACCACATTGAATGGACATGTTTTTCCTTGAGCAGCATGAGCAGTCATTGCAAAGTTAGGAAGCACCCAGACTTGTTGTCTCTCAATGGATTCATTCAGGTCACTGGGAAATACACACTGAATTGTCTTGGTGTTTTTTACAATGGGCACTACATTCTCAGGAAGTCCTGGAATCTGGATCAGCTTTGGAGGTTTGTCCAGTTCAACAAACAGGGTGTCAAGTACTCTTTTGCCATGACTTGCTTTGAGTGACTGCCAGCCAACAACAAATCCCTCTTGTCCTTTTGTAATGCAGAGCTCAGTGGCATCATTGTTGCAAAGCATCACAGGCATGCCAAGACATAAGGAGAGTTTCCCAGCAAAGTTATCAGTGGCAGCATGTCGCACTTTCCATATCTCTCTTTGTGTATCAAAATCTATGTCACTGGATTGATGTACTGCTTTAGATTTGGACTGTGACTTGTTTTTCACACTAGACTCCTTGTCTTTTCCCCATTTGTCAATGGAAAAGAAGTTGGTCAAGTTTTGATTGGTATCTGAACCAAATCTTTCACATCCAAGCTGGTTGATCTGATCCTTTTGTGAGTGAATGCCACATATGATGGGAACATTTCTAAAATTTTTGGAGGCAATGTTGGGCTGGTCTGGACGTTTGCCTGCAATTCTGGTTCTCAAAAATTGAATATCCTGTGCTGTACATTTGCCATAACGCATGTTGACAAGGGCAGTTCTGAACAAGGCATCCTCAGCTGTTTGGGTCCTCTGTCTCATGTTTTCTCTGAGAATCACAACTGTGGTTACTTGATGCCAGAGTGCTTTTCCAATTGCAGTTTCCTGAGAGTGTGTTGTCAATGCTGATGTGATCTGAGTGCCAACTGTTCCACTATACAATGGTGCACCTCCAACTGGTGGTAACTGTGCAAAGTCTCCAGCAAATATCATGTTGATTCCACCAAATGGCATGTCATGTATGTTCAAAGCTTTAGTGAGTCTAGCACTGATTTTGTAGAGATCATGACAAGACAACATTGAGACTTCATCAATGAAAATGTAGTCAACTCCTTCTAGTCTCCCTTTGAGCTGAGCAATGCCCATTGCTTCATTTCTATTTGACATGTTTGGATTGATGCCCAGGAAGTAGTGATAGGTTGAGCCATTTTGTAGAGCTGCAGAAGTACCAGTGGGACCAAGAATAACAAATCTGTGAGACTCATGTACATTGTCAAAGAAATCAACAACTGCTTTGATGACTTGTGATTTTCGAGTGCCAGCCATTCCAGCAATATTCATTTTCAACTGGTCACTGCTGGGAGATGAAGCATGATTTGCGATAATCCTAAAGGCTCTTTTCTGCTCAGTGTTCAAGCTGAATTTTCTAACTGTAGCATCAATTAGCTGTTGTCTCTGTACATTTGCAGCTCTGAAAGTCTGCATCAAGTATGATTGGTCCACAATCATCACATCATTTTCATTTGCATCAGCATATGTTTTGTGTGAAACAGACTTTGAGTTTGCAGGAATATATTGATTACGCTCATCTAGTATTTCTTGTCTCTGTTCTTGAACAAGTTGTTTCCATTGAGTACCAGGTTGATTCATTTCAACTTCAAGTGGAGCAGAATTTACTGTAATAGAACCATCTGGACATGGATCAAGCCAACCAATGTTTCTGACAATGTTTTCAGTGGCATCCATTTGAGCTTTGATCAGTCTACCATGTTGACCAAGTTCAGAGTATTTGTTAGTGCCATACTCTGTGTTGTTTTTGTCCTGCTCATAATTGTCATCTCCAAAGTCACCACCATTTTGAATGTTGTCATCATCCAAGTGTGAAATCATGTCTGAAGTCATAAATTGAGGACAAGTACCATCCAACACTGCTCCTTGTGTAAGCTGAGCAGAATAGTCATCTCTAGCATCTAAACATTCATATCTCAGATTAAAGTTGTCCATAATTTCTAATTGCCTGTCAGTGAATTCATGATCAGTGAATGCTTCATCCCATGATTCTAGGTTACTTTTGAGGTCATTGCCAGATCTCCATGGTTTGAACAGAGTGAGCATTGTGATGCAATAGTATTCTCTATCTCCTCTATCACGTCTGGGCAGTGAACCACCAACAAAGTTTGGAACAACATACTGCTTCTTTTCACTGAATTCTATGCAGTGTGTTTCATACAATGGGTGATCTTCCAGGAAAAGCTTGGTATCTTCTTGGACAGACTCAGTGCTATCAGACTCATCATAATTATCCTCTGAATCACATTCTATGAAATTGTCATCATCTTTGATGTTAAGATCATCAAATTCTATGCTTAAGTCATTACTGGTAGGTACATTAGATTTCGAAGTTTTTTTGTGAGTTGCGGTTTGTGGCTCAGATTCCAAGACATCTAACTCATCATCACTGTTTATTTCATCATGAGCTGGTTGAAGATTTCTCTTGACTCTTTCTGCACCCTGCACCCAAATGCCTTTACATGAATATCTCCCACAATTGACAGCGAAGAATATTATAGAAATAGCAACAATACATAAGATATATTTGTCAAAAACAACGCAAAGGTTACATGGACAGGATCTACTTTCCATATTGACCGAGCATACATGTTCGGCTTGTAAAATGCATGTTTCTATTTTCCATATTCATGATGTTAAATCGAGTACAGAGCGATACATAAAATGGGCCAACAAGATATCCTCACATTTGGAAAAACAGCAAAGCGGATTACACTTTTGCCATAAAGAACAGTGTTATACTAAACCAGAGCAAGGAGTAAAACAAAACAAGGAAACAAATTGTGACAAATATTCCTTTCCTCCTCCTCCGCCATCTATTGAGTTGAAGGAAACAATAATCCGCAACTGGTGTAAAGATTCATCACCTGAATGCCTCCAGGAAAGTGGCTGTGCTGTGTGTGGTCAATTAGTTTTGTTGAAAAATATGTCTTTATTATCTACAACAAAGGTCAATCTGAAGATATTGATCAGAGAACATATGGGAATCACAAGACAGGAACGATATCATTGTTCTGATCCAATACAGGATATCAAAGGTCCAGTACTGGATGACACATGTAAATGGATATGCAAGCAATGTGTGGTCAGCCTGAACCAAGGTAGAACTCCCAAATATGCTTTAGCAAATGGCCTTTGGATAGGCACTATTCCTGCACAACTTCGAAATCTGACATTTGCTGAACAACTGTTGATTGCTTGTGTTCGTCACAACAAATGTATTGTACGTGTGTCATCTGGGATGCATAAAATGAAAGCATGTTTCAGAATCCAACACCAAAGATATATCAACGATTACCTCCAACAGTTAAAGAACTTGATGAAGTGTTAGCTTTCATTTTCACTGGTCCTGCCTGACCAACTCCAGAAGACATGGAGCGAACACCTTTATTAGTTTGCAGGAAGCGGGTTTCTGCAGCTTTAGAATGGCTGAAATTGAACCACATAGACTACTATGATTTAGACATCTCCTATGAAAACCTAGAACAATATCCAGATCATGGAATTCCTGTTGTGGTTGCATATCGACCAGCAGACACAAATAAGGAACCGGAAGCTACTAGTGCATTCGACAATGAAGTGGAAGATGGTGTGGAAGATGGGCCTTGTCCTTTTGTTGTGAGTGGGGTAACTGGTGATAATCTAGATATTACAAGTCCAAAAGCATTAATAGCTAGAGCGACAAAACATTTGATAAATGATCATGGTGGTGTTCTTGCCATAAGCCATGCTAGAAATCCAGAATCCTTCTTCAATAATCCTCAGTTATATCCTATGATGTTTCCTTGCCTCTTTCCATATGGCTTGGGTGGCATTGGTAGCGTTGACAAAGATGTTTTAATTATTAGTGATATGATGCACAAAAGACACCTCCTGATGTACCATGACAAAAGATTTCAAACTGATCCCTATTTTCCACTGATTGCATTCAATCAGGAACAGATTAAAGACAGTACAACAGGTGGATATTTGTTGACTAACAAACATAATTTCAATGATATTGCAGATCGCTTGATGAATATCAATACTGCTGTTTTAGATGATCTCTCTAAAAGATTGTCCAGAGGTGATAGAGTAAAACCGGAAACACCTGAGGAAAAAGCATGCTATAAGCTCATTTCAGACTTGGACCATGTAGCTGGTCAGGTTAAAGGTTCAATTACCAACAAGAAATACATGCGAAATGAGATTTAGTCTCTGATATCCTATATTGGTGCTCCGACTTGGTTTATCACTTTTGCACCTGCAAACATCAATCACCCACTATGCCTATATTATGCTGACAACAAAGAAAAGTTTTATCCTAAGCTACGTCTACCCCAGGATTGTTACAAACTAATTGCAAATAATCCAGTGGCTGGAGCCCACTTCTTTCACTTTACTACTGAAATGTTCATCAAACACATATTAGGAATAAATGAATCTCATCCTGGTCTGTATGGAAGTACATCAGGTTATTACGGAACGGTAGAGGAACAAGGACGTCTTACCTTGCATCTTCACATGCTGCTATGGATAAAGGGATGCCTTACACCTCAGGAAATATGTGACAAAATTATGGATCAAAATTCTGATTTTCAGAAGAGATTAGTAGAGTACTTGGAATGTTTGTGTATAGGACAATTCTTGACAGGTTCTAAAGAAGAGGTATCCCAGAAAATGGAACAGATGATGGCAATACCTGAATATCAACCTCCAACATGTGTTCTCCCAGATCCACCTTCATATACATGTTCTATTAATTGTCAATATCATGACAAAAGATCAACATGGTGGCAAAAGTTCACAGAGGTTGTCGATTCTCTTTTATTGCAATTAAATTTACATAACAGACACGATGGAAAAAGAAAACCATACTGTTTTAACTCTAAAGGTGAATGTAAAAGACGATTTCCAAGAGATATCTTTCACCAAACCTTTGTAGAACCTAATACTGGTGCTCTCAACCTCAAGCATGGTGAGCCTTGGATGAACATAGTAACACCTGAAGTAACTTATATGTTGCGATGTAATTCTGATGTGACTAGTTTGTTATCTGGTACTGCTATAAAGGCAATAGTTGCATATATAACAGATTATATTACAAAGATGTCTTTGAAAACCTATAGCATTTTTGAAGTAATAAAAAGTGTTTTTGATAGGAATTCCAAAATGATTGGTGGAGATTTAAACAGGAAAAACAAAGTCAGAAAATTATTTACACAAATAGTCAATTCCCTCACCTCCAAAATGGAGATTGGTGCTCCAATGGCTTCATTATACGTGCTCGGAAATCCTGATCACTATGCCAGTCATAAATTTGTACCATTCTTTTGGAGATCTTATGTTAAAGAGGTCATCAGTGCATGGTCTGATGAAGAAATTGCTAATACATGTGAAGATGAAAATCACGCTCAAAAAGTTGTGATTGGTAAACAAAATGGATCATACATAGGACTTTCCAAAGTAAATGATTATATGTTCAGACCGACTTTGTATAATAATGTATCACTGTATAACTGGATACGTCTTGCCACTATGGAACCAAATAAAAGTGGTACAAAAAGAAAAACCCAAATGACTAGCAAAGAATCAACACAAAGCCAACTTTTTGATGAGGTAGAATTTGATGATGTGTCTGACACCTTTATTGAACATACTGATATTGACTATTCTAATGATGATAGCTTGTCTGAGGTTAGTGATGATGATATGTTCATGCAAATCGATGAAATTCAGAAGCCTGACAGCTTAAATAAAAAAAACAAGAATGATAATACAAGCACAGACATAGGTGATGAATCAGATGAAGTTGATGAAATAGAAATGGATATATCGACAAAAAATAAAAAAGATTATACTTTGCAATGCAATCATGCACAATATCTGACCCACCATGCAAAAATGAAAGAAAATGATCCCTTCATAGTTCCTAATTTCATTCCAAACAATTTACCAAGGGCTGATCGTGGTGATCGAGAATATTATTGTTGTACAATGTTAACTTTTTTCAAGCCATGGAGAAATGGCAAAGAACTCAAAAATAAATTACAAACATGGGACAATGCTTTCACAAATTATAAGTTTTCTAAAAGACAGCTTGAAATTATGAAATACTTTGGTCTGCGATATGAGTGTCTTGATGCAAGAGATGATTTCTCTGCTAAATGTCAAAAGAATAATACTGAAGATATCAAATATTCATGGACCACTTCAAACAAATTTGATGAAATGGATGACATGCACAATGCTGAACTAGCATGTAACAGAGATGATTTCAACGATACTCTTGATGAAAATACAGACACAGAATTACTTGTGACACTTGGTTATAAGGGAAAAAAAAGAAAGGATGAAATGCTAATAGCTGAAAGAACCATGAAAAGGGCAGGATGGCTTGATAACTGTATTGATGGTATCCCAGATATAGGACCATTAATACCTGTAGAACCCTCTGTAACACAATCAGCAAAATTATGGAGAGCCACGGTCCTTGCCAAGAAAAAGGAAATCATTGAAGAACGAAATAAAAATTTGCCATCAAAGACAGGGACCATAACTAAATTGTCAAATTTTCAATATAATAATGTAAAAATAGTCGATGCAGCATACATCCACCACATGTTTATTCCTGCCAACAAAGCTGATCTTCATCTAATTGATATAACTATCAATGATTTCAAGTTGAATACAGACCAAAAAAGAGCATTTCATATCATTGCCAATCACTCTACCTTGATTAACAGTTCAGAGAAGCTACGCATGTATCTTGGTGGTATGGCAGGCACGGGAAAATCACAAGTAATCAAAGCATTGATTTGTTTTTTTGGTAAACACAATCAGAGTCATCGGTTTTTGGTTCTTGCTCCAACTGGTGGTACTGCTGCCCTTGTAAATGGATCTACATATCACTCCATTCTTGGAATTAATCACGGAGGATCATCTCGTTCCCTTGCACAAGTCCGTGCCAATCTTGATGGTGTGGATTACATTTTCATTGATGAAGTATCAATGTTATCCTGCAGAGATATGTATAAAATCAGTGCTCAATGTGCAAAAGCACGTGCCATTTATGATGAACCCTTTGGTGGCATTAATATGATATTTGCTGGGGATTTTGCCCAACTTCCACCAGCTATGAGTGATGCTCCTTTGTATTCTGGATCCGTTGGAGTCCAAATCAATTCCAGTCAAACTATAGCAAATCAGGAAGCTGCCATAGGCAAAGCTCTTTGGCATCAGATTACAACGGTTGTGATATTACGTGAAAATATGAGACAAACCAATCAGTCAAAAGAAGATGTCCAACTGAGACAGGCATTGGAAAACATGAGATACAAAGCATGTACTTCCGAAGATATTGCATTTCTTCGTACTCTTATTGCAGGAAAAGGTCCAAATGATCCAAAATTAGCCCAAAAGAAGTTCAGGAATGTATCAGTTGTTACTGCATTGAATGCACAAAAAGACAAAATCAATGAACTTGGTGTCCAACGTTTTGCTGCTGAGAATAAAAGACTATTAACATCATTTTATTCAATAGACAGATGGAATGATCATACTAATTTCAAGAACAAAAGAAAGTCTCATTATGGATCAACAATTGCAGATCCTGTTCGACACACAAGAATATTAGAACCTTCACTCCAGAAATTACTATGGAACCAACCACATGCATCATCCTCGGATCATATACCAGGAAAATTGGAGTTATGTATAGGCATGCCAGTGATGCTGAGAAACAATGATGCAACAGAGTGCTGCATTACCAAAGGAGCTGAGGCGGTTGTTGTAGGTTGGCAGAGTGCAACAGGCCCAGAACAACAGATTGTACTGGACACTTTATTTGTCAGATTAATAAATCCTCCAAAAAACATATACATAGATGGCCTTCCTGAAAATGTGGTGCCAATTACAAAACATATCACTTCCACTATGTGTTCATTACCCAATGATGATGTGATATCCTTGTCAAGAGAACAAGTGTTGGTACTCCCTAATTTTGCCATGACTGATTATGCATGTCAAGGGCGTACCCGTCCTAACAATGTAGTTGATCTCAGTAGTTGTAGAAACCACCAATCTTATTATACTTGCTTATCTAGAAGTGCAACTGCTGCAGGAACCATCATTGTTCAAGGCTTTGATCCTAAGGTAATTTAATTACTGGTGGTGCTTCTGGATATCTAAGACAAGAATTCAGAGAATTAGAAATTTTAGATGAAATAACCAAACTCAAATATCAAGGGCTTTTACCAAGCCATATTAATGGAGATCAACGAAATTCTATCATTGATCAATTTAGAAGATGGAAAGGAAAGTCATATGTTCCAAAACATGTTCATTCTGCTATTGCATGGAAAGCCACGGAGCAACTAAACCAATACACAGCACAGCCCTCTCCATGGCAATTAATTAAACCTATGAACAAAAATCAAAAGGCAAATTTCAGAAACCTCAACTTTGTTCCTGCAAAAGGAACTGTTCCAGTCACTGTTGCTCATAAGAATTCCACAGCCAATGTATTGCAAAATAAAAAACGAAAATTAGAACAAGTTGTAAGTTCATCTTCCATAGTGAAAAAAAGACAAAAAACAAGTACTATTGAATTAAATGAACCAAAAGGGTTTATATGGGATGCGCAAGATTGGAGCTGTGCTTATGATTCACTCTTTACAATATTACTAGCAATATAGAATGACAATGCATCAAGTTGGAAAAAAAGATTCAACAGCATCAATGAAATATTAAAGATTTTGAGCTTAGGATTCAAACGATCAAAGAATAACACAACAGATTTAGAAACAGTTAGAAATACAATCAGACATTTATTGCATCAAGATAAACCCGAAATATTTCCTTATGGTCAAATTGGTATTGCCATAAGTGATTTAGCTCATTATATAATGAAGCCAAATAAAGCAATGACTTCATCTTATCTTAAATGTATAAATTGTGAAAACATAATCCTTCTGGAAAATGATAGATGTGATGCTACTTTTCATTGTCCATATTCATTTTCTGGAACAATCTCAGCATATCTTGCTCAAATCATAGTCAATAGACAACGACATAAATGTCAATTGTGTCAGGGAGAGGTTATAAAATTTATTACATTCAATAAAATTCCTCCTCTGATCATGTTTACAATTGACTCTATTGAAAATTTAATAGTGAGTCGAATTATAAACATGTCAATTGATGAGATATTCACCACCTATACACTGAGAGGAATTGTGTACTTTGGTCATGCACATTTTACTGTTCTCTTATTTGTTAATGGTATGGTATGGTTTCATGATGGCATGTTAACAAAATCAATTTGTATTAATGAAGGAAACATGGATAACTTCTCCAACATGGATTTATTGTCACGAAATGGTAATAATGCTGTACTATTTGTGTATGCACAATTTTAATATTTGTTTTTATTGCGAAAAAGGGACAAGTAACATGCCATGCAAAGCAATGGCCCACACCCCACTAGTTAATGTATTAATCCAAGCTTCACCCTTTTTGACATTCAATGCACCTGTTTTTGGGTCTACTTGTGTTGATTCAAACAAAGGTCTGGGAAATCTAGCTTTGCATTTACCATGTTTGTTCATGCAACTGGGTCTGTCTTTTCTCTGGACTTTCTCATTGTTAGAACTATTTCTGCCACAATTATGAACATTGGAGCGTAAAATCAAATGATCAACAGTGTTTGCAAATTTGTCCCACCATGAATTCACCTGTTTGCAATCATTGCAGTTGAGTTCACTGTTCACATCATGTATAATTGTACACATAAGTGGGGGTGCTTCAGGCAGAGTCTGAGTGGGATCCTTATAGTCGTCATGTTCAGATTTCTGGTTTACCTTAGCTTTGACTTCATCCATAGTTCCAGTCATGAATTCACCAATGTGCACACTTTCCAGATACTGAACAAAGGCTTGTTGGAAATCTGAATTTGGATCCATTATTCTATCTCTGATTTCCTGAGGTGACAAACATCCTTTGAGCCATAGTAGCATGTGCATGTGAAGAGTGAGATGTCCTTGTTGCTCCACTGTACCATAGTATGCCTTGGTGTCACCATAAAAGCCAGAATGTTTTGAACCAACTCCCAGGACATGTTTGATAAATAGTTCTACCATAAAGTGAAAGAATCTAGCACCAGCCACTGGATTTTCTGCAATAAGTCTGTATCACTCATCATACCCTCTAAGCTCAGGTGTGAATGTTTCTTTTATATCAGCATAATATAAGGAGAGTGGGTGCATGTTATCTGCAGGTGAAAATGTAATGAACCAGGAAGGTGCCCCCACAAAGGACATCAGAGACCAGACTTCATTTCTCATGTATTTCTTGCTTGTGAGTGATCCTTTGACATGACTGCCTACATGATCAATATCTTTAATTAATTGGAAACAAAGTTTCTCTTCATCTGTGTCTGGAGTGACATGTTCACCATCTTCCATTTTTCTAGCAATGTTATTCAAAACTCCAAGATCAACATCCATCAATCTTTGTGAAATGTGTTCAAATTTTGCTTTTTCAGCTAATAAATAGCCAGCTGTTGTAGACTCTTTTATTTGCTCATGGTTGAATGCAATCAAAGGGAAGTGTGGATCTTTCTGAAACCTCTTGTCATAGTACATTAACAAGTGTCTCTTGTGTTTGATTTCAGAAATCTTGCCTTGAATCAGTGAGTTACCAATTCCACCAAGTCCATAGGGAAACAACCATGGCATCATTTGAGGGAACCACTGAGGATTATTATAGATGGATTGTGGATCACTCTCATGTCCAATTGCCAAAATCTTGTTATTATCCATCAGATGTTTTAAGGCAATGGCTTTTATGGCTTTGATACTTTTGGTAGAGTACTCTTCACCAGTCAGACCATGAACTACAAATGGACACATCCCAGTCTCAGTTCCTTCTTCCTCTTCCATGTCATTAACAGCAGTGGCTTCTGGGTTTTTGTTAATGAATGATTGTCTGTACTCCACCACCACTGGTATGTCATTCTCAGGATATTGCTTCAAGTTCTCTGCTGAAATCTCCAAGTCAAAATAGTCACAATGATTTAGTTTCAGCCAATTCAATGCAGTTGCAACTTTATTTCTTCTAACAAGCAGTGGTGTACGCTCAAAATCAGACTTGATAGGTTTGCATGGTCCAGTATAAATGAATGCAAGTACTTCATCCAACTCATCAACTGGTGGGGGTAAAATGTTATATATCTTTGGAGTTGGATTGGCAAAAGTAATAGCATTGGCTCTCATCTTATGCATTCCTGAAGAAACTCGAACTATGCATCTGTTGTGTCTCACTCTAGCAACAAGAAGTTGTTCTAAGACAAATTAAGTAATTCATCAGAAATTTGTCCCACCCATAAACCATTTGCCAGAGACATAGCAGGACGTTTGCCTTTGATCAAAGACTTGTAACACTTTTTGCAAATGCTAAGGAGATCTTGATTTATAATAGGGCTATCTGCAGATTGGATTGGATCATCAATTGAGGAGCGCTCTTTGTGAGTTACACCAGATTGTTTCAAACAACTTAAATTCAACTCTGTGTAACTTTGCAATTGCAGGACTGGTGTTAATCTTCCACAGACAGCACAACCAGATTCAATAAATTTATTGGGAGAGGTATCACTACAAAATCCTGAAATAATAGTGTGTTGCAATTTTGCTGAAGGTGGTTCTGGAGGGAATTGAATATTATCTCTATATGTTTGAACAGCCATCTGGTTAATTTGTGTATGCTGCTCAGGGTGATTCATGTTATATTCTCTAACTGCATTTAGTGTGTGTTCCAGATGCTTCTCATGATTATCAACTTTGAATTTTGTAACAGCTGCATGATTTTGTGCTGCATGCTTCTCAGGATTCTCCAGGTGAAATTTCTGCACAGCTGCAAGGTTTTGCTTTGCATGTTTGTCAGGATTTTCCAGATGAAATTTCTGTACAGCTGCTAAATTTTGCTTTGTATACTTGTCAGGATTTACAGTCTGAAATTGCTGTACAGCTGCTAGATGTTGTTTGGCATGCTTGTCACGATTTTCACTCTGAAACCTTAGTACTGCTGCAAGATTTTGTTTGGCATGCTTGTCAGGATTTTCCAGATGAAATTTCTGTACAGCTGCTAGATTTTGTTTGGCATGCTTGTCAGGGTTTTCATTATGAAATTTTTGTACAGCAATCAGATTTTGTTTTGCATGTTTGTCAGGATGTTGTGCTTTAAATTTATTGACTGCTCTGATGTTCAAGGTTTTCTTGTGAATTGCCATTGCTTCTTTATCAACAAATTCAATACATTCAAAGACAGATACAAATTCTGGGCAGGTGGAGCACACATGAGTCTGAATTGCAGTTTGAATTGATGCATGATTCATTTTTGAGTGTACAAGAATGCTATGACTAGCTGCAATCACTTTCAAGTTTGCAATGGTCAACTTTGGAATCAACAATTCAAATGGGTGATTTACAATTACAAGTAACTTGTCAGATGATGAACCCAGTGAGAGAGCTTCATTTTTTGGCAGGTAAGAGTGGAATTTACATTTAGCTACATCTACACTAGCATTGTCATTGGTTGAAGCAGGCATCAGTTCATGAAGTGAGAATACATTTGCTTTGCCTCCACCGATGCATTCAATATCAATGTTGGCATTGAAGGATATATTTTCAGACTTGAAAATGTCAAATAATTTCGAAGTTTTATTACAAATATAGTATGCAGACACTTGACAAGCCAGAAAATGATGCAGAACCAAGAAAAATAGTACAATTGCCCCATTGGCTAATAGAGGTTGTTTTGTAACATATTTCAAGTAAGCTCTGAAGTCATGTTTTCTGAACAGATTCTGTTGAAGTTTCAACTTAATATACATGCACTTATTAGCAATGCTGGTTGTACAATGATACACAGAAAGCAAATCCAACATGTTTAAGAAGACTCTGGCATATAGTTCAAATAGGAAAGAGGTATGAGCTGATTGATAACTAGAAAGAACAAATTCACTATTGTTGTGGATACTTGTGATTTTTTCAGGGACCTGCAATGTGAAAGAAGAGGTGGACTGAAGACCAATGTGATGAACAGGAACTAAACTTGGTGAATAAGTGGAATTTTCATACTTTGTCAGATTTTCTTTGTAAAAATTCAAAGTAATTGGACACAGCATGACATTTGGTATGACAGAGACAGTTGGTGTGACATGGACATTTTGTATGACATTTTCAGGAGGCACAAGGCCAATCCCAATGACAACACATTGTGCCCAAGACATTGCAATGATAAAAATCATAAGACATTGTGACAATAATGACATTTTTAACATTTTTGTGAACAGGTTTATGGTTTTTTTGAAAATAAATGCTGGATAACAATATGGATATGTCAAATATATCTGGAGATTATGAATAAACAACATATCCATACAAATTCTAGCAAAAAAAGTAGTACAAATCGAAAAAATCCACAAAAATTTGCATTTTAAGGCTATATATGAATATAATATGTAAACATTTGATCATAGATGGTAAGAGATTCATACCTGAGCCAGAAAAGATCCACTGTAAACCTGTAGGTGAAGAAATGAGCTTATACAATCTAAAAAGGTGAAAAAATGGAAAATTTCCACATACTTTGAATGTTGACAGGGAGATTGGCTATCAAATGATAGATTATGTCAAGCAATGATAATTTACACCCATAAAAGACATTACCAGTGGTCCAAGATACAAAACAGAGCCAGAGAAAAGAAAAAGCATGAAAATCCGAAGAATTTTCGACTTTTATGTCTATAAAAGGAAAGCTTATGTCAGCATTGGACCCTGAGTGGTCCGGGCACATCACCTGATCCAGAAAACATTTTTTCGGAGTCTAAATATCAAAAACTGAGCTTAAACGAGCCAAAAAGGTCAAAAAATGCGGACTTAACGCACCAAATGGGGAAGGTGGTGGTTCAGGTTCAAGAAGCAAAAGTGCAATAAGGTTCAAAGTCTGGGTTCAAATGGTGATCTGACTAATGATTACATAATCATGATCACATGTGACTGTCACAGTTGCGATCAGTATAAAATTTGGTATATAATGTTAGAAATTACCTTATATGGTTAGATTGGTCACATGTGACTGTCACATCCAACCCAAAATGATTGTATTAGTCAGCAGTTCCATTTTTAGCTCATTCCGATAAGAATTGAAGAAGATATGAATATTTTGAATATAATTGGAAAGTAGTATGTCTTGTCTGAGGCAACCCCTATTTGGATACTTATGTAAGCATGTCCAAAGATGGCCCCAACTCTAACTGATTTTCTAGTATAAGAAGTAAATTCATATCTCTCACAGAGAAAAAATTTCCCTATAGGCGATGCACGAACATTAATTAATTAATTAATTACAAGGCCTCACTGATCCAGGTCTGATAAAGAACGAGTCTTTTAATAAATTAAAAGAACTCGTAATTTGGAATTACCACTTGAGTCACCAGGCAAAGAGGAGGACTCGGATGGTTGTATTTGCAATGCATTTTGGGACGTCGAAGCTGCACTTTCCCAGCCTGTGGGAGGGAGTGCAGGAGGTGGCTGGGGGAGAACATCCTGGAGTTTTTTATCATGCATTTCCAAACCAGGCACACGGAAACGGGAAGGAAGCTGTCTACAGCGTTTCGCAGGCCTTATTTGATCCAGCAGACCTTCACTTCTGGGGGATGCCACTGGGGCAGAATACTAGGCAGAACACAGTTTAGCAGGCACTGCACGCACCAGCAAGGACTTATTCATTTACCTCGATAATTTGATCCTGCTCGGAGTCTGGTACAAGATGGTCATTGCTGACATCTGATTCAGTGAAGGTTTCTGTCCGTTTTCTTACTGCGATCAGTTCTTTTGCTTTGGCCAATGCATTGGACAATCTCTTTTTACTTTTTTTGCACGACTTCTGGTGGTTCCTAAGGGAACCTGGCTGAGTAAACGCCCTTCCACAGGAGCAGACGTGGCCAAAAGGTGAACCACGATACATCTTACAAACCTAAGAGAGAGACGGTCCATGAAAACCGTGTGTGTCAATCAATTTTGTTGGAAGGTTACTCACTAACGTGAATTTGCCAGTTGAAACCTGAACTATTTTAATAATTATCCTATGACACTGCGTCCAAATGCTGACAGATTATCGCACTGGCACATGCTCTAACTACAGACTACTAATAAGATTATTATATCTGTCTAGGCTGACTCGGAAAGAGCGGAAAAAAAGTTGCTAAGTGGCAGTGTTCACTTGAAGGTTGAATTGAGGATCAAGAGGCTGTGTGAAAAATGCACGAACTATTTGTAGAGAACCGTGATTGATTGACCATTTTTGGCAATTGGTTTGTGCACTGACTCGGACCTTTTCTTCAATCACGATAACCATCACGATAGCCATATGGCTCAAGTTCTGGTTGCTCAGCCTGTACCGAACATTGTCCCCATCCCCCCGCCAGTGATTGGGGTGCAGCCCAACTTCAGAACTTGTTTAGTGGGCCAGTGCTGCGCATGGCATGAACGAGTTCTTTTTTCCCTCTCCATACTTCCATGATGAAGTAAGCAATAACATTAAATTGTTGGAATTGGTAACGTCGTACATTTATCATTGTCTACGTTATTCGTTTGGATATGTGCTTATCTGGTTATTATCAGATATCTACTCTCAGGACTATCTTCGTATGTAATCTTTCTTACTCATCGGAGTGTATCTGGGTCTGCCCTCTCCGAGGGACTCATGCTATTGGCTAGTTACTCATCATTAGTCATCGTTGTAGTCAGTATATATACTTGGTATCCGATGTAGTAGTTACCCCATCGGATTATTACAAGTTTGTATCAGACCTCACCACTAGTCTCTCTAAGAAATGACTTTCTTACGAGTGTCAACTAATGTTGCCATCAACCGTATAATCTGCTTTTAACATAAATTGCATAACACGTGTTACATATGGTATAAGACATATATGTTGTATATTGCACATTGTTCTAATTGTTGGAAATAGTAATCTTATCATCATATGTCTTTGTTTGTTGGTCTTAGTCATTTACTCTTCATCATCAGACTGGACTGTTTAGTCAGTTGTTTGTCATATTGGAATCTATACCATTCTATTTGGTTTGTTCCATGACTTTATGTATATAACTAGTGTCCTAACATTCAGATTAGTTGAACATTGGTTACCCCAGCAATACACCAGTCCATCATCAACCGATTCATCTAAATTTATCTTTAAGTTATTCGTCTAGTGCGAAATCAACACATATCCGGCAACCAACTTCTCAAACTAATAAGCTCACCTCTCATCTTAGCAACATAAAAGTAGAAAAAATAAAACTACATAGAGTGTCTTGAGTCTTCATCAACATCCTCTCTTATAATCATGTCTTCTGTGTTGCATTACCATGCAATCATCTCAGTCATAAAAGAAAAGGGAGCAACAGGTTAACTGCGAAACACAAATGCCTCTTACAGCTGTTTGCATTGAATATGGCAGTAAATTGCATCAATTGAGAAAAGTGGACTTAGAAGAATTTTGAGTGCTCTGTTGTGTATCTCATGAAGTACTGCATGGATTAAGATGGTTATAGAGGGAAAGTTGTACCATTTCTTAAGGGCTATCTACTCCTGTAATTACATTTGGACAATATTTAGTGTATGGTGAGTTGTGGGTGAAATAGAAGGTAAACTGGTGTTTTTTGACATCCAAATTGATATTGTCAAATTATGGCATCAAATGAGCTCCTATGAACAAGATTGTAGGGAGAAAATTGTTCAGTTTTTCAAGGGCTAGAAGCTCATATACCGTATTTTTCTTCATTTTTCTTCATTTTTGTCCTTTCAGCCAATAATTATGAGTCTTATACTATTTCAAGCCCAATATGAATGAACATGGTAAAGATGTAAAATTGGCTGAAAGGACAAAAATGAAGAAAAATGAAGAAAAAGACGGTATATGAGCTTCTAGCCCTTGAAAAACTGAACAATTTTCTCCCTACAATCTTGTTCATAGGAGCTCATTTGATGCCACAATTTGACAATATCATATTGGGTGTGAAAATACTACATTACCTGTTTATTTCATCCACCACTCATCATATACTAAATATAGTCCAAATGTAATTACTGGAGCTGATAGCCCTTAGAACATAGTACAACTTTCCCTCTGTAACCGTGTCAATCTGTGCAGTATTTCATGAGATATAGGATTGAGCACAGAAAATTTGTCCAAGTCCATATTATTCTATTGATTCAAAAAATTTCAAAAAGTGCCATCATTTATGCAAACGGCTGTAAACAGTATGGTAACAATTGACTTACATTTGCTCAATCCCTACTTCTCCATAACATTGAATGTTGTACAACAGATGATAACATAAAGACAGCTGTGCTTGGTGAGTAGGCCAATGTTGCAACAAAGTCTTTTGTCTTTCATTGGATTTTTATTTGTATGATTGTAACAAATATCAATAAGTGATTTTGCTTGAAGTATACAATTAGCACATAAGATAATATATGTATATAGCAATATCACATTGAATTTTGTGTTTTAAGTAAAAATATTAGTACATCATCTATTTTTAGCTCATTTCTGCTTATATAGCTGATATTTCTATATATAGTAACAGTGGTCACATGTGACTATGACTCCTGTGATCAGCTCTAAATTTAGCATATATAGTGTAAAATTTCCTTATATAGTTAGACTGGTCACATGTGACTGTCACTATTGTGATCAGCAAAAAATTTGCTATATAATATCAAAAATTACCTTATATGGTTAGAGTGGTCACATGTGACTGTCACACCTCACCTAAAATGGTTACATTAGTCAGCAGTTCGATTTTCAGCTGATTCCGATAAGAATTGAAGTCAGTATGAATATTTTGAATATAATTGCAAAGTAATTTGTCTTGTCTGAAGTAACCCATATTTGGATGCTTATGTAAGCTTGTGCAGACATGGCCCCAACTGTATCTGATTTTCCAGGATCAGAAGTAGAATCATATCTGTTGCCTAAGAAAATTTTGTCTATAGGAGATCAACTTTATTAATTACGAACCCTCACTGAACCAGGTCTGATAAAGAACGAGTCTTTTAATAAATTAAAAGAACTTGTAATTCTCAATGATCATATCCAAGGGGTGGCTCAAGAGGTCGCCTTGTTGCAGAATCTGCCTGCTGTTGATATCCAACAACAACTGCAACACTCCAGGACCAGTCAAACCTCATTGTCAAACACCTTCAGCAATTGACGAACACAGTGAATGGTATGCAAAATGCAGTTATTGGTATGCAAAATGCAGTTATTGGTATACAACACATGTAAGAATTCTATACTGTATTTTGAGTGCTTGCTCACTTTCCTGACCCAGACTCGATCGGCAACTGCAGCAACTATATAACTCAACTGCATCCATAGATGCGCCTCTTCTCTACCTGCAGGGAATTCAGATTTTGAACGCATTTCCGCCTACTAAAAAGGACTTAATGAATCTCACCAGTAATTTCATCGATCCCTCAAGGCCTTTCGAAAATAACTGACAAACATGGCTTTAGCTGCCAACTGCAATGCTGTGCTCATAGTGCTTGGTATGGTGGTGCCTGCCCCTGGTACTCCCATCACGGCGAGACGACAAGTTTTGATGGATTACCTTGGTACAGGAATGCGTGCCTGACCATGGACACATTTTGTATGTAGTTCAAATTGTAACAGTATTAGGACAATACACGGTGTCCAGTAACATATTAAAGAATGGATAAAATACCCTTCAATTGTCATATTCCTCACCTTTAACACCAATGGCTTTGCCGTCGTTGTTGATGTTGGGCAAATTGATGTGGATGGTATGCCTGTAATGGAAGTCTCCTTATGCTGCTCCCCACCGTCGTAATCTATTATATCAAAGACAGTAGCCAGCTTTTGAAGTAAAGGCTCCTACCAAGTCATTGTTGGATGAGAAAAATGCCGACTATTTTGCAATCCGGAATGTCATAACATTTTCTCCTCCAGGACCATAATACAAACACATTCGCACAGATCCATTATAAAAAATAAATGGCACCAGCACAAAGCATAATAATTGACAGCCAATAATGACTGTCCGTGTTGATAATAACTGTCACAATAACTACAAATTGAGGGAAAGCTACCATGGGTTCATCCAGCAACCACCCATACCACGCATTTCCCTCTCCCAGGCATCAGAAATAGCAAAAACATTGGGTGTGGGGGGCTGACGGAATGATTCCAGTTTGTTGTAGAAGGTGGTGAGGTGTGGTTCTGCCATTTTACAGAATTGTGTATTTATGAAAGTGCGATGCTGTTGGATTGAGAGGTCTTTGAAGTGCGAAGCCAGCCCATGGTTGTAATGGTAATCTCGGACACAGGCAACTTCTTGGCGTGCAGATTTGAGGGCTCTGTTGATATGGGCCAGTGCTTGGTAGCTGGTGTGTAATTGTTCAAGGCTATATATGTATTGGATGTGAGCCAGAAGATGCTTTATACTGTAAGCATCCTCGACATCAAGGACAAGACCAGTCTCTGCGTCAATTTCCTCCATGGGAAGAGGTGGAGCACTGGGGTTATACTGTGGTGTAACGCCATCATGGTGCACTCAATCAATATATAAGAAATCAACTCACAATGAGACGTCGATGTTCACCCAAATGCTCGTCCCAGTAATGTTTCGCAAACATTGGCGGATCTGTGGAAGTTGGTGTCAGGGATTCAATGAATTCCGGGTCTGGGGTAATGAGGGCTGGGCTGGCCGAATGGCTTGGGATTGACTCGGGTGGAGATGGGGGAATATCATGATCATGCAACGGGTGAATACAGTGAAGCCAAGAAGTGATATTGGAGTGATTTTCAGCAGACAAGGGATAGAACTGGGAGGACTCAGAATCGCTAGAATCGCTAGTATGAGCACTCATCACAGAGGGCAAACAGTGGGAAACTTTGAAAGCTCATTGGACCTGCACAATCAATATTTATGACACATCAAATTATGCATCAAACTCAGATGCCAACATTAAACGATCCGAGACCTCTGGAGGTGCTCAATATAGGACTCAATCTTAATCCCACTGGCATAGCAATTACCATAGCCTGAGGTGTTTCCTATCAAGGCCATCAACTAAATCGACAAACATTGTACATCAATTGAAGGACACGGCCGCTTTCGGAATATTAAGTGTTGCCACGGCAGGATCCGGCTTGATGAATTGGAGCCTGAAATTGCCAGTCTCTATAAAAGGCCTCCCCGAAGCATTTCGAAATCTTCTTCACTCTCTCCCCTCATCTACCAACTAGATGTAAATAAGTTAAAGCCGAATAAAGTTCTACATGATTGATTTATTAGACTACTAGTAGAAACTTTTTGTATGCGTGAGCTTCAATACTTATAGGCTTGAATGTTTCAAAGAAATGCTAATGTGTGAGCTTAGTGTTAGAGCTGGGACGGATAGAAGTCCCCGATTTGGACTGGTGATTACCAGTGATTCATGAATGTGTCGTAAATCACCTCTGCTCAACGCATCCAGATAGTATGTGCCGGTGTCGGATCCAGGCAATCTGAAGTTCTGAGGTGACAGTCTAGTATTTTTTAAAAGCTGCCACTGGCCTCTTTTGGGTTCGTAGCTGGACCTCCCAAATTTGTGATACTTTGCATAAGTTTGTCTGAGGTCGTCTTTTTTTCCCATACATTCAGCAGGAAATGCAGGGTCAAGTCCCATTGAATGTTTGTGCCAGTAATGAAAGTTATCAGGGCTGTGTGTTTTAGCGATCTCCATGTTTCTTTATGGTATCCTATTGACTCTCCGAGGTATAAAATATGGCCAGTCGTCTTGCCCTCAATTTAGCCATGCATCCACAGAATGTTCCTGCTCACAATCCAACACCTGATGCCCTCATGTATTCCAATACCGCCGGTGGGACAGTTGCCCAAATCTGATTTATCACCACTAATCATCACTTCTCTAGATGTTGTGGGATCTGCGATTAATACCTTATTATCACTGCCTTTGAAGGATTCTTCCTTTGTGGGATCCCGCTTCACAGGCGACAGTGAGTTTTATTCCTATGATTATTTACTTCGATTCCGACAGATGAATTTGCAGAGAGCTTTGGCCCAAGCTTGGCGACTTCATCCACTGGTGTCCCAGCGTTCGAGTCTGGGACGTCTCAGTGGCCCCCGAAAATCAAGACTCTCGAGACTGAGACCGCGACAACTGACCTAACCTGCGGTCTTTTACCGTTGCTGATTATGGGGCAGGGCCCACCTTGAGCTATTTTGCACTTCCCAGCTATGAGCCCATGAGAGGGAGAGGGTCACGTTCATGCTGAGGTTTACTGTCTAAGCCTTCATCAAGGGATTATACGGTCGATTGCAACGTTAGTTGAGACTCGTAAGAAAGCCGTTTCTTAGAGAGATTGTGAGGTCTGATACAAACTTGTAATAATCCGATGGGGTGACTACTACATCGGATACCAAGTATATATACTGACTACAATGATGACTAATGATGAGTAACTAGCCAATAGCATAAGTCCCTCGGAGCAGGCAGACCCGGATACACTCCGATGAGTAAAGAAGATTACATACAAAGATAGTCCTAAGAGTAGTTATCTGATAATAACCAGATAAGCGCATATCCAAAAGAATAACAAAGACAATGATAAATGTACGATGTTACCAATTCCAACACAGGCCTGTGTTAGTCTAAGTTAGCGGTGTCCGGGTGACGGTGAACAAAAAAAATACCAGGAGGGGTGGAAACTCACCAATGGTGTTCTCAGCCGATCCCCAGAGCCAAACTTGTCGTTTCCGTTGGGAACGGGGTGCTGGGGTGGGTTAAGGCCTGTGTGAGTCTAAGTTAGTGGTCTCCGGGTGACGGTGGACAAAAAAATTACTAGGGGGGTGGAAACTCACCAATGACGCTTGCGGCCATTCCACTTGGCCAAACTTGTCACATCGGTCTGGAAAGGGGTGCCAGGATGAGTTAAAGCCTGTGTGAGGCTCAGTTAGTCATCTGCAAGTGACGGTGGACAAAAAAATTTCAATGGCAGGGCAACTCACCGATTCCGTGTGCAGTCACTCCCCTCGCCCAAAGTCATCGTCCTGGTCGGAAACAGGGTGCCAGACTGGATGAGGGCCTGTGTGAACATAAGTCAGCATTAAATAAATGAATACCTCACTCCATCGCGAATACCAAAGTTGTCATGGTGGGGCTATTGAAGTTACTAGCTGCTGAATAAGCAGAAAGTGACTAGCAAAATTGCCTTGGGCATTGAGGCGATCTCTTGCTTGTCACTTTCTGTTACATATATGGACTTATGTATTTAATAAATATTTTATTGATAATTAATCCATTAAGAATGTATTCCTGAAAAACTGAACAAAATGAGTTGCCCAACCCCTCGTTTTCCATGCAAACGAGGTGCGAGGGGTGTAGACTGGCCGGGGGTGGTCGAAAACGAGACGGGGTGGGGCGTCCTGGTGGTTGAAAAAGGGAGGGTGGTGGCGGTTGGGCACACAGCCGGATCGCGAGGTCCTGACACCCCCCAACCGCTCGTTTGCAGCGCGAATGAGGTGCGGGGGCTGTAGACGGGCTGGGGGTAGATGAAAACGTGGCGGGACGGGACATCCTGGTGGTTGAAAACGGGGTGGTGGTGGTGGTTGGGCAGTCAGCTGGATCGCGAGGGCCTGAGACCCCCCGACTACTGGTTTTCAACGGAAACGGAGTGTGGGGGGTGTAGCCTAGACGGGGGTAGTCGAAAACGGGACGGGAGCGGGTGTCCTGGTGGAAAAATGGGGTGGGGGTGGTTGGGCAGTCAGCCGGATCACGAGGGCCTGAGACCCCCTGACTACTGGTTTTCAACGGAAACGGAGCGTGGGGGGTGTAGCCTAGATGGGGGAGGTTGAAAATGCTGCGGCATGGGCTGTCCTGGTGGTGGACCAAAGGAGGGGCGGTGGTTGGGCAACAGTAGACCCAGTCGTTTTGGTTAACCCAATCGCAGATATAGTTGCAAAAGGTAGGTACACATAGCCCAGTTGCTTGCTAGGGGGGTAGGTTAACCCAAAAGACAGCTCTTGCTGGGGAAATGTGGGGTGGTAGGTTGACCCAGGTACTGTTGGAATCACAAGCTCGTGCCGAAGCCCGAAGCAAATTTGTTATGGTCATTTTCATCTAACATGGACATTTGTTATTTATTCACCACATGATTAGTTTTACACACGTAGTGATAGAGTCATTGCATTTCGTCGCTAGGCGACTATTTTACTATTTAGCTTACTATAGAATACTCGCCCACCTCAGCCGTTTGACTCCCGCAAACGCTGAGGTGAGCCACATACCAGCTTTTCTTACCTTAGTTTACTTATAACTCGTGTAGTCATTTTATAGGTAAATATTACTAGCCGTTTGACTCCCGCAAACGCTGAGTCATTTTATAGCTCTCGAAATCTAACAGGTTATGAGCCCTGGCGCAATGTCGACAACGGTTGTAAAAGATGACTTACAAAATGTCCCGATGCTTGAGCCCGATGGCCGTAACTGGGTTATTTTCAAGACGCGTCTTGAGTGGGCCCTGGCATCGAAAAATGTCGATGGACACTTGCTTGGCAAAAAGGTCAGGCCTGCGACTGGTGATGCTGGTTTGGAGCAGTGGGAGAAGGATGAAAACCTTGCACGACACATGCTAGGTCAACGTCTCCGCGATTCGACTCTTCGAAAGATTATCCGAAAGTCCACCGTTGCCGAAATGTGGAAGCTGATCTCCACGGAATTTGAGCAGAAGTCTGCCATTGTCCAGGCAAATCTACGCTCCAAATTCATGTCCCTTCGGTGTGCCGACAAGGGAAACCTGCGTACACACCTCGACAAGATGTCAGAGATGTGGGAAGAACTTGCGTCTGTGGGCGTTGCCATTGATGACAAAGAGTACACTTCCGTGATTATTAAATCCCTTCCCAAGGAATATGCCAGTTTCGTTTCCAGTTTGGCTGCCGCTGCACACCTCGTTGGCAAGACCCTGGATCCCGATACCATGAAAACTTACTTGCTGGAAGAATACGACAACCAGACTATTTTCAGCAAGCCAGAGAAGTCGAGGGATAAGGATGTGGCTCTTATGGCGTACCCAAGCGCAAAAACAGTTTCGAAAAACCGTTCTGGTGCTGGCGATTCGAAGCCCCACTCATCTTCGAAACTCGTGTGCTGGAACTGTGGTGGCACCGGTCACCGCCGTGACCAATGCCCAAGTCCGAAGTCGGATGATGCCCATAAGCCCATTCTGAAAGGAAAGGACTCCCCACGTTCTGCCCCTAAAGGAAAGATGCCAGAGTCTGCAAACGCAACAGTTGACAATGAGGAAGATGGCGTGTGGAGTGCTTACCTTGATTCGGACTTATTTGACTTCGACGATGATCTCCCTGCTTTAGAAGATGTCAGCGACAGCAGCGAGAGCGAGGGGGAACTTACAGAGATTGATGATGTCTCTGAAACCTTCAGTGAAATCGACAACAGCGATACCAGCTCTTTTGTCGACATTGAACCCACTCCCGCTTCACGTTGTGTCACCATTGAAGAAGTCCCCGATGACGAGGCACCTCCCCTCCATCCTGATTCAGGCGTCGAAGCCTTTACACCCCTCGACATTGCAGCACTCAGTCATTCGGGTCCTGTCATGCCAAATAAAATAATTGAGTTGTTTGATTCTGGCACAACGCAACATCTTTCCCCTTACCGCGAATCTTTTTCCACCTATCAAGAGATTCCCCCGAAAGCTATTAACGCCGCTAACCAGCAAAAGTTCAAAGCTACGGGGGTAGGCGAGATGGTCATTGAGGTTCTGAATGGCATGAACAGGTCGAAAATGAGGCTTACCGAAGTCTTATATTCACCCGAGATAGGCTTTACCCTGGTCTCGATAGGCCGTATCGACGACGCTGGTTACTCTACTACCTTTGGAGGTGGCCATTGTGAAATTCGCGATGGAAACGGTGATGTGGTTGGTGATTTTCCCAAGACGAAGGGACTATATCGTGTTGTTCATGAATCAGTCAATGAGCAAGCCAATTCTGCCACAGATAAGCTCACCGTAATGGAGCTGCACCGCCTCATGGGCCACATTTCACCTGCCTCGGCAAAGCGCCTCGTTGAGAAGGGTTTTGTCACTGGAGTGTCTTTGGACACGTCTGCCTCCGAATCCACATTTTGCGAGTCCTGTGTCCATGCCAAGTCAAAGCGTCAACCTGTGCCTAAGGTGCGAGAGGGTGAGCGTGCAACAGAGTATGGTGCCGAGATCCACTCTGATGTGTGGGGACCCTCACCTGTCCAAACCCTTGGCGGTCGCCTTTATTATGTCACCTTCACAGATCATGCCACCCGCGAGACTCATTTGTACCTGCTCCGCAAGAAATCCGAGACCTTCACTGCTTACTTGCAATATGAAGCATGGGTAAAGACTCACCACGATGCCCCCATCAAGACTCTCCGATCTGATAGAGGCGGCGAGTACCTGAGCGGAAAGTTCATCAAACATCTCGCGGATCATGGAACAACGCATAAACTGACCGTGCATGACACCTCAGAGGAGAACGGCGTCTCTGAGCGTTTAAATGGCATCCTTGTTGAGAAAGTCCGTGCGATGCTTCATTCAAGTGGTCTCCCTAAGTCTCTGTGGGGCGAAGCTGTCAGACATGCTGTTTGGCTGAAGAATCGGACATCGATGAAGGCTTTGGACGGTAGGACTCCTTTCGAAGCCGCTACTGGTAAGAAGCCAAATCTATCGGCCTTGCACGAATGGGGTTGCCGCGCATGGGTGCATGATGCCTCCCAGTCAAAGCTTGACTGGCGTGCACGAGAGGGCTGCTGGGTAGGTTTCGATGACGAGAGCAAGGGCCACCGTATTTATTGGCCCGAGAAACGGTCCGTTACCGTCGAACGGAGTGTCAAGTTTAATGGAGACACACCTTTCATTTTGGTGGATGATGTGTCGCTTGAGGGGGAGAGTGGTAGCTCAGCCAAGCTCTCCACATCTACCAAGCCTGCTCTCGAAGTGCCTGATCCTGTTCTTGAGGTGCCGCCTACTGCTGAAGGGGCTGATTCGCGCCCCGCCTCCCCACAGCCCGCTACCCATGAAGCCCGTCCGAAACGTGATCGCCGTCCCACTCAGTACGTCCTCGATATCCTTGACGGCAAAGGGTCAGCCACTGGCCTTGCAAGCAGAAACGACTTACCTGTTGGCCTCCAAGCGCCTGAGTCCAACATCGCCATTGAATTCGAGACCCTTGATGGTGAAGACGAATATGTCCTGGTCGCTATGACTGCTGATGCGGAGGCTATTGAGCCACGAACCCTTGCTGAAGCGAAGCGAAGCCTGGACTGGCTCCATTGGGAACAAGCCATCCAGGAAGAAATTAGAATGCTCGAAAAGGCCGGCACGTGGGAAGTTGTTGAAGCCCCTCCCAATGCAAATATTGTTGGCAGCAAATGGGTATTCCGTATCAAGAAGAACGCAGCCGGCGAAATCGAACGCTTCAAGGCGCGCCTTGTTGCGCAGGGTTTTTCACAAGTCCCTGGGGTCGACTACTTCGATACTTTTGCACCTGTTGCTAAGTTAGCGTCAATCCGCACCGTTTTGGCTATTGCAGCGCGTCTCGATCTCGAAATACATCAAGTAGATGTCAAGGGGGCTTACCTGAATGGGGTACTCGAAGAAAATGAGGTCATTCACATGCGGCAGTCCCCCAACATGCCATATGACCGCAGCAAAGTGCTCCGCTTGAAGAAATGCATCTATGGCTTGAAACAGAGCAGGCGCTGTTGGTACGAAAAACTTTTCGAGGTCCTGAAGACGCTATTCAGCTTAACGCGATGTGAGGTCGACCATGCCGTATTTTTTCGCCGATCCGGACGCGAAATAATTATCTTCGTTGTGCATGTGGACGATTTGACTGTGGTGACTAGTGGTAAAGTTTTAATGGACGAAGTTAAGAGAAAGTTGCGGGCAGAACTGGAGATTACTGACCTAGGCGAAATCCATTGGCTGCTTGGCATCGAGGTGCGACGTGACCGTGACCGTGAAAATCGTACGATAACGCTTTCACAAAAGTCCTACATCGAGTCCATCATCAAACGTTTCGGCCTCGAAGATGCAAAACCACTTGCCTCACCGATGGAACCCAGCGCGTGGCTATCGAACGCTCAATCCCCCGTCACCTCGCGTGAGCTTGCCGACATGCGAGACGTGCCGTATCGCGAGGCTGTTGGTTCATTGATGTATGCTGCTGTTGGCACATGTCCTGACATCGCTTTTGCTGTTGCAATCCTGTCCCGGTTCTCGCAAAACCCTGGCCGCGCACATTGGGAAGCTGTGAAGAGAGTTTTTCGTTATCTAAAAGGGACCATTGAGTTATGGCTCACCTTTGGCCGCGAGACGCGAGACGCGACTGGATCACATGACCTTGTTGGTTATGCTGACGCGGATGGAAGTATGCAAGACGACCGGCACACGATCTCGGGCTACGCATTCCTCATCGATGGCGGAGCCGTTTCCTGGAGCTCGAAGCGTCAAGAAATTGTTGTCTTATCCATGACCGAAGCCGAATACGTCGCCATTACTCATGCAGCAAAAGAAGCCTTATGGCTGCGCACATTCATCAGTGAAACCTTCGGCTCCCTCTCGGATTCCACCATCCTTTATTCAGACAACCAGTCTGCCATCGCGCTCTCGAAAGACCACCAGTATCATGCCCGGATGAAGCACATCGACATCCGATTCCATTTTATTCGCTGGGTCATTGAAAAGGGTTCCCTCAAGCTCATTTACTGCCCTACCGAAGACATGGTTGCTGACACACTCACGAAACCGTTACCCTCCGCTAAAGCGAAGCACTTCGCTGCTGAACTCGGCCTTCGCACGGCTTGAGGGGGAGTGTTGGAATCACAAGCTCGTGCCGAAGCCCGAAGCAAATTTGTTATGGTCATTTTCATCTAACATGGACATTTGTTATTTATTCACCACATGATTAGTTTTACACGCGTAGTGATAGAGTCATTGCGTTTCGTCGCTAGGCGACTATTTTACTATTTAGCTTACTGTAGAATACTCGCCCACCTCAGCCGTTTGACTCACGCAAACGCTGAGGTGAGCCACATACCAGCTTTTCTTACCTTAGTTTACTTATAACTCGTGTAGTCATTTTATAGGTAAATATTACTAGCCGTTTGACTCCCGCAAACGCTGAGTCATTTTATAGCTCTCGAAATCTAACAGGTACAGCTATTGCTGGTCAAGGGTGGCTGGGTGGGTCAACCCAGTGTCAGCTCTGCCATGGGGTAGGTTAACCCAGGACAGCAATTCTGGATTGGTTGGGTTGACCCAGGTCCAGTTGTTCAAGCAATGTGGGTTGACCTGGCTGCAGCTATTGCTGCAGCACTGGGTTGACCAGGATCCAGCTATTGCTGCAGCACTGGGTTGACCCAGGTCCAGATATTGCTGCAGCACCGGGTTGACCCAGATCCAGCGGTTGCTGCAGGGCTTGGGTTGACTGGGGTCCAGCTATTGCTGCAGCACTGGGTTGACCGTGGTCCAGATATTGCTGCAGCGCCAGGTTGACCTGGGTCCAGCACTTGCTGCAGGGCTTGGGTTGACCAGGATCCAGCTCCTGCTGCAGCACTGGGTTGACTCCAAATATTGCTGCAGCACTGGGTTAACCCAGGTCCAGATATTGCTGCAGCACCATGTTGACCCAGATCCAGTGCTTGCTGCAGGGCTTGGGTTGACCAGGGTCCAGCTATTGCTGCAGGCTTGGGTTGACCTGGGTCCAGCACTTCCTGCAGGGCTTGGGTTGACCAGGATCCAGCTCTTGCTGTGGGGCTTGGGTTGATTGGGGTCCAGCTATTGCTGCAGCACTTGCTTTACTCAGGTCCAGCACTTGCTGTAGGGTAGGTTGACTGGCGTCCGGCCTGTCCTGTAGCATTGCATTGATTGCAGACCCACTGATGTAGCAGGATTGGGTACATGAGGGTCCAGCTATTGCTCCAATATTGTGTTGTCATGGCCCTTCTCTTGCTGCAGAATTCGGTTGACCCTGGCCCAGCTCCCACTGCAGCATTGACTTGACCAGGGTCCAGCTTTTGCTGCAATGTGGGCCCATGTCAGTGCAACGGATTGCACCACATCTCACTCTGCCTGCATGTATTTAATGTTGACAGCATTAACAGAGCTCACAGCAGCTCAAGCCAATATTTATTCAGAAACTGCCATATATACAAAATAATCAAAATATTTCAATCTGTACTGAACATAAATGTACCATGTCATATAATTTGAATGCAATTATTAAAAGCACAGGGAATAGCAAAATTACACAATTATCATTTTGACAATGCACAATATCTTACTTTTACTATCAGCTATCAGCCATGTCAGGAGTTACTTATCCCTAACGACAATCTATGGCAAAACCAGAAATTACCCCATTTGGAATATTGTGCTTTTCTATTTAATATTGCTCAATTCTCTTTTGGAATATATATAACCTCACTATTACTTAAAATACACACATACATTTAATGATTATTAAAATACATAATTAAATAGTAAAGGCAGGAGGCAGGTGGGTGGGTGTGGAGTGGGAGGAAGGTGGGAGTGGGAGTAGAGGAAGGTGGGAGTGGGAGAAGGGAGTGGGAGTGGGCAAAGTAGGAAGGTGAGCAGGCAGGAGGGAAGGGCAGCAGGGAGACAGAGACGGAGACAGAGACGGAGACGGAGACGGAGGAGGAGACGGAGGAGAGTGGGATGTACATACCTGTTGCGTTCCCCTCATCCTCGTCGTCTTTGTCTACGTCTCCGCCATCCCTGTCCCCATCATCCCTGTCCCCACGTTCCGGTCCCTGTCGTTCCCGTTCCCATCATTCCCCTCATTGTCGCCACCGTCCTCGTGGATGTCGTCATCCCTCCCAGTCCTCATCGTCCGCTGGATCGTCGTTGTCGTTGTCGTCATCCTGTCATCTCCTCGCTGGCCGTCTCCATCCCCATCACCATTCTCGGGCTCGTATGTGCCCTCGCCGTCGTCTTTGCCGCTGTGGCTGTCTCGGCCATCTGTCTCGGTCGTTGGCGCATCCTCGTACCCGGCCTCGTTTCTGTGGCCATTTTCATCGGCATCCGTTCTGTTTGCTGGGGTGGCCGTGGCGTTGTTTTCTGGGCTGGTGTTGGTTGCGGTTCGGGTTCGCCTGTGTTTGTCCTGGGTGTAGCTGCAATCATTAATAATCATTAGCACACAACTTACAAAAAAATTACAAAAAGACCTACCTCAGGTACTCTTCTGCACCCATTTCGTGTTGTTGAAAATGAAGGAGTTGAACGCCAACCAGCAGTTGCCAACTTCCCAAATGGGTTCGAGTTTCCAAACATGGAAGTGTGGCTGAAGTTTTTGAATCTTCTGGCATGCACAACAAGGCATGTATACCCCAAGTGAGACCCTCAAAAGATGTAAATATAGTATACCTACTCTCATCTCAAATTTCCTATTTTATTTGGCCCTGCATAAAGAGCTATTCACAATTTATTCCATTCCTCTGCCAGAATTTGCCCCTTCATGATCTAACTTTGTCTTAAAAGTCTGGAATTAATCTAAGGAGTACTTGAATAAGTACTCATTGTGGTACAAATAAGTGCCTGATTGTTGGTGGACCAGGACCTATGTTGCAGCCAGCAAATGCACAGAATTGTGCATTGTGGCTGGGCCACACCTCAACTGAAGTCAAAATCCAAACTAGCTGCTTTACTTTGAACCTGTCATTTCTTGGCTACAACAGATGTCTGGGACCACCAAGTGCCAGGCACTGATTATCAATACAATAGATACTTTACATAGTAGTTTCACGATTATTCTCATATTTTTCAGAGCAATATTGGTAATGTTGCACCTTAAGGGTCTGAAATTGGAAGGGAGGTATTAATGAATCATGGATATCTCTCTATGTAGGGCATAATAAAATACAAAATTTGGGGAGGATGTAGTTAGAGGCTAATTCTATCCGTACATGGTCTTAAATGTGTTACACAGTTGTTGTGCTCCATGCAATTACACTGAGAAAAGTAAGATCTTGGTTACATATAAGGCAACTCGCGCCCGTTTGGGCAATTGGCAACCTCCGGCGTGGGTTCAAATCGTCGCGTACTCCACGATGCGTCCACGAGAACGGCGACAGCAACAACATCAAGTAGAAGGTAAGTACAAGTCTCAAAACTTACTATCTATTACTATGCTAACTAATATTGTTATTTTTATGTAGAACTTTCTCACTGCCGTGCCGGGAATGCCCCGCAACACGCACACGTCACGTCAACGTCCAACTCAAGGGCCGAAACAACGGATGGCAGGCAACGACGACGACAAAGACGACGAGGGCAGAGACGGCCGGCCAGGGGACGATGACGGGACGGAGAAGGATAGCGACAGGACAACTGGATGACGGAGACGACGACGACCCTCAGGGGGATGACGACGACCGTCCAGGACGACGACAACCATCCAGGGGACGATGAGGACGATGACGGGTACGGAGCCGCGGATGACGATGACAACGACGACAATGACAACAATGACAAGAATGACTGGGAACGGGAACGACAGGGACGGGGACGACGGGGATGAGGACGGCTGAGACGCAGACGAAGACAACGAGGATGAGGACGGCGGAGACGAAGACGAAGACAACGAGGACAACGATGGCGGAGACGCAGACGACGAGGACGAGGATGACGGGCACGAGAGAGGTATGTACATCCCACCCCTACTCCCACTCCTCCCTCTCCCTCTCCCTCTCCGTGTCCGTGTCGGTGTCGGTGTCCGTGTCTGTCTCTCTCCGTCTCCGTCTCCGTCTCTCTCCATCTCCGTCTCTGTCTCCCTGCTGCCCTTCCCTCCTGCCTTCTCACCTTCCTACTTTGCCCACTCCTACTCCCTTCTCCCACTCCCACCTTCCTCTACTCCCACTCCCACCTTCCTCCCACTCCACACCCACCCACCTGCCTCCTGCCTTTACTATTTAATTATGTATTTTAATAATCATTAAATGTATGTGTGTATTTTAAGTAATAGTGAGGTTATATATATTCCAAAAGAGAATTGAGCAATATTAAATAGAAAAGCACAATATTCCAAATGGGGTAATTTCTGGTTTTGCCATAGATTGTCGTTAGGGATAAGTAACTCCTGACATGGCTGATAGCTGATAGTAAAAGTAAGATATTGTGCATTGTCAAAATGATAATTGTGTAATTTTGCTATTCCCTGTGCTTTTAATAATTGCATTCAAATTATATGACATGGTACATTTATGTTCAGTACAGATTGAAATATTTTGATTATTTTGTATATATGGCAGTTTCTGAATAAATATTGGCTTGAGCTGCTGTGAGCTCTGTTAATGCTGTCAACATTAAATACATGCAGGCAGAGTGAGATGTGGTGCAATCCGTTGCACTGACATGGGCCCACATTGCAGCAAAAGCTGGACCCTGGTCAAGTCAATGCTGCAGTGGGAGCTGGGCCAGGGTCAACCGAATTCTGCAGCAAGAGAAGGGCCATGACAACACAATATTGGAGCAATAGCTGGACCCTCATGTACCCAATCCTGCTACATCAGTGGGTCTGCAATCAATGCAATGCTACAGGACAGGCCGGACGCCAGTCAACCTACCCTACAGCAAGTGCTGGACCTGAGTAAAGCAAGTGCTGCAGCAATAGCTGGACCCCAATCAACCCAAGCCCCACAGCAAGAGCTGGATCCTGGTCAACCCAAGCCCTGCAGGAAGTGCTGGACCCAGGTCAACCCAAGCCTGCAGCAATAGCTGGACCCTGGTCAACCCAAGCCCTGCAGCAAGCACTGGATCTGGGTCAACATGGTGCTGCAGCAATATCTGGACCTGGGTTAACCCAGTGCTGCAGCAATATTTGGAGTCAACCCAGTGCTGCAGCAGAAGCTGGATCCTGGTCAACCCAAGCCCTGCAGCAAGTGCTGGACCCAGGTCAACCTGGCGCTGCAGCAATATCTGGACCACGGTCAACCCAGTGCTGCAGCAATAGCTGGACCCCAGTCAACCCAAGCCCTGCAGCAACCGCTGGATCTGGGTCAACCCGGTGCTGCAGCAATATCTGGACCTGGGTCAACCCAGTGCTGCAGCAATAGCTGGATCCTGGTCAACCCAGTGCTGCAGCAATAGCTGCAGCCAGGTCAACCCACATTGCTTGAACAACTGGACCTGGGTCAACCCAACCAATCCAGAATTGCTGTCCTGGGTTAACCTACCCCATGGCAGAGCTGACACTGGGTTGACCCACCCAGCCACCCTTGACCAGCAATAGCTGTACCTGGGTCAACCTACCACCCCACATTTCCCCAGCAAGAGCTGTCTTTTGGGTTAACCTACCCCCCCAGCAAGCAACTGGGCTATGTGTACCTACCTTTTGCAACTATATCTGCGATTGGGTTAACCAAAATGACTGGGTCTACTGTGGGCAAATGATGGGAGCGTGTGGTCCTGAGACCCCCCAACCCCTCGTTTTCAGCACAGATGAGGTGCGGGGGGTGCAGACATCAGTACCAGACCAAAGAAAACAAACTACGTACTTACCTTGGTCTACACCACCGCCCGACAATCTTGCTGTTGAGCCGCAGGTTTTGCACGTAACTGAGCTCGAAAGCTCTCCCTGCGCATTTCAGACTCCACTCAAATTTCAGCCACAACTCCAGACCACCCTTCCTTGTTTGCATTCTAGAGACTCAGATATCACATTTTACAACTGCCTCCAGTGGACAAAAGTGTAGCATACATCCAGTAGAATATACTTGGAAATTATCACATTTTTATTTGCAGTATAATATGAGTTATTGTATCTATACTCATTTCCTTGGCAAAAGATAGCTCACAGGGAGTCCAAAACATACCAGATCCCCTACATAATTTTTTTCCAGCAGGACAGTCCCCATGACATCCTCCTTGTCAAATCTGGTCAGTGTGCAAGTCAATAGAGGCTTTGAATTCTGACATGAAACCAGTCAAACGGGATTTTGAACTCAGTTACCATATTGGGACACAATTTTTGCTCAGTCCCTGGAATGAATAAATGAATGAATCACCAAACAGACTGGAAACCCAGTGTATAAGAACGAGTTTTCCTTAAATGGAAGAACTCGTAACTAATATATTGTGTGATACAAAACTACACTACTTACCTGGTTGGAGATCACTGTGAATACTGAGGATACACAGTGATCCCCACACCAGGTTTGACCGCTTTGGGACAAATAGATACAAACAATCAGCCACAATCTTCGAAATCTATTAAGTCCATACTCTCTTGTGGTAGAGTGGCTCATCACAACCTAACAAATCATCCACAAACTGCACAACCTGCTTCTGTAAATCTGTTGGGGCTGCTTTCTCTACAAAAATTTGATATAATAGTGTGTTGTAAGGATTGAGATGGAGGTAAAGGAGGAAATTCTACTTTGTCTCTGTATGACTGGGCTGCAATTTGATTTTGCTGTTTGCATCTGTCAGAATTGTTACCACGAAAATTTTGAACTGCTTTATGATCACAATGTTTATATTTTTCTGAATCTTTAGAAAAAGATCTTTGAACAGCTGCTAGGTTTTTTTGCTGATGCTTTTCTGGATGATCTAACTGATATTTTTGAACTGCTGCAAGATTCTGTTGTTGGTATTCATTTGGATGTTCTGACTTATATCTTTTCACAGCTACAATATTTTGTTGCTGATGTTTCTCAGGATGTTCCAATTTATATTTTTGAACAGCTGCATTATTTTATTGCTGATGCTTCTTGGGATGTCCCAAGTTGTATCTTTAAACAGCTGCAATATGTTGTTGCTGGTGCTTCTCAATGTTTTTTTTATTGTATTTCTGAACAGCACAAATATTTTGCTGGTGATATTTGTTAATGTTTTTATTATGTGATCGTTTTACAGCTTCAATGTTAGCTGTACTCTTTTTACTTGCTATCTCTAGCTCATCTGTAAACTCAAATACTGAAACATAAGAAGAACAGTCGATGCACTTGTGGTTTACAATTTCAGTTTGAATATCTGCATGCTTCATGTTTGCTGTCAAATAGATGGAATGACATGCAGCAATTAATTTGAGATTTGCAATGGTTAAGTTGCTGACTAAGGTTGCTAGTGAAATTTCTAACGATATAAGAGAACCATTGGAAAAATCCTGAAGAGTCAGGTTCTGCTTAGAGATGTATGATTTAAATGTATACCTTCCTTCTTTGTCTTGACCAAGTGGAAATGACTTTAATCCAAGTTCAGACATGGTAAAAACAGCTTTTTTGCCACCACCTACATATGTCCCAGATATATTATTGTTTTTATCAATATTTCGAGATGATATAGCTATATTATAGGAATTAAATAATCTCACTGCTTGGCTCAGCCATAATATCAAAGTACCAACATGCCAGGATAAGATACCTATACCAACACATAAGGTGGCATAGAAACATTTATTGTACTGCAAGAATAGTATAGTTGATGTAGAATACATTGACTGGTAAAACAATGAACATATTATGGCCTTGTATTGACCAGACAGAGAAAACAATACACCCAATTGTCTGGGCAGAGAGAATAATACACCCAACTGTCTGGGCGAAGCAAACAATACACCCAACTGTCTGGGCAGAGAGAACAATACACCCAACTGTCTGGGCAGAGAGGACAATACACCCAACTGTCTGGGTGGTGCAAGTGATAAACCCAACTGTCTGGGCAGAGAGGACAATAAACCCAACAAATTGGGCGGGCAGATTCTGGTTGAATATGCCCAACAAGTAATACTAAACCAATCTGCTGGACCTGGTGATTCAGTAGATTCAGTCAATATAGAGGTAGTTGGGTTTACTGACCGAAGCCCTCCCAAAGCAATTGGCTAACTCCATAAATATTGTTGCTGGGTTTGCCATTGATGTGAGCATCGGTGGATGACCACTAATATAAATCAATTTAGCAATTTAAATATGTTGAATGTGAAGACAAATGGGATCTTTGGGCTGTTCAGGTGTGATAAAATGGTGAGTGACAGAAGCAGCAGTAGGATGAGGTGTTTGAAAGTCATTGGGACGTAGTTGAAGTTGAGAAAAATTTTTCAATCTTCATGAACCATGGGAAAATATTACTAATCATTGTTTGATGTGTTGACCTATTTTATGGTTTGTTCTTAGCTGTTTAAACATCACACAGATGCTCCCCATGCATCTATTGACAACACCTGGCTAGTACACACACCATCTCATTTGTTGTATATATGCATGTCCTGATTTAACAATAAAAAACATTATTTACACAAATACAGCAAGTCTCAAGGGACATCCGACAAAGTCGTAGTGTCACATCCTCAAAGGGTCCAGAGAGACCACCCTTATTTAATTTTACTGTGTGTCCTTCTGGACAAGTCTCAAGGGAGGTCTGACAAAGTCCTGGTCTCGAGTCATTGAAGGGTCCAGTGAGACCATCCTCAAAAGCACACATCCAGCGGGTGGAAGTGAATGGTGCACAGACTGCACAATTACAACTCCCATGGCACAGATTGCCCCCTCTGGTGACTCATATTGGAGACTGAAGGAGGGCCATGCACAGACTGCACAACCACACCCTCCACGGCCCAGACAGCCATCCCCCTCCATTGATTTCAGAAGGGTGGAAGGGGATCATGCACAGACTGCACAATCACACCTTCCATGGCCCAGACGGCCACCCTTCTTTGCTACGCAACAAGGACAACTAAAGAAACTAAAGAAACTACATGTCAATACTGACCTCTGGTTGTGACAAAGTTGGCAGCGGTGCACGAGGCATGAACACAAGGGACTGGGGGTGTGTACTGGCTGGAGGGTGGTCGAAAACGGGGCGAAAGAGGTCATCCTGGTGGTCAAAAAAGTGGGGGGGGGCTGGTGAGGCAGAAGACGGACACGCAAGGGATTCGGACTCCCCATCCACTCATATTCTATGGAAACGAGTTGCGGGGGGCATGTACCGGCCGGGGGTGGTTGAAAACGGGGCAGGAGCTCATCCTGGTGGTCCAAAAAAGTGGGGGGGCTGGTTAGGCCAAAGCTGGACTTGTGAGGGATTACAAACCCCCATCCTCTCGTATTCTACAGCAACGAGGTGAGGTGAGTACACTGGCCGGGGGTGGTCAAAAACAGCAGGGGAGACGGTGTCCTGGAGGTGGAAAAAAGGGGGGTGAGGCATTGGGCAGATGGTGGGAATGCGAGGTCCTGAGACCCCCCAGGCACTCGTTTTCAATGGAAACGGAGTGCGGGGGGTGTAGAGTGGCCGGGGATGGTCGAAAACGGGACAGGAAGAGGTGTCCTGGTGAATGAAAATGGGGTGGTGGTGGTGGTGGTGGTGGTTGCGCAGACAGCCAGAATGTGAGGGCCTGAGACCCCCTGACCGCTCGTTTTCAACCCAAAGGAGGTGCTGGGGGTTGACTTACATCAGCCATTGTCGAAATTGCTGTGACGGCGGGTTTTGACTGTTGAAAAAGTTGGGGACTCAAGAAACTGCATATGAGAGTCCTGTGACTCAGTGTGACAACTTCCTTTTTCGATCGAATTCCGCATCATACAAATCTTTTTTCTCATCCATTGGAGCGGTTTTTTGTTTTTTTATGACATCAATATAAACCCTATATTCCTGACAATATTTGAGGACAAAACTCCAAAAATCTAGTTTATTCATGATTTTTCCCAAAAAGAATTGGTTAGAACTGCAGACTTTGGCTCTATACTTGATTTCAAACATTAATTAATCAATTAATTGATTAATTAATTAATTACTGACGAACTGCCATATATCCTGGACTCATAAGAACAAGTCTTCCATAAATGGAAGAACTCGTAACAAGCGGTTTCAAAAAGATCCACACTTTCCTTTGATTGCATTCAACCATGAGCAAATAAAAGAGTCTACAACAGCTGGCTATTTATTAGCTGAAAAAGCAAAATTTGAACATATTTCACAAAGATTGATGGATGTGGATCTTGGAGTTTTGAATAAGATTGCTAGAAAAATGGAAGATGGTGAACATGTCATTCCAGAGACAGATGAAGAGAAACTTTGTTTCCAATAGATTAAAGATATTGATCATGTAGGCAGTCATGTCAAAGGATCACTCACAAGCAAGAAATATATGAGAAATGAAGTGTGGTCTCTGATGTCATTTGTGGGTGCACCTTCATGATTTATCACATTTTCACCAGCTGATAACATGCATCCACTGTCCTTGTATTTTGCTGATACCAAAGAAACCTTTACACCTGAACTTAGAGGGTATGATGAGCGCTACAGACTTATTGCAGAAAATCCAGTGGCTGGTGCTAGATTCTTTCACTTTATGGTAGAACTATTTATCAAACATGTTCTTGGTGTTGGATCAAATCATTCTGGCTTTTATGGTAACACCAAGGCATACTATGGCACAGTGGAGCAACAAGGACGTCTCACACTTCACATGCACATGCTACTATGGCTCAAAGGATGTTTGTCACCCCAAGAAATCAGAGACAAAATAATGGATCCCACCTCAAACTTTCAGCAAGCCTTTGTAGAGTATCTAGAAAGCATGCATATTGGTGAATTCATGACTGGCACAATGGATGAAGTCAAAGCTAAAGTCAACCAGAAGTCTGAACAAGTATAAGGATCCCACTCAGACTCTGCCTAAAGCACCCCACCTATGTGTACAATTAGGCATGATGTGAATTATAACAACAATTGCAATGATTGCAAACAGGTGAATTCATGTGGGACAGATTTCATAACACCATTGATCAGTTGATTTTACGCTCCAATGTTCATAATTGCAGCAGAAACAGTTCTAACAATGAGAAAGTCCAGAGAAAAGACAGACCCAGTTGCATGAACAAACAAACATGGTAAATGCAAAGCTAGATTTCCCAGACCTTTGTTTGAATCAACACAAGTAGATCCAAAAACTGGTGCATTGAATATGAAAAAGGGTGAAGCATGGATCAATACATTGACACCACTTGTGACATTTCTACTTCGCTGCAATTCTGATATTACAAGTCTTCTTTCTGGTACTGCAATCAAAGCAATTGTAGCATATATTTCTGACTATATTACAAAACCTGGATTGAAAACATATAGCATATTTGATACCATTAGAAGTGTGTTTGACAGAAACTCAGAAATGCTTGGAGGATCTATAAAAGGAAAAGACAAAGCTAGAAAACTCATCACCCAGATCATAAATGCTTTGACTGCAAAACTTGAAATTGGTGGACCAATGGCTTCAATGTATCTGCTTGGCAACCCTGATCATTATACCAGTCACAAATTCATTCCTGTTTATTGGAGAAACTATGTGAGAGAAGTCCAAAAAGCTTGGAATCCAGATGATAATGATAACATGCAAGTTGACTCTGAAAAAGTTGTACTTCACAATCAAAAGGGAAAATTCATAGGACTATCTGCTGTGCATGACTATATTTACAGACCAACTCATTATGAAGACATGAATTTATATGAATGGGTGCAGGGTGCAGAAAGAGTCAAGAGAAACATTCAAAAACCTCATGATGAAATAAACAGTGATGATGAGTTAGATGTCTTGGAATCTGAGCCACCAACTGCAACTCACAAAAAAACTTCGAGATCTAATGTATCTACCAGTAATGACTTGCACATAGAATTTGATGATCTGAATATCAAAGATGATGAAAATTTTATGGAATGTGATTCAGAGGAAAATGAGTCTGATAGCACTGAGTCTGTCCAAGAAGATACCAAGCTTTTCCTAGAAGATCACCCATTATACGAAACACACTGTATAGAATTCAGTGAAAAGAAGAAGCATGTTGTTCCAAACTTTGTGGGTAGTTCATTGCCCAGACGTGACTTGTTTAGTGGGCCAGTGCTGCGCATGGCATGAACAAGTTCTTTTTTCCCCCTCCTTACTTTCATCATAGCAACCTCTCACTATACCAACATAAAAAGTAGAAAAAATAAAACTGCATAGAATTGTTATGTGAATGTTTGTTTCACCAAGAATTACCGGAGTTGACTTTGTTCAGGTATCTTCTTGTTGTTCGTGGGTTTCTAATATCCAAATAACCTATCAGGAAGGGGTTTGTGGGTATATGTAATATATGAATCAATAGAATGTAATAGTGAGGTCTCTTCAATTAAGAATTGAGACTTTGAGTAGGTATGAATAGCAATTGGGTGCATGATGTACTGAAAATACTAATATTCACTACTGGAATATAAAAATATGAACTAATGAATACTGATAACAATATTCACCAGTTGAATATGAACTGTTTTGGCTACAGGGCCTATTTAATCAAGAGTATCTCTGGGTATTATAATATCTGACTTAAATCCGAAGCTTCAAACAATTCCATAAATTGAAGAACTCATATAAGTTAGATTTCAGAGAAAATAAACTTTCAAATTTATTATATAATATTTAATTGTTGTTTAATAAATAAACCATTTATTCTAGCTGGGCATGGCCATAAACTTCACAGGAGGGTGTGGTGTAAAAAAATTAGGGATGGGCACTTGGAGCCAGAGGGGTGCATAAGCACTAGGCAAAAATAGGTGAGATTGGGACCTCCCTGACAGCTCATTTTCTACATGAACAAGGCACAGGGGCTGTAGACTAGCTTGGGCTGGTTGAAAATGGCATGGGGTGGCATGTCCCGGATGTGAAAAGGTCTAAGAGGTGGTATTTGTGTACTGGGCAGAAATGGGTAGGACTGGAACACCCTGACACCTCGTTTTCTATGCAAATGAGGTGTGGGGGGCATACACAAGCTGTGGGTGGTCAAAAATGGGGCAGGGTAGTGTCCTGGTGGTTGAAAAAGGGCAGTGGTGGTTGGGCAGATGGTGGTCTTGAAAACCTGGAACCACTCATTTTCAACACACATGTTTTCAATCCAAACGGGATGTGGAGGGTCTATTTGAGTTGGGGGTGGTTGAAAATGGGTGGGAAGCGGGTGCCGTGGATGTTCAAAAAATGAGGGTGGGGTGAGTTGGACATTGGGCGGTGAGGTGATGGTTCTAGGGCCCTCAATGTCTTGGTTTCAGTCCAAACGAGATGTGAGGGGTCTATTCGAGTTGGTGGTGCTTGCAAATGTGTGGCAAAGGCCTGCTGTGGATGCTGCAAACATGGGGTTGGGTGGTTTGGACGGATGGCGGGTGTGCAAGGCTCTAAGACCCCCTAACCCTTTAGTTTCAACAGAAACAGGTTGTGGGGCGCATACATGATCTGGGGGTGGATGAAAACGGGGCTGGATGGGGCGTCCTGGTGGTTGAAACAAGGGGGGAGGTGGTGCTTGGGCAGACAGCAGTAACGTGAGGACTTGAGACCCCCTTCCTGCTCATATTCAATGTAAATGAGGGCCGGGGGTGTACATGAGCCATGGGTGGTCAAACATAGGGTGGGTGGGGCATCCTGGTGGTTGAAAAAGTTTGGGGGCGCTCGTTGGGCACAAGGTGGGAATGTGAGGTCCTAAGACCTCCCGACCCCTGGTTTTCAATGGAAACAGGTTGCGGGGGGTGCAGACATCATTACTAGACCAAGGACAATAAAGTTACATACACACCTCTTTTACACCACCCCCAATGATGTTTGCTGTTGAGCAACAGAAGGTTTGTACACCCATCTAAGCTCGAAAGCTCTCACTGTGTATTTAAGACTCTGCTCTAATTTCAGCCACAATTCCAGACCACCCTTTCCTATTTGCATTCTAGAGACTCAGATATCACATTTCACAACTGCTTTGAGTGGACAAAAGTGTCCCATACATAGAGTAAAATATACTTAGAAATTACTACATTTTGATTTGCAGTATAACATTAGTTATTGTATTTATACTCATTTCCTTGGCAAAAAATGACTCACAGGGAGCCCAAATCATACCAGATCCCCTACATAATTTTTTTCCAGCAGGACAGTCCCCATGACATCCTCCTTGTCAAATCTGGTGACAGTCTATGCAGTGTGCAAGTCAATAGAGGCTCTGAATGCTGGAATGAAACCAGTCAAAAGGGACCTGGCTAGTACACACAGTCTCTATCTCTTTTGTTGTATATATGATATGTTGTTATTTGATGAAATCAACATTATTTACACAAATATTATGTCATTTTCAAGAGAATTGAATAAAACTCTGAAAATACCAGGCAAGTCTCAAGAAAGGTCCAACAAAATCTCAGTGTCAAGTCTTTGAAGGGTCCAGGGAGACCATTCTTATTTTTAAATTTACTGAGTGCCCCTCTAGACAAGTCTCATGGGAGGTCCAACAAAGTCCCGGTCTTGAGTCTTCGAAGGGTCCAGAGAGACTGTCCTCAACAGCACACATCCAAAGGGTGGAAGTGAATAGTGCACAGGCTGCACAATTACAACTCCCATGGCACAGATTGCCCCCTCTGGTGAATCATATTGGGGACTGGAGGAGGGTCATGCACAGACTGCATAACCACACCCTCCATGGCCCAGACAGCCATCCCCATCTGGTGACTTGAGAAAGGTGAAAGAAGATCATGCACAGACTGCACAATCACACCTTCCATGGCCCAGACAGCCACCCTTCTATGCTACACAGCGAGGGAAACAAAGAAAACTAATGAAACTACGTGTTGGTACTGACCTCTGGTCGGAAAGAAGAGATCTGGAATGTGGGGGAGCAAGGGAGGGGGGGTCAGCACCACACAACAGAAGTCATCAGACCACACACTTACAGTCCAGTGGGTCCCCTCTAATTGGTGATTTGGCTGTTTGACATTGGAGTGGGGTGTGGGGGGGATTAGGAGGAGGGGGGCACCATGACTCAACGGGAAAGATCCTACCATGTTTGATGCCATTCCTACACTCCACTGGGTCCCCCCTAACTAGTCCCAACAGGGTTTGGCCGTCTGACTTTGGGGGGTAGAGATCTGGGATGATCTGGGATGTGGGGGGGGATGAGAAGGAGGGGGGCACCATGACTCAACGGGAAACATCGTACCATGTTTAATGCCATTCCTACACTCCATTGGGTCCCCCCTAACTGGTCCCCACAGGGTTTGGCCATCCGATTGCGGGGGGGTAGAGAACTGGTATTGAGACCAAGGAATGTGTGACTGACTGTGACAATTGCCTTTTTGGATCAAATTCCGCATCATACAAATTCTTTTTCTCATCCATTGGAGCGGTTTTTCAGTTCTTATGACCTCCAGATAAATCCTATATTCCTGACAATATTTGAGGACAAAATTTGAAAAATCTAGTTTATTCATGAATCTTTTCAAAAAGAAACGGTCAGAAATGCAGAATTTGGCTCTATGGTAGATTTCAAACATTAATCTATTTATTTATTTATTTATTTATTTAATTACTGATGAACTGCGCTATATCCTGGACTGATAAGAACGATTCTTCCATAAATGGAAGAACTCGTAACTGATGCATATCGTTCCATGTCGGTTTATTTCCTGTCAAGGAAGCAGGGTCTTGGTTGAAAAGCAGTCCAAGAAAGTTCGTCCACCTGGTCTGAAAATCATCACTGAAGAGTTCAGTAAAACAATTCACCAGAGGATCTCGATGGGGGTTTTTTGAGAATAGACTGAGCTGACTGGAAGGCTGACCCCTATGGTTGGTGAGTCAAAATGAATATACCCTAAGGCTGCCTGCTCGCATCTGTTCAGGGCACAAAAGCCGGTTTTCTTCTTTGTATCACCTGCTTTACTTGTCTTGGTCTTGGATAAAGATGGTGATATGGGATTATAGCGTAGATCGGTGTAGAAATGCGAGTTTTTCCTGACAATTTGATCAAAAGTCTCTATACATTCCTCCAGTGAATCGGACCAGAATGTGACGCTGTTCAAAAACTTGACAGTGTCCTCACATTGAGAACTAACCATAAACACCAATGCATTGGCCAAACCTAGTCGTCCGGTGAGTTGCCTGGCTGGCAAGTGTTTTGCAAACAGAATCGCATATGGGCTGGCGTGACGGAATGGGTAAGTCTGACTAAGTGTATGTGTCCGTTGGTACTTTGGCTTCATTTGGCCTAAGAGAACGCGATTGAGATGGAGGTCCTAAATGCCCTTGCCGTGATCAGCAGATAAAGCTTCACGGCAGATTAGAGCAAGAGCACCAAAATGTGGTGCCTTGGAATCTGTCAATATATCCTCCAATTTTTTGATGGGAAGAGCAGGCTTGAGTGGGGACCGTGGAACACATTTCTTCTTGGATCTTGATCCCTTGGAAGCCCCACCCGGCAGAGCAGAAAGAGTCCTATCACCGAGATCCACCAGAGCACCACCAACCAACTTTCCAATGTAATCACACCAATCTGTTATCTTTGGTTTAGCGGCCAGCAAATCCTCAACATGAGTAATGAGAGGTTCCATAGTACTTGCGTAATCCCGAATGAGTTTACTGGAGAATGCATCATCCTTCTGCAGGTTTTTGGTAAACATCCTGGCTGGACTGGATAAAAAATTGCAGATGCCATCAGATGCCATCAGATGCCAGTATGCCCTCCAACAATATCAACCAATGCCATAACCATCCCACCTCGAACAATTGAGCGGTCAACTACATTCTTGTTCCGAGTTGTCTTTGAGTCATTAGAAATTTTATGATGTCGGGAGGTATTGAACAGGTTATCCGCTGTATCAAGTGAGGGGATGATAAGTGCATCACACCACAAAGCAAAGAGGACTTCTGAAACAACGGCATAAAGTGCTGCATCACCATTGTTGATGGTCCAATTCACAATTGGCAGCGGTGTGACGGCAGAAGAACTGGACTTGATGTGATTGTCAACAAGATGGGAGGGTATGAGTGAAAGTCTTGTGAAATCTTAATTGAACTCAGGATGTGGAGTTGGTACATTGGTTGTCTTTACTGAGGTCTTGCATCGTTTGGTTCCATGACTAATAATACTTTGTTGTCGAGTACGAACACATGTGACATATTGTACGACATGGTTGATGCAGTTTGCAAATGATGGGAAAGTGGTGGCAATTGTGTGTGCTCAATGACTGTTAGCCACCTGTCACGCCAGATGTGGGCCAATGTCTTCATACCACTGAAAGAACACCAAGTAGGAACGACACATCTGCCACTGGATAGCTCTTTGGAGAAAATGCAGTTTTTCAGATTCCACCATCAGGGCAGGGAGAATGTTGACTGAGCCAACAATCTGTTCCAAAAGCAAGGTAGCTTCATCATTTGGTGACATGTCAGTGTACTTTGATTCTGGTGCAAGTTCCATGAATGCTGTGACCTGATTGTCAAGGTCAAGATGATCACGAAGAAGCTTGACAATGGTATCGGAATCCATAGGCTTGCCAAGAAGGTTCCAACCAGCATCCAGTGCAATAGCTTCCTCTTGGAGTCTAGCCACATCAAGAAGTATGTCGAGTATCTTGAAGGATATATTAGGCATAGGACCCGGAAACTGTGAAACCACAGGCATAATAGGCATGCCTGCAGTTACAGAGGAACTTGGTTGCTGTGTGGATGGATCGGTTATGATGCTGGGTCGAGAGTGTGCAGAAAATTTATTCTTTGGCTTTGGGTCTTGGTCGTCAACCCATTCCTCATCCGATGTGTCACTATCATCATTGGACCCAGCTGAAGACAACAATTCATGCAAGGGATGAACATTGTTCTGGGGATCTCTATGAAACTCCTTTAGAAGGCAGCGAGCAGATTTTCTAAATCCAACAGATTATGAAGATATTAGTATCAAATACAATAAACACATATGCTATTCCTTGATGCTCATACCACAAGTCCTCAGATGGTCCATAACCCTTGAATCTTAGACGCCATTGGGGAATCCCCTAAACAAAAAGTTTCAGTTACAAAAGAAAATAGTAATGATCAAGTCAAAGAATCCAGACAATACTTACATCAATTATTGCAACCTCCTGGATAGATTCAATCTCATACTCTGAGCTGCCATCTGCTTCAGGAAGATGAGAGTCATCCGGCTGTTCGGTCACAGGAGAAAGAGCCTTTCACTTTGATCCTGACTGTCTGACATTAGCAGCAACAGCATTAGGCTCTTCAGAATTGATATCTATCACCGATGCTGGGGGGGATGACAAAAAAGGTGTTGAGAGTGTTGAATCAGCAGCAACTGGATCCCAATCTGGAGCAACTGCAAGTCATGGCTTGATGGGGAGTCAGACATTGAGAGGTGCAAGTCGTGGGCGAGAGGATTCCAATGAATTCTTGTATGATTCTCGCAAATGCTGCTGGGTACTTCCATATGCTGTCTTCGTAATAGGAATATGATGTGGATCACATATAGTGTTGCCGTAGTTCGGTTCTGAACCTAGCCGAACCCGGTTCAAACCCCGAACCGAACCCTAAGTTCGGTCTAAGTTCAGCCAAGTGCTGAACCGGACCGCGGGTTGAGTTCCGGGTTTCGAGGCCTGCCGGATTTCCTGAACGGCTCCAAACCGCGTTCAAAGCGCGAACGCGGATATTTTTAAGGTATTGATTGCATTTGTTTTTCGTATTTCTTGACTTACTATTTCATGTTAAACGGCATTATGTGACCGGCCGTGACCTTTCACGCAACACAGCAACTTCAAAGGTAAGCTTCCATTTTTTTCTTAACTTTACTAATGTTATTTGCGGCAGGCAACTCGACTGCAACCACATCGCAACCACATTGGCACAAGATGGATGCCAACGCCAACGCAATGCCAACAGACGCGGGGCAGCCGCAACACCACCACCACCACCACCAGCGGCGGCAACGGCAATGGCAATGGCAATGGCAACCAGGCAACGACAACGGCAATGGCCAGCAGCAGCAGCAATGCCGGCAGCAGCAGCAACAGCAACAGCAGCAACGGCGGCAGCAGCAATGGCCACGACAGCAGCAGCAGCAGTGGCAGCAGCAACGGCGACGGCAGCAGCAGCAGTGCCGGCAGCAGCAGCAGCGCCGGCAGCGGCAGCAATGGCAGCAGTGACAGCGGCAGCAGCAGCAGCGCCGGATGGCTCCCCCGCAGCCCAACTACCTCGCGAAGTGTAGCGCCGTATTGATTGATACGTGCCTGCCATTCGCGAGGAGAATGGAGCTCATGGGGTGAGCCCACCTCGGTCCGGGGTTCAGACCGCGTCTGAACCCAGACCGAACGCGGAGAAACGGTTCAATGCCGTCCGGGTCCAGGTTTGGCCATGCGCCAAACTGGACCCGAAGTTCAGTTTGCGGTTCCGCCAAAAAGGGTCGGAACCGGACCGAACTGAACTTTGGCAACACTAATCACATATCTTCTGCACATACCACGAGTAGTATCCTCTCATTTGTCACACAAAAGACCTGTCTTTGACCGGATCGTATGGAAGAGGTGCTGTTTTACAAATCTCCCCATTCTCATCGGTATAAGTCATGCTGGACAGCATAACAGAAGGATGCACAGGTGACTCAATGCCAGCAAGGATGGTGCTATTCCAGGAGTTACACACAAGATCACGTGCGAGGAAATTCTTATGTGCCGCGATATCTCCAAAGATTTGTAGGCCATCATTGGCAAAGGTAGGATATCCACGGCTGAAATGTGACTGAGATCCCATGTTTCCAAAGCCTGTGACTGACATAATGAGAAATGGGGTAATCCATGTAAATGCAGCATGATTAGGATATACAACCATGCCGACCCGATTTTGCATGCCGACCAAATCAGCAAGCTGACCAAGGCCAGTCTGTGCCAGCCACTCCTTTGCCACATCTGGATCTGGATTTACAGTTGGCTTCTCACCACCATGAAGATCCTGTCCCTTGAACACTGCAAAAAACAAGGCAACATTTATTGCCCTGAAGTATAAAGCAGGTCTTGGGAAGAAGAAAGGACTAGAATCACTGCCTGTGGTATATGATTGTTAATAAATACATTTAGAAAAGAAATATGACAAGGGTATGTCCCTGGAGGTAAGCGTATAGCCAGAATAAAAAGAGTAAATCCTGGATGAAAGTCATTGCGATCGGTGTGCAATCTCCCCTGGAACTGACCAATCATGGAAGCCAGATCGCCAATATCAGATGATATGTTCACTTGCAGACCAGTGTTGTTCGGTAAGGGACCACCAAATCCAGGCACATTGTTATCCCAAAAGATCCACTCAAACATATCCCACTCCAGCTTGGAGATGCAAGTTGGCATGATGTGTCGGAACAGCTGATAACAGATGCGAAGAAGGCGGGATATCTGTGGATATTGAACTTGAACAGCAGGTGCAATTACACCACGTCCATCACCCTCAATCTTGGTTGTGGCCAAACTTGAGGAACCATTATGAGGATCGCCAATGTCCCTTGTGGACCTGTCATTGTGTTTAAGTCCAAGGTCATATATAGCGGTAATGGCAGGCCAGCCATCGATAGCTGGTTTTCCAAAGGATATTTCGAGTACTTCATCAGCTAGTTGGCTGACTTCTGGGCTGCACGCATACTGTTGCATGGAGGAAACGGTTTGAATGCAGGTGACAGTGATGATATGTTTGTCGGAGCTGTTGATACAATTAACGAATGGTATGCCAACAGGCATCAGGATCATGCCAGGAACTGGAATGTGTACAAGTTTCCCATCAACCAAACTAGGACCTATGTTTGGAGGGGTAATGGTATGGAGCAGTGTTTCCAGAACCATGCTTTTCTTAGCCGTGTCGAAATCAGCTACATATGTGTATCCCCTTTGATAACAGTAATGAACCAATGGGTAGATGAATCCAGATCCCTCAGGAGGATTTGTGGGTGGAGGTGGAACCAATACAGCTGGTGACGATACAGGTGTCCTGGATATCTGATCTTCGCACCAAAACAAGTCGTAGGGCAGTTCTGTTGTATAGGGATCCAGAGGAGATATGCTGTATACATCCCCGATACCAAAGAGAACTGCATTGTCTGATTCAGGATTATTGTGGCCTATTGAAGGAGACTTAAATAAAAGCAAGAAAATATAACATTATAGAAACAAACATGATAGATTGTCCTGATTTCTGTTGACAACTGCAACATCCAAGTCCATCTGATTGGTATTCGACCCCATAGGAGCATCCAACTGGTTGCCATCACCCTATGAGAATCTTGAGCAAGCAACTCAAATTAAAATGAGTACTCAGAACTCACCTGAGCATTTTGTTCACACATTTCCACATTAATCAAGTCAGAGAGATCCATGAGTACGTCAAAGGACAGTGGGGAGTTTGGGATAGATGCAAGGTTGAAAATCAGTTCTCTGTGGGTCTAGTACACACGAGATCAATTGGAGATGAAAAGCCAAGCGTAAGTGAAAGAGCCAATGAAGAAGTGATTTGTCAAGGTACCAGAGTGGTCTCTTGGAAAGGCAAAGATACCAGCAGAAAGAAGTTGCCAAGAGGTCTCAAATTGCCTGCAGAATCAAGAGATTTGGATGAGTATACTCTGAGATAAAGAGATAGGAGTGTGAGAATAGAAAATGTCAAATACCTTGTGAACAAGCGGTTGGATTCTGCTGATTTAGTGGTAGGTGGATAGAGGGAAGGAAGGGCTTCAAAATAATTCCTAGTATGATGAAAATATGATTAGGGGTTGCTGCAATATTAACTAAATGTACCTCAATAGTAAAACAGTTATAGCTCCACAACCACTGAACCCAATGGAGATTTGGAGCTCTGGAAAGGAAACCCTTGCAAAGATCTCCAAGATGGCTCTAGATGTGTAGGATGAAGACACAAAATGAGTGAAATCCAACTTTGAAAAAAGCAATGTACTTTGTCGTTTATAAGACCTTTGACAGCAAAGATTGTTGGTGTACAACACCAAGAATCAGGCTAGGACAAGCACAGAGGCAGTTTAAATTGTCTGGGACTCCCAAAACAATTGTTGGGCTAGCAGGTAAAGCAGAAAGTAAAAGCAATGGACAATGCCGACCAAACATATCCATATTTGTGCAAAAGTTGTAACATTTCAATTATTAAATTAATACAACAAGGCTGAGGAATCTCATTTGGTGCAGAACAAGGTGTGAGCAGTACATAGGAAACGAAGTTATGGGTCTCCAAACAATGCTGTACAAAATAAACCAACACAGGTACGGATTGATTCTGTGCACGGCCATTCCCCTCAGCCAAACTTGTCGTTTCCATTGGGAATGGGGTGCCGGGGTGGGTTAAAGCCTGTGTGAGTCTAAGTTAGCGGACTCCAGGTGACGGTGGACAAAATAAATACGAGGGGGGGGGGTGGAAACTCACCAATGGCGTTCCCAGCCATTCCCTGGAGCCAAACTTGTCGTTTCCATTGGGAATGGGGTGCCGGGGTGGGTTAAGGCCTGTGTGAGTCTAAGTTAGCGGTCGCCGGGGTGAGTTCGGGCCTGTATGAGTCTAAGTTAGCAGTCTCCGGGTGACGGTGGACAAAAAAAATACCAGGAGGGGTGGAAACTCACCAATGGTGTTCTCAGCCGATCCCCAGAGCCAAACTTGTCGTTTCCGTTGGGAACGGGGTGCCGGGGTGGGTTAAGGCCTGTGTGAGTCTAAGTTAGCAGTCTCCGGGTGACGGTGGACAAAAAAAATACTAGGGGGGTGGATACTCACCAATGACGCTTGCGGCCATTCCACTTGGCCAAACTTGTCACATCGGTCTGGAAAGGGGTGCCAGGATGAGTTAAAGCCTGTGTGAGGCTCAGTTAGTCGTCTGCAAGTGATGGTGGACAAAAAAATTTCAATGGCAGGGCAACTCACCGATTCCGTGTGCAGTCACTCCCCTCGCCCAAAGTCATCGTCCTGGTCGGAAACAGGGTGCCAGACTGGATGAGGGCCTGTGTGAACATAAGTCAGCATTAAATAAATGAATACCTCACTCCATCGCGAATACCAAAGTTGTCATGGTGTAGTGTTGCCGAAGTTCAGTTCGGTCCGGTTCCGACCCTTTTTGGCGGAACCGCGAACTGAACTTCGGGTCCGGTTTGGCGCATGGCAAAACCTGGACCCGAACGGCTTTGAACCGTCTCTTAGCGTTCAGTCTGGGTTCAGACGCGGTCTGAACCCCAGACCGAGGTTGGCTCACCCCTGAGCTCCGTTCTCCTCGCGAATGGCAGGCACGTATCAATTGATACGGCGCTACGCTTCGCGAGGAAGTTGGGCTACGGGGGAGCCGTCTGGTGCTGTTGCTGCTGCTGCTGCCGCTCCCACTGCTGGTGCTGCTGCTGCTGCTGCCGTCGCCGTCGCTGCTGCGCTCCTGCTGCTGCTGTTGCCGTTGCCGCTGCCGCTGTTGCTGCTGCTGCCGGCATTGCTGCTGCTGCTGCTGCTGGCCGTCGTGGTGGTGGTTGCCGTTGTTGTTGCCGCCGCTGATGGTGATGTTGGGGCTTGATGCACCAGCAGCAGCTGCTGCTGCTGCTGTTGCCGCCGTTGCTGCTGCCGCCGTTGCTGCTGTTGCTCCTGCGCTCCTGCTGCTGCTGCTGCTGCTGCTGCTGCCGCTGCCAGCGCTGCTGCTGCTGCCGCTGCCGGCGCTGCTGCTGCTGTCGTGGCCGTTGCTGCTGTTGCCATTGCCGTTGCCGTTGCCGTTGCCGTTTCCGTTGCTGCTGTTGCTGCTGCGCTCCTGCTGTTGCTGCTGTTGCCGTTGCCGCTGCCACTGTTGCTGCTGCTGCCGACATTGCTGCTGCTGCTGCTGGGTGTCGTGGTTGTCGTTGCCGTGGTTGTCAATTTTCCTGTCGCAAATAACATTAGTAAAGTTAAGAAAAAAAGGAAACTTACCTTGAGGAACACAACACAAATTGTGTTGTGTTCAATCCGCGTTGATGTTGCTGTGTTGCGTGAAAGCTACCTCGTCACAGCCGGTCACATGATACCGTTTAACACGAAATGGTAAGTAAAGAAATATGAAAAACAAATGAAATAAATTCCTTAAAAATATCCGCGTTCGCGGTTTGGACGTGGTTTGGAGCCGTTCAGGAAATCCGGCCAGCCTCGAAACCCTGAACCGAACCCGCGGTCCGGTTCAGCATTTGGCTGAACTTAGACTGAACCCCGGGTTCGGTTCGGGGTTTGAACCGGGTTCGGCTAGGTTCGGAACCGAACTACGGCAACACTATCATGGTGGGGCTATTGAAGTTACTAGCTGCTGAATAAGCAGAAAGTGACTAGCAAAATTGCCTTGGGCATTGAGGCGATCTCTTGCTTGTCACTTTCTGTTACATATATGGACTTATGTATTTAATAAATATTTTATTGATAATTAATCCATTAAGAATGTATTCCTGAAAAACTGAACAAAATGAGTTGCCCAACCCCTCGTTTTCCATGCAAACGAGGTGCGGGGGGTGTAGACTGGCCGGGGGTGGTCGAAAACGAGATGGGGTGGGGCGTCCTGGTGGTTGAAAAAGGGAGGGTGGTGGCGGTTGGGCACACAGCCGGATCGCGAGGTCCTGACATCCCCCAACCGCTCGTTTGCAGTGCGAATGAGGTGCGGTGGCTGTAGACGGGCCGGGGGTAGATGAAAGCGTGGCGGGACGGGACATCCTGGTGGTTGAAAACGGGGTGGTGGTGGTGGTTGGGCAGTCAGCCGGATCGCGAGGGCCTGAGACCCCCTGACTACTGGTTTTCAACGGAAATGGAGTGGGGGGGGTGTAGCCTAGATGGGGGAGGTTGAAAACACGGTTGTATGGGCTGTCCTGGTGGTGGACCAAAGAAGGGGCGGTGGTTGGGCAAATAATGGGAGCGTGCGGTCCTGAGACCCCCCGACCCCTTGTTTTCAGCACAGATGAGGTGTGGGGGGTGCAGACATCAGTACCAGACCAAAGAAAACAAACTACGTACTTACCTTGGTCTACACCACCACCCGACAATCTTGCTGTTGAGCCGCAGGTTTTGCACGTAACTGAGCTCGAAAGCTCTCCCTGCGCATTTCAGACTCCACTCAAATTTCAGCCACAACTCCAGACCACCCTTCCTTGTTTGCATTCTAGAGACTCAGATATCACATTTTACAACTGCCTCCAGTGGACAAAAGTGTAGCATACATCCAGTAGAATATACTTGGAAATTATCACATTTTTATTTGCAGTATAATATGAGTTATTGTATCTATACTCATTTCCTTGGCAAAAGATAGCTCACAGGGAGTCCAAAACATACCAGATCCCCTAAATAATTTTTTTCCAGCAGGACAGTCCCCATGACATCCTCCTTGTCAAATCTGGTGACAGTCTATGCAGTGTGCAAGTCAATAGAGGCTTTAGTGTTGCCGAAGTTCAGTTCAGTCTGGTTCCGACCCTTTTTGGCGGAACCGCGAACTGAACTTCGGGTCCGGTTTGGCACATGGCCAAACCTGGACCTGGACGGCATTGAACCGTTTCTCTGTGTTCGGTCTGGGTTCAGACGCGGTCTGAACCCCGGACCGAGGTGGGCTCACCCCATGAGCTCTGTTCTCCTCGCGAATGGCAGGCACGTATCAATCGATATGGCGCTACACTTCGCGAGGTAGTTGGGCTGCGGGGAAGCCGTCTGGCGCTGCTGCTGCTGCCGCTGTCACTGCTGCCATTGCTGCCGCTGCCGGCGCTGCTGCTGCTGCCGTCGCCGTTGCTGCTGCCACTGCTGCTGCTGCTGTCGTGGCCGTTGCTGCTGCCGCCGTTGCTGCTGCCGCCGTTGCTGCTGTTGCTGTTGCTGCTGCTGCCGGCATTGCTGCTGCTGCTGGCCGTTGCCGTTGTCGTTGCCTGGTTGCCGTTGCCTTTGCCATTGCCGTTGCCGCCGCTGGTGGTGGTGGTGGTGGTGGTGGTGTTGCGGCTGCCCCGTGTCCGTTGGCATTGCGTTGGTGTTGGCATCCATCTTGTGCCAATGTGGTTGCGATGTGGTCGCAGTCGAGTTGCCTGCCGCAAATAACATTAGTAAAGTTAAGAAAAAAATGGAAGCTTACCTTTGAACACAACACAATTTGTGTTGTGTTCAACCCGCGTTGAAGTTGCTGTGTTGCGTGAAAGGTCACGGCCGGTCACATGATGCCGTTTAACACGAAATAGTAAGTAAAGAAATACGAAAAACAAATGAAATCAATACCTTAAAAATATCCACGTTCGCGGTTTGAACGCAGTTTGGAGCCGTTCAGGAAATCCGGCAGGCCTCGAAACCCGGAACTGAACCCGCGGTCCGGTTCAGCACTTGGCTGAACTTAGACCGAACTTAGCGTTCGGTTCGGGGTTTGAACCGGGTTCGGCTAGGTTCGGAACCGAACTACGGCAACACTAAGAGGCTTTGAATCCTGACATGAAACCAGTCAAACGGGATTTTGAACTCAGTTGCCATATTGGGACACAATTTTTGCTCAGTCCCTGAGATGAATAAATGAATGAATCACTAAACAGACTGGAAACCCAGTGTATAAGAATGAGTTTTCCATAAATGGAAGAACTCGTAAATTGCAAGGCAATATTGCCAATCCCCAGCCAATGCGCATGTCTGTCAATTGGTGTAAACAGATGGCCATTGCAAGGCAATATTGCCAATTCCCCGTCAATTCAAATCTCTGGCAAGGTGTGTGTATCGATCGGAATTGCAAGGCAATATTCCCAATTCCTAGCCAATGCACATGTCTGTTGGTCAATCAGTGCGAACAGATGGCAATTGCAAGGCAATATTGCCAATCCCCAGCCAATTCAAATCTCTGGCAAGGCGTGTGTATCGAATTCCCAGCCAATGCTCATGGCTCTCAATGGGTACAAACAGACGGCAATTGCAAGGCAATGATGTCTATTCCCAGCCAATTCAAATCTCTGGCAATGCGTGCGTAACGATCGCAATTACAAAGCAATCATGCCAATTCCCAGCCAATGCGCATGTCTGTCAATGGGTGCATACAGACGCCAATTGCATGGCAATATTTCCATTTCCCTGACAATTCAAATCTCCATCAATGCACGCATCTGGATTCCACTTTCTAAGCAATAATGCCCATTCCCAGTCCATGCACATATGAATGTCCATCAATATTTGGATGGCACTGGACTACTTCAGTATTCCAGGTATGTTTTCTGAAAGATATCTAAGTGTATGTAATACTGATAATCTCTAGCTACGTCAATGGCTGTTGACTTGTTTAGTGGGCCAGTGCTGCGCATGACATGAATGAGTTCTTTTTTTCCTCTCCTCACTTTCATCATAGCAACCTCTCACCATAGCAATATAAAAAGTAGAAAAAATAAAACTGCATAGCATGTCTCAACCTCCTCTCCCACTGTTATGTCTTCTTTGCTTCATCATGATGCAATATTCTCAGCCCAAAAAGAGAGCAACACGTCAACTGTCAAATACAACTGCCTTTAATTAAACAGTATGATAATAATTGACTTACATTTGCTCAACCCTACTTCTCCATAATCTTGCTGCACAACAGATGATAACATGAAGACAGCTATGCTTGAGTGGGCCAATGTTGCATATGGCATGAACAAAGTTGTATTTCTGTCATTGGATTTTTATTTGTATGATTATTATGAATATTGATAAGTGATTTTGCTTGAAATATATAATTAGCATATAATATATACAGCAATATCACATTGAATTATATGTTTTAAGTAAAAATATCATTATATCATCTGAGTTGTACTAATTTCTGCTTATATGGCTGATATTTCTATATATAGTAATAATGGTCACATGTGACTGTGACTCCTGTGATCATCTCAAAATTTAGCATATATGATGTAGAATTACCTTGTATGATTAGACTGGTCACATGTGACTGTCACCACTGCGATCAGTAAAAAATTTGCTATATAATATCAAAAATTGCCTTATATGGTTAGATTGGTCACATGTCACTGTCACATCTGACCGGAAATGATAATATTAGTCAGCAGTTCAATTTTCAGCTGATTCTGATAAGAATTGAGACCAGTACGAATATTTTGAATATAATTAGAAGGTAATTTGTCTTTTTTGTAACAACCCATATTTGGATGCTTATGTAAGCTTGTCCAGACATGGCCCTAACTGTATCTGATTTTCCAGTATCAGAAGTAGAATCATATCTCTTGCCCAAAAAAAATTTCTCTATAGGCGATCATAGAACATTAACTATATGAATCCTCACTGGTCCTGGTTTGATAAAGAACTAACTGTGTGTTCTCACAAGGCCACCACATCCTTTTGTTTACCTGCAATCGAATGAAGCTGAGCACTATTCATGCTTGCCTCTGTCTCAGATCGTGGTCGCGTAAAGACTTGATTGTGATGCGTGGTCAACCTTAACTGACAATGCTGGTGCCTTTGATTAGCTGATACAGTCTGTCTCACTGCCTAAAATACCTACAATTCTGTACATACCAGGCAGAAAAATATTTCAGAGCACTTCCAATAAATGGTAGAACAGACAGTTAGCCACATCCCAAATGCAGATAATGGAATCTCACATCCAAGAATCAGGGGATGACACTGGTAAGTGGAGTTGGAATAGCATGTCCCAAATGGAGGTCTGCACTGGCATCTTGCAAGATTTATGCCTTGTTCTGTTAGGTTGTGATGAGCCACTCTACCACAAGGGAGTATGGACTTAGTAGATTTCGAAGATTGTGGCTGATTGTTTGTATCTATTTGTCCCAAAGCGGTCAAACCTGGTGTGAGGATCACTGTGTATCTCCAGTATTCACAGTGATCTCCAACCAGGTAAGTAGAATAGTTTTGTATCACACAATAAATCAGTATTCACAGTGATCTCCAACCAGCTCATTTTAATGGGTTATGAGCCCTGCGCTCTAGCTTATCGAAAAACCGCCCCCTCTTCGCCCATACCGTTTGTTACTACGCTGAATCAATTGGGAACAACTATCATATGCTAAATCCTCACCGTTCCCGAGATTGAACCCTATTCTCGACAACTACTCATCGGACCAACTCGAATCGTTGTCAGCACTCATTTTGGCACATCTACTTTGCCCTAGCAACAGTAGAACGTCCTCGTCTTAGCGCTTCATCGTCCGGAGTCGATTTACTTTGCCAGTGTTAGTAACTTCAGAACAGTTAACACCTGTTTCTGACTCTCTTTGGGTTTTGGGCTCTTGTGGTTGTGTGAGGTCATTGTAGGCCGCTTTTTGGGCTTGGGTTAGGCTTGATTTCATCTCAAATAGGTGTGTGGGGTGTGCATCCATCTTTTCTGACAGTTCTACCCATTGGGAGTGGACATTGGTCTGTTGAGAAAGGACTAGAACAAGGCCAAGTCATAGTGAAGTGCTACCTCCCTGGGCCTCCTCTGGAGTGTTACCCCAGTCGCCTCTGCACCTCTCACTGTGGTACAGCATGTAGGGAGATTGGGCTGGCGGGTAGTCAGTTGCCTCCCCGTCAGATTTTGCTCTGAAGACTTGTTTATTGGGCCAGTGCTGTGCATGGCATGAACGAGTTCTTTTTTCCCCCTCATCACTTCTTTATTGAATTAAGCAATAGGATTAAATTGCATAAAGCATATTACATATGGCATCAGATACATAGCATGTGTTGCATATTGCATATTATTCTAATAAGCCCACCTCCCACCTCTGCAACATATAAATTAATATAAAATAAAACTACATAAAGTGTCTTGAGTCTTCATCAACCTTCTCTCTCCCTGCCATCTCCCCTGTGTTGCACCATCATGGAACGCTCTCAGCCATGAAGCAATTGCTCAGGGAGCAACAGGTCAACTGCCAAACACAACTGCCCCCCAAACAGTGTGCTGACAATTAACTCACATTTGCTCAACCCTACTTCTCCATGACCTTGAATGCTACACAACAGATTACCACATGAAGACAGCCGTGCTTGACCTCAAGGAGGATGCTCAAAGACTCTGAGCATAAATAGCTAGTACAAGGTTTCTATTTTTACAGTGTCTGATATCATGGTCTGAAAGTTGTGTAAGGACAGTGTCTCTGGAACAAGAGTTGCCTGTAATCATTCCATCATGATACCACACTTGTTTCTGTGCAGTAATAATACGTGAGGTGAAATGATATTGACCATGATATACAATGCCTCTAAGTTCTAATGTCTTTGTGCCAGTCTCTGAAACAAATTCTAGTCTATGACTGGTTTTAATATTTTTGAATGGATACTCTAGAATAAGAATATGTGGTGCTTCATTATAAAATACAAGTTGACTCATTCTGCTGTTGCAATCAGGACATCTTCTATTGGTTTTCTGTGACAAGGTATCAACCCAATTCATAGTAGACTGTTTAATGGTGTCATCAGCATGTAACACATAGCCTAGTCTGTCATCAATGGGTTCTTCTGCAAAGTCACATTGAGAACATTCATGTTGAGAAGAGGCTACAATGTCATTGACTTTAAACAACTCCATATCCAGATTTGCAACACTGATGCCCACAGTGCCTCTATGAAAGTCTGTAGGATTCATGTTATGCAGTGTAGTTCTAAGGTGATCTCTGAGCTGTTCAAATGCCACATTTTTGTGCAACACCTGTGGAAAACCATGAGACAATGTGGTCAAATGATCATTCATGCTTCTGAATACTGTGCACCACTCTGCATGATTGTCTTTCCACAGATCAAACAGAATCACCAACAATGAGTCATATGCACAGCTGTAGTCATTTCTATCCCAGATCAGTCCAGCTGGAGAGTTAATAACCTGTTGCTTGCTTGTTGATCTTTTGTTGACATGGTCTTTGGTGATCCGAGGCCTTTTAGCTACTGGTTCATTGTTTGTGTCAAGTGAATGTTTGTGGGTGGAAGCAATAGCAACTGAGCCTTTTGCTGGAACAAATGAAGTTGCAACTACAGCTGCTTTCTGTTTTCCTTTGCCTTTTTCAACCAATTGCCATGGGCTATCAGGGACTGTATGAGCCAATAGTAATGGATCAGTTGGTGACCATTTAATAGCAGTATCAGTTTTGGCAGGAACATAGTGAATTCCCTTCCACTGCTGAAAGTTTCGAAGCATAACTGAGCGTGTACCAGCATCAATGTGATCAGGCAAAGTGCCTTCATATCTAATCCTTGTAATCTCATCAAGCAATTCTAGTTCTCTAAATTCTTGTCTAAGATATCCAGAACAACCTCTAGTGATCACTTTAGTGTCAAAGCCTTGAATTATTACAGTTCCAGCAGCAGAAGCACTTCTAGACAATGAAGAATAATATGACATGTGGTTGAAGCAACTGTTTAAGTGCACAACATTGAATGGACGTGTTTTTCCTTGAGCAGCATGAGCAGTCATTGCAAAGTTAGGTAGCACCCAAACTTGTTGTCTCTCAATGGATTCCTTCAGGTCACTGGGAAACACACACTGAATTGTCTTGGTGTTTTTTACAATGGGCACTATATTGTCTGGAAGTCCTGGAATCTGGATCAGCTTTGGAGGTTTGTCCAGTTCAATAAACAAGGTGTCAAGTACTCTTTTGCCATGACTTGCTTTCATTGACTGCCAGCCAACAACAAATCCCTCTTGTCCTTTTGTAATGCAGAGTTTAGTGGCATCATTGTTGCGAAGCATCACAGGCGTACCAAGACACAACGAGAGTTTCCCAGCAAAGTTATCAGTGGCAGCATGTCATACTTTCCATATGTCTCTTTGTGTATCAAAATCTATATCACTGGATTGATGTACTGCTTTAGATTTGGACTGTGACTTGTTTCTCACACTAGACTCCTTGTCCTTTCCCCATTTGTCAATGGAATAGAAGTTAGTCAAGTTTTGATTGGTATCTGAAGCAAATCTTTCACATCCAAGAAGATTGATTTGATTCTTCTGTGAGTGAATGCCACATATGATGGGAACATTTCTAAAAATTTTGGAGGCAATGTTGGGCTGGTCTGGACGTTTGCCTGCAATTCTGGTTCTCAAAAGTTGAATGTCCTGTGCGGTACACTTGCCATAGCGCATGTTGACAAGGGCAGTTCTGAACAATGCATCTTCAGTTGTTTGTGTCCTCTGTCTCATGTTTTCTCTGAGAATCACAACTGTGGTTACTTGATGCCAGAGTGCTTTTCCAATTGCAGTTACCTGAGAGTGTGTTGTCAATGCTGATGTGATCTGAGTGCCAACTGTTCCACTGTACAATGGTGCACCTCCAACTGGTGGTAACTGAGCAAAGTCTCCAGCAAATATCATGTTGATTCCACCAAATGGCATGTCATGAATGAGTATATACGAAACAGGTAGTAAGTAGTACTACTACTAGAATGGTGCCACGTGGATAGTCTTGTGATCGAGTGTAAGTCTTATCGCGCTCTACATCTTCACCATACCCTCATCCCCTCCCGCCATTCATGGCTCTTCCTGAGGCGCTGGTCGCCATCTCCCCAACTTCCTGAGGCGCTGGTCGTCGCCTCTCTTTTCATTGCCTCTCGTTCATACACCACTCACCCACATTTGTATGTAAGGCCACACTCGAGTGTGGCCTCTCACCCTTACGGTATGTGGCAGTCTTCCTTCATTCCGCATTTAACTACCACCCCATTCCACAGATGCCACCACATCCTCTCATTTTCACTCACAATCCTCTCTATTGCAATGGCCGGCCCAACCTCACCTCTCAAACCCGAGATTGAGAAGATCCTTGTCAGTGTCTCTGACGAGGATCTCCAGCGATTCGTATCAGTGGTAAGCCATTCTGATTCGTCATTCGCACCACTTCTAACATTTGATTTGTGCAGCATGTCCCGCAGGACCTTCAGGACACCCTCATGCACATGGACAATGGTGACGTGTCTGCTGAACCAGATCCTGATCTGCCAGTGGCATCCAATGGCGACGCGTCTCCTGAACCAGATCCAGATCTGCCAGTAGCATCACCTCCAAAGGGGCGTGGGCACTGGTATGTTACATGTAGCCTAACTCAGTCGACACTAACCCTTTTTGTGCAGCAAAATCAAGACCAGAGTTGTGTACGTGCCGGAGATCAGCCCACCCAAAAGGAGACATTGTAAATAGTTTTTTTTATTTAAATTTGTTGCAGTACATTTCAATTTGGCCACTCGGAATGATTACTAAACTAAGTGGCCGACTACTACTCGAGTACTACTACCTCAGTAGAGTAGTAGTACTACTCGAGTACTACTACCTCAGTAGAGTAGTAGTACTACTTACTACCTGTTTGGTCACCCCTCATCATGAATGTTCAAAGCTTTAGCAAGTCTAGCACTGATTTTGTAGAGATCATGACAAGACAGCATGGAGACTTCATCAATGAAAATATAGTCAACTCCTTCTAGTCTACCTTTTAGTTGAGCAATGCCCATTGCTTCATTTCTATTTGACATGTTTGGATTGATGCCCAGGAAGTAGTGATAAGTTGAGCCATTTTGTAGAGCTGCAGAAGTACCAGTAGGACCAAGAATAACAAATCTGTGAGACTCATGTACATTGTCAAAGAACTCAACAACTGCTTTGATGACTTGTGATTTTCCAGTGCCAGCCATTCCAGCAATATTCATTTTCAACTGCTCACTGCTAGAAGATGGAGCATGATTTGCAATGATTCTAAAGGCCCTTTTTTGCTCAGTGTTCAAGCTGAATTTTCTAACTGTAACATCAATTAGCTGTTGTCGCTCTGCATTTTCAGCTCTAAAATTTTGCATCAAGTATGATTGGTCCACAATCATCACATCCTTGTCATTTGGATCAGTATTTGTTTTGCGTGAAATCAACTTTGAGTTTGCAGGAATATATTGATTTCGTTCATCTAGTATTTCTTGTCTCTGTTCTTGAATAAGTTGTTTCCATTGAGTACCAGGTTGATTCATTTCAACTTCAAGTGGAGCAGAATTTACAGTAATAGAACCATCTAGACATGGATCAAGCCAACCAATGTTTCTGACAATGTTTTCAGTGGCATCCATTTGAGCTTTGATCAGTCTACCATGTTGACCAAGTTCAGAATATTTGTTGGTGCCATAATCTGCATTGTTTTTGTCTTGCTCATAATTGTCATCTCCAAAGTCACCACCATTTTGAATGTTGTCATCATCCAAGTGTGAAATTATGTCTGAAGTCATAAATTGTGGACAAGTACCATCTAACACTGCTCCTTGTCTAAGCTGAGCAGAATAGTCATCTCTAGCATCAAGGCATTCATATCTCAGATTAAAGTTGTCCATAATTTCTAATTGCCTGTCAGTGAAGTCATGATCAGTGAATGCTTCATCCCATGATTCCAGTTCAATTGAGGTCATTGCCAGATCTCCATGGTTTGAACAGAGTGAGCATTGTGGTGCAATAATATTCTCTGTCTCCTCTATCACGTCTGGGCAATGAACCTCCAACAAAGTTTGGAACAACATGCTGCTTCTTTTGACTGAATTCTATGCAGTGTGTTTCATACAATGAGTGATCTTCTAGGAAAAGCTTGGTATCTTCTTGGACAGACTCAGTGCTATCAGACTCATTGTCCTCTGAATCACATTCTATAAAATTTTCATCATCTTTGATATTCAGATCATCAAATTCTATGCTCAGGTCATTACTGGTATGTACATTAGATTTCGAAGTTTTTTTGTGAGTTGCAGTTTGTGGCTCAGATTCCAGGACATCTAACTCATCATCACTGTTTATTTCATCATGAGGTTTTTGAATGTTTCTCTTGACTCTTTCTGCACCCTGAACCCATTCATATAAATTCATGTCTTCAAAATGAGTTGGTCTGTAAATGTAGTCATGCACAGCAGAAAGTCCTATGAATTTTCCCTTTTGATTGTGCAGGACTACCTTTTCAGATTCAACTTGCATTCCATCATTTTCATCTGGATTCCAAGCTTTCTGGACTTCTCTCACATAGTTTCTCCAATAAACAGGAATGAATTTATGACTTGTATAATGGTCAGGGTTGCCAAGCAGATACATTGAAGCCATTGGTCCACCAATTTCAAGTTTTGCAGTCAAAGCATTTATGATCTGGGTGATGAGTTTTCTAGCTTTGTCTTTTCTTTTCATGGATCCTCCAAGCATTTCTGAGTTCCTGTCAAACACACTTCTGATGGTATCAAATATGCTATATGTTTTCAATCCAGGTTTTGTAATATAGTCAGAGATATATGCTACAATAGCTTTGATTGCAGTACCAGAAAGAAGACTTGTAACATCAGAATTGCAGCAAAGTAGAAAAGTCACAAGTGGTGTCAATGTATTGATCCATGCTTCACCCTTTTTCATATTCAATGCACCAGTTTTTGGGTCTACCTGTGTTGATTCAAACAAAGGTCTGGGAAATCTAGCTTTGCATTTTCCATGCTTGTTCATGCAATTGGGTCTGTCTTTTCTCTGGACTTTCTCATTGTTTGAACTATTTCTGCCACAATTATGAACATTGGATCGTAAAATCAAATGATCAACAGTGTTTGCAAATCTGTCCCACCATGAATTGACCTGTTTGCAATCATTACAATTGTTGTCAATGTTCATATCATGCTGAATTGTACACATGGGTGGGGGTGCTTCAGGCAGAGTCTGAGTGGGATCTTTGTAGTCTTCTTGTGTAGATTTCTGGTTGACTTTAGCTTTGACTTCATCCATTGTTCCAGTCATGAATTCACCAATATGTACTCTTTCTAGATACTGAACAAAAGCTTGTTGGAAATCTGAATTTGGATCCATTATTCTATCTCTGATTTCCTGAGGTGACAAACATCCTTTGAGCCATAGTAGCATGTGCATGTGAAGTGTGAGACATCCTTGTTGCTCCACTGTTACGAGTTCTTCCATTTATGGAAAACCCGTTCTTATAAACCCAGTTTTCAGCCATTGAGGTGATTCATTCATCTCAGGGACTGAGGGAAAAATGTGTCCAAATATAGAAACTGAGTTCAAAATCCCTGTTGACTGGTTTCATTCTGTAATTCAGAGCCTTTATTCACTTTCACACATCATGGATTCTCATGAAAATAGACAAGGAGTATGTGATTGACACTGTCGTGCTGGAAAAATATTATGGAGTGGATGTGGTATAATTTGGGCTACCTGTGAGCTATTTTGTGCAAGGGAAATGAGTATAGATTCAATAACTAGTGTAATACTGCAATGTAAAATGTGGTAATTTCTAGCCATATTCTATGGCATGTATGGTACACTTTTGTCCACATAAGGCACCTGGGGAACATCATATCTGAGTCTCTAGAATGCAAACAAGTGAGGGTGGTCCAGAGTTGTGGCTGAAATTCAAGTGGAGTCCGAAATGAACAGGAGAGCTTTCAAGCTCAGTTAAGTGCAAAACCTTCTGTGGCTCAACAGCAAGATTGTCGGGCAGTGGTGTACACCAAGGAAAGTACATAGTTTATTTTCTTGGTCTGGTACTGATGTCTGCACCCCCTGCACCTCATGTGTGCTGAAAACGAGGGGTTGGGGGGTCTCAGGACCGTGCGCTCCCATCATTTGCCCAACCACTGCCCCCTCCTTTGGTCCACCACCAGGACACCCATCCTGCTCTATGTTCGACCACCCACAGCTCGTGTACACCCCCCAGCCTTTGTTTGCATTGAAAACGAGCAGGCAGGGGGTCTCAAGCCCTCACGTTCATGCTGTCTGCCCCAGCACCACCTCTGCCCTGGTTTGAACCACCAGGACACCCATCCCACCCCATTTGTGTCCACCCCTGGATCGTGTATGCCCCCTGCAACCCATTTCCGTTGAAACTGAAGGGTCTGAAGGTCTCAGAGCCTCGCACGCCTGCCATCTGTCCAACCCACCCCACCCCCATTTTTTTAACATCCACAGCATTCCCTTCCCACCCATTTTCGACCACCCGCAACTTGAATAGACCCCCCGTGTCCCCCCCGCACCTCATTGCGGTTGAAAATGAGAGGTTGGGGGGTCTCAGGATGTTGCGCTCCTGCCATCTGTCCAACCACCAGCATCAGCCTGTTTGTGCCCATCAGGCCACCCACCCAGCTGGTTTTCGACCACCCCCAGCTTATGTATATAGCAGCCCTGGCCCAGCCTCTCTTTTTCAAGACCTGCCAGCATAAACCATTTGGTAACATTTAGAACAAATCAATTTAATTAAATTAAATTAATTAATTTGATAATAATAATGATATTGCTAGATATGTCCATGTTTGGATGTGAAAGTGGCAAGCAAGAGATCACCTCAATGCCCGAGGTGATTTTGCTAACCACTTTCTGCTTATTCAGCAGTTGGTTGCTTCAACATCCCCATGACAACTTCAGTAGCTTCAGTATTCACGATATGGTGAGACAGTGACACATTCATTTGTTGTAATACAAGTCCCGTTTTATGTGTTTTCCGCCGCTGTTGCGAACGCTGATTTTACAAGCCATGAGAACTGATTCTTCTAAGCTGTGTGAAATATTTTGTAACTGTGGGAAAATAAAAATGATAGTCCTAGTGTTGCCGTAGTTCGGTTCCGAACCTAGCCGAACCCGGTTCAAACCCCGAACCGAACCCTAAGTTCGGTCTAAGTTCAGCCAAGTGCTGAACCGGACCGCGGGTTCAGTTCCGGGTTTTGAGGCCTGCCGGATTTCCTGAACGGCTCCAAACCGCGTTCAAACCGCAAACGCGGATATTTTTAAGGTATTGATTTCATTTGTTTTTCGTATTTCTTTACTTACTATTTCGTGTTAAACGGCATCATGTGACCGGCCGTGACCTTTCACGCAACACAGCAACTTCAACGCGGGTTGAACACAACACAAATTGTGTTGTGTTCAAAGGTAAGCTTCCATTTTTTTCTTAACTTTACTAATGTTATTTGCGGCAGGCAACTCGACTGCGACCACATCGCAACCACATTGGCACAAGATGGATGCCAACGCCAACGCAATGCCAACGGACGCGGGGCAGCCGCAGCCCAACTACCTCGCGAAGTGTAGCGCCGTATCGATTGATACGTGCCTGCCATTCGCGAGGAGAACGGAGCTCATGGGGTGAGCCCACCTCGGTCCGGGGTTCAGACCGCGTCTGAACCCAGACCGAATGCGGAGCAACGGTTCAATGCCGTCCGGGTCCAGGTTTGGCCATGCGCCAAACCGGAGCTGAAGTTCAGTTCGTGGTTCCGCCAAAAAGGGTCGGAACCGGACTGAACTGAACTTCGGCAACACTAGATAGTCCAATGTGAAAGCAATCCCATCCCCATTTCTTCATCCACCTCCCCCGTCTAGGCTACACCCCCCGTGCTCTGTTTCCGTTGACAACGAGCAGTCGGGGGGTCTCAAGCCCTCGCGATCTGGCTGTCTGCCCAACCACCACCACCCCCCCTTTTTCAACAACCAGGACAGCTCGTTCCACCCCGTTTGCTACCACCCCCAGCCAGTCTCCACCCCCCGCACCTCGTTCGCATCGAAAACGAGCGACCGCAGGGTCTCAAGACCACACAATCCGGCTGTGTGCCCAACCACCACCGTCCCCGTTTTTCAACCACCAGGATGCCCCACCTCGCTACGTTTTCGACCACCCCCGGCCAGTCTACACCCCCTGCAGCTCATTCGTGTTGAAAACAAGGGGTCGGGGGGTCTCAGGCCCTCTCATTCCGCCTGTCTGCCCCACCAGCAACACCCCCTTTTTCATCCCCCAAGACAGCCCGTCCCGCGGGTTTTTCGACTACCCCCGGCTAGGTTACACCCCCCGCACCTCATTCGCGTCGAAAACGAGGGGTTGGGGGGTCCCAGGCCCTCGCATTCCGCCTGTCTGCCCAACCAGCAAGCCCCCCCTCTTTTCATCCCCCGGGACGCCCCACCCTGTCCGGTTTCCGATCCCCCTTTGCCAGTGTACACCCCCCGCACCTCTTTCGAGTTGAATATGAGGGGTTGGGGGGTCTCAGGCCCTCGCATTCCGGCGTCTGCCCAACCACCCCCCCTGTTTTCATCCACCAGGACACCCCGGCCTACACCCCTGGGTCATCTACATCCCCATACCATATTTCTGTTGAAAATGCAAAGTTGGGGGTGTCAGGCTCTTTATTGTTTGACTAGTATATTTACTTATATTTAATTATTAAATAGAAATTAAATATTATATAATCAATTTGAAAATTTATGTGAAATCTCAATGCTATGCTTATGACACATCATCTGCGAGTGTATAACATGCTATTCCACTGCGTTGTGTTTCTACTGCTCCTGCTGTTCCCCATTCCCTCTGGTCCTCATGTCTGTTTTACGGTTCCTTCCTTGTTGTCAGTGACACATTCTGACCATTCATTTAACTTGTGTTGCATGACAGGCCAATGCCAATGCCAATGCATCATTGCATATGTAATTTCTTCACAAAGACAGGTTGGTTTATCTTACCATTGATTAAAGCACCAGAAATCTCTGGTGGCCTTGTTTACATGGTACATGGCTTGGTGTTACATTATAATCCTGACAGACCCCAGGATGTGGTGTTTGCTTATCGTTCTGTTTATGCACCACAGAACTTGAGTTTAAGGACACAAATATCATCTTATCGTCTTGTTCATCTGTCCCAAGACTGGGTGTTATATCATCCTGACACACCCCAGGATAGAACACAAATATCTTCTGATCATCTTATTCATCTGACCCAAGATTGGGTGTTATATTATTGTCCTGATACACCCCAGGATAGGACACAAATATCGTCTTATTGTCTTATTAATCTGTCCCAAGACTGGGCATTATACTACTGTTATCATACACCCCAGGATATGGTGCTTTTTTATCATTCTGTTTATGCACCGCAGAACCTGCATTCAAGGACACAAATATCTCCTTATCATCTTGCTCATGTGTTCCAACACAGGCTACTAGATTATCAACCTGATGCACTCCAGGATATGGTGTTTTTCTATCATTCTATTGATGCACTACAGAAATTGATTTCAAGGACACAGACAATATGTGATTATTTTGCTCATCATGTGTCCCAAAAGAGTGTATTAAACAATAGTGGAGATTACCATTCTTCTCATATATCTCACATATAACAGAAGAAACAGTACAATGTCTTCCCAACATAGATCACCTTGGTTCACACCATTGGATTTCAAAGCCCCACAAAGAACTACCATTCATTATTGAATTCTATGTATGACTTCTTTTATATGTCAATGCATCCATGCATAACTTATTATTTGTACATGAAATACTTCTCAGGAAGTGTCAAAGAATACATCTAAAGCTGCTACAAAACATGTATGCTGCACATGACTTTGCAGTATATATACAAAAATATCGAATATTAATGATTTATAGTTTAATTTTTATCTTTCAAGTATTTCTGGTATATTATTCACAATATTTCATGGGTCTTAATGTCATATGTGCCACTGCTTTGAAACATGAATCTGCATCAGATAATAAATATTGCTCTAATGATGATACCAAGGAGAACAATACAAATATGCATTATATTGTTGGTGGTGGATCAAAGTTGTTCATATTTAATGAGCTGTCTCCTTATTTATCAAATTCCATATGATATCCTACTAATGTGAAATTCAAATTCAGAGAATATATAAAACAATCAGATACAAGAAGTGATACGTTAAATACATTAACATGTTTTGTACCATGGGATGTGTTATTACCACAATTAACAACAGATCAACTAAAGTCCATTGCAGCAGCTCATAATATTGTCACATATGCTAGATCTCATAAGGCAGATATTCAAACTTCAATCGAGAGCCATATATGTGTGAATTGTGCTCAATATCTATCTGTATTTGATGTCATAGATATTGAAGTTTTACATAAGGAATCAAAGGCATCTAATGTAAGAGCAGTGAAATGATATCAAAGCCAAAATATAGAATACAAAGTAAAAAATTTGCAATCAGTAACAAGATATCAACAAACAAAAGGTGTAGAATATAAATTAAATCATGCAAAGTCAGAACAAAAATACAAAAATAAAAATAAAAACATGTTTCCACCTCTACCTCTCACAGCTGCTCTACAACATACAATTATAACTAACGCATGTCAAGATATGTCACCTGATCAGGTATCAGAATCAGGATGTGCTATATGTGGTCAATTGACTCCAATTAAATATTTATTAAAACTCTTGAATGTCAACATAGACTTGAAAATATTGATAAACCCAGGTGTGACACAAAAAGAGCGATTGACTGCTGAAGATCCTATCAAAGGCTTGGATGGCCCTGTCTTAATTAAACAGCTGCACAGTATGTGCACAAGTTGCCATAAATCTTTGACCAAAAATAAGATTCCTCTGTTGTCATTAGCGAATGGAAAATGGTTAGGAGATGTTCCAGTACAGTTGATGGATTTATCATTTGCAGAACAGTTGCTGGTTGCAAGAGTATGACACAATCATTGTATTGTAAGAGTATCTTCAGGAATGCACAAAATGAGAGCGAATGCAATCACCTTTGCTAATCCTATTCCTAAAGTGTATGATATTCTACCTCCACCCATTGAAGACTTGGATGAAGTTCTGGCATTTATTTATACAGGACCATGTAAGCCCACTAAATCAGACTTTGAGAGAACACCTCTTCTTGTAAGAAGAAACAAGGTTAAAGCAGCATTGGAATGGTTGAAGTTGAATCATTGTGATTATTATGATCTGGAGATATCACAAAGAAATCTTGATCAGTATCCAGAAAATGGTCCTCCAGTTGTCGTAGATTATCATCAATCATTTACAAATAAAAATCCAGAGTCGACAGCTATCAATGACATTGAAGAAGAAGATGGTGTTGAATCAGGCAAATGTCTATTTGTTGTTCATGGTTTGACAGGTGAAGAATATTCCAACAAAAGTGCCAAAGCTCTCAAGGCCATTGCATTAAAGCATTTGACTTCAAATGAAAAAGTTCTAGCCATAGGTTACGAGTTCTTCCATTTATGGAAGACTCTTTCTTATGAGTCTAGGATATATGGCAGTTCGTCAGTAATTAATTAATGTTTGAAATCAACTATAGAGCCAAATTCTGCGTTTTGGACCGTTTTTTTTTGATAAAAATCACAAATAAACTAGATTTTCTGAATTTTGTCCTCAAATATTTTCATGAATATAGGATTTATCTTGAGGCCGTAAAAGATCAAAAACTGCTCCGAGGGAGCAGAAAAAAGATTTGTATGACGCGGAATTTGATCCAAAAAGGCAATTGTCACAGTCAGTCACACATTCCTTGGTCTCAATACCAGTTCTCTACCCCCCTGAAGTCGGACAGCCAAACCCTGTGGGGACCAGTTAGAGGGGACCCAATGGAGTGTAGGAATGGCATCAAACATGGTACGATGTTTCCTGTTGAGTCATGGTGCCCCCCTCCTCCTCATCCCCCCCACATCCCAGATCTCTACCCCCCAAAGTCGGACGGCCAAACCCTGTGGGGACCAGTTAGGGGGGACCCAATGGAGTGTAGGAATGGCATCAAACATGGTACGATGTTTCCTGTTGAGTCATGGTAACCCCCTCCTCCTCATGCCCCCCCATACACCAGATCTCTACCCCCCGAAGTCAGACCACCACACCACTTGAGGAGCGGATGGGGGGGACCCAATGGATTGTAAGTACACCCCCAGACATGGTCCGATGCGTCCCATTCAACCACACTGATCCCCTCCTCCTCCTGCCCCCCATACACCAGATCTCTACCCCCCGAAGTCGGACCACCACACCACTTGGGGACCAGTTCGGGGGGACCAAATGAACTGTAAGTACACCCCTCCAAGTGGTCCGATGTGTCCCGTTGAGTTGTACTGACCCCCTCTTCCTCATGCCCCCCCACATCAGCAAAACCCGGTTCGGGCCATAGCATTTGCCCAAATTCCATAGTAGGCATAGCAAAGTCATAGCAGCCATAGCAAACCTTTGATTACGTAGCACTTGATAGCACTATGCAGCTCTGTGTGCCCACTACATATTCCTCTAAAAATCACACTGATACTACACAGGTCTCCAAATCCTAGGCTCAATACATCTCACATTCGAGTTCACGAAATTCTTGTAAGTCCTATCTTTGTTCATGTTTGGCACAGTTCACTTTTTTTCCGTTTTATTTCGCGATGTTGCCCCCACTTTACCTTTCCCCACCGTTTTAGACCTTTGCTATAAACTTGGGTCCAAATCCTACTTTCTCTCCCTCTTCCACACTCTACCCCTCTCTAAAGGTGTCCGCAGGAGACTGTCCATATTCGGCAACAATGACCCAGTCCTCCCCCCTCCCCCACCCTCGGCGGATCTGCAAGCCCTCAAAGTTTACGCAAGCAGTTGGCGACGCACCTTGCAAAGCTCCAGATCAACCTCAGACAATGACTTTTCCAAATCCCTTCCGCTTCCATGCCGGAGATTCACATTATCCCGCCTCTCCAGCGATTCCTCGCTCAGCTCCCCACCCTTCTTCCCTTACAACAACAACAACAACACTGGCTCGCTAATCATGCGCAGCCGGTCCGCACCATCCCTACGATCTTCACCGCACGACTTGCAAATGGCAACATCTCGTAACCGCACACCCGTCCTCCGCGTGTTCGTCCCATGCTCGGAGCTCACCGAGCACGCCATCTTAGAGTGCGAGGAGCAGCTCCTGGACGCCGGTCTGTGGGACACCTTTCCACCGGGGACCTCATCTGCAACCTCGGATTTCTCCCACCCCCTTCCTCTCAGTCCTCCGACGATCTGACCGAGCCAGGACAGTGGAAGACGTGCACATCCACCATCTGGGACTTCGTGGGCAAGCACCACGCTGTCTCGTCCTGTGTCCTCCTGAACAAGCCTTTCCGCTGCCCTAAGCCGAACTGCAGCAAGAGAGCTACAAGCAAGCGAACGGCCCCATTTTACCGTAATTACCCGCTGCCAGTGGGCACAGTGACGCCGGTATGGAAGGGAACGTGGATGCGACTGGGTTCACAGAGCACGAGCTGCGAGAGGTGGCACGCGAGGCGGAACGCCGGTTGCGCCCATTTGCTTGCGGCGTAGGTGACTGTCAGCGACGGTACAAGAATATGAACGGATTGCGGTACCATTATCAGCATTCGAGCGAACATGGCGCTCATGGGCTTGCCCTGCTTGCGAGCGGATTGCACGACTGTCTGAGTGGGGGAAAGAGCGGTGTCCCGGTTGGGGGGAGCACGCAGAGTTCCTGGCATGCGAGCAGGCAGGGAAGTCACGATCATATGGGGTGGAAGGTTGTTACTGTTTCGGCGCTCAATACGATGCTATAGTATCTGTTGTCGCTATACAAATCTATTACCTTTTTGAGTTTTCAACATTGCTGAATGTGAGAAAGTATCAATGAACCAGCAGTGGTATGGCAGGGATTCCAGTACATTCTGGGCCATCTATAAAGTACTCTATAGAGGCCAGCCAAACTATGTAGTAATTCATAGGAGCGTGCAAAGCTAGGTAGTGCTGTAAATTATAAGACCTTGCTATGGGTGCTGTGGGTGCTATGACATCTATGGAATTGCTATATATGGCTTGGTAGCGGAACCGGGTTTTGCTGATGCATATACGAGATCTCTATCCCCTGCAGCCGAGAGGTCAGTACTGACATGTAGTTTCATTAGTTTCCTTAGTTTTCCTAGCTGTGTAGCATAGAAGGGTGGCTATCTGAGCCATGGAAGGTGTGATTGTGCAGTCTGTGCATGATTCCCTTTCACCCTTCTGAAATCAACGGAGGGGGATGGCTGTCTGGGCCGTGGAGGGTGTGGTTGTGCAGTCTGTGCATGGCCCTCCTTCAGTCTCCAATATAAGTAGAGGGGGCAATCTGTGCCATGGGAGTTGTAATTGTGCAGTCTGTGCATTCACGTCCACCCTTTGGATGTGTAGTTTTGAGGACGGTCTCACTGGACCCTTCGATGACTCGAGACCGGGACTTCGTCGGACCTCCCTTGAGACTTGTCCAGAAGGACACTCAGTAAAATTAAATAAGGGTGATCTCTCTGAGGACATGACACTATGACTTTGTCCGATGTCCTTTGAGACTAATCAAATTTCATGTCATACAATTTTTTTTTCTCATCCATTAGAGCGGTTTTTTATTTTTTATGACCTCAAGATAAATCCTATATTCCTAACAATATTTGAGGACACAATTCCAAAACTCTAGTTTATTCATGATTTCTTCCAAAAAAAAACACATTAGGAATGCAGAATTTGGCTCTATAGTTGATTTTAAACATTATTTAATTATTTAATTATTTAATTATTTAAATTATTAAATTATTAAATTATTAAATTATTTAAATTATTTAATTACTGACGAACTGCCCTATATCCTGGACTGATAAGAACGATTCTTCCATAAATGGAAGAACTCGTAATCATTGTATGATGTGTCGAATTTTCTGGTAAAGATGCTTCTCCAATGCACCTATTGACAATACCTGGCTAGTACACACCATCTCATTTGTTGTATATATGCATGTCCTGATTTATGGCGCTTTTCAAAACTAATGACATTTCAAAAAACAAATTTGTTAAGTTTGGGGACCTAAGTGAATATTGTAACTCATGAAATACTGCACAGATTTACATGGTTGTAGAATGAAGTTTCATCCAAATTTCAAGGGCTAGCCACTCCTGTATTTAAATTTAGGAAATATTCAGATTATTGGTAGTTGCAGGTGCATTTCTGCATTTCAGTGACTAAAAC